>JBBDGP010000995.1:100000-1300000 GCA_037952835.1 Lithobates septentrionalis
ATTGGTCCGTATGGAATGTAGCTGCGGCATCAAGTAAAGCTCTACGCGTTTCGTGGGTTTTCCCACTCGTCAGGAGCAAGTGCGGTAAGTAATGCTATGGAAAATGTGTATAGAGATTGTAAGAAACTATACTTACAAAGGAAAATATCTCAAAAAAAGTGTTGTTCGTAAGTATAGATGATTGTCCAGCAAACTCACCAACCCGGACAACAAATGCAACGCGGGGCAGCTGGCACAGGGTCGGCCGAGAACACGGGCCTCCCACGGGAGCTGAGGCAGCATAGTACAACGATGCAACATCAAAGGGTAAAGAGGGCGTACAAGAAATGGATAGGAACTCCATGTGGCAAAAAGTTGGTGTATTTCATAGAGCAGGAGTATCTAGGAGCGAAATATTAAATATGTATATGATTATAACAACAATATACTCTGAGTAATAGTAGTAGTTAAGTATAAGTGAACCTAGAAAAGCTCCAGAAAAAATAATGATAATAAAGTGGGAATAGTGCCTAAAAGTATGGGAATATCTATAAAGAAATACATGGGTCTATAAAAGGGTGTGAAGAAACCTAAAATGAATAAGTGGCAAGTAGAAAAAATATTGAGCAAAAAATTAACTCCAAGAGTAAAGGTGAAAAAATTCTGGAAACAAAAAAGGGGGGAGCCTTACCCTAATGCTGCATGGATGCTCCACCAGGAGGTGGACGTGACTGGTGTGCAATGACCCCAGAGGGAGACTGGTCAATAGATCAGCTCACTGCAATGGGGAGTGTACATAAATGCCGCCAACGCCACGCCAGTGGACCAATGGGGAGAACGAGACCGCACCTGAGCCGAGTATTCACTCAGCTGCCGGCACGGAAGCTCTCCCATACAGGAACACCCGATGTTAAGGCTGAATGTCGGCGCAGTGACGTCACAACTGACGTCATGCGTACGGCGTAACTGCCGTCACACATGCAACGTGACAGGCGTGGCGCCGATGCGTGAAGGGGCACCCGCCCGATTCTCCCGAGCACGATACATGCCAGGGGAGGGGGGGGAAGGGACCACTGGGCGCATCGCAGCTCCCGCAATGAGGACAGGACCTCAGCCATAGCCCTGCGCCTAAACAACCCACACGCAGCAGACGGCCCAAGGCAGGGAAAGTGTGCTGGATATCTAGGTGGAAGCAGTTAGTGTGGGCATATTTGAACCAGAGTTGGGAATGATGCATGTGACTTCTCCTATGTGCACTACTCATAGACACAGATAATAATAAACAGTATGAAAAAATGTTAATACTGTCAAAATATAAGTATATAAACCTTGATCAAAAGGTACCCTATAAATGAGGGCAACCTCACACAGGGATGGTAGGGGAACACTGCCAATCCCAAATATTCAATTGCTTCCATCCCGGTATCAAAGTACAATGGAGGGGGAGTTGGGACTTTAAGATGAAGCACCCAAAGGTGCCTCCCGGTAATCAATGCAAAAGAAAAGGGAGTTTGGGACTTTATATGAAGCAATTGAATAGTGGAGGAAGATTAGTATAAAGTATTTTATTGATATAGATCTCAAAACATTAAATCACAGTTCATTTCATATATATATATATATATATATACACATATAGAGCGTGCAGAAGCTAAGCAATATAAATAAAATCAGTACATACATAACAACGCATGATCAGAATGGTAGATGTATAAATAAGTAAAAAAGGGGAAGCTGGTACATACACGTGCCACAGGCACCATGCCCACCGCTAGCACATGCATCCACAGAATATCTGCGTCAGGAGCGGATGCGGTAAGTAATGCTTTCTTTATAGATATTCCCATAATTTTAGGCACTATTCCCACTTTAATATTAATTTTTTCTGGAGCTTTTCTAGGTTCACTTATACTTAACTACTACTATTACTCAGAGTATATTGTTGTTATAATCATATACATATTTAATATTTCGCTCCTAGATACTCCTGCTCTATGAAATACACCTCAACTTTTTGCCACATGGAGTTCCTATCCATTTCTTGTACGCCCTCTTTACCCTTTGATGTTGCATCGTTGTACTATGCTGCCTCAGCTCCCGTGGGAGGCCCTTCTACTCGGCCGACCCTGTGCCAGCTGCCCCGCGTTGCATTTGTTGTCCGGGTTGGTGAGTTTGCTGGACAATCATCTATACTTACGAACAACACTTTTTTTGAGATATTTTCCTTTTAAAGTATAGTTTCTTACAATCTCTTTACACATTTTCCATAGCATTACTTACCGCATCCGCTCCTGACGAGTGGGAAAACCCACGAAACGCGTAGAGCTTTACTTGATGCCACAGCTACATTCCATACGGACCAATACGCAATCATACATCACCAGTCTACTCTACGATGTTTTTATACTTATTTATAGATACGCAGATATTCTGTGGATGCATGTGCTAGCGGTGGGCATGGTGCCTGTGGCACGTGTATGTACCAGCTTCCCCTTTTTTACTTATTTATACATCTACCATTCTGATCATGCGTTGTTATGTATGTACTGCTTTTATTTATATTGCTTAGCTTCTGCACGCTCTATATGTATATATATATATATGAAATGAACTGTGATTTAATGTTTTGAGATCTATATCAATAAAATACTTTATACTAATCTTCCTCCACTATTCAATTGCTTCATATAAAGTCCCAAACTCCCTTTTCTTTTGCATTGATTACCGGGATGGAGGCACCTTTGGGTGCTTCATCTTAAAATCCCAACTCCCACTCCATTGTAGCTACACGATATAAGGGTTGTGGTGGTGGACACAGCAACCTCCCCCCTTTACAGATCAGTTCAGGGTGGCAGGATAGACAGAAATACCCCTTCAGCCTCTTCTCACACCAGCTCAGGTGACTGGGCAGTGGATACCATGAAAAACCCACACCTCCCACCCCCTTATCACCAGCTCACCTCAGGCAGCGGAGGACACTGCCATTGCAATCCCCAGCCCCCTCCCCCGGCGGGCGGCTGGCTCTCAGCCTCAGATACACTCGGGTGGGCGGCAGCGAGGAAGGTCTGGAGGACTGTGGACACAGTTTGCAGCTGCAGCTGGCAGTGAGAAGAGCAGGAAGTGACAGACTGGACCAGGCTCGTGCGGCCAGGGCGCTGGGGGTGTGCTGGCTAAAAAAAACAAAAAAAAACAAACAAAAAAAACAAAGAGAGCAGCCAGGGCTCTCGCCGCCATCGGGATGATGTCACCTCTGGTGGGTGTCACCCCACCTGGGTGCAGAGCAACACCACTGACACCCCCCATGTGTGGGACCCCAGAGTGGACCCCCCACATTGTACGCCCCTGCCAGGTTGCACCTCACATCCCATCCTCCTCTCTTCTGCCACAGAGAAGCCGAGTGCCGGTTTTCTAACACGGCAATGGTGACCGGGGGGGTTCGAGGCTGACACTTTGCTACAATGTAAAGTAGTGAGTGTACAGCTTGTATAATAGTGTCAATTTTCTGTCCCCTCAAATTAACTCAACACACAGCCATTAATGTCTAAACCACTGGTAACAAAAGTGAGTACACCCCTAAGTGAAAATGTCCAAATTGGGCCCAAAGTGACAATATTTTGTGTGGACACCATTATTTTCCAGCACTGCCTTAACCCTCTTGGGCATGGAGTTCACCAGAGCTTCACAGGTTGCCACTGGAGTCCTCTTCCACTCCTCCATGACTACATCACAGAGCTGGTGGATGTTAGAGACCTTGCGCTTCTCCACCTTCCGTTTGAGGATGCCCCACAGATGCTCAATACGGTTTAGGTCTGGAGACATGCTTGGCCAGTCCATCACCTTTACCCTCAGCTTCTTTAGCAAGGCAGTAGTGGTGTTGGAATACTGCCCTGTGGGCCAGTGTCCGAAAGGAGGGGATCATGCTCTGCTTCAGTATGTCAAAGTACATGTTGGCATTCATGGTTCCCTCAATGAACTGTAGCTCCCCAGTGCTGGCAGCACTCATGCAGCCCCAGACCATGACACTTCCACCACCATGCTTGAGTATAGGCAAGACACACTTGTCTTTGTACTCCTCCCCTGGTTGCCACCACACACGCTTGACATCATCTGAACCAAATAAGTTTATCTTGGTCTCATCAGACCATAAGACATGGTTCCAGTAATCCATGTCCCTAATCTGCTTGTCTTCAGCAAACTGTTTGCGGGCTTTCTTGTGCATCATCTTTGGAAGTGGCTTCCCTCTGGGACGACAGCCATGCAGACCAATTTGATGCAGTGTGCGGCGTATGGTCTGAGCACTGACAGGCTGACCCCCCCACCTCTTCAACCTCTGCAGCAATGCTGTAAGCACGCATACGTCTATTTCCCAAAGACAACTGCTGGATATGACGCTAAGTATGTGCAGACAACTTTTTTGGTCGACCATGGCGAGGCCTGTTCTGAGTGGAACCTGTCCTGTTAAACCGCTGTATGGTCTTGGCCAGCATGCTGCAGCTCAGTTTCAGGGTCTTGGCAATCTTCTTATAGCCTAGGCCATCTTTATGTAGAGCAACAGTTCTTTGCTATGAGGTGCCATGTTGAACTTCCAGTAACCAGTATGAGAGAGTGAGAGCGATAACACCAAATTTAACACACCTGCTTCCCATTCACACCTGGGACCTTGTAACACTAACGAGTCACATGACACTGGGGAGGGAAAATGGCTAATTGGGCTCAATTTGGACATTTTCACTTAGGGGTGTACTCACTTTTGTTGCCAGTGGTTTAGACATTAATGGCTGTGTGTTGAGTTATTTTGAGGGCACAGCAAATATACACTGTTATACAAGCTGTACACTCACTACTTTACATTGTAGAAAAGTGTCATTTCTGCAGTGTTGTCACATGAAAAGTTAGAGTAAAATATTTACAAAAATGTGAAGGGTGTACTCACTTTTGTTTATATATATATATATATATATATACACACCCACATATATACATACCCACATATATACACATACATACACACACACACACACACACACACATACATACACAGTTTGGTCCACATATATGGATTATATATTTGGACACAGGCACAATTTTAATTTTTTTCAGGTATTTACCAAAACATATTCAAGCTATAGTTATATAGTGGATATGTGCTGAAAGTGCGCACTCTCAGGTTTAATTTGAGGATATGTACATCCAAATCAGAGGAAAGGTTTAGGAATTACATCTCTTAAGAATAGTCACCCCCCTTTTTCAATGGACCAAAAGTAATTGGACAAATGAATCAAAAGCTGTTTGATGGCCAGGTGTGGGCTACTCCTTTGTTTTTTCTTCATCAATTAATCAGGTAAAAGGTTTTTGCATTTGGAAACTATTGCTGTGAACCTACATCATGCGTTCAAAGAAGCTGTCTATGCAAGTGAAACAGGCCACTGTAAGGTGTCCAAAATGAAACAAATCCATCCGAGAGATAGCAGCAACATTAGGAGTGGCCAAGTCAACAGTTTGGTACATTCCGAGGAAAGATCGCACTGGTGAGCAAGCAACATAAGGCCTGGACGTCCACGGAAGACAACAGTGGTGGATGATTGCAGGACCCTCTCTATGGTAAACAAAAACCCATTCCCAACATCCAGACAAGTGAAGGACACTTACCAGGAGGTGGGCGTATTATTGCCAAAGTCTACAATCAAGAGAAGACTTCACGAGAACAAATACAGAGGGTTCACCACAAGGTGCAAGCCATTCATAAGCCTGAAGAATAGAAAAGCCAGATTAGACTTTGCCAAAAAAAAAATCTAAAAAAGCCAGACAAGTTCTGGAAAAGCATTCTTTGGACGGATTAAACAAAGATTAATGGCTGGAAGAAAAAAAAAAAAAAAAGTGTGGAGAAGGCTTGGAACAGCTCATGATCCAAGGCACACAATGTCATCTGTAAAACATGGTGGAGACAGTGTGATGGCATGGGCATGCATGGCTTCCAGTGGCACCAGGTCATTGGTGTTTATTGATGATGTGACAGAAGCAGCTGGACGAATTCTGCAGTGTTTAGAGATATACTGTCAGCCCAGATTCAGCCAAATGCAGCAAAGTTGATTGGATGGCGCTTCACTATACAGATGGACAATGATCCAAAACACACTGCAAAAGCAACCCAGGAGCTTTTGAAGGAAAAGAAGTGGAATATTCTGCAATGGCCGAGTCAATCACCTGATCTCAACCCAATTGAGCATACATTTCACTTGCTGAAGGCAAAACTAAAAGGCAGAAAGACCCACAAAGAAAGAACTGAAGACCGCTGCAGTCAGAGCCCGGAAAAGCATCAGAAAGGAGGAATCTCAGTCTTTGGAAATGTCCATGGGTTCCAGACGTCAGACAGTCATTGCCAGTAAAGGATTTTCAGCTCAATATTAAAAAAATGAACATTTTATTTATGATTATATTGTCCAATTACATCTGAGCCCCTGAAAATGGGGGGACTGTGTATAAAAATGGTTGCAGTTCCTAAAATTTGACTTGATCTTTATGTTCAACCCCTTGAATTAAAGCTGCACTTCAAATTAATTTGGATTGTTTCATTTTAAGTTTTATTCTGGTGGCATACAGAGCCAAAATTATGTAAATTGTGCCTGTGTCCAAATATATATGGACCTAACTGTGTGTATATATATATATATATATATATATATATATTATACACATATACACACACACAATATATATATATATATATATATATATATATATATATATATATATATATATATATATATATATATATATACACAGTGGCTTGCGAAAGTATTCGGCCCCCTTGAACTTTTCAACCTTTTGCCACATTTCAGGCTTCAAACATAAAGATATAAAATTTTTATTTTTTGTGAAGAATCACCAACAAGTGGAACACAATTGTGAAGTGGAACGAAATCTTTTTGATTTTTGAAACTTTTTTAACTAATAAAAAAATGAAAAGTGGGGCGTGCAAAATTATTCGGCCCCCTTGCGTTAATACTTTGTAGAGCCACCTTTTGCTGCGATTACAGCTGCAAGTCGCTTGGGGTATGTCTCTATCAGTTTTGCACATCGAGAGACTGAAATTCTTGCCCATTCTTCCTTGCAAAACAGCTCGAGCTCAGTGTGGTTGGATGGAGAGCGTTTGTGAACAGCAGTTTTCAGCTCTTTCCACAGATTCTCGATTGGATTCAGGTCTGGACTTTGACTTGGCCATTCTAACACCTGGATACGTTTATTTGTGAACCATTCCTTTGTAGATTTTGCTGTATGTTTGGGATCATTGTCTTGTTGGAAGATAAATCTCCGTCCCAGTTTCAGGTCTTTTGCAGACTCCAACAGGTTTTCATCCAGAATGGTCCTGTATTTGGCTGCATCCATCTTCCCCTCAATTTTAACCATCTTCCCTGTCCCTGCTGAAGAAAAGCAGGCCCAAACCATGATGCTGCCACCACCATGTTTGACAGTGGGGATGGTGTGTTGAGTGTGATGAGCTGTGTTGCTTTTACGCAAAACATATCGTTTTGCATTGTGGCCAAAAAGTTCGAATTTGGTTTCATCGGACCAGAGCACCTTCTTCCACATGTTTGGTGTGTCTCCCAGGTGGCTTGTGGCAAACTTTAGACGAGACTTTTTATGGATATCTTTGAGAAATGGCTTTCTTCTTGCCACTCTTCCATAAAGGCCAGATTTGTGCAGTGTACGACTGATTGTTGTCCTATGGACAGACTCTCCCACCTCAGCTGTAGTTCTCTGCAGTTCATCCAGAGTGATCATGGGCCTCTTGGCTGCATCTCTGATCAGTCTTCTCCTTGTCTGAGCTGAAAGTTTAGAGGGACAGCCAGGTCTTGGTAGATTTGCAGTGGTCTGATACTCCTTCCATTTCAAAATGATCGCTTGCACAGTGCTCCTTGGGATGTTTAAAGCTTGGGAAATCTTTTTGTATCCAAATCCGGCTTTAAACTTCTCCACAACAGTATTACGGACCTGCCTGGTGTGTTCCTTGGTCTTCATGATGCTCTCTGCGCTTTCAACAGAACCCTGAGACTATCACAGAGCATGTGCATTTATACAGAGACTTGATTACACACAGGTGGATTCTATTTATCACCATCAGTCATTTAGGACAACATTGGATCATTCAGAGATCCTCGCTGAACTTCTGGAGTGAGTTTGCTGCACTGAAAGTAAAGGGGCCGAATAATTTTGCACGCACCATTTTTCAGTTTTTTAATTGCTAAAAAAGTTTAAAATATCCAATAGATTTCGTTCCACTTCACAATTGTGTACCACTTGTTGGTGATTCTTCACAAAAAATTAAAATGTTATATCTTTATGTTTGAAGCCTGAAATGTGGCAAAAGGTTGAAAAGTTCAAGGGGGCCGAATACTTTCGCAAGCCACTGTATATATACACACACACACACATATATATATACATACATACACACACACACACACTTTCTTTTTTTATAAATATTTCCTTTGCTCCTCAAGACCCCAAGTTAGTCCTCTGTGTACCCTTTAAATCTCAAATGCAGTGTTCCTTTTCCCTGTCCAGCGATCTTGTGCATGTGTCAACACTTCGCACCCTTGCCCTCCGGGGTTCTGCCTTTCCGTACATCCTATATTTTACAAAATGAAACAATGTCCTGTGTTTCCGGTTTATCTAGCATGGCCCTATTAACAATACTTTACAGTCCCTCCAATAACTGCCAGCTACTCTAGGGGACAATTATGCACTTATAATATTCCATATATCTTAGCTTATAGCAATCTCTCTTCTATACAGAATACCATCCATCCAGTACCTAAAACATGTTAGGGAATATGCCGTTCGTCTTTTTCTATCTCTTTTGGGTTCACCAGTACTTTACCCATTGTTCTGACTGGACTGTCAGCCTCATTCAGGCTTGGTGACATAAAATTACATATATTTGGAAAGGAAATTAATAGAACTCTACATGGCTTGTGTCACGGAACGTCCCACACTCCGCTTGAGTGCTTCCGTCATATACCGCTTCCTAAGTTCTGGAACACGAGCCCAATGGATCTGGCTATAGGAACCCCAAGAACTAGACAACACCAGTCTTGGAGTACATCAGAACTACTCTTTATTTGAGATCTCACAGACCTTTATACACCAGGATGACTCAAAGCTAACCTAATTAACATGAGCTCCAATAGGAGT
Source organism: Lithobates septentrionalis (assembly GCA_037952835.1). Classification (NCBI taxonomy): domain Eukaryota; kingdom Metazoa; phylum Chordata; class Amphibia; order Anura; family Ranidae; genus Lithobates; species Lithobates septentrionalis. The sequence goes on from JBBDGP010000995.1 coordinate 109,175, forward strand.
CGTCCCGTCTCCTACATTGTATGGAGGACAATGTCATTAGCTCATTCAATTAACATAAGCACAAGTTGACACCAGCATCTCCTCACATGATGTGTCCCAACAGAATGAATCAGTCTTATCAGCAGGGGGCTGCTGGAGGAACCCCCCCCTCCCTCTTCAGGGACACAGATCCACAGCAAGGAGTCCCCATACAATATATACATGACTGAGTCCGATTAATACAGTTCAGACTGGATTTCTCATTCACCTCAAATGCTAGGGCCCATAATCGGTGGGCAACAGGCCCGCACACAGTCCTCTCCAACAGCCTCTGCTCCGGCCAGGTCCGTGACATTTCTCCCCTTTCGGCAGGAGACTAACATAGGAGGAGACCCCAGACGGGTTGACTCCGAAGTTAGTCAGTAGTTCCAGTCCTCTACTGCCTGTACCCACACAGTACCCCAAACAAATTATTCCAAACAGTGTATTACTCACCCAGCCATCCTCTGCCTCTCTCAGAGAACATATCTGCCGCTGGGGAGAGGCCTGGACTGGCCCTTCTCCCTGGAATCCTTTCTGCCGCTGGAGAGAAGACAGTGGGACTGGGCTCACTCCATCCTGCTGTTGGGGATCTGGGCCGACTGCCCACCATCCCTGGGGTATACAGGTGGGGACTGAAGCCCCATCAACCGACACCAGATCAAGCTGCAGTTGTGAGGTGATGACTGCATTCTCTCCTTGGATCCTGATCTGCAGCTCGCGATAGACTGCCACCTCCTCACCTTGGGCCTCCACAATTGCTGCAGGTGTGGGGCAGAGGTCTTGGACCCTCTGTCCGGTTGCCAGCACTTCTGCTGGGGGTTTGCCAGGTGGTTCCTCCTCTACAGAAACGTCTATTAAATCCCCAGTCTCTGGAAGTGGTAAAAGTGTGGGACAGAGGTCTTGGACCCTCTGTTCAGTTACCAGATCTTCAGCTGGAGAAGTTTGTTTTAACTCCATAGATGCTGCTGGCAGAAAATCACATGTCCCTGTCAGTGTTGTGGGAGAAAGGCCGACTACCTCTTCTCTCACGAAGGCCGAAGCCACTGTTGGTGCTGGGCAGAACACAGTGAACTTTGGCCCTGATAGCAGCTCTTCTGCTGGAGGCTCATCAGGTTGTTCTTCCTCAGCAGAAAAGTCTATCAAGTCCCATGTCTCTGCAACTGATGTCTGGGAATATAGGTTCACCATCTCCTGTCCATGGAACCCAGAAGATGCTATCATTTCTGGGCAGAGGTTAGCAGAGCTCTGCCCTGTTGTCAGCACTTCAGGTTTGGGGACGGCAATCTCCAGATTTTCCACTGCCGATGCTCTGGCATGCTGCTGAACTTGTTCTAGCAGTTTCCTGTATGCCCTTTCCAGATGCTGTTCCTTCCTTAGCAAATGGTCCAGATCAGGTTTGAGCTCTGAGACCCCTGCAAGACCAAGCATAGACTCTCTATAGTCTCTCAGGTCCTCAAGGTCAGGTTCCCCTTCATCGCCAAACATAAAAAGATCTGTAAGGCTCTCCCACAGCAATCCAGGACCGCCAAAGTCATATCCCTCTGGAGAGCATTCTGTCGTCTCCCCTAAATATCCCTCCTCTGCGTGCCATTGCAGAGCCCGATAATGATTGTCCAGCTCTATCTCCTGCTGGACCAACCTGTCCAACTCAGTCACCCATTGCTCCTGGGGCTGCTCTCCCAGGAATGCCATCCGCAATGCCCGTTGGTCACTGGCCCGTTGCTCTTGGGTTGGAAAGCACTTGCCCTGTTTTATGCCAGCGAGACGGAGGGCTGCAATCCAGAGCTCCACCCGAATCAGCTGCCTGAGCTCCAGGTATTCATCCTCAGACACAGTCCTGGTGTACGTTGAAAGGATGATCCGCAGCAGCCCCGGGAATTCTGATGCCAGGTCCATATCTCCGCTGGGGTGACTGAAGTCTGCTATGCTGATCTTGGATCCAGTTGGAGGTTTGGATGTCCCAGACTTCAGGAAGCTTTCCCGCCGCTTGCCACCAATGTCACGGAACGTCCCACACTCCGCTTGAGTGCTTCCGTCATATACCGCTTCCTAAGTTCTGGAACACGAGCCCAATGGATCTGGCTATAGGAACCCCAAGAACTAGACAACACCAGTCTTGGAGTACATCAGAACTACTCTTTATTTGAGATCTCACAGACCTTTATACACCAGGATGACTCAAAGCTAACCTAATTAACATGAGCTCCAATAGGAGTCGTCCCGTCTCCTACATTGTATGGAGGACAATGTCATTAGCTCATTCAATTAACATAAGCACAAGTTGACACCAGCATCTCCTCACATGATGTGTCCCAACAGAATGAATCAGTCTTATCAGCAGGGGGCTGCTGGAGGAACCCCCCCCTCCCTCTTCAGGGACACAGATCCACAGCAAGGAGTCCCCATACAATATATACATGACTGAGTCCGATTAATACAGTTCAGACTGGATTTCTCATTCACCTCAAATGCTAGGGCCCATAATCGGTGGGCAACAGGCCCGCACACAGTCCTCTCCAACAGCCTCTGCTCCGGCCAGGTCCGTGACAGCTTGTAAACAATAATTTCAGCAATGCTGTAAAATGATAAACATACACGGACTGAGCAATTTGTAACAAGATGTGTGAACACAATCTTATATTTCTTATCACCTTTTATTTTTCTGTGTTTCTCCATTGTAGTGTTTTGAATTGCTTAAAGATGAACTCCAGGATACCAAAACTTCTAACCTAACCAATGTCATCACTAGACTGAACACCCAAGCACAATACAATCTGTTATTAGCATATAAAAACTACTCTACAACCAATTTTTAAAAAATGGCAAGCTTGGTTAAATAACCCAAGAGCTTCTACCTACCTAAAGCAATTTATGATTGTCACCAGTTTGAAAGAAGATTGTAATAATTAGATTTTAGTACAGCATGTAATCTAGATTTACCTCCTCCTTCCTTGTTGGCTTTAAGATTTTAAGCTCTTGATGGTCAATCTCTGCTTCAAGTTAGTTCTCATTGGGGTAAGCGGAAATTGGTTAGCAGGAACAATGATATTACCTTGTATTCTTCCACGTTGTTCCTTGTTGATTGTTTAAACACTGTTACACTGTAAACAATGTTGCAATGAGCTATAGATATACTCTGTCAACAATATTGGAATATGTCATCTTAACACTTAATAAAAACGTAAAGAGAAAAAAAAAAAGATTAACTCCAGGAAAATGTCTAAATGTACACCTAAAATACTAATTTGTGAACTAATTTACCTGTAAAAAGATGTCATGATATCGTCTCCTCACTGCCTGTTTAACCACTTCAGCCCCGGAAGGTTTTACCCCCTTCCTGACCAGAGCACTTTTTACAATTCGGCACTGCGTCGCTTTAACTGCTAATTGCGCGGTCATGCAATGCTGTACCCAAATGAAATTTGCGTCCTTTTCTTCCCACAAATAGAGCTTTCTTTTGATGGTATTTGATCACCTCTGCCGTTTTTATTTTTTGCGCTATAAACGGAAAAAGACCGAAAATTTTGAAAAAAAATGATATTTTCTACTTTTTGTTATAAAAAAAATCCAATAAACTCAATTTTAGTCATACATTTAGGCCAAAATGTATTCGGCCACATGTCTTTGGTAAAAAAAATGTCAATAAGCGTATATTTATTGGTTTGCGCAAAAGTTATAGCATCTACAAACTAGGGTACATTTTCTGGAATTTACACAGCTTTTATTTTATGACTGCCTATGTCAATTCATGAGGTGCTAAAATGGCATGGCAGTACAACCCCCCACAAATGACCCCATTTTGGAAAGTAGACACCCCAAGGAAATTGCTGAGAGGCATGTTGAACCCATTGAATATTTTTTTTTTTGTCCCAAGTGACTGAATAATGACAAAAAAAAAAAAAATTACAAAAAGTTGTCACTAAATGATATATTGCTCACACAGGCCATGGGCATATGTGGAATTGCACCCCAAAATACATTCAGCTGCTTCTCCTGAATACGGGGATACCACATGTGTGGGACTTTTTGGGAGCCTAGCCGCGTACGGGGCCCCGAAAACCAAGCACCGCCTTCAGGATTTCTAAGGGCATAAATTTTTGATTTCACTCCTCACTACCTATCACAGTTTTGAAGGCCATAAAATGCCAAGATGGCACAAACCCCCCCCCCCAAATGACCCCATTTTGGAAAGTAGACACCCCAAGCTATTTGCTGAGAGGCATGTTGAGTCCATGGAATATTTTATATTTTGACACAAGTTGCGGGAAAGTGACAATTTTTTTTTTTTTTTGCACAAAGTTGTCACTAAATGATATATTGCTCAAACATGCCATGGGCATATGTGGAATTACACCCCAAAATACATTCTGCTGCTTCTCCTGAGTACGGGGATACCACATGTGTGGGACTTTTTGGGAGCCTAGCCGCGTACGGGGCCCCGAAAACCAAGCACCGCCTTCAGGATTTCTAAGGGCATAAATTTTTGATTTCACTCCTCATTACCTATCACAGTTTTGAAGGCCATAAAATGCCAAGATGGCACAAAACCCCCCCAAATGACCCCATTTTGGAAAGTAGACACCCCAAGCTATTTGCTGAGAGGCATGTTGAGTCCATGGAATATTTTATTTTTTGACACAAGTTGCGGGAAAGTGACAATTTTTTTTTTTTTGCACAAAGTTGTCACTAAATGATATATTGCTCAAACATGCCATGGGCATATGTGGAATTACACCCCAAAATACATTCTGCTGCTTCTCCTGAGTACGGGGATACCACATGTGTGGGACCTTTTGGGAGCCTAGCCGCGTACGGGGCTCCGAAAACCAAGCACCGCCTTCAGGATTTCTAAGGGCATACATTTTTGATTTCACTCCTCATCACCTATCACAGTTTTGAAGGCCATAAAATGCCAAGATGGCACAAAACCCCCCCAAATGACCCCATTTTGGAAAGTAGACACCCCAAGCTATTTGCTGAGAGGCATGTTGAGTCCATGGAATATTTTATTTTTTGACACAAGTTGCGGGAATGTGACAATTTTTTTTTTTTTGCACAAAGTTGTCACTAAATGATATTATACTCACACAGGCCATGGGCATATGTGGAATTGCACCCCAAAATACATTTAGCTGCTTCTCCTGAGTACGGGGATACCACATGTGTGGGACTTTTTGGGAGCCTAGCCGCGTACGGGGCCCCGAAAACCAAGCACCGCCTTTAGGATTTCAAAGGGCATAAATTTTTGATTTCACTCCTCACTACCTATCACAGTTTTGAAGGCCATAAAATGCCAAGATGGCACAAACCCCCCCCCCCCCCCCAAATGACCCGATTTTGGAAAGTAGACACCCAAGCTATTTGCTGAGAGGCATGTTGAGTCCATGGAATATTTTATATTTTGACACAAGTTGTGGGAAAGTGACAATTTTTTTTTTTTTGCACAAAGTTGTCACTAAATGATATATTGCTCACACAGGCCATGGGCATATGTGGAATTGCACCCCAAAATACATTCTGCTGGTTCTCCTGAGTACGGGGATACCACATGTGTGGGACTTTTTGGGAGCCTAGCCGCGTACGGGGCCCCGAAAACCCAGCACTGCCTTCAGGATTTCTAAGGGCGTAAAGTTGTGATTTCACTCCTCACTACCTATCACATTTTTGAAGGCCATAAAATGCCCAGATGGCAAAAAAACCCCCCCAAATGACCCCATTTTGGAAAGTAGACACCCCAAGCTATTTGCTGAGAGGCATGTTGAGTCAATGGAATATTTTATATTTTGACACAAGTTGCGGGAAAGTGACAATTTTTTTTTTTGCACAAAGTTGTCACTAAATGATATATTGCTCAAACATGCCATGACCATATGTGGAATTACACCCCAAAATACATTCTGCTGCTTCTCCTGAGTACGGGGACACCACATGAGTGGCACTTTTTGGGAGCCTAGCTTCATACGGGGCCCCAAAATCCAATCACCGCCTTCAGGATTTCTAAGAGCGTTAATTTTTGATTTCACTCCTCACTACCCATCACAGTTTTGAAGGCCATAAAATGCCAAGATAGCACAAAACCCCCCAAAATGACCCCATTTTGGAAAGTAGACACCCCAAGCTATTTGCTGAGAGGCATGGTGAGTATTTTGCAGCTCTCATTTGTTTTTGAAAATGAAGAAAGACAAGAAAAACATATTTTTTTTTCTTTTTTCAATTTTCAAAAGTTTGTGACAAAAAGTGAGGTCTGCAAAATACTCACTATACCTCTCAGCAAATAGCTTTGGGTGTCTATTTTCCAAAATGGGGTCATTTGGGGGGGGGGTTTGTGCCATCTGGGCATTCCATGGCCTCCGAAACTGTGATAGGCAGTGAAGAGTGAAATCAAAAATGTACTCCCTTAGAAAGCCTGAAGGCGGTGCTTGGTTTTCGGGGTCCCGTACGCGGCTAGGCTCCCAAAAAGTCTCACACATGTGGTATCCCCGTACTCAGAAGCAACAGAATGCATTTTGGGGTGTAATTTCACATATTCCCATGGCATGTTTGAGCAATATATCATTTAGTGACAACTTTGTGCAAAAAAAAAAAAAAAAATTGTCTTTTTCCCGCAACTTGTGTCACAATATAAAATATTCCATGGACTCGACATGCCTCTCAGCAAATAACTTGGGGTGTCTACTTTCCAAAATGGGGTCATTTGGGGGGGGGGTTTTGAACTGTCCTGGCATTTTATGCACAACATTTAGAAGCTTATGTCACACATCACCCACTCTTCTAACCACTTGAAGACAAAGCCCTTTCTGACACTTTTTGTTTACATGAAAAAATTATTTTTTTTTGCAAGAAAATTACTTTGAACCCCCAAACATTATATATTTTTTTAAAGCAAATGCCCTACAGATTAAAATGGTGGGTGTTTCATTTTTTTTTTCACACAGTATTTGCGCAGCGATTTTTCAAACGCATTTTTTGGGGAAAAAACACACTTTTTAAAATTTTAATGCACTAAAACACACTATATTGCCCAAATGTTTGATGAAATAAAAAAGATGATCTTAGGCCGAGTACATGGATACCAAACATGACATGCTTTAAAATTGCGCACAAACGTGCAGTGGCGACAAACTAAATACATTTTTAAAAGCCTTTAAAAGCCTTTACAGGTTACCACTTTAGATTTACAGAGGAGGTCTACTGCTAAAATTACTGCCCTCGATCTGACCTTCGCGGTGATACCTCACATGCATGGGGCAATTGCTGTTTACATTTGACGCCAGACCGACGCTTGCGTTCGCCTTTGCGCGAGAGCAGGGGGGGACAGGGGTGCTTTTTTTTTTTTCTTTATTAATTTTTTGATTTTTTATCTTATTTTTAAACTGTTCCTTTCATTTTTTATTGTTATCTCAGGGAATGTAAATATCCCCTATGATAGCAATAGGTAGTGACAGGTACTCTTTTTTTGAAAAAATTGGGGTCTATTAGACCCTAGATCTCTCCTCTGCCCTCAAAGCATCTGACCACACCAAGATCGGTGTGATAAAATGCTTTCCCAATGGCGCTGTTTACATCCGGCGAAATCTAAGTCATGAAATGCTCGTAGCTTCCGGTTTCTTAGGCCATAGAGATGATTGGAGCCATTCTGGTCTCTGATCAGCTCTATGGTCAGCTGGCCGAATCACCGGCTGCATTCTCAGGTTCCCTGTTGGGACAGGAGAGCCAGAGAAAAACATGGAAGACGGTGGGGGGGGGGGAAAATCCCTCCCACTGCTTGTAAAAGCAGTCTAGAGGCTAATTAGCCGCTAGGATTGCTTTTACATGAAAGCCGACCGCTGGCTGAAAAGAATGATACCAAGATGATACCTAAACATGCAGGCATCATTCTGGTATAACCACTCAAAGTCCAGCAACATACCAGTACGTTGCTGGTCCTTGTATTGTAAACTTTTTTTTCATGCAGCCTGTGGGCTGAACGAAAAAAAGATATTGATCGGTGGCTATGCCCACCATTAGAATACCTCCCTTCATCCGCCCACTTCTAATGATGGGCATACATGCACCATTTATATATGCCGAAGCATGGGGGCATCCTCCCGCAAAAGGCAGGAGCAAATTGCTCCTCCACCCACTGCTGCCCCCACGCTTCGGCATATATGCTGAAGTATGTAACTGTGGTGGTGAAATCACCTCCGACAGCGCTGGAGTCACGGCTTTATATATCGTCGGAGCAAACGCTGTTGCTGTCAAGATAAATAAATCCGCGCTGCAACTGAATGGCGTACCTGCTAAGCAAATAATGGTTAACAAAAAAACAAAGTAACATTACAGTATAACAGTAATACTTACCATACCTGCAAAGCAAATACAAAAAAAAAACATAGTAAAAAATAAAACATTTAACGCAACCTGTGCCTACCTAAAATATATATATGCCGAAGCATGGGGCATCCTCCCGCAAAAGGCAGGAGCAAATTGCTCCTTCACCCACTGCTGCCCCCATGCTTCGGCATATATGCTAAAGTATGTAACTGTGGTGGTGAAATCACCTCCGACAGCGCTGGAGTCACGGCTTTATATATCGTGGGAGCAAACGCTGTTGCTGTCAAGATAAATAAATCCGCTCTGCAGCTGAATGGCGTACCTGAAAACAAAAAAGTGGTTAACAACAAAAAAACAAAGTATAAAAAAATTGCATACCTATAAAGCAAACATGATAAAAACATAACAATAAAACATTGCAGTATAGAATACAATAAAAAAGAGCAGAACAATAAAGAGAGAATAGAGAGAGAGAACAATAAAACGACAACTATTTTTGGTTTTTTTATTTTATATTTTTTTTGTATTTTTATATTATTTTTTTTTAATTTTTTATTTTTTTAACACTTTTTTTAGTAACTTTAATTTTAACTGTAACTGTACCAGGTTTGGGTCTCTCAAAATGCGATGGCATCTTGGGAGACCCTGTGTTAGTGTGCCTAGTCTGTGCAGTGCTGAACCCTACGCTAATACTCCACTAGTGTATGGTAGCGTTCAAAACATTCACCAATGCATAGACCAGGATTGTCAGGACAGGAGGGACAACAATACCAGGTGTCACGCCTAAATCCGCGCTTGCTGCAGACACATCTTTTTTGGGGGGCTCGTTGGGTAGGGGTACTCTGGAGGACATAAGGAAAATGCCTCCCATGCAGCCGGCTTACTGCATTTGGATTGGGAAGGTGAGGTGGAGCACCATCTGGAAACAGAAGGGCTCTGACGATCTCTTCCTGGAATTTAAGGAAGGATCCAGTCCGTCCTGAAGCTCTGTATAGCACATGAGCATTCAGCAAAGCCAATTGAAATAAATAAACAGACACTTTTTTTGTACCAGCGTCTGGCCTTACGGGCAACTAGGTACGGCGCCAACAACTGGTCGTTGAGGTCCACCCCTCCCATATTAAGGTTGTATTCGTGGACACAGAGGGGTTTCTCCACAACACCAGTCGCCGTAGTAATTTGGGTCGTCGTGTCTGCATGAAGGGAGGTAAGAATGAAAACATTCTTATTGTCCCTCCACTTCATAGCGAGCAAATTATTATACTTCAAGCAGGCTCTCTCCCCCAGCCTAAGACGGGACTCTACAAGCCGCTGGGGAATGCCCCGGCGATTAGATCGCACGGTGCCACATGCTCCAATCTGATGATCAAACAAGTGACTAAAAAGTGGCACGCTCGTATAATAATTGTCCACGTACAAGTGGTACCCCTTTCCGAATACGGGTGACACCAAGTCCCACACTATCTTGCCAGCGCTTCCTATGTAGTCAGGGCAGTTTATCGGCTCTACGTGACCATCTTTGCCCTCGTAAACCATAAATCTACATGTATAGCCTGTGGCCCTGTCACAGAGCTTATACATCTTGACCCCATATCTGGCACGCTTGCTGGGAAGGTACTGTTTGAATGACAAGCGGCCAGAAAATTTAATCAGGGACTCATCAACGCAGACAACTTGATGGGGAGTAAATAAGTCTGCAAAACACTGGTTGAAGTGGTTTACGAGGGGCCGAATTTTGTAGAGCCGATATCCAGGGTCTCCACGAGGACGACAGAGTTCATTGTCGTTGAAGTGCATGAACCGCAAAATCTGCTCGTATCGTGCCCTGGTCATGGAGGCAGAGAACACGGGCATATGGTGAATTGGGTCAGTGGACCAATATGACCGCAACTCACTCTTTTTAGTTATGCCCATGTTGAGGGAAAGGCCCAGAAAGGTCTTAAATTCGGAAACCGTAATTGGTCTCCAATCTCTGGCAAGGGAGGACTGGGGAATAGTGGCGATGTGTTGACCAGCGTACAAATTGCTTTGGTCCACAATAGATCTATAGAGATCTTCGGTGAAAAACAGCGAATAAAAATCCAGTGGCGTAAAGTCAACTGTTTCCACCTGAATTCCGGGTTGGCCAGTGAAAGGGGGAAGTACGGGTGCTGCAGAAGTGGTGGGTACCCAATTCGGATTGGCAAATGCAGCAGGAAGGGCACTATGGGCATGACGGGCCTGTGTTCGTCTTCTTGGTGGCAGCGGGACACTACTTGTGCTTGCCACCTCGCCAGCTTGAACTGCACTTATGGGACTCGCCACGTCACCAAGTGTTACTGCAGTGCTGGATGTACGACCAGGGTGTACTAGGCCGCTGGTGCTTGCCAGTTCACCAGGAGTAGCGGCACTAGTACTTCTCTGCTCCATATGAGAGCCCTGCAGTTCTTGAACTTCAAGGACAGAAGAAGTTCGGGGTCTGGTACGCCTCAGATATCGATCCGTTCAGATAGCACTAAGGGAGTTGTATGCTGCGTGCGTGGGTTTTAGCGGTACTGGCGCTAACCTGACGCTGCCTGGGGCGACGCAGACCTTATCGGATCGTAAAAACTTAACTTATATCACCGCGGGGCAATTAGGGGGTTAAACCTTTATAAGGTAATAAACGGCGGGTGCCCTAAAACTATAATAAAACTACAAAAAACAAACTAGCTAACCAGCGTCACCCGTAACACTTATACGGTGATCGCTGGTGAAAGGGTTAACTAGGGGGCAATCAGGGGGTTAAAACCTTTAGCAGGTAGTATATGGGGGTCCCTGTCGCTATAAAACACTGACAGCGAACCTATATACTTACCTCCCTAACTAGCGTCACCTGTGTCACTAATACAGCGATCAGAAAAACGATCGCTTAGCGACACTGGCGACGGGGGGGGGGGGTAATCAAGGGGTTAACGTTTATTAGGGGGGGTTAGGGGGGTACCCTGGACCTAAAAGGGGGTACCCTAGACCTAAAGGGGGCTAACCAAACTGCCCTAACACTTATAACTGTCACAAACTGACACCAATGCAAAAAAAAATCTGCTATTGGTGTCAGAGTGACAGGGGGTACAGGGGGGTGATCGGGGGTGAAAAGTGTGCCTGCGTGTTCTACTGTAAGTGTAGTGTTGGTGCACTTACTTGGATGTCTTCTCTCCTCTGCGCCGGGACGAAAAGACCGGCTCGAGGAGGGATGACATCACTTCCTTTCCCTCTGTTTACATTACAGAGGGAAAGGAAGCGTTTTCATTCGCCGGGAGCGATCGGGAGGGGGTGGCCAACAATGGATGGCCTCCCCCTCACCTCTCATCGCCCGCGAACAAGAGCCGACCGCCTATGGCACCGGGGGGGGGGGGGGGGGGTCCGACCGGACCCCCCTCCCGTGGGAGGCAGATCACGTATGGGTATGTGATTCTGCCTGCCCGTGCCATTCTGCCGCAGTATATCTGCGTTAGGCGGTCGGCAAGTGGTTAAAGGATAGGTACACCTCTGGGAACAGGTTACATGGTCCACCTGTTTTCAGGGTGCAACATGTAACATGTTCCAGCATCTGCAGCCTCTCCCCTTGATCCCCCCTCCCTGTGACAGCATGGGAGGGATACACTCCCTGCATCCGCTATCATAATTTTTTTTTTTTTGTTTTTTTTTTTTTTTCTCTTTTTTTTTTTTTCCACATCAGTAAACAGTGTTTGGAGGGCTAAATCAGTTTGATGTTCATTAACTGTCGCCTTCTCGTATTAACATCATAGTGGATTATACTTTTTCTCATTGCTTTTTATATCGCCATAATGACCAACGGATTCCATTACGCCTCTTTACCAACTAGTCCTCTGTCCCTTCCATCTCGTAAGCCCCACTAACTAGGACTCGATAACCAAAGGGACCCATCCTTTTCCAACTCAGTTTAGAGAAAGAGGGGACCCGTAAGAAGGAAGAAAAAGGACAAAAACACCAACAAAAAATACAAGAAGAGAGGTTTGTAAAAATGATCTTGTGGGCTCCCCTTGCCCATCTTCTACTGACCCAGCCTGTATTGTGTACCAAATTACCTATGCCCTAATACCCCGATCCCCCACCTGCTCCCTATATGTTTATCCTATACCCTACTAAACGATATATTTAACTAAAAAAGTTCATATCCAGAAACACTTTATTATAGCATCCTTTGCCTGCAAGGATACCAGTTGCCTATATACCTATATTAAGCCCATCCCTCAGTCTATTCCGTGTCTATGCAGATCCCACTATTAATGACTCTTCACTTTCTCTATCCACATCTTCCACATGCTCTCAAATTCCTGAAGTTTGCCCTTTTTTATGTACTCCATTCTTTCCCTACCCAAGGTTTCATTCATTGTAGAGATCCAGTCTTTCACAGTGGGGGGCTCCTTTACCTGCCATCTAAGTGCTATCAACTTTCTAGCCTGAAACAGGGCCCGCGTGACAGCTAAGGTAGTACTCAACCTTTCTCCCATCACTCTTCTATGCCCCAGAATACAAACCAAGGCCTCGTTTGCCACTGTCGTGCCGAAAATATTTCCCAAGTTCCCAGTCACCTCCTCCCAGTATCTAAACAGCTTGGGACACCTCCACACCATGTGAATGAGATCTCCCGTCCTTCGACACCTGGGGCAGTTGTCATTGGGCCTTCTCCCAAATTTAAAAAGTCTTTTAGGAGTATAATAGGCTCTGTTTAACAGCATTAAGTGTGAGAGTCTCTGTGAAGGGGTCACAGAAACCTGCGCTCCCAACTCCAAAATTCTCGCCCATTGTTCCTGGGTCATTCCTCCCACCTCCTCTTCCCATTTAGCCTTTACCCCAAGGAGTATTTCCCTGCTATTAACCGATTTGCTTAATTGGTCATAAATTCTTGAAATTACCCCTCTAGTGGGGGTTATTTGAATTATGCACTGAAATAGAGGCATCTCTTCCCATCTCGGAGTCTGGGCTTTAAATTGTGCTTTAAGGGCATGTTCCAACCGGACATATAGGAAGAAAGACCCCCGGGGAAGCTTAAACTCCCCAACCAGTTCTGAAAATTTCTTTAACCCAGAGTCGTTATATAATTGACTTAGCTTACTGAGACCAAGCTTCTCCCACTCTCTAAATATGCCTATCTTAAGAACTTCCTGCAAATTACGGTTGTTCCAAATAGGAGAGTAGACTGTTAAGGCTCCATACCCCATCTTTTTCTTAACTGTTTTCCAAAGTTTGATTATCAATTTAATTGTTGGAAATTCATCATGGAACGCGTCCGCCTCTAGGGCTTCAATAATTGTATTATGTGTGGAGCTCAACAACAGTAACTTGCCATTAGGGGTGCCTCCTTTCGGTATCCCACAGCCCAATAATTGCTGCAACTGAGTTGAGTAAAAATAACTCTCGGGATGTGGGAGGGCAAAGCCCCCCTCCTGGGTAGGGAGCTGGAGCACTCCAAGACGGATCCTGGCTTGTTTCCCCTTCCAAATCAATTCCCTAAAGAGACTGTCAATTTTTTTAAACCACTTCTTACCTATCCAGACAGGGGAATTATGCAAGACGTATAGCAGTTGTGGCATCCATATCATTTTTATTAAGCTACATCTTCCTGCAACTGATAGAGGTAGGCGTCTCCAAATTCCTATTTTTCGTTTAAATTTTGTTAATAGAGGGACAAGGTTTTTACTGATATATAGAGCAGGGTCCTTCGTCAGGACAATCCCTAGGTACTTCAGAGCTTCCACTGTTACCACTTGAGGCATACCAGGTGCTATTGTCTCATTTATGGGGTCTATCGGCAGAAACTCTGATTTCTCCCAGTTTATCTCTAAGCCAGAAAAACTGCCGAAGTCCTCCACTATCCTCATTGCTCCCGGTAGCGATTTCCTCGAGTCTCCCAAAAATAACAGAATGTCATCCGCATACAATGCGATTCTTTCCTCGCCTGTTTTTCTCTGGAAGCCGGTTATCGCTCGACTTCCCCTTATGGAAATGGCCAGGGGTTCCATCGCTAGTGCAAACAACAGAGGGGAGAGTGGGCACCCCTGCCTCGTCCCCCTCTCCAGCTCAAACCAGTCCGACAATTCGTTGTTAATTTTTAATCTTGCCTTGGGTCGAGTATATAGCATTCTAATCCACCCTATAAAGGCAGAGCCAAATCCAAAGATCTCCAGCACGCGCCACATATAGCCCCACTCCACGCTATCAAAAGCCTTGGATACATCAAGGGTCATCAACGCTCTCGAACCCTCGTTCACCATTGGGGTCTGTACATTCAAAAACGCCCTTCTAATATTCAGGCTCGTGGATCTATTGGCTATGAAGCCCGCCTGGTCCTCGTGGATCAGCTTGTGGATAACCCCATTCAATCTTACTGCCAGCACTTTGGCCAGAATTTTTACATCCGTGCATAAGAGAGAAATTGGTCTATAGGCGGCCATATCCAAGGGATCTTTCCCTTCTTTCTGTAATACAATAATAGTTGCTTCTAGCATTGAGGCAGGTAATTGGCCCCCCTCAAGCACCCCCCCCAAAACTTTCAGCAGTTCGGGGATCAACACTTCACCATAGTGTTTGTAGGTCTCAATTGGAAGACCATCTGGTCCGGGCGACTTATGGGTTGCCATGCCTGCTACTGCTTGGTGTAATTCTGCTATAGATATTGGGGCATCTAATATATCTCTTTCTTCCTGTGATATGGTGGGGATGTCTAACCCCCTTAGGAAGTCCTCCATCTCAGCCTCCTTACCCCTCTTCTGGGAGGAGTACAGTTTTTTATAGTAATCCCTGAAGGCTTGTACTATTTTTATGGTGCTTGATACTACCTCACCGCTCTGGGATCTAATCGCGAGAACCGTGGATGGAGCTGCATTGGATTTTGCTAGCATAGCCAGTGTCCTTCCCATTCTCTCGCCCTCCACCATAGATTCCTGTCTTTGGAGTAACCGCCTGGTTTCTGCTTTCTGTATAACCACTGATTTATATACTTGTTGTTTCTCTTGCCAGATACTCTCCGTCTCCGGGGTTGGGTTGCAAGTATAGTTGTTTTCTGCTTCAAGAGCGTCTCTCAACAAGCTCTCCTCCTCCCTTCTAGCCTCTTTGTTGAATGTAGCTATCTGCTGTATCAGGACCCCCCTAAAAAAAGCCTTAAGGGCGTCCCATAGCGTAGAAGGGGACACCGTTCCCTGATTGATCTCAACAAACTCCCTTAAGGAGGAAAGTATCCCATCCGTCTTTTTAATAATTTCAAACCAGTACGGGCTTATACTCCAGTTCTTCCGGGGCCTAGGCTCCCCAAGATTTAAAATGACTACCATAGGTGAGTGGTCTGAGATGCCTCTTGGCCAGTATGTTATTTTTTTCTACCATCTGGAGAGCCCTATCATTTCCTAGGGCTAGGTCTATCCTTGAAAGCACGGAGTAAGATGCAGAACAGCAAGTATATTGCAGCACGCCTGGGTTCCGTGCCCTCCACAAATCCATTAATCCCACTTCTTCCAGAAAGAAGCTTAACCGACTCCTTACTGAGTCCTCTGAGCTTTTTCGTAGTGGGAATCTATCCAGCCCTTTATCTAGAACCTCGTTGAAGTCCCCCATTGCTACAATCGGCACCTCTTTTTTATCTAGCAAAAATTCATGCAGTTTAAGCAAGACATCCAGATTAAAGGGCGGAGGGATATATATATTTGCCACCACATACCTGGCGTTTTCAATAGAACATAATAAGAAGATGTATCTACCCAACTCGTCTATCCTGACCTGGCTGCAGGAAAACTTCACCCCAGACTTTACCAAAACACTCACTCCCCTACTGTAGGAGGAGTGAACCGCATGAAATTGGGTTTGAAATTTTTTCATCTGTAGGTGATGAATAGTTTCCTTGGTTAGGTGGGTTTCCTGCAGACAGACCAGATCAGCCCCACAACTCTCCATCATAGAGAACACTGCTAATCTTTTAAGTGGTGTACCTAGGCCCCTGACATTCCAGGATCCTATTTTCAGAGTCTTAGCTAACATCTAAATACTGAGGAATATCCTTTACCCCGACACATACAAACGTATATAACAGAAAGATATAAGAGAAATTTAATATATATAACCCTAACCCAAAACAAATTTTTCTCCTCCTAGTGGCTGTGATAACAGTTCCGTGTGTGTGCATACTTGGCCACTAGACCACGTATTCATTTTGGCTATATTAGCCTTACTTTGGGCATAAATTTGCCATAGACGGTGCTTGCATGTGCGTGTAGAACAACCAAAAACCTATTTACTATAAAAAGTGCCTGTATGTGCAAAAATAATCTTAAGGAAGGTCTGGATACCTCCGTTATAATTTCTAGTGGTATAAGTGTTCGTAAGGAATGATTTACCCCCCCCTATTTCCCCTCCCTCCCATCTTCCCACCCCTTCCCTTCCCTCCCCACCTAACCTCCCCTACCCTCCCACCCCATCCTCCCCCCCCCCACCCGTACCCACCTATCTAGGTGTACCCCCTGGGGGTTTACCATGACCATTGCCTCTTACACTAACACCAACCTTTTACACCAAATCTTCCACACACAACCCCACACCACCCTACCCACAAATAGCTGTGTTCACCCATCCCCTCCCATCCCCTTATAACAAAAAGCATTAACAGATGGCAGAAAGGGGTGGAAAAAAAAAAAAAAAAAAAAGCAAGAACAAGAAAAAAAAACAAACAAAAATACAGCCCCTGTACCTCCCAATGCCTTGTCGTGCCATCCTATTGCTATCCCGGCCTATTATATCTTCCCCCATTCTCTACGTAAAATTCGTGATTTTTTCCCTATTATCTTCCAGCCACTTCTCAACTTCGGCAGGGGAGTTAAAAAACAGAGTCTCCCCCAGAGCCGCAACCCGCAACCTTGCCGGATATAAAAGAGCATAGGGCAACTTAAATGTCATAATTTAAAAACAGCGCAGCTATGCAGGGCTCCCCCCACAGAGCCGTGTCATTCATTTACAGTTTCCTGTGAATGAATGCTGACAAGTACCATCTGCCATTGCGGCAGACCGCTTCTAGTTCTCAATGTACTACAAGGGTGCTGGTGAGCACTCTGCTGCAATGCTCTGCAGATTCCTTAGAAAAATAAATAAATCGCACTTTTTTTTAACCTGCAAAGAAAAAAAATAAAATAAATAAAATGTGATTTTTTTTAAAAATGTGTGTGTGTGTGTATATATATTATTTTAAAAGGTGAACTTATCTTTTAACCACTTAACAACCGCTCCATAGTTGAATGACTGCTACAGCGCGGCAACTCTGGGAGGGCGTACCATGACGTCCTCACAGAATCTTGCTCCCGAGTGCACCTTGGAATATTCGTGACCAGACCATCACAGTTTATGGTAAAAGGCTTCGTCAAATGACAGAGCGATCACTTGTAAACAAGCCGTCGCATGCCCGGCTTAACTCTTCCCCGCTCCGTACAGATCAGTACAGTGTGAGAGATTGGTTGCAGCAGCGCTGTGGGCTGGATCTGTAGTGCCCACAGTGCTGCTCTGTGCCAATTCCTGCACTCGTCCATCCATCCCACCCCTCATTTATGCTCAGCCATCCCCATCCATGCCGATTTATGCTCAGTTATACTCATTCATGCCCACCCATCCTCATGCATGCTCAGTCATTCCCAGCCATCCTCATTCATCCACAGCCATAGTCAGTCATTCATGCTCAGTAGTCCCCAGCCATCCCAATTCATGCTTAGCCATCCCCATCCATACCACTATAGTGCCTCACAAAAGGTGTAATAGGTAGTCAAATTAGATTTGAAATCTATGCCCCTAGAACACCTGACGGTGCTCCCTGCATGTTGGGCCTCTGTATGTGGTATCGCCATACTCAGGAGGTGTAGGAGAATCTATTTTGGTGCGTAATTTTTGGCATTCACATGCTATGTGTTAGAAATATATCACTGGATGTGATACACTTGAGCACTTTAACTGCAACGTGTGCATGTTAGGACATTGCTGTCACATTTTTTTTTTTTTTTCAATGGACTTTTTCTTGCTGTGAAAGACATTGCTCTGTTAATTTTTATTTACCAGGATTTGGGACACTTCATTATATATTTATATATTGTTTTAAGAAAATTTGCACATCATGCACTTTATGAATAATTAGTCAATCACTACCTCACTGCCTTACTGGCTTTTCACACTGCACTTTATGTTTGCACTATATAGCTATTGTCATCCCTTACTGTGGATGCATATACTTTCAATTGTCATGCACTTTAGTTTATTGCTAGCCACTCATGTTTCTTTACTATTTTTCAATATTATTGCCATTTACGTTTCAGCTTATTGATTCCACCTTATTATTATTGTTGCCACCTTCTATGCTGTACCTATACTCTTGCTAAAGTTCCTAGGTGTGATTTATATTATATGCACCACCGTTTTTGCCATCTCATTAGTCCTATTATCACCATCATTGTACATATATTTTTTTTATCACAAGCTACGCATCCAAGCCTTATTTGTTCATACACCTAGGATTAGCGCAGCACCACCTATTTACAGATTGTATAAATGGATAACTTTAATTTTCTTTCTACATTCACCAAAAACTTGTGGGGAAAAAAAAAAAAAAAAAAAAAACAAGACATGTTCAAAAGACTCATTATGCCTCAGATTATAGGTTGGGGCGTTTTCTTTCCAAAATCGTGTCTTTTTTTGGCGTTTACATCTTACACTTCAAAAGTGCAAGAGGTAGTCAAGAAATGATGGTGCTCACTCTGTATGTGGCCATGCTGTATAGGAGTCTCACATGTGGTATCGCCATAGTCAGATGAAGGAGTATTGTGTTTTGGGGTGTAATTTGTGGTATGCATATGCTGTGTGTTAGAAATAACCTGTTAATATGACAATTTTGTGAAAAAAGAAAATCTTAATTTTGCAAAGAATTGTGGAAAAAAATTACAACTTCAAAAAACTCACCATGCCTCTTACTAAATACATTGGAATGTCCACTTTCCAAAACGGAGTAATTTGGCGGGTATTTGTACTTGGCTTGTTAGGGTCTCAAGAAATGAGATAGGCCGTCAGACATCAGGTGTAATTCAGTGATTGGCACCAGAGCCTGTAGACTAACTTCCATAAAGACCAAATAGAATACACTGATTTGGGTTATTTAGATATGTAGCAGTATAAATCTTGGCCAAAATTTATAAAAGAAAAAATTACTAAATTTGCAAAATTTTATAACAAAAAAAACTTAGAAAAATTAATTTTTATTTTATTTATTTATTTTAACAGAATGTTTGGTCTTTTTTCATTTATAGTGCAAAAAATAAAAAACCCAGCAGTGATTAAATACCACCAAAAGAAAGCCCTATTTGTGTGGAAAAAAAAAAGACAACATTCATATGGGTACAGTGTTACATGATTGAGCAAGTGTCAAAATGTGAATGCTGAAAGTTGAAAATTGGTCTGGTTAGAAAGGGGGTTTAGGTGCTCAGTGGGTAAGTGGTTAAACCCTCAAAATGCCAACCCCACAATGCCACAATCGTGTGCATTGCATGTGGTACAAACCAATTTATCTGAATGGGTTGCATTGGTCAGTGGTAACGCCCACCAAATGAGACCAGCCATTAAAAAAAATTTCCACAGAGTCCGCAAAGCATCACAGCTGCGAGCAGCTGCATTTCTGTGTTTAGGCAGGCTCAACTGCCTGTTTTTATCACCCGTGAGCTCTTTTTACAATGCTGTCAGCAAGATTTCAGTGTTACACTAACAGCACTGTAGAACTTGACTGGACCATAATATGGAGCCTTCCACTTTTATTCCTGCTGGGAACAAGATTTTGTAAAACTAGTATAGGTTCGGGCACCTACAGTGGGGACGGAAAGTATTCAGACCCCCTTAAATTTTTCACTCTGTTAGATTGCAACCATTTGCTAAAATCATTTAAGTTCATTTTTTTTCCTCATTAATGTACACACAGTACCCCATATTGACAGAAAAACACAGAATTGTTGACATTTTTGCAGATTAAAAAAGAAAAAAAAAACTGAAATATCACATGGTCCCAAGTATTCAGACCCTTTGCTCAGTATTTAGTAGAAGCACCCTTTTGATCTAATACAGCCATGAGTCTTTTTGGGAAAGATGCAACAAGTTTTTCACACCTAGATTTGGGGATCCTCTGCCATTCCTCCTTGCAGAGCCTCTCCATTTCTGTCAGGTTGGATGGTAAACATTGGTGGACAGCTATTTTTAGGTCTCTCCAGAGATTCTCAAATGGGTTTAAGTCAGGGCTCTGGCTGGGCCATTCAAGAACAGTCACGGAGTTGTTGTGAAGCCACTCCTTCGTTATTTTAGCTGTGTGCTTAGGATCATTGTCTCGTTGGAAGGTAAACCTTCGGCCCAGTCTGAGGTCCTGAGCACTCTGGAGGTTTTCGGTCAGGATATCCCTGTACTTGGCCGCATTCATCTTTCCCTCAATTGAAACCAGTCGTCCTGTCCCTGCAGCTAAAAAACACCCCCCCAGCATGATGCTGCCACCACCATGCTTCACTGTTGGGACTGTATTGGACAGGTGATGAGCAGTGCCTGGTTTTCTCCACACATACCGCTTAGAATTAGTGCCAAAAAGTTCTATATTGGTCTCATCAGACCAAAGAATCTTATTTCTCACCATCTTGGAGTCCTTCGGGTGTTTTTTTTAGCAAATTCCATGCGGACTTTCATGTGTCTTGCACTGAGGAGAAGCTTCCGTCGGGCCACTCTGCCATAAAGCCCTGACTGGTGGAGGGCTGTAGTGATAGTTGACTTTCTACAACTTTCTCCCATCTCCCGACTGCATCTCTGGAGATCAGCCAGTGTGATCCTTGGGTTCTTCTTTACCTCTCTCACCAAGGCTCTTCTCCCCCGATAGCTCAGTTTGGCCGGATGGCCAGCTCTAAGAAGGGTTCTGGTCATCCCAAACGTCTTCCATCTAAGGATTATGGAGGCCACTGTGCTCTTAGGAACCTTAAGTGCAGCAGAATTTTTTTGTAATCTTGGCCAGATCTGTGCCTTGCCACAATTCTGTCTCTGAGTTTTTCAGGCAGTTCCTTTGACCTCATGATTCTCATTTGCTCTGACATGCACTGTGAGCTGTAAGGTCTTATATAGACAGGTGTGTGGCTTTCCTAATCAAGTCCAATTAGTGTAATCAAACAAAGCTTGGGTCAAATGAAGGTGTAGCACCATCTCAAGGATGATCAGAAGAAATGGACAGCACCTGAGTTAAATAGGAGTGTCACAGCAAAGGGTCTGAATACTTAGGACCATGTGATATTTCAGTTTTTCTTTTTTAATAAATCTGCAAAAATTTCAACAATTCTGTGTTTTTCTGTCAATATGGGGTGCTGTGTATACATTGAGGGAAAAAAAATGAACTTAAATGATTTTAGCAAACGGCTGCAATATAACAGAGTGAAAAATTTAAGGGTGTCTGAATACTTTCCATCCCCACTGTATACTAGCAGTATTTACCGTAAAATAAGTACAACTTTTTTCAAATAAATACATGATTGAATTATTTTCCCTGCCTCATATCCAGCTTTACATGAAGGGACAAAGATAACAGACAATTAACAGTACACAGCAACAGTTTATTCAATTCTTCATAAGTTATACAGTGAGGAGTTACAGAGGTAATTGCACAGATCTCAGAACACTTTACATTGCAGATAACATCTGGTAACTGTACACCAGTGCATTTAACACAACAAACATCCACTAAAAATCACAGGCTTAGAGGCCACTGTGGCACTACTAATTCCAGCAAATACAGGCAGTTTTCCACAGCAGCTGCTAACCTCCCAGGGTTGCCTAACCAGCATTAAAACGAAAAAACACAAATAAATAGATTTCTTCACTTTATTACTATATACACATTCTAGAGAATTTATACATCAAATTGCTGCCCTATGATGGGCATCGTGGGGATTACAAAATGATTCTTGTGGACAGAGGAGTAGGCACGGACTGAGCCACATACGTGGTTAGATTTGCAGTTTAGACAGGACACACATCAGCTGGCTGTATTTGGTAACTTTATTTTCATTCAGCCAGCGGACCAGATTCCTTTATGCACACAAACAAGGTGGATGGAAGAATCAGCCCTTTGCTGAAACCTTGCATTCTGAAAGCAGCGCCCACCACTGATTAGTGGCTGCAGTTGCTGATCGAAGGAAAATTTTGCAACAGAAGTCAATTGTTTAGTCGACTTATGTTGAACAGGGGAACATGTGGACTTATTTAAATTCAGCCAGTCCCGCTTGAATTTTAATCCATGTATGGCCAGCTCAAGTCTACCCAAACTAATGCAGTTGGACTTTGTCACCAATTCCATCTCTCTCAGAAAGCTCTGGCAGCAGGTAATCTGCACTTGAACTCACAGCTCTGCCCCCTACCACGGCCACTGAGGACAGTCTCGGACTTCCAATTAGATATGATAATTGACATAGAAAGCACCAGAATGAGAACCTATAGTTAAAAGTGGCACTCCTCTTATCCCCACAGTCATGTTACATGAACCTCAAAGAAATCAAGTGTTTTTTTGTTTTTTTTTGTAAAGAAGCCAATGCTTGGGCCTCCCGCTGGTAGCTGCTCACATGGTATTTGTTTGAAGGATTGACTTAGGCATACCTGGTATATCAGACACTGGCTGAACAATGATCCTCCCTTGATTTTGTAGGTGAAACAGACTACAAATACACTTTAAACAAGCAGGCAACACCAGGAATCTCATCAGGAAAATCCTACTTTGAGTCCTTTCTGAAATAGAACAGGGCAGTGGGGCAATTTAGACTAATGCCCACTCATAATCACAAGATCATTAGAAGACTGGCCAATCATAGCACGGTTTTCTTTATTCATTTAAAGTGTACTGGTATTATAATCTGTTTTATGTTTAAATTGTGCTTGCATAACCATCTGAATATTTAGTATTATATATATATATATATATATATATATATATATATATATATATATATATATATATATATATATATATATATATATATATTCCACTGATCTGCGCTGAGCAGACGGATGACCGTTGACACAGTCCCGCTCTCCTCTATGGGGAAATCGACTGCCCGTTTTCATCCGATCTGCCAGACGGATGGAAAATAGGACCAGAATCCTTCGGAATTTTGTGTCAGGATCAGAACAGATGGCGGCGGGTGTCAGTGGACATCAGTCTCCCCTATGGAGCAGCGGGAGGGTCTGATCGGGTCTGCCTGAAAAAAAAAAATGGACCTGTGGACCTGATCGGACAGCCCATGTGAAAGGACCCTTATTTACTGTACTGCTGTTTCCCAGGTCGAGCGTGTGAAGTCAAGACAGGACAGCTACTGTCAGGCAAAGTAAAGTCTATGTAAACCCTAAAACACTGTATTAAAAAAACAGTAGCTATTGTCCCCCCCCCCCCCCCCCCCTTTCAATAAAAACACTTGGTTTCACTTTTATCAGCCTTGTTGCATCAGCCTAGGTTTACAATGGCAGCTCCTCTGCCCATCTCCTCACCTCCCTACATTACCGCAGCAAGGGGGAATACTGTAGAGTGACCCCTTTAAATCTCCAAGGGCTGCTGAACTCACATCCAAGATGGTGATGCCCAGCATCAGTCTCAGGGCTTTTGGACACAAGGGAGACACACAATACAAGTAAATAACATGCATAAAACACAATAAAATGCTCAATCATAAGGGAACATTTTTGTTCAGCAAATGGTCTGGTGACAGGGTCTTTCTAAGCTAGATAGACAAGAGAACACAAGTATAATTGCATTACGTAAGCCTGCACACTTAATTTTCAAACTCAAAATATTAATATAGGGGCTTTGCATGGGCTCAGTCATGACTAGTCCTCTTTAATACCATTTTTTTAAATGTATTATTTTTTTTGAGCGAGATTGGCCTTTTCCTGTCAGCAGACATGCTAGCTAATGATTTATGATTAAAATGCAATCTACTAGTATACAAGTAATGAACCCTACCAGTGCCCAAGTGTAGTTACAGTAGTGAAATGACAAGTTGGATGCTAGTTTAGGCATTAGGATGGATTCCTTCACTCATTGAAATCAAATATATAAAAAAAAAAAAAAAAAAAAAAAAAAAAGTTTTAAACAGAAGCATTACCTACCCAAGTTCTATTAAAGTAAAGAAAAGAAGGTCTGTTAACATTTCCTCATGAACTTATTGCCTGATGAGCTTTTTCAATTTACATTTCTGTGAAGTGTATGTACACAGAACATCCTATCAGCCCTTGCAGAAGACCATACATACACACACACACACACACACACACACACACACACACACACACACACACACACACAAACACAAAAGCCCAAAAGGAAAAAAAAAAAAAAAAAGTCTGGAATGTAGGTGCAGTGGGGATGTAGAGAAGGATAGAAATCAAATGATGCTCAGGTATGGCCAGATCGTTGGGCTTGTGTAGGAACAGGAAGGTCACTCAGTCTGGGGTACAGCGATAGAAGGTCCTTTAGGATCGTCAAAGCGATCCATGGTCTTCAGACTCATAACCATGTGCAGCCCATAGGTCAGGATGAAGACAAAGAGCAGCGTGGTGACGAGCCCCATCCAGATGCCAGGAGAGAAGAAGCCGGCACAGTCGCTGGCGTAGGAAAACTTGAGGCCGGTGACGTTGAAGCCCTGGATCTGGTATAATAAGACAAGAAGAGTCAAGATACCCCCTGCTGGCAAAACGGAGATACTGCAAACAACTATGCAATAATCTTGGTAGTTGCACATATTGACATGCTGTTTATTCATGAAAATGTGTTTATGACAGAGTAAAAGTTTCTATTTAGGGCTCATTCACACAAGCCCATACATCAAAGTAGAAGGCTGTGTGCATCCGCCCAAGAGGCGCAGGTGGTCCATGCAGCCAGCCTGTTAAAACCAATAATAGGCTGAGGACTGCACGGATATTCACGCACATCTGTGTGTACATCCATGCAGGACTGAGACAGGACTCTGAATGCATCAATTTAGCAAAGATGTACACACAAAGATGTGAGTGAAGATCCATGCAAGGTCAGCCTGTCATTGAATTTTACCAGGCTGACTGAATGGACCGGTGCCACCAGGGTAGATAAACGCAGGCCTCTACTCGATTGTATGGGTCTGTGCACCTGTGTGAAAGATTCCTAAAACAAAAAAGGTGTGCGAGCACATGAAGTGACTCTAGCTTGGCTTACCTGGAATTCGGTGATGTGGAGATTCCACTTTGGAGAGTCTCGGCTGCTGTTATTGATCAGGATTGGACCAAATGTGGAAAGACTGCTGACATACTGGCAGTGGAAGGAATAGATGCTGGGCATGCTTGCTTGGGGAGCGATGAATGTAGCATTGTGAGTTTGGTTAAATACCTCTATGCTGTTCAAAGTGGTCCAATTGCGTCCTGACACGCTGTACCGGCTGTTTCTCAGATGGAATCTGTACCAAAATTGGGGGGGGGGGGGGGGGGGCGCGACAGTAAAAGTTTCAATAAGACAGAATCATTTGTCACCCATATGATTTCAACGTTTTACACAACATTTTTAAAAAAACCTATCTACGAGTCCTCACAGTGCACAGGTCCACAAGAAGCAGACTTTTTTTTTTTTTTTTTTTAACATGGCATTTACGTAACACTGCTGTGTCAGGGGATCACCGTTAAATGACTCTAGATCCAGACCCCTGTGAACATAGACTTGAGAAAGCAGATCTACTCTAGTAAACCCAAAGTTTGAAGAGTACATATAATAAAATCATGCTGGAGCCTCAAGGAAGCGAGCAGGCAATGAGACATATAAACTCTGTGAACCCCTTTACCCTACGGGTTGGGTAATCCAGACAGATATCCAAGTCAAATCGCAGCATGCTCCTGTGGTTCACCTAGGAACTCAAGATTACTTCTTGGACCCTATATCCACTCTGTGGTCGTCTATTGAGCTGTCCAGATTTTATCTGTATGGGTATCAATTATCAAATAATTACAGATTGATGCATATACTCCTAAAGAAGCTGTGTAACAAATTTGGCGAAACATGTCGACTGGAAGCATCAATTGTTGTATATGTGTTTGTTGAAATCCATTTATTTTACTAAATTTAACAAAATGTACAATATTCAAATATAAGTTAACATATTTTGTGCTTACTTGCACCTTTAAAGTCCCCCTAAATACTCTATATTTTCTCTACATATATTAAAAAAAAAAAAGTTACATTCCTTCAAGCCTGTATAGTATAAACAGTTTATGTTTGCCACTGCAATCCAACAAATAAAAAAAAAAAAAAAAAAAAAAAATACCCGTTGATCCGGTGAGTGATGGTGCACCACAATAGACTTAGTATCACACCTTCCTTTTTTCCCCAATGCATACCAATCTCTGACGATCAACCAGTGTGGCAATGAGTGACAAAACTGTGTGCAATGTCGGCAAGCTCAAACCAACTGGCTTGAACTCTGAAGAAGGGGATGCTTCCCTTAGACACATCAGCTTGCCCAGATCGCCTACAGTTTGGTCACTCATTGCCAGACTGGTTGATCAGAGATTGTGGTTATGCATGCTGCTTTTGTCCTTTGGGAGTATTCAATTGACTATTAGGTTTTATCTTTATCTCTGGATTATGCACTAGGCATTCACACCCTGTGTGTTCTTTTGTAGTATATGGTTGGATGCCCCTGTCTGAGTAGGGCTGCACTGAAGTATTGCAGAAGAAATATAGACCACATACATAGTCCTGATCCGGTGACCAGCTTTTTTGTTTTGTTTTACACATACAGGGGGTCCCCTACTTACAAACATCCGACTTACAAACGACTCCTACTTACAAACGGAGGGAGACAACAGGAAGTGAGAGGAAATCTACCCCTAGGAAGGGAAATTCACTCCTGTAAGAGTTAATATGGGAAAAAGGTGTCTCCACTGATGCTTTATCACCTATCCTTATTTCCCTAATAACCCCAAATTTTCAAAATCCAATTGTCATTGGGACAGAAAGTGAGGTGAAATCTTCTGAACAGGGGCACAGACAGCAAATCAAATGTTACAGGGGTGATAACCCTTCCCTCTGCTATCTACAAAACTTAAAAATAGATTTTTTGGCTGGAGCTACACTTAAAAAAATTTACCTGTTCCGACTTACAAACAGATTCAACTTAAGAACAAACCTAAAGTCCCTATCTTGTTTGTAACCCGGGGACCCCCTGTATAGGTTGTAATGTGTAAGTGTCATGCTTTCTGACAGAAGTTCCTGTCCCGGTAACTGACTGGCAACCATACCTTCTTTGGTCCACAAAGGCATTTCACACAGAATTGTAGACTATGGGGCACACCGAACATTTAGGTCTTTGCACTGCGGTAATATACAGTGGATATAAAAAGTCTACACACACACACACACACACACACACGACGTCCCTAACAGCAGCTGTAAAAACATCCTGTGTGCATGAGCCCTTAGTGAAGAGGGCTCCTGAAAAAAAAGAAAGAAAAATGAATGCACCCACCACATCTTAGGACTGGTAAGCTACAACTATTTTTTTTTTCTTGGGCTTAGACACTTTAAAGTAATGCTGTGCTCCCTGAGAAGGTTCTAACCCCTTTGAGTGAAAAAAAGTGAAAACTTAAAGCGGTATTAAACCCAAAATCAAAAATGTAATATATGGCAGCTTACCAATCATTAGATATGGTATCTGATTTGACATTTTTTTTTTTTTAATTCATTCATTCTGATTTAACCTGATGATCTGGCCAGTAACACACCTCCTGTATTAGGCTGGGTTCACACTTGTGCGATCAGACATCACATGTGATTCGCACCACATTGCTCAGTAGCTCACATGTGATGTTTGTGTGATGCAAATTCAGCCATACAAGCTGTATGGCTGAAAATCGCATCGCCTTCGCACCATAATGGTGCAGGACCTTTTTTTGGTCTGCACTGGAATCAGATGGCATGGATGTCCACACCTATGCCATTGGCTTCCTGCACCATTTCAGTTTGCACTGTGATCCGATATGGGGGGGTGTCAATGGTAAATAGTTTGTCTCATCCCTGTAACTGCTACATCTGTAGGACAGCTTGCTCTTTTAAAAAAACAGACTTACTGGGCAGATCACCAGGTGAAAATAAGGAAATTAAAGCCTAAAAAAAGAAAAAACGAATTCAGCTATCACATCTAAGAATTGTCAAGCTGTAATATAATAAATGTTTGCTTTTGGGTTTAATACTGCTTTAAGAAAACCTCTATAGCACTCCTAGGAGGTGCAAACCTCCCACATATTACATTGCTCCCTCAAAATCAAGTGCAGTCCGCTTTGGAAATCAGGAAAGCATGGGTCACCATGTAAATTTGGGACATATGTTGAGATTTACATTATGCTTTGCACGTTTGAGGGTTCTAGGGCACTCTGCAAGATATCTAAATCCATCTCTACACACACACACACACACACACACACACACACACACACACACACACACACACACACACACACACACACACACACACACACACACACACACACAAAAAGTGTGTTTTAATTTATTTTTTTGTCTAATTATAAATCTATTGGTGCAGCAGTATTTGCTCATTAGAGATACAAATTCTGCCTCCTGCTTTTTAGTGCAGCCAAGTACATGTAAGTTACTATTCGTTTTCAGTGCAAGTTGAACAGTTTCCTCTAAGGCTACGTTTCCACTAGTGTGACTTATAATGCGACTTGGGACTGCAAAGTCACATGACAAGTTGTACCACGATTTCCAATGAGTACCATTTATGTCTGTGCGACTTCATGTCGCAGCAACTTCAATGTAGTCCCTGCACTATTTTGGTCCGACTTGAGGTCCATAGACCTCAAGAATACACTGGCATCAAAATCGCAGCAAAATTATGCTACTTTCAGGTTTTAATAGTGGAAACCTAAGCCAATAGTCTGAAAGCAATGTGTTCTGTATGGTTTATCTTGCAATTGCTTTCATTTTGACAGCTGTTCAGTGAGATCTAAAACCTATATAGGAAATGCTTTGATGTAATATATGGGACAACAAGCAGGGAAAATATAAACATCCATTGAATATTACTTTTTAGGTAAATATCACAACAGCACAAAACACACACTGAAAACAGCATGGTTCTCTTTAATTACAGCAACCCTGCTAATACTTACATAATTTTCCATCCATTTACATAATTGAGGACTAGCCTGCAACAGGCAAAATAAAGAATATGTTAAGTATTTTTATACGAGAGAGCATGAGTCAATATAAAAAGTGTGACAAAAAAAACAAAAAACAACAATCATATTCACTAAGATTGGAGATGCTGCAGCTGTCCCCCTCTGTCTCTAAGACCGAGAACCAAGCGATCACATGACCACTGATCTCAGTTCTCAGTGAGCAGAGAGCGCCGACTGTAAATTACCAGCGCTATGATCTGCGCCTCCAGTACTCACTGGAGCGCCAGACTGTGGAGAGGGTGGGCGCAGACGGTTTAGGCCAGGGATCCTCAAACTACGGCCCTCCAGCTGTTGCAGAACTACACATCCCATGAGGCATTGTAAAACTCTGACATTCACAGACATGAGTAGGCATGATAGGAATTGTAGTTCCTGAACACCTGGAGGGCCGCAGTTTGAAGACCCCTGGTTTAGGCGCTCAGTGGCCAGGCATCTGGGCAAATCCCAACATTATTGTAGAGATCCCTGCAGAGCCTGGACTGGCTCTGTGACCTCAGCTGACAGCAGACTTTAGCCTGCTGTCAGCCGAATCTCGGTCACAGGAGTGCGGAACTAAGTCCACTCCTGTGACCCATAGGGGGAAGTAAGGCCAAAAAAAGCTTTGCTCATACTTCTCTCAACTACAGGCAATATACAGATTTTTTTTTTTTACTACCTTACGTCTCAATTGGAGAGAAAGTCTCCACACTTTCCGTCCCAATGATACCCCTCCCCATTCTACTCTACAGGAAAAAAAAAAAAAGTTGGGAGTTGTTTTGGCAAATAATTTAGTTCATCATCCACCAAGTGACTCTAGGGAAGGGTTTTCTAAAACTAAGGTATTTAATGCTTTTTTTTTTTTTTCCTTCTTCCTTTTAGGACTTTAACCGCTTGCCGACCAGCCGCCTTCATTTTACTGTGACAGGTCGGCACGGTCCCACGAGCCGTTGTAGCTATACGTCAGCTCATGGGATCGAGATAGCAGGCACGAGCACGCTGCACTGCGGGGGTGCCGATGCTAGTGGCCAACGATCATAATGACCGCCTGCCACAAGCAACTGCAGGCACGAGAGGCAGAACGCGGACGTGTGTGTGTAAACACACAAATCCCTGTTCTGCTCTGTGATGAGTGACAGATCGTGTGTTCCTAATAGCTAGGAACCCTGATCCGTCACTTCCTCTAGTCAGTCCCCACCCCCTTCAGTTAGAAAACACGTAGCAGGGAACACAGTTAACCCCTTGATCCCCCCTAGTGACATTTTTATAGCACTTATCGCTGTATAAATGCCAATGGTAACAAAAAATGTGTCAAAAGTGTCCGATGCGTCGACCATAATGTAGCAGTTCCGATAATAAAAATGCCATAAAACCATCCCCAATTTTGTAGACGCTATAACTTTTGCGCAAACCAATCAATATACGCTCATTGCGATTTTTTTAACCAAAATTATGTAGAAGAATACATATCGACCTAAACTGAGGAAAAAAAATGGTTTTATATAATTTTGGGGGATATTATAGCAAAAAGTAAAAAATATATATATTTTTTTCCTTTACACATTTTCCTAAAACTTGTAGAAAAAAAAAAAATGACATGTTCAAAAGACTCATTATGCCTCAGATTGGGTTGCTTTCTTTCCAAAATGGGGTCATTTTTGGGGCGTTTCCATTGTCCTGATGCTCCAGGGCCTTCAAAATTTAAGTGGTAGCCAAGAAAATAGGGTTTTTATAACAGCTTACCTGTAAAATCCTTTTCTTTGAAATACATCACGGGACACAGAGCCATAGCAGTTACTATGTAGGTTATAGGCTGCCTTCAGGTGGACACTGGCACGCCGTAAGACAAAAAATGCACTCCCTATATAACCCCTCCCACTGGTGGGAGTACCTCAGTTTTGTAGCAAAGCAATACACATGTATACCAAAGAAGGGAGGGACCTCTGTGTCCTATGATGTACTTCAAAAGAAAAGGATTTTACAGGTAAGCGGTTATAAAAATCCTATTTTCTTATCGTACATCACGGGACACAGAGCCATAGTAGTTACTATGTGGGATGTCCAATAGCAATGCCAACTTAAGGGAGACACAACAAAAGTAGGGCACCAAGAGACTAGAGGACTTATACTGCAGCCTGCAGTACACTACGCCCAAAGGCGATATCCTCATGACCTTTTACATCTACTTCATAGAATCTGGTAAATGTATGGACTAAAGATCAAGTTGCAAATTATTCAAAAAAGAAACTGCGCTTAGGACACGTCTGTGGGGCCAGAAGCCAAAGGTTGCTGCCTCCCTCACACAAAGTCCCTAATAGGGTGCTTTGCAGAACGTAATAAATTATAGAGAATGGGTATGATGGCGCTACCTCTAAAATTTTGAACTGGGACAGCCTAAGATTTTTTTTAGCGGCTCCTTATTCGTGGTTGTAGATCTATAAGATATTGAACATATAGGAAAAGTTTCCCCTTATGTTAAGGATGTCACTTCAGCAGATAAATGTATGCAGCTGGATTTATGCTGCAGATATATGACAAACGCTCAAGTGTCGCACAAGATAATGTGGTCCTACAGCATCTGGTAGTGAAGCCAGAAGCTATATTCCCTAGAGTGCATTTATTAGACCATGTACCGTATGCTGTAGAATGATTCCTGTATTGGATCTATGACCATATCGAGCATTGGAATACAACTTAAAGATAGCATATTACTGGTGTAAATACCATACAGTACATACAGGTTATGCCGCCCCAATCAAATGCCATATGTAAAGCTTACATATATACACAACTAGAAATATTGGCACAGAAATTACAGCAATTATATTTCAGGCATATTATAACAGTCCCATGTGTTGGCAGTGTATTAGCTAGATAAATTTCCCAATGGTGACTTTGGTGCTGCAACAATTTGCCTGGTGACTCTCATGCTCCCCCTCTTGGTTGCCTACTCACCAGCTCCCAGAACCCCGACAGGGGTATTACGCCTGTAATGTAGTATGCTGGGTTGTTTCCCTGGTTGCTTCCTCTGGTAGATGCTTGTAGTATGATCAGCTCCCCACGTCTCACACCGGGGTGATGCGATTATGCTGAGAAACGGGTCGCTTTGCCGCTATATTTTATATTGGATGTCTCCTGTGCTTCTTACTCTGTAAGGATGTTGCTTCCCCTCATAAATTGAGAAAAAAGAGCTTCCATGGTGTAATAAAGTATGGAACTTTACAAGTCAGGGACTTATCAAACATACAAAAATAGGTTCAAATGAGCAAACAACAAGAAATAAAAAAAATAAAAAATATAAAAGTAAAAATAAAAAATTAAAGTCCAGGCACTAGATGTAAACTCTGTCCAGTAGGACAGCATTAGTTGCCAGACATTAAACCAGTGTAAAATGTCCCTCCTAGAAAGCATAAACAGTGAGGTGGGGGGTAATTGTTCCCCAGCCGCTGACTGCATCCTCCTCTCTCGTATGCCTTGGAGCTGACTAGCAGAGCGTGATGCCGTTGTGCGCGCTTCGTCACATGACGTCCTCAGCAACGAAGCGCGCACAACGGCATCACGCTCTGCTAGGCAGCTCCAAGGCATACGAGAGAGGAGGACGCAGTCAGCGGCTGGGGAACAATTACTCCCCACCTCACTGTTTATGCTTTCTAGGAGGGACATTTTACACTGGTTTAATGTCTGGCAACTAATGCCGTCCTACTGGACAGAGTTTACATCTAGTGCCTGGACTTTAATTTTTTATTTTTACTTTTATATTTTTTATTTTTTTTATTTCTTGTTGTTTGCTCATTTGAACCTATTTTTGTCTGTTTGATAAGTCCCTGACTTGTGGGTACTTAAGTTTTAAATAAAGTTCCATACTTTATTACACCATGGAAGCTCTTTTTTCTCAATTTATGAGGGGAAGCAACATCCTTACAGAGTAAGAAGCACAGGAGACATCCAATATAAAATATAGCGGCAAAGCGACCCGTTTCTCAGCATAATCGCATCACCCCGATGTGAGACGTGGGGAGCTGATCATACTACAAGCATCTACCAGAGGAAGCAACCAGGGAAACAACCCAGCATACTACATTACAGGCGTAATACCCCTGTCGGGGTTCTGGGAGCTGGTGAGTAGGCAACCAAGAGGGGGAGCACGAGAGTCACCAGGCAAATTGTTGCAGCACCAAAGTCACCATTGGGAAATTTATCTAGCTAATACACTGCCAACACATGGGACTGTTATAATATGCCTGAAATATAATTGCTGTAATTTCTGTGCCAATATTTCTAGTTGTGTATATATGTAAGCTTTACATATGGCATTTGATTAGGGCGGCATAACCTGTATGTACTGTATGGTATTTACACCAGTAATATGCTATCTTTAAGTTGTATTCCAATGCTCGATATGGTCATAGATCCAATACAGGAATCATTCTACAGCATACGATACATGGTCTAATAAATGCACTCTAGGGAATATAGCTTCTGGCTTCACTACCAGATGCTGTAGGACCACATCATCTTGTGCGACACTTGAGCGTTTGTCATATATCCGCAGCATAAATCCAGCTGCATACATTTATCTGCTGAAGTGACATCCTTAACATAAGGGGAAACTTTTCCTATATGTTCAATATCTTATAGATCTACAACCACGAATAAGGAGCCGCTAAAAAAATTTTAGGCTGTCCCAGTTCAAAATTTAGAGGTAGCGCCATCATACCCATTCTCTATAATTTATAAAGATCAAGTTGCGACCTTGCAGATCTGAGCCATGGAGGCTTGGTGATGCACTGCCCAAGAAGCACTAACAGCCCTGGTGGAGTGCGCTTTAATATGAAAAAGGGGTAATTTTCCTTTTTAAACCATAAGCTTGAACAATCACTTGAAGAATCCATTTAGAAATGGTAGATTTCAATGCTGCCTGTCCTCTTTTAGGACCATCTGGCAATACAAACAAAACATCTGTTTTAGGAATCTGAGCAGTCATTTTCAAATAGACCTTGACCGCTCTCACCACATCAAGAGAATGTAGTGACTTTTCTTCCACAGAACGAGGCTCTGGAAAAAACGAAGGCAGAACAATATCCTGGTTTAAATGAAAACCTGGCACTACCTTAGGTAGGAAATTAGGATGAGGCCGTAATACAACCTTATCCTTATGAATAATCAAATACGGCTCTTTACAAGAAAGAGCAGCCAACTCTGATACTCTTCTTGCAGAAGATATGGCAACCAAGAAAATTATTTTCCTCGTCAAGAGGACCAAGAGAATATCTCGAATTGGCTCAAAAGGCTGTTTTTGTAAAGCCGACAGGACTAAATTTAAGTCCCAAGGGTTCAGGGGTGACTTAACTGTGGGATTAATTCGCGTTACCACCTGAATAAAGTTACGAACCATAGAGTGTGAAGCAAGTGGTCGTTGAAACAATACCGATACGGCTGACACCTGGCCCTTGATGGTACTCAAGGCCAGCTTCATTTCTAATCCCATCTGTAGGAATTCAAGG
Source organism: Lithobates septentrionalis (assembly GCA_037952835.1). Classification (NCBI taxonomy): domain Eukaryota; kingdom Metazoa; phylum Chordata; class Amphibia; order Anura; family Ranidae; genus Lithobates; species Lithobates septentrionalis. The sequence goes on from JBBDGP010000995.1 coordinate 144,265, forward strand.
ATCCTACCTATAACATACTTTCTGGGGTGCCAACCCCTTGATTTACACCAGGAGACATGCCTTCCAGACCCTATAGTATATGACTCTGGAGGCCGGCTTCCTAGCATTAATCAAAGTAGAAAACTACTGAAGCTGGCAGCCCACGGTCTTTTAGAATGTGTCTCAATCGCCAAACCGTTAAATTTAGCGTTTGTAAGGTAGGATGGAATACCGGACCTTGCGAGAGAAGGTCTGGCCACAGTGGTAGGGTCCAAGGGTCCCCTACCGCCATCTTTATGATCTCGGCAAAGCAAGATCTCCTGGACCACCAGAATCACCTCCTTCCCTTCCTGCTTTATCCTACGAAGAAGACGCGGAAGCAGCAGAACAGGAGGGAACGCATAGATCAGTGAAAACTGATCCCACAGAAAGACCAGGGCATCTGTTCCGTATGCCATTGGATCCCTTGTTCTTGACACAAAGTTGTCGATCTTGTTGTTGAACCTGGACGCAAACAGATCCACGTCCGGAACTCCCCATTTCTGACATATTGAGAGAAATACGTTGGGATGAAGGGACCATTCTCCCGGGAACAATCGCTGGCGACTTAAGTAGTCCGCCTGCCAATTCTCTATCCCTAGAATGAAGATTGCTGATGGGCAGAAAACATTCCTTGCCCAAGAATGAATATGATTCACCTCTTTCTGGGCCGCACGACTCCTCATGCCCCCTTGGTGATTGATATAGGCCACCGCTGTGACATTGTCGGATTGGATCCTGACAGGATAATTCCGTAGTCTGGACGTCCAGGCGCACTGCCCGAATCTCTAGAATATTGAAGGGCAAGGTCATCTCCTATTTGGACCATTTCTCTTGGACAGATGCTTCTTCCAGGACTGCTCCCCAGCCCAGAAGGCTGGCATCTGTTACCACCTTCCAGGTAACCGGTAGAAAGGATTTTCCTTTTTGAAGATTCTTGGATATCAACCACCAATTGAGGCTCTGACGCACATTGGGGGATAAACACATTGAGAAGTCCAGAGCTTGGAATTTCTTGTTTCAAGTTGACAGGATACCGTTTTGTAGCAGTCTTGAGTGAAACTGCACATAAAGGACCGGCCTCGAAAGAAGCCACCATCTTTCCCAACAATTTCATGCAAAGTCGAATAGAAGGATTCTTCTTTGTCTTGACCAACTGAATCAGTTCCTTTATGGAACCAATCCTTTCCTGAGGCAAGAACACCCTCTTCTGAGCTGTGAGAATCCAACCTAGGTATTCCAGGTAACTGACTGCTGTGACCAAAGTTTGGTTTAGGCGGGCTACCGATTGATCTAACAAGAGTAGATTGTCTAAGTATGCTAGTATTGTTATACCTTGTGCCCTTAGCCTGGCTAAAGGAGGATCCAGGACCTTTGTAAACACTCAAGGTGCAGTAGATAGACCGAAAGGCAGAGCTACAAACTGGAAATGAAGATCTTCTACCTCGAAGCGTAGAAATGTCTGGTGAGCGGGGAAAACTGGCACATGGAGATAAGCATCTTTTATGTCGATTGACGCCAGAAGTTCTCCCCCTTGTAGGATGGAGTCTACTGATCGGATTGACTCCTTGCGAAAAGAACGGATCTTCAAAAACCAGTTTAGATCTTTGAGACCTAAAATGGGTCTGACATCCCCGCTTAGTTTTGGAACCGTGAACAGGTTTGAATAAAACCCCAAACCTTGCTCTTCCAATGGGACCACCGATATTACTCTTTGAGACAAGAGATGATCCAAGGCTAGAAAGAGACTTCTTTTTCACTGGATCTCTGGGAACGTTTGATCTGAGAAAACGAGGAGGTGGGAACTCTCAGAACTTTAGTTTGTATCCTAGAGAAATTGAGGAAGCCACCCATCTGTCTTGACATTGTTCCTGCCAGATCTTAGAAAACTGTAGAAGCCTTCCCCCCCACTTGAGCGAGCGGGGGCGCCCCTTCACAAGGAGTGAGTATTCTGTTTTGTGGGTTTCTTCCCCCAGGTCCTTTTTTGACCCTGGGACTGACCGTGAGGTTTACCTCTTGAACCTGACAGTGGAGGCCGTCGAGACTGCCTGGAGGCTGATGGCCGTGGCACTGGAGAAGAAGCACGTTTAAAAGAAAAATGCTTAAACTTCTTTTTAACCAGTTAAAAGTGAACTTTTCCCGTTTGATATTCTTTGGATATACTTATCCAGATCGTCTCCAAACTACCGTTCACCATGAAAAGGTAAACTGGCCAAGAGCTTTTTGCATGGCGCTTTGCCTGACCAATTTTTCAACCATAGGATTCTACGCACATGTACCAGCCCTAGCATGAGCTGTGAGGCCTGGAGAATAGAATCTTTCATAGCGTCTACTGTGAAACACAATGCTTCTGGTATCCCGGCCAACTCCTGGGCCTGCTTATCAGGAATAAGTTTGAGTACCTCTATAAACTGGTCCTTTAAAAGGACTGAGATACTCCAATCGCTGCCAGTGCAGGTTGAATGACCGAACCTGCCAGCGCAATAAAGTTTTTAAAAAGGAACTCCAACTTTTTATCCGTTGGATCCTTTAGCATATGAGCATTGTCTACTGGACAAGTCAGATTTTTATTTACAGATGATATAGCAGCATCAATTGCTGGAATTCCCCATTTCTTATAAAACTCTTTCTCCATAGGATAAAGTATTGAAAACTTTTTCAGAGGAGAAAAATTTATCTGGGTGCTCCCACTTAGAATACATTAGCTTCCTTAGCCATGAATGGATAGGAAAAGAGTGAACAGATTGGGGAGGCTTTAGTGAGCCCAAACCAGAAGTGGGCTCATCAACAGACTGCGTTATTGGCAGTAAAAATGTGGAGTGGACCAATTCAGTGAGAGACTGTACCAACAATCTTTCCTGCGAACCTGACACTTCCGTATCAGGTTCTTCAGAAGAGGAGACTTTAGCCTCTTCCTGGTCCTTTAAAAGGAATTCATCATCTCTTGCTCCTTGTTCCTCAGCAAGAGGGTCCTGAGCAATGGACTGGGACCTGCTGCACTTAGTTCCACTTTGGGATGCAATTAAAGCATCAATTTTTTGCTCCAAGCTTAAAATGGTTGAAGAAAAAAAAAACCTCCTTAGTAATATACATAGGGGCTGCAGTGTTAAGAGCAGCTGCAACACTTGCCCCTCCTGATGGCTCACTCTGACCAGCAATATTACTCTCAGGGGAGGATGCCATCTTTTTTGTGATGGTTATAGGCTTCCGTGTGATTGTAGTAGTCCTTTTAGAGCCTTTTTTCGATGTGTTTTTTACCTCCTTCCGACCATAGCCCGATGCACAAAGCAGAGGTACTACCAGAAGGAATGCATCTACTGCTTGAGCAATAGTCCAGCCCTGTCGCTGTTATTAATTCTCAGCCTGATGCAGTAGTAAACGTTAAAAGGAATGCCTGCGTCACCAACCCTCTTATATGCCATCTTTGCTCTTGTCCCCCTCCTGCAGCAAGTAACAGCACAAATGGTGCCTTTTAAAACATACCTTCCCACGCTGGATGTTGGAGGATGCCAACGCCGTGCTAAGCCCCCCCCCCCCCGTTATTCTTCTCAATATTTAAAAGAGCTCTTTCCCATGCGAGCGCGGGCTCCGGATCCTATGGGATCCACAGGGAGGAAGGAAGAATGGAGAGGGGGGGTCTGGAAGCCACTGAGCGGTGTGCCGTTTTTTTTTTTTTTCTAAAACTTGTGGCACTCTTTCCCCGTGCAGTGGGTTGAAGACAAAACGCATAGGGGGGTGTCTGGTGGGGAGAGAGAATTCCCCAGACTTACCGGAAGTCTGCTGCTAAGCTAGAGGAAGAAGACTGTACTTCCTAGACACAACGTGGGCTTTCTGAGAAGCATGAGACGGCAAGTGCTCAATACAGCCCCCAGTGGTGACACATAGGCATGACAACACTTACTAAATTTAAAAAGGAGACATTTCACAAGAAACATTTTAAAAATTTCCTAGAAGACTCCACTTACCTTTCCCAATGCAGGGTTTTCTGTGGTAAACCAACAGACCCAATCTTCACCCTTCATGGTGGGTTTTGTTACACCTTCAGGAGCTGGGGATCCTTGAGGAAACCCACAATCCTGGATCTGTAATAGCACCACCGCCAGTAAAAATTTTATGGCCTTAATACCAAAAGTACTGAATCCCGGGGTCCAGCTCTCTAAAAAGAGAAGCGTTACAGGCAAGACCTCGTTTCTTCGGATACGAGGCCCGGGTACCATTCAATTCGGCCAACAAAAACACCTTGAATGGATCCGGCTGCATGGCTGGCCCCAACAAGGATTGCTCCAAAGGAGCTCAGCTTTACTTGTGACCAACACCTTAGACACTGGCGAAAAAACTGAGGTACTCCCACCAGTGGGAGGGGTTATACAAGGAGAGCACTTTGTCTTAGGGCGTGCCACTGTCCATCACCTGAAGGTGGCCTATAACCCATATAGTAACTACTATGGCTCTGTGTCCTGTGATGTGCAATAAGAAATTATATATGTAATTTATGCTCCAAGAACGCCTGATGGCGCTCCCTGCATGTTGGGCCTCTGTACGTGGCCACGCTGTGTAAAATTCTCAAACATGTGGTATCACCATACTCAGGAGCAATAGTAGAATGTGTTTTGGGGTGCAATTTGTGCTATGCATATGCTGTGTGTGAGAAATAACCTGCTAATAACAATTTTGTGAAAAAAAAAAAAATCTTGATTTTGCAAAGAACTGTGGGAAAAAAATTACAACTTCAAAAAAAAAAAACAAAAAAACAAAAAAAAAAAAAAAACTCACCATGCCTCTAACTAAATACCTTGGAATATCTACTTTCCAAAAAGGGGTCATTTGGGAGGCATTTGTACTTTCCTGGCTTGTTAGGGTCTCAAGAAATGAGATAGGCCGTCAGTACATCAGGTGTGATCAATTTTCAGAGATTGGCACAATAGCTTGTGGACTCTAACTTTCACAAAGACCAAATAATATACACCGATTTGGGTTATTTTTACCAAAGATTTGTAGCAGTATAAATTTTGGCCAAAATATATGAAGAAAAATTACTAATTTGCAAAATTTTATAACAAACGGAAAAAAAAATTTTTGTTTTGTTTTTTTTTTTACAGAATTTTCGGTCTTTTCTTTTATAGCGCAAAAAATACCAGCAGTGCTTAAATACCACCAAAAGAAAGCTCTATTTGTGTGAAAAAAAGGACAAAAATTTCATATAGGTACAGTGTTGCATGACTGAGTAATTGTCATTCAAAATGTGAGAGCACCGAAAGCTGAAAATTGGTCTGGTAAGGAAGGGGCAAGTGGTTAAGGATAAAAAAAAAAACCTGTGTGCAGCATCCCCGCCTTCCTTTTACCTGCGCCCCATTTCAATCCAGTGATGTTGCACAAGAGGCTCAGCTGCCCGGGACTCTCCCTCTTCATTGGAGACAACAGTTGGGTGCCATTGGCTCATTGACTTTGACAGCAGCAAGAGCCAAACAGGAGAGGGAGGGGGCAGAGCTGAGTGGACACAGAGCAGAGGTTCGGCCTCGGGTGTCCCCACAGCAAGCCGCTTGCCGTGGGGGCACTAGACAGGAGGGACCCAAGAAGAGGAGGATCCGGGCTGCTCTGCGTAAATCCATTACACAGAGCAGGCAAGTATAACATTCTTCCGGAGGGAGGTCAAGTGGTTAACAATAGCACTATCCACTCACCTTGAGTCAGTAAGGTTGCAGCTGGAGCCTTGAGTGAGTTGTGGGTCTGGTTTGGAGAAGGTACTCCCAGCGAGCTCCGTTACATTGTTTTCAAAGTGTAGGGTTATTTTGACGGCCCAGAACAGGATACAAGGGGTGTTCTCTGTGTTATTGAAAGACACAGGTGGGTATTGCGGAGTATCTGCGGCCAGCAGCTGACGCCTCAGAGTAGCCACCCCAAAGTCAGTCTCTGTGTTCACCTGAAGACAAAAAAAAAAAAAAAAAAGCATTGTGTAGTTTAATCCAAAAAATTGCATAAAGATTAAAAATGTTAAAAAAACCCCAAAAACCTTAGTTAGACTTACCGGTGATGGTATTTCTACGAGCCTTTCAGGACAGCACCTTTGAGAGAGCGTAGCTCCACCTCTTAGACAGGAAACACTGCGTGACAACGCCCCTTTAAAAAGCAGCTGCTTCCACCATGCCGTCAGTTGTTACCGAGAAATCCTCCGACATGCTGGAAAATATAATCAGACAATTACCAGGTCCTATAATTATACTTTACATATGATAACCAAGGGAGGGAAGTAGGCTGCTGTCCTGAAAGGCTCGCAGAAATACCGTCACCGGTAAGTCTAACTAAGGTTTTCTCCCTTCGCCTTTCAGGACAGCACCTTGGAGAGGATAACCGAGAAACTTACTTCAGGGTGGGACTACTGCCTGCAAAACCTTCCTACCAAATGATTGGTCCGAGGCTGATAGTAGATCCAAGCGGTAGTGCCTTATGAAGGTCGAAAATACTGGACCATGTGGCAGCCTTGCAGATTTGCTCAGGAGATGCCCCAGCCCTTTCTGCCCATGATGCCGCCACTGCTCGAGTAGAATGAGGTAATACCCCTTCCGGAGGTTCCAGACCCAAAGATATGTATGCCTCTTTGATGGCCTGCTTTAACCATCTTCCAAGGGTGCTTTTGGAAACTTTACCTCCTTTGTGAGTACCTTCCATTAAAACAGAGTGAGGATGACTTTCTGACTTCCTTTGTTCTTTCCAGATATTTAAGCAGACACCTCCTGACATCAAGGGTATGGAAAGCTTCTTCTCCTGCAGGTAAAGGACAAAAAGTAGGGAGAATGATTTCCTGTGTACGGTGAAAAACTGAAGCCACCTTTGGTAGAAATGCTGGATCCGTCCTTAAGACTACCCTATCCTGTAGACATCTCATGAAGGGCTCTTTATTTGAAAGGGCTTGTAACTCACTAATTCTACGTGCGGAAGTTACTGCTACCAGTAAAATAGTCTTTAACGTCAAGAAACGTAATGATGCTTCTTCTATGGGTTCAAACGGTGCCATAGTTAGTCCCTGAAGAACTAAAGATAAATCCCATTTGGGAAAACTAACAACAGGTCTAGGCTTTACTTTTGCCATTGCCCTAAAAAAATCTGATTATTAAAAGGTTCCCCTGACAGGGTTCTTTCCAAAAAAACTGATAAAGCAGCTACCTGCGTCTTGAGCGTACTTGCTGCTAACCCCTTCTCCAATCCCTCTTGAAGAAATTCCAAAACTGAAAATGTGGTACGAAAATCAAAGTTTTTACTGGAACACCAAGAATTATAGATCTTCCAGACTTTAAAGTAAATGTCTCTCGTCACTTTTTTTCTACTTGCAAGAAGGGTAGAAATAAGCTTCTCTGATAAACCCTTCCGTCTTAAGATTTGTTCCTCAGAAACCAAGCTGTTAGTTTGAGGTAAGCTGGATCTGGATGGAGAATTTGGCCCTGACTCAACAGGTCTGTCCTGATTGGTAATCTCCAAGCAGGTTTCACTGAGAGGTTCATCAAGGTTGAAAACCAGGGTCTTTTTGGCCAATAAGGAGCTATTAATATTAGCTCCGTGGACTCCAATCTGAATTTGGCTAACACCTTTGGTATCAGTTGGAACGGGGGAAAAGCGTAGGACAGATGGAAGTCCCATTTGTGAGCTAACGCATCTACTCCGAGAGCTTAATCCTGTCTCTGAAGAGAGAAGAAGACTGGTATTTTTGCATTTTCCTGTTTTGCAAAGAGGTCCACTTGGGGATAACCCCAACTCTTGGAAATCGTTTTGAATAATTCCTGATTGAGAGACCACTCTGCTTCCCTTATTTCTTTCCTGCCGAGGAGATCTGCTAAGGTGTTTTCCGTCCCCTTTAGATGGACTGCTGATAGAGGCCACATTGTTCTCTGCCCATCTTAGGATCTGATGCGCTAGACCCATTAGGGTTTTGCTTTTTGTGCCCCCTTGCTTTGTTAAATATAATACTGTCGTCATATTGTCTGACAATATTTGGACATGTTGATTCACTAGAAATTCCTGGAGGGAGAGGAGGCTTAAGTGAACAGCCTTTAACTCTCTCCAATTTGAAGATCTTCTTGCTTCTGGTTTGGTCCAAACACCCTGAACCGTTTTTTCTTCCAGGTGAGCTCCCCATCCCCAGGCGCTGGCATCTGTAGTCAGCCTTCTGGTTACTGGAAAGACCCAAGGAAGCCCTTTTGAAATGTTTCCTAGGTTCCTCCACCACCAGAGAGACCTTTTTGCTCTTGCCCCCAAGTTGAATTTCTTCTCCAGAGGTTCCTGGTATGACCAATTCATCAGGATATCCGATTGCAGAGGACGGGAATGCAACCTGGCCCACTGTACCGAAGGAATTGCTGCTGTCAACAGTCCCAGAGCGGACATGGCTTGTCTTACAGAGATCTCTGCGTTGGATTGAAGTGTTATCAGGGTCAACGGCATCTTCTCTATTTTCTCCTGGGGTAGAAAAATTCTCTGTTCTATCGAGTCTATTTCGTACCCCAGAAACCTTAGCCTTTGAGATGGAATTAAGTTTGACTTCTGAAGATTGAGAAGCCATCCCAAACCTCTTAAATGTGTTTGAACTGTCTGTAGGTTGACCTCTACTTGACCCCTTGAGTCTGCAAACAGTAGCAGGTCGTCCAAATAGGGTACTATTGAAATCCCCTTCAGTCTCAGGGGCTCCAAAGATTCCGCCATCACTTTTGTGAATACCCTGGGAGAAGAGGAAAGACCGAAAGGCAGAGCCCGAAACTGCAGGTGCCAAATCTCCCCTCCCCCCAGATTGACTGCAAGACGCAGGAACCTTTGTGATGGGGGCGCTATTGGTATATGGAGATAGGCATCTCTCAAATCGATGGAAGCCATATGACATTTGGGAGTTAGCAAGTTCCTTACTGAGAAAATCGTATCCATCCTGAATTTTTTGTATTTTATGGATCGATTTAGAACCTTTAAAATTGAGAATCAGGCGGAACTTTCCTGATGGCTTTTTGACCAGAAAAATGTGGGAGTAAAACCCCTTCCCCTCTTGATCTTTCGGAACCTGGGAAATGACCTTCTGTTGCATCAGTTCCTGTAACAGAGACTTCATGGCCAGAGCCTTTTCCCGATCCTTTGGCAGGTTTGTGATGTAAAACCGACTTGGGGGGCTTTGTGAGAATTCCAATTGATAACCCTTTTTGATTAACCCCAGAACAAAAGGACTCTTTGTTGTTTTTTCCCAGATTGGTAAGAAGTCCTGTAGTCTCCCCCCTACTAGATGGTCATTGTTTTTTAGGGGTTTGTTCTGGGGTTCTAAAGAGTACCCCACCTCTACCTCTTCCTCTCTGAGAAGACCAGGGTCTCTTCTGTGTGTGGTCCTTTTCCTTATCGGTTTGTCGAAAAGGACGAAAATTTTTCCTCTGCTGTACCGTTTTCTTCTTCTGTGGGAAAGCTTTCTTCTTGTCTGCTGTCCTGTCAAGGACAGTCTCTAGTTCTGGCCCAAACATCAGGTCTCCTGAAAAGGGAATTCCGCACAGTTTTACTTTAGAAGCTGAATCCCCTGACCAGGTCTTTAGCCAGAGTGCTCTTCTTGCTGAGTTAACAAGCGCAGAGGACCTGGCTGACATCCTGATAGATTCTGCAGAGGCATCTGCCATATATTTTACTGCCTTAAGCAGGGTAGGGAAGGACTCCAATAAGTCTTTTCTGGAGGTACCTGCCACAACATGATTTTTAAGTTGCTCTAACCAGCACTCCAGATTTCTAGCCACAACCGTAGCCGCCATTGCTGGCTTAAGATTAGCTAGAGATGAGTCCCAGGCTTTCTTCAGTAGCCCATCTGCCCTCTTATCCATAGCATCTTTGAGAATACCCATGTCCTCAAAAGCTAAATCAGTCTTCCTAGATACTTGAGAAAAGGCAGCGTCTATTTTTGGTTTTTTATTCCACAATAGTTCCTCATTCTCCTCAAAAGGAAACCTCCTTTTGAGGGTTTTAGAAAAAAAAAAAAAAACTGTCCTCTCTCTGGATTCTTCCATTCCTTTTTAATAGTGTCTGTTAACACTTTATGCACAGGGAACACCCTGTGTTTAATTTCCTCCAGCCCCAGGTACATCTTGTCATGCACGGACAGCTGAGCTTTTTCTTCCTGGATCTCCAGGGTAGTATAAATTGCCTTGAGTAATTCATCCACCTCCTCAAGTGACAGCTTATATCTAGATGATCTTGACTCTTCTTCCACCTCCTCCTCCTCAGAATCAATGGTTGAGGGTGGAATGCTTTTCCTTTCCTCCTCCGACTCACTTTCCATCTGTCTGGAAGTGGACTGAGGGAAACTGGAGTGAGAACTCTGCTCTTGGCTGGAACTCTGGCCGTGCTTTACAAGGGAACGCACTGTCCCTAGGGCCTCTGCTAATTCCTTCCTCACAGAAGATAAGAGCTCTTTGCACTCTTGTGAGGATTCTTCTTTTACTAAATCCACAATGCAGGATTTGCACAGTGGTTTGGGCCAAGAGTCCCTTAAAGGATTTTTGCATGAGGGGCACTTTCTCCCTGTTCTCTCTGATTTGGCAGTAGCTTTCTGAAACAGAGAAACAAGAAAAAGCCAGGTCCTTTAGAACTAAGGCTTCAGAGAAAAGTAGTACCTCCAGCCAACACCCTAAGTGCCCAGAGTCTCACTCCTTTGCTGAACTGCTAATGGAAACTGTTACCCCATAGCAGACAGCAGCAGGTTTTGAATAACCACATCAAAGATAAAACACCCAGTGATATAAAAAGGAAAGAGGTGCCACCGCACCTCTCCTACCTGGGCCTGGCCGGGAACCTGGGCGCCTGCATCCGCCATTGCTGCTGACGATTCCGCTGTCTCCATAGTGCAATCCACAGCTGCTGCACTGTGTACTAGGCTCCATGTGCCAAACAAAAGGAAGTCCCGGCCGGAGGACCCGCCCCTTCCTCCTGCGTTCCAGCAGCAGGAACCAATCGCTGCTACGCCCCGCCGGAAGTATCCGCCCACCGGAACTGACATCACCTGCTGTCCGGGATTCGGCGCCGCCATGCAGAGGCCTAGCATGGACGCTCTTACTGAGCACAACCGCGGCCCACCGAACACCCCGGGTGGAAAACTTCCAGCAGACCATTACTCCTGTGAGCCGGAGAAGGAAGGGACACCGGAGCACCCTCCTCACGTACGGGAAGGAGCTGGGCTGGTCTGAGTACCCAAACGTGGAGGTCCTGCCAAAACCCTCTCCTTGGAGAGAGCGCAGCCCCTCTGGTTCCCCAAGCAGTGCTTCCACCATGGCGGAGGAAACACTAAAACTGACGGCATGGTGGAAGCAGCTGCATTTTAAAGGGGCGTTGTCACGCAGTGTTTCCTGTCTAAGAGGTGGAGCTACGCTCTCTCCAAGGTGCTGTCCTGAAAGGCGAAGGGAGAAAAAAACTAACAGTCAAGGAAGTTGGCACACAATAAGGGTATACTTTTTAGGTCACCTTTTTTCCTCCCTCACAGAGCACTCTGGAGTCAGTGTATTTATGCAAAGAACTACAAGTGGCATAGGAACAGCCTCCTTCCATGCCTTGTGGCAAAACCTGGTAAGTGGTTTGTGGCATGCACACCACCTCTTGCATAACTTGGAAGTAAAAGGTATTGGAAGCCAGGATGCTCTGTGGGGCTGATAGGTGCATCATCAGTGTTCTCAACAGGGAATGTCCATGGAAAGATTTTTTCAGGATTCAGGAGGGAATAGTGCAGGAAGGGGGAGAAGAGCACAGCACAGTAAAATGGGGGCCATGAGGAAACATAACCCGAGGGGGTGGGGCCCTCAGGAGGGGTATGTATGTATGTATGTATGTATGTCTCTCCCTCTCGCGCCCCCCCCCCATACTATTCTCTCCTGGCCCCCTTGTGCTGTGCTCTTCTCCACCCACCTCCCCCTCCCCCCCCTCAGCATTAGACATTTCTTACATTGTCCCAGCGGTAGGAAAAAGTTTATATTACTCCCTATGGGCAGCTGCTGAGAGCTCAGTTTCCTTTGATGTGGACAAGCCTCCAAAACTAAAAAACTTACCAACAACTCTTTCTGTACATCGATTGTGTGGACAGCCTTTGGGAGTAAAGGCATGTATAACATGTGGACTGGGATAGAGAAGGTTGGGGGGGGTTAGAAGCGGCATGCACAAGTGCCCCCATAACAAGCAGCTTGCTATGGTGGGGACACTCTGAATTGGAGCTCCAGCAGGGGACCCGAGAAGAGAAGGATCGGGGCTGCTCTATGCAAAACCATTGCTGCTCTATGTAAAGTATGGACATGCTTGTAATTGCCTTTTGCTAAATCTGAACGTTTACAATCACCAATCAAATCAGCCCCTGTGAGCACAAGGAAACTACTAATTTAACAGCTAAAGTATGAATTTTGCAAACACTTTTCCATCTGAATGCAAACTGGAAACCCCAAAATGTTTATTTCCAATGCATTGCAACACCTGGTGTGATTGGTTTACCATTTGTGATGAGAAAAAAAAAAAAAAAAAAAAAAAAAAACACACAACCCACACTTACCCTAGATGGCCTGAGAGCCGTGAGAAGAGCAGTATAAGGCACACCCTCTGATTTTAGCGTGCTCAAAACTTGTCCAATGACTTCATCTGCAATTTCAAGAAAGGAAGTGATCAATGACTGAAATTGCAGTATGTACAGATAGTTCAGTCTAGTTTTAAGAGATAAAAAAAAAATGGCTTTTATAAAATAGCAAACCTATTATACCTTTTTTTTTTTTGGGAAAATAATCTTTATTGAATTTAGGCAGAAATTTATACAGCACATTTAAGGTCTATGTATAGAAACATAAAATATAGTTACATGTGGTACGTTTACATACATTAGCGCCTTGCGAGGCTGGCATTGCATAACAAAGGTATACCAATTGTTAGCGTTTCGGTGAGGTTCTGACAGACTGAATTGGGTTACTTATTATATGGTTGTATGTTTTGGTTGCTAGGTATTGATAAACTTGTTTTCACGCATTACTATACACATGTCTCCCCGTCTCCCAGCCATCTGTCCCAAATCCTTGAGTATTTGTGGCTGTTTCCCCTGTGTTTGTAAATCAACTGCTTGTATGGGAGGGAATTGTTAACATCTCTCTTCCAGCTTGTTATGGTGGGGGTTACGTTCTGCATCCAAGTCTTGGCAATTACTTTTCTGGCCAAAAACAGGACTTCAGATATAAATATGGCTTGGTATTTATCAATGTCCACGTCTGGAAGAAGACCCAGTATACAAAGTTTTGGATCTAATACTACAGGGGAACCCATTTGGTCGTGTAAGAACTTAATCACTTGACTCCAGTATGTTTGAAGGATAGTGCATTCCCAGATTAAGTGAAAGAAGCTACCCATCTCTGCCTGACAGTGAGGACACAATATAATTCGTGTAGGTTGAAACTTCCTTATTATGTTAGGTGTCAGGTACGCTTGATGAATGATGTATATCTGTGTTAACCTATCAGACAGTTTTGGAGATGTTACTTTTACATTTTCTAGAATTTCCTCCCAATCTGAGTCACTAACGGCTCCTACATCTCTTTCCCATCTTGTTTTGGCTTTTTGTATCACTTCTCTGATTCTGGGTAACCTTATGGAGTAATAGAGAGATTAGATATCAATTTTTGCGATTCGGCTCCCATTATTATGTCCAAGATTTGGGGATATTCCAGGGTGCAACTTTCGTTTCTAAATTGAGAACGCAAGGCATGTCGGAGTTGTAAGTATTTGAACAATAATTGTTGCAGAATAGAGTATTCTTCCTTAAGAGTTTGAAATGCTTTAGGCCTAGCACTTGCCATTACCTGGTGCAGGTATATAATTCCATATCTGGCCCATAGAGTAGGGTCTGGTATTTTTTTTAGCTCCGCTAGCTGGTTGTTAGCCCATAAAGGAGTGTGAGAGTGAATGTACCCTATTTTAAGTTTTTTCTGGGCCAATCCCCATATACGTTGGTGATGATTGAGAATCCCGTCATTAAATTGTGGACCTTTCCTATTAAACTGACCCCCTCGTAGTATAATTTGAAGTGGGGTAGATAAGGGACTGTCTGGGCTACTAGATACTAGTGTACTAGATCACTGTCTTTCATTATTATGGTAGTGATGCATGTGTGACAGCTGTGCCGCTATGTAGTATTCCTGTAGATCTGGCAGAGATGTTCCCCCCATATCTGTAGGGTTTTTAAGGACATGCCAAGCTACCTTATGTCTTTGATGTCCCCACACAAAGGTGTTCAAAATCGATTCCATTTTTTGAAAATCCCGATAGGTATATATAGTGGGGCGTGCCATACCATGTATAGGATCTTGGGTAAGATAATCATTTTTATGATATTTATCCTCCCCATTACTCCCAGTGGTAGCTTGGACCAGGCTTGCGTTTTGGTTTTTATCATGGCAAACAATGGTTCTATGTTGTTGGTTGTGTATTCGCGTAGGTCTCTTGTAACCAGTACCCCTAAGTATTTAATAGTGTTTACCCTGACTAATGGTAGTTCTGGATGCATATTGGTTGGGGGAAACTGGTCTATGGGGAGTATCTGTGATTTTTCCCAATTTATCCGTAGGCCTGAGAGTTTTCCCATTTTATCTAGTGTCCAAAGCTGCTTGTAGTGATGGGCCCTGATCGGCTAGATATAGTATCGTGTCGTCTGCGTATAGTCCGATCTTCTCTATGTAGTCGCCTATTCTAAGTCCCACTATGTCCATGTCAGCTCTTATAGCTATGGCCAATGGCTCGGCTGCCAGGGCATATAGCAGTGGGGAAAGGGGACATCCCTGGCTTGTGCCTCTTTCTAGAGGAAATTGCCCCGACATACAACCATTAACGAAGACCCGTGCTTTTGGTGACTGATATAGTATTTGTACCCACTGTATGAAATTGGGACCAAATCCATATTCTCGTAGACACTCCCATAGAAAAGACCATTCCACTGAATCAAAAGCCTTTGCTGTGTCCAGGGCCACCACTACTCTGGTACCCCGATTGTCGTGCTGTGCTTGAATATTTAAAAAAAGTCTTCTTATATTCATGGCCGTATTTTTTCCGGGCATAAAGCCGGTCTGGTCTGGGTGAATTAATGAAAGAATGACTTTATTTAGGCGGGATGCTAGGATTTTGGCCAGTATCTTAATATCTACTTGAAGTAGTGAGATTGGACGGTAGGACTCGGGATATCTAGGGTCTTTTCCTGGTTTAGGTAAAACTATTATCTGTGCTTCTTGCATTGATGGAGGGAGTGTTTTATGTTTAAATATTTGTTGATATAATTTTTGCAATTTCGAGACTAGTATATCAGGGAATGCAGTGTAGAATTCTAGTGGCAGGGGGGCGTGGCCTGGACGGGAATGAGATAGGACGTGAGTGACCAGAGCTCCGCTTGTGGCAGATCCTTTACCCGATATCCTGAAGACCCGAATCAGGCATTTCTCCCGTACTCCCGCGAATCCGAAGCTGATACAGCCTGGAACATGTCTCCGCCAAAGAGGAACACAGCCGTCTCCTCTTCTCTAGACAGGTACCGAAGAACGGAACGCGACCATGAGGGACAAGATGGTGCCTCCTCATCAGAGCACACAGTTCCCCAAGCTGACCAGGGGACGGCTGATACAGCCAAGGTGCTTGAGGCGATATCCCTATGCCAATCCACCCTCACAACGAAAATAGAAGAAGAGGTTAAAGTGGACATATCTCTCATTAGGCATGACATGACCAAGCTCAGGGAAAGAGTTACGGAGACAGAGACCAGAATCGGCCGGGCGGAAGACACACTTTATCCCCTGCAACACTCCCAGGAAGATTTAAAGCGCCAAATTCAGATGCTGGCACAGAAGCATGACGATTTGGAAAATCGCGCCCGTAGATCCAACCTACGTTTTATTGGCCTCCCGGAGGGCTCGGAGGGATCAGATCCAGCCACTTTCCTTGAAAAACTCCTAATCTCCACGTATGGCAGAGAGGCCTTCTCTGGGACCTTCGTAGTTGAGCGGGCTCACCGTATGCCGGCGCGCCGCCCACCTGAAGGGGCCCCGCCGCGCACGTTTATCGCGAAGCTACTAAATTTCAAGGACCGAGACGCTGTACTACGCCTTGCCAGGCTAAAAGGTAATATCCCGTTCCAGTCGGGTCATGTATCGGCCTTTCCGGATTTCTCCGCCGAAGTACAGAAACAGAGGGCCCGGTTCCTGGATGTTAAAAAGCGCCTTAGAGCTCACCAATTGAAATATGCTATGCTTTACCCCGCCCGACTCCGCGTGGCTGGAGACGATCGTGCCTACTTCTTTGAGGACCCGGTGCAGGCATCGGAGTGGTTGGACCATCGCGATGCTGAACGAAACCGTCCGGCCCAGGACTGATCTCCAGGCAACGGTATGTAAAGTTATGACCCTGTGAAAGACTCCAACTGGCCGCATCCAAATGTACTTTACCCTCACCTAACTCTCTCCAAGCTGTGTAGGCCTGGCAATGTCAGACGCAGTTACCTCACGCCTGAAATCTATATCCGAATCCCAGGATATGTTGGTGCTCAGTGAACTGTTCACTACATAATCTAGCGCCCGAAACAGTACCCATATTGCAGATATGCATAACCTATGACATACTGAAACCAATACACAGATTACGGGACTTAACCTAGAGAACTGCCGGGCCCTGAACTTTTGAACTCTTCCACTTCAAGGAAATATATGAATGGAGATGAACTGCACCCATGCGGTCCTTTCTTCTACTCCATAGGCAACTATGCCAACTCTTCATCCACGAAAAGACAAGGAGAAGATCAGAAGATGCAACGTGATACACAGGGGGTAGCCTTTCACCCATGCAATTTAATACAGGTTGATTACAATGTCTATATGCCACAACCGGAAGGGAGAACGTCTCTCATTCCCGATAATAACCCAGGGTTTATTTGCCCTTACTAATAGGTTTGACCCTAAGCCGTGAGTGTAGCCGGATAGGTTCTCACTGTGGCTGCTAGGGGTGTTGTGCACTACCTTGGCTCATACAATTTGAAGTATGTTCAAAGGTAGTGACACCAGTTATGGGGTTGATGTCCCAGCCAGGTTGGGGTGGCTGAGGACTGGGCGGGGGGTCGGGGAAATGTTTTTGTTGTTACTATTGCTTTTAAAGAACATGGACACTATTCTCATGCAACTCAAGGAACGTGAACATAGATTGCACCTAGCACTGATAAGATTTCACAAACTCAGATTTATTGTATTGAATGTATATGAACTTGCCCTGGGAAGTTGTCTTGCACCACTCCCACCACGCTATATGTCTGCTGGAGGATGACTGACATCAAGTTTCTGACTTGGAACGTCAGAGGAATCCGTGACAAGGTTAAGCGCACCGCAATTTTCGGATGCCTCAAGTCGTATCGAGCAGACATTACGGTGCTGGTCGAAACGCACATCACAGGCCAACTTCAGTTGGCAATGAAGCGCCCGTGGATAGGCTGGGCGTATCACGCCACCCATTCTTCGTACTCTAGAGGAGTATCCATACTCATTGCCAAATCAGTTTCGTTTGGCATATTGTCGGTGCGGACTGACCCCCAGGGCAGGTTCATTTTTCTACAGTGTACAATATGTGGTTCGCAATACCTACTCATGGCCTTCTATATTCCCCCACCATACAACTCTAGCCTTCTTACTGAAGGTTTAACATACATGGCACAGTACCCAGCAACACCTGCTATCTGGTTGGGTGACTTTAACGAAGTTATGAACCCCTCATTAGACAGACTACGCATGCAGCAGGATAGCCTGTCCCCGGACACCACTAGATTTGGGCGACTGCTGCGTGACTTCTCTTTGACCGACGCGTGGCGCTACAGACACCCCCACACTCGAGCCTACTCATGCTTTTCGGCGACACACTCCTCTATGTCCCGAATAGACCTAATACTGCTCTCAGACACACTTATACCATCCCTCACAGAATCTGGGTATCACACTAGATCCCTATCGGATCATGCCCCTTGCTGGGCCACCCTGCGCATTGCCCCTCCGGCGGGACCCCGCACCTGGCGGCTGCACTCCTTTTGGCTCTCACTACTCGAGGACCAGGATGACATTAGCTCAAAATGGCAATTCTATTTCAATACGAACCGTGACACCGCCCCTATGGATATGATATGGGAATCGTTTAAACTGCATGTCCGCACAATTATCTCCCATCGTATTAACAGGCTAAAAACCACATCCAAAATCAAATTGACACAGGCCACCGTACAACTAGACATAGACACCAGAGAATTCAACCTAGACCCCACGCCCGCCAATGCATCCCTTCTTAAATTACGAACGAGGGTGCTAGACCAACTCCTCTTCGAAAAAGCCAACCAGAAGCTTCTATTCTCTAAACAACGGGTATTTGAGCAGGGGGAACGGGCGGGCAAACTCCTGGCATATCTAGCAAGGCAAGACACGAACCCCCCGGTGGTGGTCTCTCTAAAAGACCCCCAGGGCACAACAACATCTGACCCAGACACAGTGGCAAACATATTTCGTAGTTATTACGCTGATCTATATTCCTCCAAGGTCGGGGTTGCAGCGCAAGAGACCCAGGCTTTTCTCCAAAACATACCCCTTCCCAAACTGTCAGAGTCCCAGATGCAAGAAATGGAGGCCCCAATATCGTCCGATGAGATAGTAGCCGCGATAGCCTCGTTAGCCCCAGCTAAGGCCCCTGGGCGAGATGGTATTCCCCTGGATTTTTACGCTTCCTATTCCGAAGTCCTAGTGCCCGAACTATTAAAACTATACAAACATATCTTTGAGACTGGATCTCTTCCACAATCCCTTAGGCAAGCAGTAATTGTAGTGATTCCCAAACCTGGCAAGGACCCCCAATACCCAGAGTCCTACCGTCCAATCTCGCTCCTTCAGGCAGATATCAAGATTCTAGCCAAAATACTTGCTATCCGCCTGAACCGTATTATCCTATCCATAATCCATCCCGACCAAACGGGATTCATGCCTGGGAAAAATACAGCCATGAATCTCCGTAGGCTCTATATTAATATTCAAGCGGCACATGACACAGTCGGGGACAGAGCAGTGGTGGCACTAGATGCCGCCAAGGCTTTTGACTCCGTGGAGTGGGAGTACCTTTGGGAGTGCCTTAGGGGGTTCGGCTTTGGCCCCAAATTCACCAAATGGGTCCAGTTATTGTACTTCTCACCAGAGGCCACTGTACTTGTGAACGGGAGGACCTCGACACCCTTTCCACTACAACGTGGAACCAGACGGGGGTGTCCACTCTCCCCACTTCTCTATGCCTTGGCAGCTGAGCCTCTGGCTATATCCCTCAGGGAGCATCCAGACGTTCAGGGTCTTAGGGTGGGGAGCCTGGTGGAGACGGTGAGTCTCTATGCAGACGACATGCTGCTGTACTTGCAGGATACAGGCCTGTCTCTCCAGGCTGCCCTACAGACCATCGAAGACTTTGGTAAACACTCAGGTTTGAGCATAAACTGGACCAAATCACAAATTATGCCACTGGACCCAACTGCACCTACACACCTTTCCGCATCCCTTCCTCTACAAAGAGTGGCGTCTTTCAAATATCTTGGTATACAGATCACCAAAGAGCCCCTAGAATTTCTCCCCAATAATATTGAGCCACTACTCGCATATTTAAAACTGCGTACACAAGCTTGGGCAAAACTCCCACTGGGAATTATGGGTAGGATTAATCTATTCAAAATGGTGCTCCTTCCAAAATTCCTATATATAATGTGGAACTCGCCAGTTCTTATTCCTCTTAAAACTTTCAAAGTAATTGAACATATACTTAATTCATTTATTTGGGGAACCAGCCGACACAAGTTGGCATGGCACACTCTGAAGAACCCGACCTCTTCGGGAGGGGCAGCCCTCCCAGACCTACATGCATATTATATATCGGCACAACTTTCACACTTATACCATCTCCACAAAACTGACACCACTAGATATCAAACTTTGACTTGCAAGAAACCAAACTCAGCTGCTCACTCCCCCCTTCAGGTGATCTTCAGAGGCAGAGGCAACAGGGGGGGCTGGGCTGTTCGGAACCCCCTGCTGCACCAACACAAGAGCGTATGGGAGGGCGCACTCAAACTTGTCGGGGCGGATTTTTTCCACTCACATACCCCATTATGGCACAATCCACAACTACCAGAACTGAAGCATTTGCCAGGAGCGACTACATGGGCTACAAAGGGTATAATATATCTGTTTCAGGTGATCTCCCCTCTGGGTGTAAGAAGCTTTCAATCGCTACAAGAAGAGTTTGAACTATCCCCACTCATGAAATTTAAATACATCCAATTAAGGCACGCCTTAAACACCCAATTTGCGACAGAATTCCCCAATATCCAAATGCTACCTATGGTTGACGTAGTCATGGGTGAGGATTCCGAGAAATTAATTTCCACTCTATACACCATTATACGCACACGCACGGTAGCGAGGGTAGTTGACACAGCTAAGCTCAGATGGGAGGTAGATATTGGACCCATAGATGATTCGGACTGGGATGAGGTATTGGAAAATATTAAACAAGTATCTCCTAAACTATCTGACCGTCTTACCCAACTTTACATAGTCCATAGATCTTACCTTACGCCGGCCAGACTAGCGAAATTTCGCCCAGACCAGAGTCCTGACTGCCCAAGGTGTGCAGACAACCCCTGTTCTTTCTTCCACCTGCTCTGGTCCTGCCCACATATCCAGAGTTATTGGGCGCAAGTTATCAAATTCCTACACGACCAAATGGGCTCCCCAGTGCAGGTGGATCCCAAACTGTGCCTTCTGGGACTGCTCCCAGATGTCACAATCGAGAAATACCAAGCCACATTCTTACAGGAAACTCTTTTCTGTGCCAGAAAAGTAATCGCTCAACACTGGATGCGATCCCATGCTCCCTCAACTCAAAGCTGGTTTGCTGAAATTAATAAATCACTGCCCAACAAAAAATTGCTTTATAAGCATAGAGGTTGCCCAGGCAAATATAATAGAGTGTGGGATAAATGGCTTGAGGCTAGTGAGACTTGCACGGAATAGCTTGATGTGGGCATGTCACAGGGGTATAGTGCAAGTATGCTATTCTATATTTGTTATATTACTTTCATATTCCAATGTACGATATGATATCGTAATAGGATCAGTAAATGTGAGTGCAGCTCCTATGTCAGGTTACAGTATGGAATATATTATGCTAATGACAATTCTTAGACACATTGTGAACACATCTTTGTTTATTCTGTAATGCATTTCACGTCTGTAACTGTATGTTGTACAAGATTTCTATGTCTGTCATGAATACGAATAAACATTTTTTTTTTTTTTTTTTTTTTTTTAAAAAGAACAAGAATTCTAGTGGCAGGCCGTCTAGTCCGGGGGCCTTAGATTTAGCTAGCTGGGACAGTGCTTCAGATATATCCTCTTGGCTAATGGGGGCGTCCAATAGCTTAACCTGTTCTAATATGAGTCTAGGGAACTGAATTCTGTGTAAGTGATTTTTAATTTCTTGTGTGGAGTATGTTGTCTGAGTTTTATATAAATTCCTATAAAAGTTTAGATAAATGTCTGCAACTTGGTGTGGGTCGGTCACCTCGTCTCCCTGTGGGGTAGCTAGGGTCACCACTACTGGAGGTTTTTCATTTAAATGAGCTAAATATGCCAGTAATTTACCTGCTCGCTCCCTGTGTTCAAGGATTCTTTGTTTTTTGAAAAAAAACTGTTGTTTGGCTTTCTCTATATGCATTTGGGTTACTGCTCTGGATTGCATTTGTACTTTATGGAGATTGTCAGTACTGGGTTCTTGTGCGTATACCTGTTCCAATTCCTGTAGTTTGTCAGTGGTCACCTGTAATATCAGTTTAGAGGAATTTTTAAATCTGTTTATTCTTAATGAAAGTAGTCTACTAGCTTGTTTTTTAAAGGTGTCCCAGACTGCAGTATCTGAATCTGTAATTCTTAAGTTGTTTAGGATATATTGTAGTTCTTGCCCTATGCTCTCGAGATCAGGCAGGACCGACAACCAGAATGGATTCAGCCTCCAATTAGAAGTGGGCATTGCTTTCAATAGAGATGCTTTTATCCAACAGGGTGAGTGGTCCGATAGAGCTCGTGGAGCCATACCCGACCCTGTAATTTTGGGCAGCAATGCATTTGAGACCAATATAAAATCAATCCTGGACATCGTGTCACAGCCTACCGAGTGACATGTGTATGCTTTTTTTAGTCGGGTTTTGCCATCTCCATACGTCTGTTAGCGCAAATTCTGTGAATAGTCTGCAGAGTCTGGTTTGGTGAGGCACAGTCCTGGATGCATCTCCCAGGCCTGGTCTGTCCAAATTTGGATTCATGGTTTGGTTAAAGTCACCCATCCAAATAGCTGGAACTGATGGGTTCTGTGCCATGAATGCCAATCCCTTCAAAACTACCTCAATCGAAAAAGGGGGGGGGGATATAACACGCCAGAATCAATAGGGAGTTGCCTCCTATGGTGGCATGCAGGAAGATATATCTTCCTAATCTATCTGATTCTAGTGCGATTAGTTCAAAGGGCACTCTTTTGGCTACTAATATCGATACCCCCCTTGATTGATTGGTATGCGTACTGTGGTATAACCATCCTATCCACGTTTTTTTTAAGGCTACCTGCATCTGGCCTGTGATATGTGTTTCTGTTAAAGCTATGATATCTGCTTTTTGTGATTTTAGAAATGTTAGTGCTGCGGTTCGCTTTACCTTATTCCGCATACCGCGTACGTTCCATGTCAAAAACTTTACACTGGCCATGTCAGTCTCTGAAAGTAATTAGTGTAGCTGCCATCTAGTAAGATCACAAGATAGTGAAACCCCCTCAGTCTGCCTTTTCCACAGTGCCAGTCTGCTAATACATATCTTATTGTTGACTGCATATTGCCTATCTAGCCATATTAAGGTCACATCAATACTTATATTCCCAAAGTAAAACACAAAACTTATCCTTTTAACTGTTCCCATTCCTCCCAGCTGCACATCTCCCCAACCTGATGTGAGCATATATATCCAAACTGTCAGCATATTACATATCATCCAGCGGTTACAGTCCGCTGGAGGCACAATTCTTATTAGCAATAGATGTGTTTTTCTTTTATGCTGAACCTACTTTGCTAAGGGGGCGACTGTTCCCCTGTCAATCGTGGAGCGATTATAATCAGGACTACCACACATTGCAGTCAATGGGCTCCTCTTGCCCTTTCCCTCCTTGCATCTGGTCAAATTATGTCCCATATTCCAGGATATTGTGGTACAGTTCATCTCTGTCATTTAGGAGTCTTGCAAAGCAGATCATTGTAGACTGTCCCCACTCTTCTCAAACTGTAAAGGCGCAACCGGTAACCTGCGCAACTTTATTTTATGGTCCCGCATGTTCCATATCAAAGTTATACCTGAGCTAGCTCTCTTATCCCCATCCACTTCACTTGTACACAAGCTGTGTATGCCCCCTTTCTTTATATCCCTTAACTGGATTCTGGTTCCCCACTGAGAAGTCTCTGTGACATTTGTATTGAAGAATTTTGTTCAAAGTCAGAAAGTACTCACTGTGGTTGTGTGAACATAGACAGATTAAGCCGGTCTGTCTCTGCAATCCAGCCATGCTGTCGCTGGGTCATCAAAGAACTGTACTCTTCCATCTTCTTCCACCCGCAGCCTGGCAGGAAATAACATCGCATACTTGAGATGGAGGGTCCTCAGTCGGCGCTTCACCTCCTGATATTGTGCTCTTCTCCTTTGCACCTCGCTGGAAAAATCCGGGAACACTGCTATCTGGCTGTTCCCGATCTGTATACTTCCTCTCTCGCGGGTGAGTTTAAGGATTTTGTCTCTGTCCCGAAAATTTAGAAATTTGGCGATGAATGTGCGGGGAGGCGCTCCGGGTGGTGGTGGCCGCGCAGGGATGCGGTGCGCTCTCTCCACCGCAAACATTACTGAAAAGGCTTCCCGGCCGTATGTTTTGAGCAGGAGCGTTTCTAGGTAGGTTGCTGGGTCTGCGCCTTCCTCCTTCTCTGGCAGTCCTATGAAGCGGAGGTTACAGCGTCTGAGGCGGTTCTCCATGTCATCTTGATGGGCATGGAGTTGCTGTATCTGTCTCTGCATCTCCTCTGTAGTATGTCTCATGGGGTGCAGGGCATCCTCCGCGTTGTTGATTCTGGTTTCTGCCTCTGTGACCCTGTCTTTCAGTTTTGAGAAGTCCTGTCTTATCAGGGATATGTCGATTTTCACTTCGTCTATCTTTGCAGTCAGGGTACCTTGTAGGGCGGCTATGGCGTCCAGCACTTTGGTGGTGTCTGACGTCTGAGGAGCGGGGCCCGTACATGCGCTGGCGCCATCTTCCTGCTGCATGTCTTTCTCCTGGCGGCGATATTGAGCGAGCTTATCTGCCGTCCCAGTGTTCCGTTTTGGCGGGGACATAGTCCGCTACGATCCCGGGATAAAAGGGAAGCCCTTGGGATGAATTACCTCGGTGTATCGTTCCGCAGGATCTCTTTCAGGAGTTTGTGTGCAGGGATCTCTCTCTTTCTAGGTCTCACTCCATCACCTGCCAGGCCTCCCCCCGGGTGCTGCACTTTTGGAGGAGATCCGGAGGCCCAGGCACGTTAAGATCAGACTTTTGGGGGAGCCATGCAGGCCAGGAGGACTAACAGGGCCGTTGCTGGGTGTAGCAAGATGGCCGCCGCTCCGAGGACCAGGCCGGAGACGCGGGCCGTCCTACAAGCTTGTGCAGGGTGCAGAGGCTCAGCGCTGGGGGCCACAGGCAATCCGGGGGCCGAGGCAGGCAAGGATCAGATTCGGGGGAGCTCGGTGTGTCCGGGAGATGGATAGGAGCCGCCGCCGCCGGGTGGAGCAAGATGGCCGCCGCTCCAGGCACTAGGCCGAAGCCGGGGACTATCCTACAGGCAAGCCCCAGGGCGGAACGATCCGGTCTTTGCGGCCTCGGGCAGCGCTCCAGGCGGTCAGGCAGCATCGATGGCCATGCAGGCGACGGGATAAAGCTGTTGGGGTGTAGTTTTCTGGCAGGATTGGTAGGATTAGGGCAAGATGGCTGTTACAGGAGTTTGGGCAAGCGGAGCTCCCACTACAAGCGTCCTACTCCATAGCTCCTCAGGCTACGCCCCACCAAACCTATTATACTTACCTGCTCTGCGAAATGTATTGCACAGAGCAGCCCAGTCCTCCTCTTCGAGGGTCTCCCACCGGCGCTCTCAGCTCCTCCTCTTCTCTGTGTGCCCCCAAAGGAAACAGCTTCCTAGCCGAGTCAGGCTGTGCACGTCTATAGACACACACAGCTCAACCCCACAACATTTGACAGGAGAGAGAGAGAGAGAGAGAGAGAGAGAGAGAGAGAGAGAGAGAGAGAGAGAGAGAGAGAGAGAGAGAGAGAGAGAGAGAGAGAGAGAGAGAGAGAGAGAGAGAGAGAGAGAGAGAGAGAGAGAGAGAGAGAGAGAGAGAGAGAGAGAGAGAGAGAGAGAGAGAGAGAGAGAGAGAGAGAGAGAGAGAGAGAGAGAGACCCCTGGATGAATTCAGGACTCGGGAATAAAAAGTTGAATTTTTTTACCTTAAAGAAAAAAAAATAAAAAAATTTTGCTTTCAAACCACCTTAAAGTGTAAGTAAACCTCCCTATCTTTTTCAGCCAAGGAGGCTGCCAACTTTGTCTGTTTAACCACTTCAGCCCCGGAAGGATTTACCCCCTTCCTGACCAGAGCACTTTTTACAATTTGGCACTGCGTCGCTTTAACTTTTAATTGCGCCGTCATGCAATGCTGTACCCAAACTAAATTTGCGTCCTTTTCTTCCCACAAATATAGCTTTATTTTTATGGTATTTGATCACCTCTGCGGTTTTTATTTTTTGCGCTATAAACGGAAAAAGACTGAAAATTTTGAAAAAAAAATATTTTCTACTTTTTGTTATAAAAAAAAATCCAATAAACTCAATTTTAGTCATACATTTTAGGCCAAAATGTATTCAGCCACATGTCTTTGGTAAAAAAAAAAAAAAAAAAAGTCAATAAGCGTATATTTATTATACCCCCCCAAATGACCCCATTTTGGAAATTAGATGTCCCAAGCTATTTGCTGAGAGGCATGTTGAGTCCATGGAATATTTTATATTTTGACACATGATGCGGGAATGTGACCAATTTTTTTTTTTTTTGCACAAAGTCGTCACTAAATGATATATTGCTCAAACATGACATGGGCATATGTGGAATTACACCCCAAAATACATTCTGCTGCTCCTCCTGAGTACGGAGATACCACATGTGTGGGACTTTTTGGGAGCCTAGCTTCATACGGGGCCCTGAAAACCAATCACCGCCTTCAGGATTTTTAAGAGCGTAAATAAAAAGGCCATAAAATGCCAAGATAGCACAACCCCCCCCCCCCCCCAAATGACCCCATTTTGGAAAGTGGACACCCCAAGCTATTTGCTGAGAGGCATGGTGAGTATTATGCAGCTCTCATTTGTTTTTGAAAATGAAGAGAGACAAATAAAATAATTTTTTTTTTTTCAATTTTCAAAACTTTGTGACAAAAAGTGAGGTCTGCAAAATACTCACTATACCTCTCGGCAAATAGCTTGGGGTGTCTACTTCCCAAAATAGGGTCATTTGGGGGGGGGGTTGTGCCACCTGGGCATTCCATGGCCTCCAAAACTGTAATAGGCAGTGAAGCGTGAAATCCCAAATTTACGCCCTTAGAAAGCCTGAAGGCGGTGCTTGGTTTTCGGGGTCCCGTACGCGGCTAGGCTCCCAAAAAGTCTCACACGTGGTATCCCCATACTCAGGAGAAGCAACAGAATGTATTTTTGGGGTGTAATTTCACATATTCCCATGGCATGTTTGAGCAATATATCATTTAGTGACAACTTTGTCCCGCAACTTGTGTCACAATATAAAATATTCCATGGACTCGACATGCCTCTCAGCAAATAGCTTGGGGTGTCTACTTTTGAACTGTCCTGGCATTTTATGCACAACATTTAGAAGCTTATGTCACACATCACCCACTCTAACCACTTGAAGACAAAGCCCTTTCTGACACTTTGTTTACATGAAAAAATAATATTTTTTTGCAAGAAAATTACTTTGAACCCCCAAACATTTTTTTAAAGCAAATTCCCTACAGATTAAAATGGTGGGCGTTTCATTTTTTTTTTTTCACACAGTATTTGCGCAGTGATTTTTCAAACGCTTTTTTTGGGAAAAAAACAAAAAAAAAAAAAAATAAAAAAAAAAAAACACACTTTTTACATTTTAATGCACTAAAACACACTATATTGCCCAAATGTTTGATGAAATAAAAAAATATGATCTTAGGCCGAGTACATGGATACCAAACATGACATGCTTTAAAATTGCGCACAAACGTGTAGTGGCGACAAACTAAGTACATTTTTAAAAGCCTTTACAGGTTACCACTTTAGATTTACAGAGGAGGTCTACTGCTAAAGTTACTGCCCTCGATCTGACCTTCGCGGTGATACCTCACATGCATGGTGCAATTGCTGCTTACATCTGACGCCAGAAAGACGCTTGCGTTCGCCTTTGCGCGAGAGCAGGGGGGAGGGGGGCAGGGGGTGCTTTTTTTTTCTTCCTTTATCATTTTTTTGCTTTATCTTATTTTTAAACTGTTCCTTTCATTTTTTTTTTTAATCATTTTTATTGTTATCTCAGGGAATGTAAATATCCCCTATGATAGCAATACCCACCATTAGAATACCTCCCTTCATCCACCCACTTCTAATGGGCATACATGCACCGTTTATACATGCCGAAGCATGGGGGCATCCTCCCGCAAAAGGTAGGAGCAAATCGCTCCTCCCCCCACTGCTGCCCCCACGCTTCGGCATATATGCTGAAGTATGTAACTGTGGTGGTGAAATCACCGACAGCGCTGGAGTCACGGCTTTATGTATCGTGGGAGCAAACGCTGTTGCTGTCAAGATAAATAAATCCGCTCTGCAGCTGAATGGCGTACCTGAAAACAAAAAAATGGTTAACAATAAAACACAGTAAACAGTAAAGCATAAAAAAAATGCATACCTATAAAGCAAACATGATAAAAACAATAAAACATTGCAGAATAGAATACAGTAAAAAAAAGAGCAGAACAATAGAGAGAATAGAGAGAGAATAAAACAACTATTTGTTTTTTTTATTTTATATTTTTTGTGTAACTTTAACTTTTGTAACTGGTACCAGGCTTGGGTCTCTCAAAATGCGATAGCATCTTGGGAGACCCTGTGAAAGTGTGTCCTAGTCTGTGCAGTGCTGTACCCTACGCTAATACTCAACTAGTGTATGGTAGCGTTCAAAACATTCACCAATGCAAAGACCAGGATTGTCAGGACAGGAGGGACAATAATACCGGGTGTCACACCTATATCCGCGCTTGCTGCAGGCACGACATCTTTTCTGGGGGGCTCGTTGGGTAGGGGTACTCGGGAGGACAAAGAAAATGCCGCTAATGCAGCTGGCTTACTGCATTTGGTTGGGAAAGGTAAGGTGGAGCACCGTCTGGAAACAGAAGGGCTCTGACGATCTCTTCCTGGAATTTAAGGAAGGATCCAGTCCGTCCTGAAGCTCTGTATAGCACATAAGCGTTCAGCAAAGCCAATTGAAATAAACAGACACTTTTTTGTACCAGCATCTGGCCTTACGGGCAACTAGGTATGGCGCCAACAACTGGTCGTTGAGGTCCACCCCTCCCATGTTAAGGTTATATTCGTTGACACAGAGGGGTTTCTCCACAACACGTCGCCGTAGTGATTTGGACCGTCGCGTCTGCATGAAGGGAGGTAAGAACGAAAACATTCTTATTATCCCTCCACTTCATAGCGAGCAAATTATTACACTGCAAGCAGGCTCTCTCCCCCAGCCTAAGACGGGAATCTACAAGCCGCTGGGGAAAGCCCCGGCGATTAGACCGCACGGTGCCACATGCTCCAATCTGTTGATCAAAAAGGTGA
This sequence comes from Lithobates septentrionalis, assembly GCA_037952835.1. Lineage (NCBI taxonomy): Eukaryota > Metazoa > Chordata > Amphibia > Anura > Ranidae > Lithobates > Lithobates septentrionalis. Next base: position 173,317 of record JBBDGP010000995.1, read on the forward strand.
CTAAAAAGTGGCACGCTCGTGTAAGAATTGTCCACGTACAAGTGGTACCCTTTTCCGAATAAGGGTGACACCAAGTCCCACACAATCTTGCCAGCGCTTCCTATGTAGTCTGGGCAGTTTGTCGGCTCTACGCGACCATCTTTGCCCTCGTAAACCATAAAACTACATGTATAGCCTGTGGCCCTGTCACAGAGCTTATACATCTTGACCCCGTATCTGGCACGCTTGCTGGGAAAGTACTGTTTGAATGACAAGCGGCCTGAAAACTTAATCAGGGACTCATCAACGCAGACAACTTGATGGGGAGTAAACAAGTCTGCAAAACGTTGGTTGAAGTGGTTTACGAGGGGCCGAATTTTGTAGAGACGATCGTATTCAGGGTCTCCACGAGGACGGCAGAGTTCATTGTTGTTGAAGTGCATGAACCGCAAAACCTGCTCGTATCGTGCCCTGGCCATGGAGGCAGAGAACACTGGCATATGGTAAATTGGGTCAGTGGACCAATATGATCGCAACTCACTCTTTATTTATGCCCATGCTGAGGGAAAGGCCCAGAAAGATCTTAAATTCGAAAACCGTAATTGGTTTCCAATCTCTGGCAAGGGAGGACTTGGGAATAGTGTGTTGACCAGCGTACAAATTGCTTTGGTCCACAATAGATCTATAGAGATCATCGGTGAAAAACAGCGAATAAAAATCCAATGACGTAAAATCAACTGTTTCCACCTGAATGCCGGGTTGGCCAGTGAATGTGGGGAAGTACGGGTGCTGCAGAAATGGTGGGTTCCCAATTCGGATTGGCGACTGCAGCAGGAAGGGCACTATGGGCACGACGGGCCTGTGTTAGTCTTCTTGGTGGCAGCGGGACACTACTTGTGCTTGCCACCTCGCCAGCTTGAACTGCACTTATGGGACTCGCCACGTCACCAAGTGTTACTGCAGTGCTGGATGTACGACCAGGGTGTACTAGGCCGCTGATGCTTGCCAGTTCACCAGAAGGAATAGCGGCGCTAGTACTTCTCTGTTCCATACGAGGGACCTGTGGTTCTTGCACATCAAGGACAGAAGAAGTTCGGGGTCTGGTATGCCTGACCTTGGCAGGGACCACAACTCCGTAGTCAGAGCTATCTGTCATGGAGCCGCTGTCCTCTACAGGATCGTATTCTGAGCCTGAATCTGACAGATGAGTGACTTCCTCTTCACTATCTGTCATGCTCAGAAACATGTAGGCCTCTCCACTAGTGTACTTTCAATTTGCCATTTTGGGCTCTAAATTTAGTGGTACACTAGTGAGACTCACAGGCAAAAAAGCTCCCCGTTAGCGACTGTATCAAAACGCTACCAACAAAAACTGTTAGCGATCGCAGGGATCAGGCCTGACTCTGCAAACGCTGCAGTTATGTGTGTTTAGCGTTTTGTAAGTGACAGTGATCGATCGATACTGCACTTGGGTGGGCTGGGCCAAGGGGCAAAACGCAGGTGCTAGCAGGTATCTGGGGTGATCCCGCTAACACTGCGTTTTTGGGAACCCTAAACTGCTGGGGACCCTAGTATAGATCTGATCAGATATAGATCCGTTCAGATGCTATACCACTAAGGGAGGTGTATGCTGCGTGCGTGGGTGTTAGCGGTACTGGCGTTAACCTGACGCTGCCTGGGGTGACGCAGACCTTATCTGACCCTAAAACTTAACTTATATCACCACTGGGCGATTAGGGGGCTAAACCTTTATAAGGTAATAAACGGCGGGTGCCCTGAAACTATAATAAACAAACTAACTAACCAGCGTCACCCGTAAGTTATACGGTGATCACTGGTGAAAGGGTTAACTAGGGGGCAATCAGGGGGTTAAAACCTTTATTAGGTAGTATATGGGGGTCCCTGTCGCTATAAAACGCTGACGGCGAACCTATATACTTACTTACCTAACTAGCGTCACCTGTGACACTAATACAGAAACACACGATGCGCTCCCAGTCCGCGGAAGGCAGATCACGTACCAGGTACGTGATTTTGCCTGTCCGTGCCATTCTGCCGCAGTATATCCGCATTAGGCGGTCGGCAAGTGGTTAATCTACAGCTGCCATGATGCTGCACATGTGATCAGTTATGACACCAGCCATTGGATGGTTTGACAGTTTGGTTGCGAGTACAACCAATGGGAGTGTTTTATTTCTGTCCAGAAATTAAACTGTTTTACGGATAGGTTTACTTCCGCTTTAAGCATTAGGTCTGAATTCCTTTGTACTCTCCAAAGAAATACAGTCAGCTTAGGTCCTTCTCACCACACGGTGCTCAAAATAAAGTTTACAATTGGCCCTAAGGTGGACTCCAGTAGATTGAGAATTGATGTTACTGTCCGACAGAACACTCCAGTAGCACCATCTGGTGTGATGGGTATTGGAATGTCAGATGATGCAGTATAAGAGCTGGATGTTTGGCATCATCTGGTATCCATGTGTACAGTCACTTAGGTGTGAAAGGGCAAGAAAATTGCAGCAGAGACCTTAGCTAGAAAAGAGAAGACAACTCCCAGATCTTTTACTGTGCATCTCCATCTCACTTTCTACCCGCATCTAAGAATATCACAGTTCCCAGCAGGCATGCAAGAATGGCGTGCTTTATATACAGGCTTACCATTGGCTCGGAGGACATCTTTGGCTGCCATTACTCCATTACTAGAGAAAAAAAAAAAAAAAAAAGAAAGAATATACACTGAATACATATTTAAAAGTAGAAAAAAAAAATATTGTAATTCCTTTAAGACTCACCTACTGGCATAGGGTAACCTTACGACAAGTAACGATGGGATGCTTTTATTCAGTCTCAGCTCTAGTAGGGTGGACTGATCCACATGAAGTGGGCTGACACCCAGTTTCTCCTTAAGGTAAGTGGGAAGGATGTTGGCAGCATACCAGTCCACTGAAGGCAGGACCAGGGAAGACGGCGAGGACTCCATAATGCTCTAAAATTTAGAAGCACAAGGAATTAAAGCAACCTCCCCACCAGTCCTTAAATCAGCGAGTCAGGATTCGTTCTCCACCTGGAGCATATCTGTACACTGTGAGCCCTGTAGTCCCACAATAAAGCAACATCTAGATTCCCCCTGCTTAATAGCAAACCTGTCATGAGAAATATGCAGGATCCCCTTTCTGAAAATGCTAGTTGTCTGGCTAATTCTACTCCAGGGACTCAAGTATGCAGCCATTGCATCAGAACAACCTCACATGTATACTTTTTGTGGGTCAAATTCCAGAAGGCGATGTCAACATTGGAAAACCCTATGTATTTCAGTGTCTGAGGCTCACCTCCATCAAACATGTATCGGTCATTCTAGAGGAAGGTTTCGCAACTTTTTTCCAGTCAAGGCACCCTTTAAAAATCTGCACAAATCTCAAGGCACCCCATTCTAAAACATAAAAAACTAAACCCATAGTTTTACATAATGCAGCAACACCCACACATGCAGGACACCCAACATTAGAGATGATTTATTCTGCTAAAGCAGAGGTTTCCAAACTTTCGGGACAAAGGACCATTTTACCGCCCTTCAAATTTTAGGGGGGGGGGGGGTGTCCAGTGGGAGTAGAAAATGCCATAGGCTTGGTGGTCAGTGGGAGTAAAAAAAAAAAAAAATTACATCATTGGTTTCAGTTGGAGGAATAGTGCCCCATCGTTGGGGTCAGTGGAAGGACTAGTGCCTCGTATAGGTGGAAGAATTAGAGACCCAAGGTAGGAAAGGCAAGGAAAGGGCCACATCCAGCCCACAGGCTGTAGTCTGGAGACCCCTGTTCTAAAGAAAACACACCTTTGCACACTGGTACTGACTAGTATTCCAAGGTTTCCTGTCTCACTTAGCTAATGTGACCCCTGTGTTGACGGAGGAGCAGGGGTGGCACAAACAAGGATGCTGTGCAGGTGCCCGATGTCCTCCTTATCAACCAATGAAATCATTGGTTGTTAGGATGCTGGCAGCTTGAAGGTCGTAATGGTGTACAATGAAAACCTGTGGCTTTATGTAACTAAAGGGCTTCATCCATCTGCTGGCTTGTATACTATTTTTGGCCAATTTTTAGGCATTTTGCTAAGGCACCTGGTTGAAAAAGGCTGCTATAGAGAAACTGCAGAGGTATAATATTCTATCAGTCATCTCTGTACTTTGCACTCTCTCTCATTTTAACGAATGCAAAAAAACAAGTGGACTGACTGGGAGATTTTGCATATCCTCATTCCCATTTTAATCTTAAAAGTGCAAGTAAACCCCCCTATCGTTTTCAGCCAAGGAAGCTGCCGTCTTTGCCTCTGTTTAGTGTACAACTGCCATGATGCTGCACGTGTGATCAGTTATGACACCAGCCATTGGATGGTTTGACAGTTTGGTTGAGATCACAACCAATGGGAGTGTTACATTTCCGGCACGTGCTGGAAATGAAAACTTTTATGGATGGGTTTACTTCCGCTTTAGGACCCCTTTCACACTGACAACACTAGTTTTAGCAGCGCTTTTAACCCCCTGTTAGCGCCCAAAAAGCAGAGCTTCGGCAGCGCTCCCTATTCGTTTCAATGGGAAGAGGCTTGCAGGACTTTTTCTAGCACTCGGGCTCTCACACCAGGGGCTGCAGGGGAGGAGTTTTTCAGGCGCCATTTTTAGCCCAAATGCGCCTGAAAAACACCCCAGTGTGAAAGGGGTCTTAGTAACACACACGTATATTATATTATATATATGGTGCAGACCATCCCCCCCATCCATCCCCCCCATCCCCATATCCCCCCCATCCATCCCCCCATTCTGCCGCTAAACATCATTGCACATTAGCCTGTGTGTCCATGTACACACAGGCGTTTAGAGAAGTTTACACGTGTGTTAATGCTGGGCCCGTTTAGCGCTTGAGCGTTAATTCACTTCAATGGGCAGAATAAATTATTATTGAATTAATGCCCAAGCGCTTAAGGCGTAAATGCATCCCAACCATCATGCTTGTAGAAAGAAAAAAAGAAAAAAACATTTAGGCCAAAACACGGCTGCCAGGAGCAAAGGCTTCTAGGAGAGATAGCAAAAACGTCCAATGTGCATGAGGCCTAAGTATGACAAGTTTATTATTAAAAATAAAAAAAAATAGAATATTCGGCTGCACGGACAGGACTAGATTAGTGCTATGCCATCTGAAGACAGCAAAAGTCAAAATTAAAAAAGAAAAAATAAATTTAACAGACTGGCTGTAACATTTACAAATTAACATACAAATACCTGCGGCAGCCACTAAAATACCGCTAAGGCCGAATTTCAGGCCGCAACTACCGGCAAAGACCTAGCAATGCCTGTAGTGCAGAAATTTGCCCATCCCTTCCTACGTCCTGCACATTCCAACTAGCCAGTGAGGCAGCCCATCAATGTAATGGTTCAACAGGAATGTTTAGAAGGTGGCCATGGTAAGCTTTGTCTATCCAGAAGTGCCCAGGATTTGACAGCAACAGTTGGTTACAAAAAGTGTTTGAAACTGCTGCAGTAGCATGTGACAAACCATCATTCACCAGTTTTTAAATATGCCCTGCAACACCACAAAACATATACAAGTAGTTTTCACTTACTTCTAGATTGGGAAAAGCGCTGTCCTGCTTGTTGCCATAGACTCCTCCGAAAGCTGTAAAGTCTTCAACACTCAGCTAGAAAATAACAGATTTGTGAGACAGGAGCATAGAGGGGAGCAGAAAGCAGATAACATGCAAACATAGCTGCAAAGTGTTAGGGTTTGGTTCTGTCATCTGCATGACTTCAACAGCTAACCTACTGTCACCATCCTTACTAGTAGGCTTCTACTTGTTTAAAAAAAAAAAAAAAAACACACACACACACACACACACACACCTGTGCTGCAGCTCCCTGCCAGACCCCCCCCCCCCCCACCTGAGCCCAATCCAATCCAGCGACGTGCACGAGCGCAGCAGCTCCAGCCTCATTGGACAGATTGATGACAGCAGGAGCCATTGGCTCCCATTGCGGTCAATCAAAAGCTGTGACGGGGGGCAGGACCAAGTCCGCTGTCTGTGTCAAGGGACTCGGCAGTGGGACTCAGGGGCGAGCCCACCCGGGTGCCCCCATGGAAAGCGGCATTCCGCAGGGGGGCACCCGATGAGGAGGGGCCAGGAGCACCGGCGGGGACCCCAGAAGAAGAGGATTGTGGCTGTTGTGTGCAAAACCATTGCACATAGAAGGCACGCATAGCCATGTTTGTTATTTAACCACTTCCCGCCTGGCCCATAGCAGATTGATGGCCGGGAAGTGGTTCTGTTATCCTGACTGGACGTCATGACGTCCAGCAGGATAACATGCCGGCACGCGCCTGTGGCAATCGTGAGTGCCAAGTTATACTTACCACGTAAAGTTATTCTACAAAAATGGTTATCTGCTGATCCTCCAACCCATAAACAATGGGTTAAGAAACTTAATTATATACTTAAGAGAAAAATTAACGTACAAGCATAGAGGTACACGACAAAAGTTTGGTAAAATATGGTCATGGTGTATAGAGCCTAGTAAACTTTATGACGGTTTACCTAGTAGAGATGAGTAAAGGCAATGGAGATAGTTGGGAGTAAGGAGCTGAGGTAGAAGGAAGTGGAATAGATGAGAAGAAGAAATTCATATACAAAAGAAAGATAAACTGAAGTTGCAGGGAGGATGCTTCCATAGTTTGACGACTGATATTAAGGGAGCTGAACTTAATTTGATTAGTCGACTGTATTTATGCTCCCATTATGCTTTGGTTATTATATAAGTGAATTCGATACGAGAGGTGCAAGGTTTGTTCGGTTTACGTTTTTAGTTTTGTTGTTTTCTTTCCTTTTTTTATATATCATTTAATAACTTCAGATATATAATGAACTTATTTGATATATTATTTGTATGTATGATTATAAAAAAAAAATAAATAAATAAAAAAGGAAAAGAAAACTGTCCTGGGCAGAAGGGGCAAAAGTGCCTGGTATTGAAGTGGTTAAAAAAAATTGAACGTTTACAACCACTTTCAACAGCAGGCCTGCAACATCTGCATGTAGGTAAAGAGTGGGAACCGACTCCCTCGTCAAGCACTGTGTACAGAGGTTTCTGATAAAGGACTGAATACCCAAGGTGTGCCAAGTATGCATTTAGTGACTTTCAGTTTAGAATTTCAGGTCTACCACCTTTCCCCATTCAGAAGTCTGAAGTACGTTGATTGCACTGAGCAGGTGGAGTGTAAAGCCAGGACGGATCTTCTCTTACCATCAACTGCATGTCCAGTCCCAGAATTATAATAGAAATTTTCAACCACCGGGGTCTTCCTGCAAACATGCTGCCCTTTGTGCAAAGAACCTCAACCTTACCCAAAATAATTATTAAAAAGCAGGAAAACCGATACGACAGCGTACATAGATTACCTTATCTTGGAGGAAAATCAAGACATTCCGGGGTCCACTATTCAGTGCAGAGTCCAAGTACTGACCCAGCTGGCGATCAGTTGTCACATGACCTCCGTGTGTGCTAGGCTCGTTGTTCCACAGGGAACTGTCAGATAATTGAGTGAAAAAGTATAATTAAACAATTTTCATAAAAGCACTAACAAGCTACATATGCTGTACCAAAAGCAGCACAATTTTTTTTTTCAACAAAACAAAAAAAGGAGACTTGTCAAGCAAATCTAATTAAGGAAAATCTGTTATTTGCCCAATCTGATTCATTTCACTTCTCTCTAAAAGGAAGGAGGTCTTTACAACATAAAAGCAACCTCTAACAGTCTCTAGTAATATGAAATCAGTCTCTAAAGCATGCCATAGATAAATCAATCTTCTTTCCTGCAAACAAAATCGTTAGATTTCCCCATCAAAACAGTTCGTGTCAATGAGGGAATCTCTCCCGCGGTGCTATTGTGTTCTGCCAGGGGGGAGCCAGTAATTGCATGCAATAAATCTAACAGACTGGTTGTACTAAAGTTGATTGATAGATCGACTTCAGTACAACCAACCTGCCCATAGATAATTTGCATCTCACCAGGTGCCTGCTGAACCAGCCCAGATTCATCTATGGCCAGCTTAACAACCTACTGTTACCTGAAGGCAGTCTAAAGATAGCCATACACAGCCTGCGGGCTGAACGAGAGAAAATTACTTGACTACCCCATCCATGCTAAAAAGGACAAATCTGAAGTGCCAGCTATTGCAGGGCTTGACAAAAGCCCAGGCGCCAGGTTAACTAGAAATTGCTTCTTGGTGCCTGGGCTTTTATCAGCCGACCGCATCCGCCTCACACTTGCCGACAGCGCTATAACCAAAAGACGGCTACAGCGCAGTCCACGAGTTCTGGGGGGCCCACATCTATTGATGTCCTCCCAGAACCCTGCCCCCAGGGCACGCATTGGGCACATTCTGTGATTGCCATGTCCTTTGGACACAGCTGATCAGACAGAGGTAAACAGCCAATTACAGGAAAGACGATAACTGGCTATCCGGTGACATTTACAATAGGGCTGCAACTAACGATTATTTTTATAATCGATTACTGTATATACTCGAGTAAAAGTCATTTTTTTGTGCTGAAAGTGCCCCCCTCGACTTATACTCAAGTCAAGCACTTTTCTGCAGCAAAAAATTTTATTTTCCGAACCGACTTTGGGACCCCGTATCTCAGGGCCACTTGGTGCTAGGAACCCCAAATTTGGTGTGCAAACCCAGTGGAACTGGCATCACAACATATCCAAAGATGGAGTTCCTAGCTCTGAGTGGCCCCGAGATACGGGACCCCAAATTCGGTTCAGAAAATGTCATTCTCTGCTGCAGAAAAGTGCTTGACATTTTCTGAACCGATTTTTGGGGCCCTGTATCTCAGGGCCACTTGGTGCTAGGAACCCCAGCTTTGGATATTTTATGGTGCTAGTTCCACTGGGTTTGCACACCAAATTTGGGGTTCTTAGCACTAAGTGGCCTCAAGATACGGGGACCCAAATTTGGTCAACTGTGTCCATCTGCAGCAATGTCATTTTGGGACCCTTTGGGTTCAGAGACCCCAAATTTTGGCTGCAGCTAGGGGGCATCTAGGAACCCTAAACTACCGAGTTTGAAGTTCGGGGGACCTATGGCTGCAAATGGGCACAGTGAGGCATACAAATGGGCACAGTGAGGCTGCAAATGGGCACAGTGAGGCTGCAAATGGGCATTGTTGACCCTCTTTTCCACTTACAGTAGCTGTGCATTTCTCACCCTCGTCTTATTCTCGGGTCAATAAGTTTTTCCCATTTTTTTGTGGTAAATTAGGGCCTCGACTTATACTCAGAACGACTTATACTACTTATACTTGAGTATATACGGTAGTTGGCCGATTATTGTTTTGATTAATCATCTTAAAAAGAAGTGTGGTGTATAATTTAGTTAATATGTAAAGTTTTTAAAAAAAGGCAATTTATTCTAGTATATCTCCATGCAGTGGTAAATATAAATAACCAACTATATGGTTAGGGAGCAAAATATCTAATCCACTCTGAGAATAACAGACAGAAGAGATATACTGTATATAATATTAGAGGAGATATACTGTATTTACTATTAGAGGAGATATATATTGTATATACTATTAAAATGTGAATCTGTTAAATATCATCAGACTCCGAGATCAAATTTTTTTATTTAACAATGTCTTCCTTCAAAAAAAAAAAAAAAAAAAAGTTATTTTAAGAACGTTCGTTCGATTTTCTAATCGTTAGTGGGGTCAAAGCCACGTTCATTTTCAACCACAGTGGCGGGAAAATTTTGAAATAGCAAACTTCTTGGTCAAAGGAATTTTCAGACAGTGTATGTGGTTTTCGTTCAGAAATTACATTCATTTTAAAAACAGAATGTTAAAAACCAAGTGAAAATTTCAAACAACATTCTTTCATTCAGCGAACGAATTACACCCCAAAACACTTTCTGCTACTCCTCCCGAGTATGGCGATACCACGTGTGAGACTTTTACACAGCGTGGCCACATACAGAGGCCCAACATGCAGGGAGCGCCATAAGGCATTCTTGGTGCATAAATTACACATATAATTTCTTGACTACCTCTCTAACACTTTTGAAGGCCCTGGAAAACCAGGACAATGGAAACGCCCCAAAAATGACGGTGATACCACATGTGTGAGACTTTTCCACAGCATGGCCACATACAGAGGGCCAAAACGCAGGGAGCACCATCACGTGTTCTAAGGGCATAAGTTTCAAATCTAATTTGACTACCTATTACACTTTTGTGAGGCACTGTAGTGGCATGGATGAGAACTGATGTGGCATGGATGAGAACTGATGTGGCATGGATGAGAACTGATGTGGCATGCAGGGGATGGATGGATGAATGGGCATGCAGGGGATGGATGGATGAATGGGCATGCAGGGGATGGATGGATGAATGGGCATGCAGGGGATGGATGGATGAATGGGCATGCAGGGGATGGATGGATGAATGGGCATGCAGGGGATGGATGGATGAATGGGCATGCAGGGGATGGATGGATGAATGGGCATGCAGGGGATGGATGGATGAATGGGCATGCAGGGGATGGATGGATGAATGGGCATGCAGGGGATGGGTGAATGGGCATGCAGGGGATGGGTGAATGGGCATGCAGGGGATGGGTGAATGGGCATGCAGGGGATGGGTGAATGGGCATGCAGGGGATGGGTGAATGGGCATGCAGGGGATGGGTGAATGGGCATGCAGGGGATGGGTGAATGGGCATGCAGGGGATGGGTGAATGGGCATGCAGGGGATGGATGAATGGGCATGCAGGGGATGGATGAATGGGCATGCAGGGGATGGATGAATGGGCATGCAGGGGATGGATGAATGGGCATGCAGGGGATGGATGAATGGGCATGCAGGGGATGGATGAATGGGCATGCAGGGGATGGGTGAATGGGCATGCAGGGGATGGATGAATGGGCATGCAGGGGATGGGTGAATGGGCATGCAGGGGATGGGTGAATGGGCATGCAGGGGATGGGTGAATGGGCATGCAGGGGATGGGTGAATGGGCATGCAGGGGATGGGTGAATGGGCATGCAGGGGATGGGTGAATGGGCATGCAGGGGATGGGTGAATGGGCATGCAGGGGATGGGTGAATGGGCATGCAGGGGATGGGTGAATGGGCATGCAGGGGATGGGTGAATGGGCATGCAGGGGATGGGTGAATGGGCATGCAGGGGATGGGTGAATGGGCATGCAGGGGATGGGTGAATGGGCATGCAGGGGATGGATGAATGGGCATGCAGGGGATGGATGAATGGGCATGCAGGGGATGGATGAATGGGCATGCAGGGGATGGATGAATGGGCATGCAGGGGATGGATGAATGGGCATGCAGGGGATGGATGAATGGGCATGCAGGGGATGGATGAATGGGCATGCAGGGGATGGATGAATGGGCATGCAGGGGATGGATGAATGGGCATGCAGGGGATGGATGAATGGGCATGCAGGGGATGGATGAATGGGCATGCAGGGGATGGATGAATGGGCATGCAGGGGATGGATGAATGGGCATGCAGGGGATGGATGAATGGGCATGCAGGGGATGGATGAATGGGCATGCAGGGGATGGATGAATGGGCATGCAGGGGATGGATGAATGGGCATGCAGGGGATGGATGAATGGGCATGCAGGGGATGGATGAATGGGCATGCAGGGGATGGATGAATGGGCATGCAGGGGATGGATGAATGGGCATGCAGGGGATGGATGAATGGGCATGCAGGGGATGGATGAATGGGCATGCAGGGGATGGATGAATGGGCATGCAGGGGATGGATGAATGGGCATGCAGGGGATGGATGAATGGGCATGCAGGGGATGGATGAATGGGCATGCAGGGGATGGATGAATGGGCATGCAGGGGATGGATGAATGGGCATGCAGGTGATGGATGAATGGGCATGCAGGGGATGGATGAATGGGCATGCAGGGGATGGATGAATGGGCATGCAGGGGATGGATGAATGGGCATGCAGGGGATGGATGAATGGGCATGCAGGGGGATGGATGAATGGGCATGCAGGGGATGGATGAATGGGCATGCAGGGGGATGGATGAATGGGCATGCAGGGGATGGATGAATGGGCATGCAGGGGATGGATGAATGGGCATGCAGGGGATGGATGAATGGGCATGCAGGGGATGGATGAATGGGCATGCAGGGGATGGATGAATGGGCATGCAGGGGATGGATGAATGGGCATGCAGGGGATGGATGAATGGGCATGCAGGGGATGGATGAATGGGCATGCAGGGGATGGATGAATGGGCATGCAGGGGATGGATGAATGGGTATGCAGGGGATGGATGAATGGGCATGCAGGGGATGGATGAATGGGTATGCAGGGGATGGATGAATGGGCATGCAGGGGATGGATGAATGGGCATGCAGGGGATGGATGAATGGGCATGCAGGGGATGGATGAATGGGTATGCAGGGGATGGATGGATGGATATGCAGGGGATGGATGGATGGATATGCAGGGGATGGATGGATGGGTAAGCAGAGGATGGATGGATGGATATGCAGAGGATGGATGGATGGGTATGCAGAGGATGGATGGATGGGTATGCAGAGGATGGATGGATGGGTATGCAGAGGATGGATGGATGGGTATGCAGAGGATGGATGGATGGGTATGCAGAGGATGGATGGATGGGTATGCAGAGGATGGATGGATGGGTATGCAGAGGATGGATGGATGGGTATGCAGAGGATGGATGGATGGGTATGCAGAGGATGGATGGATGGGTATGCAGAGGATGGATGGATGGGTATGCAGAGGATGGATGGATGGGTATGCAGAGGATGGATGGATGGGTATGCAGTAGGGGTGCGCATCTTCACTGGTCTCACGATTCGATTACAATTATCTGGTCAACGATTCGATGATGCATCACCATTACCGACGAGCTCCCACTTCCGCTTGGGCCGCCTAGGCGGCCCTAACACCCTGCAATCTTCTGGGACATATCACAGTTCCCAAAAGATTGCCCAGCCATTCAGGACAGTGCAGTGAGACATGCGCACCCGGCTGTGAAGCTGTCACAGCCGGATTCCCACAGTAGTATTGCCAGTGCCGTGGACAGGCGGGGGAGAGAAGGGAGGGTTTGGGTGGCCACGTCGCTGGATTGTGGGACAGGTGAGTGTCTTTTTATTAAAAGTCAGAAGATGCACTTTTTTTGTAGCTGCTGACTTAATAAACAAAAGAATTGACTGGAACTCCGCTTTGAATTAAAAATAACCTCACTCCCTAAAAAGTGCACTAATCTGGTGCACTACAGGGTACAGAGATTCACACACACATGGCTGTTTGGAGGTCAGAAGGGATACAATCCACAATTGACAAACAACCCTGTGAAGTTCCCTGTACTGTCTCTGTGCTGACTAGTGGCAGCTGGTGCTCAAAAATACTGAACCTCCCTCGCCAAACGCAGCCACCTGTACCCGTCAAACGCAGCCACCTGTGCCCGTCAAACGCAGCCATCACTAACCACAACCCCCCCCCCCCACCACCACCACAATGCATGGGCCACCACTGGTGCTGACAATTCCTTGGCATTCCTGTTTGCACCTTCCAGCACACTAGGAGTTAACAGTGGAATGTGCACAGGATAGCCAGGGACCTGTCAGCATGGAGCTAGGAGGTGTATGGTTACTGTTTTTAAAGTCACTTTGTTTAATAAATGTTGTGCTACTATGGATGATGTGCTCCCACTCCCGCTGTATGTGCTTTTTAAAAAACTGTCACTTCATACCGAATTTCCGTAGTACGATACACTCATGTGACATATGAGCTCATTTTTGTCTGCTGTGACTTTTTGAAGTGTATTCTTCAATAAACAAGGCTATTATTTGAGTGCGGCTGTCCAGAATCCGTTCATGTTTATTGCGATCAGTATTAAGCCAGCCCCTGTGACCTCCAAACCGAGATTGATGTACCTTTTGTCTATTTAGTGTTCCTAGAGCGGTGTTCATTCCTTCCTACGCTCATGTGACTCCCGGCCCGTCCCTCTCCGCTCTCCTCTCACGTGTCTCCTGAGTCCTGATGTCAGCGGGGAATTCTCAGTCCCGCCCGCTGACTATAGTTATCGTATCAGAAGAGAGGCGGGTGGGACTGAATTCCCCGCCGACGTCAGGACTCAGGAGACGGAAGCGGAGAGGGGCGGGACGGGCCGGGAGTCACATAAGCGTATCGTACTACGGGGAAATTCGGTATGAAGTGACATAGTTTTTTTAAAAAGCACATACAGCGGGGGCACATCATCCATAGTAGCACAACATTTATTAACCACTTCAGCCCCGGAAGGTTTTACCCCCTTCCTGACCAGAGCACTTTTTACAATTCGGCACTGCGTCGCTTTAACTGCTAATTGCGCGGTCATGCAATGGTGTACCCAAACGAAATTTGCGTCCTTTTCTTCCCACAAATAGAGCTTTCTTTTGATGGTATTTGATCACCTCTGCCGTTTTTATTTTTTGCGCTATACACGGAAAAAAAACGAAAATTTTGAAAAAAAATTATATTTTCTACTTTTTGTTCTAAAAAAAATCCAATAAACTCAATTTTAGTCATACATTTAGGCCAAAATGTATTCGGCCACATGTCTTTGGTAAAAAAAATGTCAATAAGCGTATATTTATTGGTTTGTGCAAAAGTTATAGCGCCTACAAATTAGGGTACATTTTCTGGAATTTACACAGCCTTTAATTTATGACTGCCTATGTCGTTTCTTGAGGTGCTAAAATGGCAGGGCAGTACAAAACCCCCCCCAAATGACCCCATTTTGGAAAGTAGACACCCCAAGGAAATTGCTGAGAGGCATGTTGAGCCCATTGAATATTCATTTTTTTTGTCCCAAGTGATTGAATAATGACAAAAAAAAAAAAAAAAATTACAAAAAGTTGTCACTAAATGATATATTGCTCACACAGGCCATGGGCGTATGTGGAATTGCACCCCAAAATACATTTAGCTGCTTCTCCTGAGTATGGGGATACCACATGTGTGGGACTTTTGGGAGCCTAGCCGCGTACGGGGCCCCGAAAACCAATCACTGCCTTCAGGATTTCTAAGGGCGTACATTTTTGATTTTACTCCTCACTACCTATCACAGTTTTGAAGGCCATAAAATGCCCAGATGGCATAAAACCCCCCCAAATGACCCCATTTTGGAAAGTAGACACCCCAACCTATTTGCTTTGAGGCGTGTTGAGTCCATGGAATGTTTTATATTTTGACACAAGTTGCGGGAAAGTGACAAATTTTTTTTTTTTTTTTTTGCACAAAGTTGTCACTAAATGATATATTGCTCACACAGGCCATGGGCATATGTGGAATTGCACCCCAAAATACATTTAGCTGCTTCTCCTGAGTATGGGGATACCACATGTGTGGGACTTTTTGGGAGCCTAGCCGCGTACGGGGCCCCGAAAACCAATCACTGCCTTCAGGATTTCTAAGGGCGTACATTTTTGATTTTACTCCTCACTGCCTATCACAGTTTCGGAGGCCATGGAATGCCCAGGTGGCACAACCCCCCCCCCCCCCTCCAATGACCCCATTTTGGAAAGTAGACACCCCAAGCTATTTGCTGAGAGGCATGGTGAGTATTTTGCAGCTCTCATTTGTTTTTGAAAATAAAGAAAGACGAGAAAAAAAAATTTTTTTCTTCTTTTTTCAATTTTCAAAACTTTGTGACAAAAAGTGAGGTCTGCAAAATACTCACTATACCTCTCATCAAATAGCTTGGGGTGTCTACTTTCCAAAATGGGGTCATTTGGGGGGGGTTTTTGCCACCTGGGCATTCCATGGCCTCCGAAACTGTGATAGGCAGTGAAGAGTGAAATCAAAAATTTACGGCCTTAGAAAGCCTGAAGGCGGTGATTGGTTTTCGGGGTCCCGTACGCGGCTAGGCTCCCAAAAAGTCTCACACATGTGGTATCCCCGTACTCAGGAGAAGCAACAGAATGTATTTTGGGGTGTAATTTCACATATTCCCATGGCATTTTTGAGCAATATATCATTTAGTGACAACTTTGCGCAAAAAAAATAAAAAATTGTCTCTTTCCCGCAACTTGTGTCACAATATAAAATATTCCATGGACTCAACATGACTCTCAGCAAATAGCTTGGGGTATCTACTTTCCAAAATGGGGTCATTTGGGGGGGGTTTTGAACTGTCCTGGCATTTTATGCACAACATCTAGAAGCTTATGTCACACATCACCCACTCTTCTAACCACTTGAAGACAAAGCCCTTTCTGACACTTATTGTTTACATAAAAAAATAATTTTTTTTTGCAAGAAAATTACTTTGAACCCCCAAACATTATATTTTTTTTAAAGCAAATGCCCTACAGATTAAAATGGTGGGTGTTTCATTTTTTTTTTCACACAGTATTTGCGCAGCCATTTTTCCAACGCATTTTTTGGGGAAAAAACACACTTTTTTACATTTTAATGCACTAAAACACACTATATTGCCCAAATGTTTGATGAAATAAAAAAGATGATCTTAGGCCGAGTACATGGATACCAAACATGACATGCTTTAAAATTGCGCACAAACGTGCAGTGGCGACAAACTGAATACATTTTTAAAAGCCTTTAAAGGTTACCACTTTAGATTTACAGAGGAGGTCTACTGCTAAAATTACTGCCCTCAATCTGACGTTCGCGGTGATACCTCACATGCATGGTGCAATTGCTGTTTACATTTGACGCCAGACCGACGCTTGCGTTCGCCTTAGCGCGACAGCAGGGGGGACAGGGGTGCTTTTTTTTTTTTTTTTTTCTTTATTATTATTATTTTTTTATCTTATTTTTAAACTGTTCCTTTCATTTTTTTTTTTTTTTTTTTTTGTTATCTCAGGGAATGTAAATATCCCCTATCATAGCAATAGGTAGTGACAGGTACTCTTTTTTGCAAAAATTGGGGTCTATTAGACCCTAGATTTCTCCTCTGCCCTCAAAGCATCTGACCACACCAAGATCGGTGTGATAAAACGCTTTCCCAATTTCCCAATGGCGCTGTTTACATCCGGCGAAATCTAAGTCATAAAATGCTCGTAGCTTCCGGTTTCTTAGGCCATAGAGATGTTTGGAGCCACTCTGGTCTCTGATCAGCTCTATGGTCAGCTGGCTGAATCACCGGCTGCATTTTCAGGTTCCCTGTTGAGACAGGAGAGCCAGAGAAAAACACGGAAGACGTTGGGGGGGGCATTCCCTCCCACTGCTTGTAAAAGCAGTCTAGAGGCTAATTAGCCGCTAGGATTGCTTTTACATGAAAGCCGACCGCTGGCTGAAAAGAATGATACCAAGATGATACCTAAACCTGCAGGCATCATTCTGGTATAACCACTCAAAGTCGTGAATGGCGTACCTGAAGACAAAAAAATGGTTAACAATAAAGCACAGTAAACGGTAAGGTATAAAAAATTGCATACCTGAAAAGTAAACATGATAAAACATAATAAAAATAAAACCTTGCAGAATAGAATACAGTAAAAAAGAGCAGAACAATAGAGAGAGAATAGAGAGAGAGAGAGAATAAAACGACAACTATTTTTTTTTATATTTTATATTTTTGTATGTGTTTTTTTTTTTTTTTTTTGTTTTTTTTTTTACACTTTTTTTGTAACTAACTTTTATAACTGTAACCGGTTCCAGGTTCGGGTCTCTCAAAATGCGATGGCATCTTGGGAGACCCTGTGAAAGTGCGCCTAGTCTGTGGAATGCTGTACCCTACGCCAATACTCAACTAGTGAATGGTAGCGTTCAAAACATTCACCAATGCAAAGACCAGGATTGTCAGGACAGGAGGGACAATAATAGCGGGTGTCACGCCTATATCCGCGCTTGCTGCAGACACAACATCTTTTTTGGGGGGGGGGGGGGGTTCGCTGGGTAGGGGTACTCGGGAGGACATAAAGAAAATGCCTCTCATGCAGCCGACTGCATTTGGTTGGGGATGTGAATGGGGGAAGTATGGGCGCTGCAGAAGCGGTGGGCTCCCAATTTGGATTGGCGAATGCAGCAGGAAGGGCACTATGGGCACGACGGGCCTGTGTTTGTCTTTTTGGTGGCAGCGGGACACTACTTGTGCTTGCCACCTCACCAGCTTGAACTGCACTTATGGGACTTGCAACGTCACCACGTGTTACTGCAGTGCTGGTTTGACTACGACCGGGGTGTACTAGGCCGCTGGTGCTTGCCAGTTCACCAAAACACTACAAAAAAAACTGTTAGCGATCGCAGGGATCAGGCCTGACTCTGCGAACGCTGCAGTTATGCGTTTAGTGTTTTGTAAGTGACAGTGATCGATCGATACTGCACTTGGGTGGGCTGGGCCGGGCGGAGGGGAAAAACGCAGGTGCTAGTAGGTATCTGGGCTGATCCCGCTAACACTGCGTGTTTGGGAACCCTAAACTGCTGGGGACGCTAGTATAGATCTGATCGGATCAGATATTGATCCGTTCAGATACTATACCACTAAGGGAGGTGTACGGTGCGTGCGTGGGTGTTAGCGGTACTGGCGCTAACCTGACGCTGCCTGGGGCTGGTGCTTGCCAGTTCACCAAAACGCTACCAAGAAAACTGTTAGCGATCGCAGGGATCAGGCCTGACTCTGCGAACGCTGCAGTTATGCGTTTAGTGTTTTGTAAGTGACAGTGATCGATCGATACTGCACTTGGGTGGGCTGGGCTGGGCCGGGCGGAGGGGCAAAACGCAGGTGCTAGCAGGTATCTGGGCTGATCCCGCTAACACTGCGTTTTCGGGAACCCTAAACTGCTGGGGACGCTAGCATAGATCTGATCGGATCAGATATTGATCCGTACAGATACTATACCACTAAGGGAGGAGTATGCTGCGTGCGTGGGTGTTAGCGGTACTGGCGCTAATCTGACGCTGCCTGGGGCGACGCATATCACCGCCGGGCGATCGGGGGGCTAAACCTTTATTCGGTAATAAACGGCGGGTGCCCTGACACTATAAAAAATAATCGAACTAACCAGCGTCACCCGTAACGGTTATACGGTGATCAGTGGTGAAAGGGTTAACTAGGGGGCAAGCAAGGGGTTAAAACATTTATTAGGTAGTATATGGGGGTCCCTGTCGCTATAAAACGCTGACGGTGAACCTAAATATTTATGTCCCTAACTAGCGTCACCAGCGACACTAATACAGCGATCAGAAAAATTATCGCTTAGTGACACTGGTGACAGGGGGTGATCAAGGGGTTAAAACTTTATTAGGGGGGGTTAGGGGGGTACCCTAGACCTAAAGGGGGGTAATACTCACTGCCCTAACACTGTAACTGTCACAAACTGACACCATGCAGTAATCAGAAAAAAAAAAAATACTGCTGGTGTCAGTTTGTGACAGGGGTGATTGGGGGGGGGGATCGGGGGTGTAAAGTATGCCTGGCATGTTCTACTGTGTGTGTTTGTGTTGTGTGCACTCACATGTCTTCTCTCCTCGGCGCTGGGACGGAAACTGCCAGACCGAGGAGAGATGACATCACATCCTCTGCCTGTGTGAAACTACACACAGGCAGAGGAGGATTCCCATTGGCTGGGAGCGATCGCGAGGGGGGGGGCCACGATCGGATTGTCTCCCCCTCGCCTCACGACGCTCCCAGTCAAATGCCGACCGCCGCTGGCACCGGGGGGGGGGGGGGGGGGGGGGGGGTCCGATCCCACCCCCCGCCCGCGGGAGGCAGATCACGTATGGGAACGTGATTCTGCCTGCTCGTGCCATTCTGCCGCAGTATATCTGCGTTAGGCGGTCGGCAAGTGGTTAAAAGAAAGTAATTTTAAAAATACGCTCCGAGCGAGGCTAGTCATGACGTCACCAGACATCGATTTTCTGGTCCTTATGCATCGATGCCGCATCGGGGACACCCGAATCGCGATGCAACGATTAATTTAAGCACACCTCGTATTCAGAGAATGGATGGATGGATGGGTATGCAGAGAATGGATGGATGGATGGGTATGCAGAGAATGGATGGATGGATGGATGGGTATGCAGAGAATGGATGGATGGATGGGTATGCAGAGAATGGATGGATGGATGGATGGATGGGTATGCAGAGAATGGATGGATGGATGGGTATGCAGAGAATGGATGGATGGATGGGTATGCAGAGAATGGATGGATGGATGGATGGGTATGCAGAGAATGGATATGCAGAGGATGGATGGACGGGGGTGCAGAGGATGGATGGACGGGGATGCAGAGGATGGATGGACGGGGATGCAGAGGATGGATGGACGGGGATGCAGAGGATGGATGGACGGGGATGCAGAGGATGGATGGACGGGGATGCAGAGGATGGATGGACGGGGATGCAGAGGATGGATGGACGGGGATGCAGAGGATGGATGGACGGGGATGCAGAGGATGGATGGACGGGGATGCAGAGGTGGCGCACGAGCGGGATTCTGGGAGGATGTCACTGTACGCCCTCCCAACTGCCCTGTAGCCGTCATTCGGCTATGGGCCGGTTGTTAAGTGGTTAAACACCACCAAAGTTCATATGTGTACAGTGTAGCATGACCGCACAATTGTCATTCAAAACGTGCGACAGCGCTGGGGCAGGAAGGGGGTGAAAGTGGATGCAGTCTCTGTTTAGCCATCAATTTTCTATTTTTACATTTGACTTTTGCACAACCAGGTGGTGCTGACAAAGCCACCCACAGCTCAAATTTCAGAAAATTCGGGATGTGAATGGATAGTTACAGTCTCTAGTAACAAGGCAACAGATGCAGTATATAGCATATGATATTTTACATTGAAGCACAGCTACAGTCAAAGCAGGCTATCAGCACAGCAGCATGCACATTGTGGTCGGTACAGACCCTCTAAAAAGGCAGAATTCTGATTTTGTTACATGGGGCTACTGAACACTAATGCTATCTGTAACAGTTGAAGGGCTCATTTTCCACCCTCTGAAATGCAATCTGTGGTGGATTTCATTTTCAAAAAGGAGGTTTATAGCCATTTACAAGCATTTAAGAGGCAGCATTGCTGTCTCCTGCACACCATTTTTTTGATCCCCAGGGGGATTTTTTCCAATATTGAACTACCACACCTCAACCACCATGTCTGGCACGTGGCTGCAGTCCAGTCTAATTGACTTCAAGGGACAAGTTAGACAGGTGGTGCCACCTGTCTTACTTGAATTAAAAGTGCACTGTTGCAGTGCAAAGCATCATAACAAATGTAAACAGACCCGAGCGGCCATCATGTCACATTCTGGGGTGGCAGTTGGGAGGATGGCAACAATGTGACTCAACCTGTTTTTACCACCCCTTCCTCCAGCCAGCAACAAACCTAATAAAAAAAAGGCACCTACATGCATCTCTATCACACTAGAGTTCCCACACTGTACAGATTGCAAAGCTAGGGTGGCAGATGGTCATGGCACATGATGCACTTATTTTCCAGGAACTGCAGCAAATCAAAAAGCCACATCACAAGACTATTACAAAGGCTGTTGTGTCCAGCACTATACAATGGAAAACATTGATAGGATGGATGGAATGTTGATTTCTGGGCAAATAACCTATGTTTATGTCATGGCTATACTGTATCATGATATAACACACAGTGTTTCAGTCTGACTTTAGTGTCTCTAATCAAAAAAATAAAAAAGAAATAAATGAAGACACTTCATAAAATATATTACCGAGTCAAGAAAAGGAGGGGGTTTTTAGGGACTTTAAGGAAATCATGACCTGGTAAGGTCACCCATTTCCATCCCTAGGGACTTTATATGAAACCATGACCTGGTAAGGTCATGCGTTTCCATCCCAGTCTAAATCACAAAACAAGGGGAATAACTAGGGAACTAGTTATTCCCCTTGTTTTGTGATATTGCCGAGTCAGTTTTTTTTTGGATGGATTAAAGTGGAAGATAAGGCAAATAACAGTGAGGAAAAACATATTTGATCCCCTGCCGATTTTGTACGTTTGCCCACCGACGAAGAAATAATCAGTCTATAATTTTAAAGTGCAAGTCCAGCCTAATCGGATCGGCTTCAGAAAAAAGGTATGTATACTGATTTCTTCTATACAGGGCTAGATAGGTTAGTGTTAGATCGTGGATGTCTGTAGATGCAGGGATTTTAGTTTTAGTGTGGACTACTTTAATGGTAGGTTTATTTTAACAGTAGGTTTATTTTAACAGTGAGAGACAGATTAACAACAAAAATATCCAGAAAAACGCATTTCAAAAAAAGTTATCAATTAATTTGCATTTTAATGAGTAAAAAAAAAAAAAAAAGTATTTGATCCCCTATCAAAATCAGCAAGATTTCTGGCTCCCAGGTGTCTTCTATACAGGCAATAAGCTGAGATTAAGAGCACTCTTAAAAAGGAGTGCTCCTAATCTCAGCTTGTTACCTGTATAAAAGACACCTGTCCACAGAAGCAATCATATTCCAATCTCTCCGCCATGGCAAAGAGCTGTCCAAAGATGTCAGGGGCAAGACTATAGACCTACAAAAGGCTGGAATGAGCTACAAGACCATCGCCAAACAGCTTGACGAGAGGGTGACAACAGTTGGTGTGATTACTTGCAAATGGAAGAAACACAAAATAATGGTCAATCTCCCTCGGTCTGGGGCTTCATGCAAGATCTCACCTCATGAAGTTTCATTGATCATAAGGACGGTGAGGAATCAGCCCAGAACTAAACGTTAGAATCTTGTCAATGATCTAAAAGCAGCTCGGAACAGTCACCAAGAAAACAATTGGTAACCCACTACACCGTGCACAAGGCCCCCCTGTAAAAGAAAGCACATGTACAGGCTGTCTGAAGTTTGCTAATGAACATTAGAATGAAAGTTCAGAGGAGAACTGGGTAAAAGTGTTGTGGTCAGATGAGACCAAAATCAAGCTCTTTGGCATCAACTCAACGTGTTTGGAGGAGGAATTCTGCCCATGACCCCGATAACACCATCTCCACTGTCAAACATGGAGGTGGAAACATTATGTTTTGGGGGTGTTTTTCTGCTAAGAGGACAGGACAACTTCACCGATACAAAAGGACAGATGGACGGGGCCATGTGCCATCAAATCTTGGGCGAGAACCTCCTTCCCTCAGCCAGGGCATTGAAAATGGGTCGTGGATGGGTATTGCAGCATGACACTGATCCAAAACGCATGGCCAAGGCAAAAAAAGGAGTGGCTCAAGAAGAAGCACATTAAGGTTCGAGTTACCAAATGTCACCCTCAAAACCTTAATGACTTGGAGAGGATCTGCAAAGAGGAGTGGGACAAAATCCCTCCTGAGATGTGAGCAAACCTGGTGGCCAACTACAAGAAACGTCTGACCTCTGATTGCCAACAAGGGTTTTGCCACTGAGGCTCGATTCACATCTATGCATGTTGCTTTCGAGCGTTTCTGCAGTGTTTTTTGTGGTGCTTGCCGCGTTTTTGAGCAGCGTTTTTACAGCTTTTTTTTTTTTTTACAGTTTTTTTTAGACTGTATAGAGAAAAAAAAAAAAAAAAAAAAAAAAAAAAAAAGCCAAAAACGCCGCAAAAACGCTGTACTTGCGTTTTTGATGCTGATCCATTGAATTCTATTACATGCAAAACGCTGCATTTTGCATGAAACAAAGTCCCTGACCCTTTCCAAAAACGCAGAGGTACAAAAATGCATTGATGTGAACATGTTCCATAGGAACCCATGTTAAAAAATTCCCATGCATTTCTGCAAAATGCATAAAAAAAACGCGCTAGTGTGAATGGAGCCTAAGTCATGTTTTGCAAAGGGATCAAATACTTATTTCACTCATTAAAAAGCAAATCAACTTATACCTTTTTTGCAATGCGGTTTTCTGCATTTTTTTGTTATTCTGTCTCTCACTGTTAAAACCTACCATTAAAATTATAGACTTATCATTTCTTCGTCAGCAGGCAAACGTACAAAATCAGCAGGGGATGAATTACTTTTTACTTGGACAGCCACTCTCTCATTCCATGCTGTTTAAGTGTATGTAGACCCCAACAATGAGCTTTTTGGTCTGATGAATAAACCATATAAAGGGTCTTATTATATCGGTTTGAAAAGTGCTCAAGTTCTACCAGTTCTCTCTGAACTACAGAACACCTTCTCCCCTATGTTGGGGAGAGGAGAAGGTGATGGGGGGGGGGGGGGGGGGCAGATAACACTTCTCCATTGATATGGTGCAGTAACCAAACATTGCCACCCTAGGACAAGAAGTGTTAGGCCCCTTCTACACAAGGTGGGCTCCGTTAAAGTGGTTGTAAAAGCTTAGGGTTTTTTACCTTAATGCATTCTATGCATTAAAGGTAGAAAAACTCTGCTGCATGTTTCCCCTCACCCTCCTTATACTTACCCAAGCCTGATCCAGCGATGTGAAAGAGAGGTCCCAAGCTGCCCATGTCAATGGACACAGATATGGCAGCTGGGAAGCGAGCCCCCATGGAAAGCTGCTTCCCATGGGGGCACTCGCCGGAGAGGAGCCAGTAGCACCGCTGTGGGATACCTGAAGAGGAGGATTGGGGCTGCTCTGTGCAATACCATTGCACAGAACAGGCAAGTATACCATGTTTCTTATTTTAGGGAAAAAAACCTGAAGGTTTAATGCCACTTTAAGTCCTTCAGTGGGGAGTTTCTCCTCTGATCCCCGCTGAGCAGGCAGATGGCTGGTCCGTGTCTGCTCCACTTATGCAGAATGGACACAGACACAGCCCGCTTCCCTCTATGGGCGGTCAGATGTAAATGGGCCATTTAGACCCGACTGCCATCTGATCCGCCAGATGGATGGCAAATAAATCCCCATCCGTCTGTTTTTAGCAGATAGGATCGAATGTTGGCAGGGGTCAACGGACACCTGGCTGTGGACACCCACCGCTCCTTAGAGTAGGCTGGAGGGTCGAATTGGGCCTGCCTAAAAAACTCACAGATGGACTTGATCGGTCCGCTAGCGTGAAAGGGGCCTAACTGGCACAGCCACCAGGTGAAAATAAAAGGGGAAATAATAAAAAATGAAAGAAAACCAATGCAACCACCACACGCAAGTACGGTACTGTTAAGCTGCAATATTTGACATGTTATATATGACCCATGTTCTGTGTTTAGATACACTTCAAATTTGCTGATCACAATCTGCCCACGTGATCAAATTCACGTTCACTCATTCATTACATTACGGTTCATTCCCCAGTACACAGTCTCACTTCAGGGCTGCAGCAAAACTATTCTACACCAATCTGGTGTGGACTAGAAGAAAGCAGACATATTGATAACGTTTTCATATTTTCTCCTCTGGTTTACACAAAAGAAAACTGTAGCTACAAATCTCAGACTTTACTACATTTTGGCCAATTGCAAACTAAGACCCATGACATTGGCGCATGCCGAGAGCAGACATTAGCATGATGCATCTGAGCAGCCTAGTCTTGTATGTAGTGGATACTCTGTGGGGTGAATTTACTAAGGTTGGAGAATGCACAATCTGGTGCAGCTGTGCATGCTAACCAATTCACTTCCAGATTTTTATTTGTCAAAGCTTAATTGAACAAGTTGAAGTTACAAGCTGATTGGCTACCATGCACAGCATACCAGATTTTTCACTCTCTAGTTTTAGTAAATTAACCCCTATGTCTGTGTATGCCAAGTTATCTTGGCTTGTAGTTGCCCAATTTCTGCCCTCTGAGTTTTCCATGTTTTCGTAATCGGGTTGGTGGTCATATTAGATCTTTCCTGTCACTGCACTCAGATCACGTACTGATTCCAGGAAGTTAGATGGAAACAGGAACTTATGACCTGTTCACTCTCCAGCAGTCTACAGCCCTGCATTGCATCACACGCGAACATTGAAGCTCCAGCTTTGGAGGATGTCAACATTTTTAAAACACGACTAAATGGGCAAACGCTGACCAACCTCTGGAGGGGCCTTTCAGGACATGTACAGTACAACTTATGCTACAGGGTTATAGAATGCTCTGCTGTAGGCAATAGCACCTTCCTAACTACTGTCAGCAAGATAAGAGCTCATGGTTCTGCGAGTAGTTCAGGTTAAAACACACTTTTGCTGTGAGACCGGTTACAATATACGCTATATACTATTTTAGATAAGTACCGTATATACTCGAGTATAAGTCGAATTTTTCAGCACATTTTTTTGTGCTGAAAGTGCCCCCCTCGACTTATACTCAAGTCAAGCACTTTTCTGCAGCAAAAAATTTCATTTTCCGAACCGACTTTGGGGCCCCGTATCTCAGGGCCACTTGGTGCTAGGAACCCCAAATTTGGTGTGCAAACCCAGTGGAACTGGTACCACAACATATCCAAAGCTGAAGTTCCTAGCACTAAGTGGCCCCGAGATACGGGGCCCCAAAATCGGTTCAGAAAATGTCATTCTCTGCTGCAGAAAAGTGCTTGACATTTTCTGAACCAACTTTGGGGCCCCGTATCTCAGGGCCACTTGGTGCTAGGAACCCCAAATTTGGTGTGCTAACCCAGTGGAACTGGTACCATAACATATCCAAAGCTGGGGTTCCTAGCACAAAATGGCCCTGAGATACGGGGCCCCAAAACTGGTTCAGAAAATGTCATTCTCTGCTGCAGAAAAGTGCTTGACATTTTCTGAACTGATTTTTGGGGCCCTGTATCTCGGGGCCACTTGGCGCTAGAAACCCCAACTTTGGAAA
Source organism: Lithobates septentrionalis (assembly GCA_037952835.1). Classification (NCBI taxonomy): domain Eukaryota; kingdom Metazoa; phylum Chordata; class Amphibia; order Anura; family Ranidae; genus Lithobates; species Lithobates septentrionalis. The sequence goes on from JBBDGP010000995.1 coordinate 200,049, forward strand.
TGTTTTGGTGCTAGATCCACTGGGTTTGCATACCAAATTTGAGGTTCCTAGCACTAAGTGGCCCCGAGATACGGGGCCCCAAATTTGGTCAACTGTGTCCATCTGCAGCAATGTCATTTCGGGACCCTTTGGGTTCAGAGACCCCAAATTTTGGCTGCAGCTAGGGTGCATCTAGGAACCCTTAACTACCGAGTTTGAAGTTCAGGGGACCTATGGCTGCAAATGGGCACAGTGAGGCTGCAAATGGGCATTGTTGACCCTCTTTTCCACTTACAGTAGCTGTGCATTTCTCACCCTCCTCTTATACTCGGGTCAATGAGTTTTTCCCATTTTTTTTGTGGTAAATTAGGGCCTCGACTTATACTCGGAACAACTTATACTCGAGTATATACGGTATTCTCAAAGATTTTCCTGCCAAATGATTTGCAATTCTATAAGCCAGTCTTGAGATGCCGATATCTAGAAGGCACCCCAACCTGCTGATTGCACAATAAATGAGCAGCATGTTCATAAAGCTATCCCTCTGCCCTCTCCTCCTGTCAGTGGGTTTCCTATTTACATATGTGTATTACAGAACAGCTCAATTGGCTTCTAGCGCTGCCCCTCTCTCTCTCGCTCCCACTTTAAAGAAGAACTATCGTCAGTTTTTATATCCTTGTGGCATTTCCCACAGGACTAAATAATGCATGAATCATTTGCTCCCATTCTGATCCATAGTGTATTGTACTGTAAAAGCACTTTTTCCCCCAGATCATGCTGTGATTCCACCCAAAGCCCAATTTATGGGCGTTTCCACTGAGGGGATTACAGCACATCACTGGCTCCGGCAATCTTTTTATTCCGTATTCTCTTTCCCGCAAGTAAAAAGGTTACTGCAGATCTAGGGAGAAAGACTAAAACAGCAGTAGCTGCCTGAATGACAGCCGCCGGAGGCAAGCATTGTCATTAAAAAAACAAATGAAAAACCACGAACCAGAAAATACTGAGCCCAGACCTGCCCTACTGCTACGGGGGGGGGGGGGGGGGGGCACTTTGTCGCAGTAAGTGGGCTTAAGCACCATATAGCAATGTGGTGTGACCAAATCCCCATTTTTAAAAAAAAAATGTTTAGGTGTTTTAAATAGCCTTGCAGAAAGTACATTTTTTTTGCATGTGTGCGCTGTAATATTTTGTTCTGTTGTACGGTCTTATGGCATCTTTAATGGTGTGTCCCCCAAATATCTTGTTTAATCTGCAAGGATCACACAATCTCTGAACAGGTCTATTGGTCATGTGAGTCTCTGCCAAAATTAGGTAAATCCTGATACTCAGATTAAAGAAAATAATATAAATATATATTGTATACACACACACAATTTTTTTTTAAATGCACCCAGCAATAAATCAGTTAACACATTTTCATAGTTTTAGGACACCAGCCAGTGTAATACTACTGGATGACATCACACGGCGAATAATGACATCATGGTCATTAATGAGATCACATGATCCAATCATGTGGTGTAAGGACAGCACATGACTCCCAGATCCTATGACATGAAGCAGTGATGTGTACAGAAATAAATGAAGGAAGACAGACCCCCCCCCCCCCCCCCCATTATCATACACAGATCTCCCTCCCAATGTCAGACCGGCCTGGGGTTCTATGACGGCGGCTCTCACCTCTCGCTGGACCACAGCAGGACGGGCACTTGCTGGGAGGAAGTCACCCGCCATGGCAGCCCCACCAGCAGCAGAGCGGAGAGCTGCAACACAATCTGACCAGCCGCCATCTTCCTGTCTCTGACACTCACAGCTCTATCATGTGACTAGTGGCGATCAGGTGGCATAGTCCGCGCCCATTGGAAGCCGACGTTGTCAATCACAGGTAGCCGGGGAGCGGCACGGAGGACCTGATTGGCTGTTGGAATGTGAGCCCAGCCTCTTCCAGTTGTACAATACGCATGCGCCGTGCAAAGGTTGCTGCTCTGCAAATTAACCATATAAACTGATGAGTGAAAATAGAGTGTGTACTGTCTTATCACTCCCAATAACCTCTCTTATCTGAGTACATTTCGAATCCTATTGGTTGTCATACAGTGACCAAGAGCTGAGAATGTCTTAAAACATCTGCTTGGATCCCATTCATTAACCAAAACCATATAATATGAAGTCAATCTAAACACTTTTAAATTTGTATGCAATCAGGCAGGCCCTTGCATTACATAGTTGAAGGTAAATCTAAGGCTCTATGCATGTTACTTTTGGGCGTTTTTGCAGTGCTTGCCACGTTTTTGGACACATGTTTTCACAGTGATTTGCATTTTGCTTCCCCCCCTACACTGTATATAGCTGGTTGCTAAGGAGGGGGCCGGGGAGTGCTTCCTGCTCAATGTAAAAGAAAAATAAAAAATTGTGGGGAAAAAAAAACAGCGTGGCCCCCCCCCCCCCCCCAAGTCTATACCAGGCCCTTGGCTCTAGTATGGATTCGGAGGGGACCCCCCCCCACACACCAAAATTTTAAAAAAAAATGGCGTGGGGGTCCCCCCAAAATCCATACCAGAACCTTATCCGAGCATGCAGCCCGGCAGGTCAGGAGAGGGAGGGGACGAGCGAGCGTTCCCCCCCCCACTCCTGAACCATACCAGACCGCATGCCCTCAACATGGGGGGATGGGTGCTTTGGGGCAGGGGGGGCTCTGCGCCCCCCCACGTTGATAGGGACAAGGGCCTCTTCCTAACAACACTTGCCCGGTGGTTCTCGCGGTCTGCGGGCTGGGGGCTTATCGGAATCTGGAAGCCCCCTTTAACAAGGGGGCCCCCAGATCCCAACCCCCCCCCCCATGTGAATGAGTATGGGGTACATTGTACCCCTACCTTTTCAGTAAAAAAAAAGTAGTGTAGTGTTAAAAAATACAGTAGACAGTTTTTGACAAGTCTTTTATTAAAAATCTTCTCGGCTTCTTCCTCCATCTTCTCCCTCATCTTCATCCTCCGTTCTTCTCCTTCTCTCCCTGCTTCTTCTTCCGCTCTTCTTCGGTCTTCTTTGTCCGGTGTTCTTCTTCCTCTGCCGCCGCTCCAGCTGACGACCCTCCTCCGATTCTGCGTCCCACTGATCTGTCGGCGCTGATGTCCTGCATTTCTTAAATAACGATTGGGGCGTGGCAATCGGATTATGTCATCCAGAGACCACGCCTCCATGTGATGTCATGGACCCATCATGCCCTGGGCGGTGACGTCACAAGGGGGTGTGCCCTCCAGAAGATGTAATCCGATTGCCACGCCCCCATCGTTATTTAAGAAATGCAGGACATCGGCGCCGACAGATCAGCGGGACGCAGCATCGGAGGGGGGTCATCAGCTGGAGCGGCGGCAGAGGAAGAAGAACACCGGACAAAGAAGACCGAAGAAGAGCGGAAGAAGGAGAAGACCGGAGGATGAAGATGCAGGAGAAGATGGAGGAAGAAGAAGATGATGACATTTTTAATAAAAGACTTGTCAAAAACTGTCTACTGTATTTTTTAACACTCCACTACTTTTTTTTGGTGAATGGGTAGAGGCACAATGTACCTCATACTCATTCAAATGGGGGGGGCGGGATCTGGGGGCACTCTGTGCAGGGGCGGACCTGTCAGAGTCCGCTCTCCCCTATGGGAGGATCGGATGATTACGGACCGCCTGTCCGTTTTCATCCGATCCGATGACGGATGGAAAAATAGGGTTTTCCTCCATCACACTTTTTCGGATCGGTGCAGGTCAGATGTCAGCAGACATGTCACCGCTGACAGAGATCTATGGAGCGCCCGTTTAGGTCCGCCTAAAAAACTGACAGGCCCTTGAGAGGTTCCTTAAACTTAACCACCCGCTTCACTCTGTCCATTTTGGAGCCCCAAATGAAGTGAAACACTGCCCTGGTGATGGCCTTGCAGGTGTTAATCTGGTGGGGTTGATTGGTTTATGTAAACATTATAGCGTCTACAAAACTATGGGACATAGTTATGACTTTTTTTTTTCATAGTAGTAATGGCGGCAATCAGTGACTTATGGCGGGACTGCGAATTGCGGAGGATAATTGGACACTGACACTTTACAGGGACCAGTGCTAAAAATATGCACTGTCATCTTACTAATGACACTGGCTGGGAAGGGGTTAACCATCAGGGGCGATCAAAGGGTTAACTGTGTGCCTTGCTGGCGTTTATGTGTGTTCTGTGTGAGGAGCTTTTACTAGGGGAAGTAATTTTGTTCCCTGCTTTACAGGAACACAAAATCCATTCCTCTCTGTCAGAATTGAAAACTGCTTTGTTTCCACAGGCAGATGCCAGTTCTCTGTGGATTACCAACGATCGGTGGGTGCTGAAGAACTTCGAGTGCCCGATGCCCGCAGATCGGCTTTTGCTGTTAATATTCACAGCAGAGACGGGCTGCCAGTGTTGTGCCGAGAAAGGTCTCCCGTCGGATAATGCCCGCCCTGTACTGCGCAGGCGCAGCGCTTGCGCAGTACGGAGCTGCCGAAAATCTCCGAACATGAACAGCTGTAGATCAGCTGTACACGGCGCCTGCGCAATCAAGACGACATTGTGCCACACACTGCCGCACGCTCTTGATGCTCGTGCATCTCTGCAAGGGTCGGATGCATACAGAAGAGGCCGCATAATGGGCAGAGCTCATACGATGGGGTGGAATTTTCAAAGGGGCGGATGTATTATTGAGAAGCGTGTAAGGGGCGGATGCCTACAGAAGAGGCCGTATTTTACAATGATGGGCAGAGCTGATAAGGGCGGGTAGTTCAATGTTGATGGGCGGTACTCTGGTGCAACCAATTACCTTCAGAAGCCACATAATTAGTGAAATGATGTCCACCTGTGTGCAATCTGTCACATGATCTTTCATTACATATAAACACCTTTTTGAAAGGCCCCAGAGGCTGCAACGCCTAAGCAAGAGGCACCACTAACCAAACACTGCCATGAAGACCAAGGAATTCTCCAAACAAGTAAGGGACAATGTTGTTGTGAAGTACAAGTCAGGGTTAGGTTATAAAAAAATATCCAAATCTTTGATAATCCCTAGGAGCACCATCAAATCTATCATAACCAAATGGAAAGAACATGGCACAACAGCAAACCTGCTAAGAGACGGCCGCACACCAAAACTCACGGACCGGGCAAGGAGGGCATTAATCAGAGAGGCAGCACTTAAGGTAACCCTAGAGGAGCTGCAGAGTTCCACAGCAGAGACTGGAGTATCTGTACATAGGACGACAATAAGTCATATGCTCCATAGAGTTGGGCTTTATTGCAGAGTGGCCAGAAGAAAGCCATTACTTTCAGCATAAAACAAAATGTCACGTTCTGAGTTTGCAAAAAGGCATGTGGGAGACTTCCAAAATTATGGAGGAAGGTGCTCTGGTCTGATGAGACTAAAATTGAACTTTTTGGCCATCAAAGAAAACACTATGTCTGGCGCAAACCAAACACATCACATCACCCAAAGAACATCATCCCCACAGTGAAACCTGGTGGTGGCAGCATCATGCTGTGGGGATGTTTTTCAGCAGTCGGGACTGAGAAACTGGTCAGAGTTGAGGGAAAGATGGATGGTGCTAAATACAGGGATATTCTTGAGCAAAACCTGTACCACTCTGTGTGTGATTTGAGGCTAGGACGGAGGTTCACCTTCCAGCAGAACAATGACCCCAAACACACTGCTAAAGCAACACTTGAGAGGTTTAAGGGGAAACATGTAAATGTGTTGGAATGGCATAGATAAAGCCCAGACCTCAATCCAATAGAAAATCTGTGGTCAGACTTAAAGATTGCTGTTCACAAGTGCAAACCATCCAACTTGAAGGAGCTGGAGCAGTTTTGCAAGGAGGAATGGGCAAAAATCCCAGTGGTAAGATGTGGCAAGCTCATAGAGACTTATCCAAAGTAACTTGGAGCTGCGATAGCCGCAAAAGGTGGCTCTACAAAGTATTGACTTTAGGGGGGTAATGAGTTATGCACATTTACTTTTTCTGTTATTTTGTCCTATTTGTTGTTTGCTTCACAATAAAAAAAAAAAAAAATCTTCAAAGTTGCAGGCATGTTCTGTAAATTAAATGATGCAAATCCTCAAACAATCCATGTTAATTCCAGGTTGTAAGGCAACAAAACACGAAAAATGCCAAGGGGGTGAATACTTTTGCAAGGCACTGTAGTTGTCGATAGTAACAAAAAAACAAACAGAAGAACTAGAGAAGGCCAAGCCTCAAAACTGTGAGAAGATATGCAGAGTTGAGCACATTCTCGGCCACTAAGCCGAAGGGGTGTCAGATACTGGAGAGTTTAATAAAAGACCACATAGATGAGTTATTCCTAGAAAAAAATATTTTAGGCAACATACAGCATGTATTCATGAAAGACAGAAGTTGTCAGACAAATCTAATTTCTTTTTATGAGGAGGTAAATAAAACTTTAGACAAAGGGGTGGCTGTGGACATGGTATACTGTACTTGGATTTTGCAAAAACATTTGACACAGTTCATGGCTAATGTGTAAGGTAAAGTCTACAGGCTTGGAAAGATGGATAGAAAAGTGGCTAAAAGACAGAATTCAGAGAGTAGTGGTTAATGACTCTTACTCAGAATGGTCTAAGGTTATCAGTGGTGTACCCCAAGGTTCAGTATTGGGACCCTTACTTTTTAATACCTTTATAAAATGATATAGGGTCTGGGATTAAAAGTAAAATTTCAGTCTTTGCAGAGGACACCGACCTATGCAGTGGAATACCGACCTTAATGCACTGTTTAATTGAGCAACTATGTAGAAAATGAGGTTTAACTTTGATAAATGTAACGTTATGTACTTGGGGGCTAAGAATATGCATGCATCATACATACTAGGGGGGAGTACAAAAGGGGGAATCAATGGTGAAGAAGGATCTGGGAGTTCTGGTAGATAAGCTCAATAATAGCATGCAATGCCAAGCTGCGGTTTCCAAATCGAGCAAAATCCTTTCTTGTATTAACCACTTGACCACTGGGCACTTAAAACCTAACCAGACCAATTTTCAGCTGATTCAGTAAAAAAAAAAAAAAAAATCTTTGTTTCTGTTAAAATTTATTGCAGAGTTTTGGTGAGTATTGGCAGAGTATTGGCAGAATATTGGCAGAGTACTGAAGATTATTGGCAGAGTATGAGCAGAGTACTAGCATAGTACTGCAGAGTATGGGCACTGAGCAGCACTGTGGGCACTACAGATCCAGCCCACAGCACTGCTGCAAACGATCTCTCCCCCTCTCCCCTCGCACTGTACAGATCGGGAGGAACTCACAAGTGATCGCTCCGTCATTTGACGGAGCGATGACGTGGTAAATGGCCTATATCAGCGGCCATTTACCGTGATGCGCCGGGTCTTCAGGACCCGGCGGTCACGGATGTTCCAGGGTGCGCGATTCTGTGAGGATGTCCCACGGACGCCCACCCAGAATAAGCCCTCCGCGCTTTAGCCGTCTTTCGGCTATGGCCCGGTCGGCAAGTGGTTAACAGAGGTATGGGCTCTAGAGAGAGAGAGAGAGAGATCATTTCGCCCCTCTGTACAAATCTTTAGTAAGACCTCATCTGGAACATGCAGTTCAGTTTTGGGCACCAGTTCACAAAATGGATATTAGAGAACTGGAGAAAGTGCGGAGAAGAGCAACCAAACTGATAAGAGGCATGGAGGAGCTCAGCTATGAGGGAAGATTAGAGGAACTGAATTTATTCTCTCTTGAGAAGAGGAGAGTAAGGGGGGATACGATCAACATGTATAAATACATAAGTGGTCCACATAGTGAACTTAGTGTTGAATTATTCACGTTAAGGTCATCACAGAGGACAAGGGTGCACTCTTTACGTCTCAGGAAGAAAAAGAGATTTCCAAATACGGAAAGGTTTCTTCACAGTAGAAGCTGTGAAAAATGTGGAATATACTCCATCAAGAGCTGATTCTGTCCAGCTATCCATAACTGGATACTAACATTTATAAGTAAAGCTGATCCAGGGAATATTCAATTGCCTCTTGGGGGATCAGGAAGGATTTTTTCCCCTGCTGTAGCAAACTGGATCATGATTTGCTGGGGTTGTTTTGTCTTCCTCTGGATCAACTGTGGCTATAGGGTTGTGTAAATAGAATTGCAATTTTTTCCTTTTTATTGGTTAAACTAGATGGACTTTTTTCAACCAAACTAACTACATAACTATATATCGTGATATTCAGAGCCAAAGGGACCTCCCCAAGCAATATAACTGAGGGGTGGGCAGCACAGCAAACTGTAAATGGGCCTGGTTAACAGAAGTAGCTTGGTAGAGCTCACAGAGCTGCCTGAAGAACTTTGCAATTGAAAATGAGGCCTGAGCATCCATCTGGTAAACAATGTAAAAAAGAAGAAAATCGGGTAGCAGCCTTGTATATCTAAAGAATAGATGCACAATGCTAAAAAAAAAAATCAAAGAACCAATAGATCTAGTAGAGTGTGCTTTGACTGGTAATGGTGGTATGTTGCCCTTAAGCCCAAAGCCTGGAATGATAAGTTGGTAGTTGGTCAAATCTACTTTGATGTCTACACAGACCAAAAAAATCCCCCCCGATAAAAGGATATTACAAAATACAAAACCTCTGAAACAGAAGGAAGGTATTGAGAACCTCTGGAAAGGGTTGGAAAGGGTTTCTAGCTTTTTATCCACTGGATCCTTTAAATGCTTGAAGATCCTCCCACAGCAACATTTAGAGTCTTATGCCCTGTACACACGATAGGATTTTCCGATGGAAAATGTGTGATAGGACCTTGTTGTCGGAAACACACATTTTCCATAGGAATTTACGACACACAAAGTTTGAGAGCTTGCTATAAAATTTTCAGACAACAAAATCCGTTGTCGGAAATTCCGATCGTGTGCACACAAATCCGACGCACAAAGTGCCACGGATGCTCAGAATAAATTAAGAGATGAAAGCTATTGGCTACTGCCCCGTTTATAGTCCCGACGTACGTGTTTTACGTCACCGCGTTCAGAACGATAGGATTTTCCGACAACTTTGTGTGAATGTGTATGCAAAACAAGTTTGAGCCAACATCTGTCGGAAAAAATCCATGGATTTTGTTGTCGGAATGTCTGATCAATGTCCGACCATCTGTACAGGGCATTACTAATGACTCGTACACACGATCCAAAAATCGGATGAAAAATACCACTTTCGACACGATCGTACAATAATCGGATCGTTAGTACAGAGTTTTCGAGAGCCAATCATGACAGTTCATCTGATATTATTCGATCGGACAAGCATGAAAATTTTCCGCGTACGATGCCAGATCGTACGATTTCTGTTTAGTCTGTACAGTTGTCATCCGAAAATACAATACAAATACACTACAACACATGACATCACTTGCGATTTTTCTGTTGTACGAGAATTTTCGGGACTTTAGTAACTTCTTCAATTTCTACATGCGACTAGTAAGCGAAAAAAGTTGGGTGATCTGTCGTCTGATTTTCGAATCGTGTGTACGGGGCATAAGACAGGCAACAGCAAAATCTACAGTGGGGACAGTCCACTTTATGAACTCTTCCATAAGGTAAAAACTGTGACAAAACACAGGAGGAGCAAAGAACTTGCCTGCATTATGGCAATCACTATACAAAAAGCAGGGTAGTGAATGAATTAGAAAGGGTTATTTAGGCTGGAGGCTTGTAAGTGAACCCACACGAGTAACCTTAGATAAAAGTGATTCAAGTAGTTCCAGGTCAAGGCGCATGCAGATTTCGTCAGTAGGAGCAGCAATGGTGTCTTTTGGAGTTATGTAGTTATATAGTAGGCGAGGTTGAAAAGAGACACAAGTCCAACCTTGTATATCCCTGTATGTTGTGGTCGTTCAGGTGCTTATCTAATAGTTTCTTGAAACCTTTGATGCCCCCCCGCTGAGACCACCACCTGTGGAAGGGAATTCCACATGCTTGCCGCTCTTACAGTAAAGAACCCTCTACGTAGTTTAAGGTTAAACCTCTTTTCTTCTAATTTTAATGAGTGGCCACGTGTCTTGTTAAACTCCCTTCCGCGAAAAAGTTTTATCCCTATGGGTGGTATGGTATTTGTAAATTGAAATCATATCCTCTCTCAAGCGTCTCTTCTCCAGAGAGAATAAGTTCAGTGCTCGCAACCTTTCCTCAAAACTTATATCCTCCAGACCCTTTATTAACCACTTGCTTACTGGGCACTTAAACCCCCCTCCTGTCCAGACCAATTTTCAGCGCTGATGCACTTTGGATGACAATTGCGCGGTCATACAAAACTGTACCCAAATGAAATTTTTAGCATTTTTTCCCCCCACAAATAGAGCTTACTTTTGGTGGTATTTGATCACCTCTGCATTATTTTTTGTTAAAAAAAATTAAAAAGACTGAATTTAAAAAAATATATATATTTTTTATATTTTGTTATAAAACTTTGCAAACAGGTAATTTTTCTCCTTCATTGATGTACGCTGATGAGGAACCATTAGGTGGCAGTGATGGGCACTGATGGGTGGCAGTGATGGGCACTGATGGGTTACATTGATAGGCAGCACTGCTAGGTGGCACTGATTGGCACCACTTGTGGGCATTGATAGGTGGCACTCATGGGCATTGATAGGTGGCACTGGTGGGCACTGGCAGGGGGTACTGGTGGGCACAGATGAGGCAGAATTGCCTCTTCCTCTTTGGGACCGATGTCCCTTGCACATAAGCCGGTGATCGGCTTTTTTTCTCCTCACACTGTCAGCGTGAGGAGAAAAAAAAACGATTACCGAGCTTTTGTTTACATCATGTGATCAGCTGTCATTGGCTGACAGCTGATCACGTGGTAAGGGGCCGGGACCGGCCCCTTACTCAGATTTGTGATCACCCGAGTCTCAGTGACTCAGTGATCACAGCACGCAGGGGGCGCGTGCAAAGGGGAGGACGTCATATTACAGCCTCCCGGAAATTCAGGTCCGCGCTGTGGCCGTCATTCGGCTATGGTACGGTTGCCAAGAGGTTAACTTTGTTGCCCTTCTTTTTACTCTCTCCATTTCCAGTACATCCTTCCCGAGGACTGGTGCCCAGAACTGTACAGCATACTCTAGATGCGGCCGGACCAGAGTCTTGTAGAGCGAGAGAATTATCATTTTATCTCTGGAGTTAATCCCCTTTTTAATGCATGCCAATATTCTGTTTGCTTTGTTAGCAGCAGCTTGGCATTGCATGCCATTGCTGAGCCTATCATCTACTAGGACCCCCAGGTCCTTTTCCATCCTAGATTCCCCCAGAGGTTCTACCCCAGTGTATAGATAGCATTCGTATTTTTGCCACCCAAATGCATTACTTTACATTTTTCTACAATGAACCTCATTTGCCATGTAGTTGCCCACCCCATTAATTTGTTCAGATCTTTTTGCAAGGTTTCCACATCCTGCAGAGAAGTTATTGCCCTGCTTAGCTTAGTATCGTCCGCAAATACAGAGATTGCACTGTTTACCCCATCCTCCGGGTTGTTTATGAACAAATTAAACAGGATTGGTTCCAGCACAGAACCCTGAGGGACTCCACTACCCACCCCTGACCATTCTGAGTACTCCTCATTTATAACCACCGTCTGAACTCGCCCTTGTAGCCAGTTTTCAATCCATGTACTCACTCCATGGTCCATGCCAACGGACCTTATTTTGTACAGTAAACGTTTATGGGGAACTGTGTCAAATGTAAACTGACACTCCTCAGGTACCAAGTGATCTACCATAGATAAGGTACCACCTTCAGCATCCCTCAATCTGTACCAAAGCAGGTGCAGCTATGGGGAAATCAGGGATAGATTCTGGTGGAGAGGAAACACGTTTGAAGCCCCTGAGTTCTGAGTCAGCTATTATGGGTACATTTTTCCCAAAAACTCATACATAGTTGCATTCAATTCCTCCCTGGATAATACAGAGAAGGCAGCTACCCCTGAAAATGGTTAAAGAGGTCTCAGAGGGATGCTGCAAGTCAGATAAGGGACAGTGATCAAGGAAGTTCAGCGTCAAGTTCCCTAGAGCAGTGGTTCTCAACCTTATTGAGACCAGGACCAGTTCAATTCTTCAAAGACCTTTCATGTCCCAACAGGGAAGGAAAACAGTTTATAATCACACAGTAAAGGTATGGGAATACTGCCCTAAAATCCAAGCCTTTGTGGTACGGTTCCTACACGATAAAATGGGTTCCCCTATCACACTTCAGCCAAAGCCATGTCTCCTTGGAATTTTCCCCGATCCAGAGTTCGATAAATTCACTAAACTATTACTACATGAAACACTCTTTTCTGCCCGTAAAGTCATAGCTAGGGCCTGGATGAGACCTAATCCACCAGAATTTTTACAATGGTTGATAGAAGTCAACAATGTTCTGCTATACAAGAAACTAATGTATTCTCATGGGGGATGTCCCTCTAAGTACGATAAGATCTGGGAAAGGTGGCTCAAAACACCCGAAACATGTATATGACAAAACTTGGCACATTGTGCTCTCTGGACCCCCCTCCCTTTATTTCATTTAGTACATTTGATACAAAACTTTTATTTTCTATTTCCTCTTTTCAGTCTCCCTGTAGAGTAGGAATACTGGATGCGGGTGAAGCTGAACACACCGCAATTTGAATATTGTATAGATATGATCCATTGTATATGGTACGGACATCACTGTCTTGCATCAATATATATAAGGGATGTTGCTGTCTATCTATAATAGGTAATTCCATTTATCAAGCTTGATGATTGTAATGATGACCTATTGTATGTACTTCTTTCATTTTGTTCAATAAAAGATTTTGCCAAAAAAAAAAAAAGTATGGGAATACAAAATATTATTGAATTCACGGAAGGCTCTGGATGAGGTGGGATAGCTCTGTAGGGGATGGGAATTGTGGAAGGGGTTAGGGGACAGACTTATGCTGGCCATACACGTTTAGAAAATCGTTCAGAAAAAACGTTAGCAATTTGAAAAATCTGTCGAACATGCATGCGAGAACGCCATCATTGTATCAATTGATGCCGCCCAATATTCAACATATTATCGATCGATAACAACATAAACAGTACATTTGTCCTCGATCGATTATATGATCAGCCGAAATGATGTAACAAAGATTCCACCTTTAAGAATTCTCCCACTGAATCCCGTCAGATATCCTTGCCGTGCAGGACACATCTGTCTTAGCAACAGGAAGAACACTTGAAGATCTTAAGTTCACAACAGGGTTATCAGGGCAGGCATTGGGCCGGATTATTCAAGAAACATGCAAGGCTATCACTAATATCTTAAAAAAAAAGTATTTGAAGGTAGGTTAATTTGTCAAAACTATTTAATTTTTTAATTGTAAACATAAACCTTACAGAAAAGATAACCTCAAATGGTTTAAAGGAGACGGGGGATGGGGATTTTTAGGGTGCCAAATAATATCACATGTATTCAATAAAAAACATATATTTTATTTTTGTTTTAAATAGTAAAACAAAAAATATACATAAAAGCAATGGATACAGGCATGTACAAATATTGATGGTAAGGTGTTTGAACAAGACAACCAGACTACGCCCGACATGTTTCGCCCATAGTTCGGGCTTTTTCAGGGGGGGCTGTCTTTACGGAGGTACAGACCTTCTGAAAAGGACAACATGTAAGTACAAAACTAGGGAAAGGGGGAGAGACGAGAAAAATATGGTATAATAAGTAGTGGAAAATATCAATAGATAGGTGTATACATATTAAAGATTTTTTAGTGAATACGTATTGGGTGGTCAAATAAATATAAATGCAAAATACATGTATAAATGAATATATCTATGGACCTGTGTCTCCGATCCCAAGGCAATGCAACAGTCCCGATCTATCCCAAGTAGTGGGGGCAGTAGTACCGTCACAATCTAACCCTCAACCAACCAGGTAGGTCAGGACCGCAGGCTAGCGGGGGTCACAGAGGGAATATAGAGACCAGCTAGAAACAATGTATAGGAGGTAAATTAGGTCATAGCAGATGTTATACAATTATGGGTCCAAAGAGTTTTTTCTATATATAGAATAATTTAGCAAATTGCTATTAAAATAAATGAAAGCAGGACAAAGGACTTACACTATTGACTCTAAAAGAGCTCAGACCCTAGGGACTTGGTAGAACCACCTCACTGAATAAAGGATGATCTAGTACATAAGGGAATAAAGTAAGGGAATAGGTAAATAATGATAAGGGAAAAAAATGAACAACACTTAAAGCAAACAAAATGTAGCAGAAAACCTCTTAATAAGCCTGAGTAGTCAGAATGAGGCGACCCGGCGTTAAGATGTATAGATAAGACGTGGTAAGTAAACAAGGATACTATAAAATGAAATACCTTAGACCGAACAGAGGCACTTCTTGTCCCTGGGGGGCTCCAGCAGCATGTAGACGCTGGAGATGCGGGATTATGTACCCTCCACCCGGTCCCGAAGGGCCGGAAGCGGACGTGGAGCTGTGTCGCACCTGCGCAATGCATCGACACACAGCTCCGACCGTCAACGCTGGGTCCTAAGACTCAGAGGGCGGGCGGAGTGGGACAGCTCCCTCATGTGGTGGTAGAAGGAGGGAGGAGAATCATCCCTGTTTAACAGGGAGATGTGATGCAGAATGCGCAGGGCGGCACAGAGTAGCGGGCATCCTGCTGTAAGGCAGGGACGCCCCGGGCGTCCATGTGACCTCCAGAAAGATGCCCAAAGAGTCAGACCGTGGTATGGTCTGGGTGCATGGGCAGGAATAATCACCCACCTCAGGGAGGATGCAGAGGACAAGAGCATTGCCAAGGTATTTGGGAAGACAAAGGTGCATTTACAAAAGAATATAATATAGATATATATATAATGTAACAATAAAACAGAAACAGCCTTATGAGGTATTCAATAAACAACAATGCACTATAAAAGGTGAGACATGCCAGGTGCATCTACCATATAAGTGAGTCCATAAGTAATAAGGGGTTCATTTTGAATAACTAGGAGGGATTGTACAGATTCAAGTGGGAGATGCAAAAAAAGTCTAGGTATATTGGGTATCCTTTTAATTAATAGTAGATAGAAGAATCCTCAGCTCAAATCTAGCAAAAAACTGGGGATAATGGCCAATAGGTGAGGGGAGGGAAGGAAAGGGAAAAGGGAAGGAAGGGAAAAGTGGGACGGGAAGGGGGAAGGAAAACGGCATATACATGTACATACATACCCCCACACATAGACATAGCATGTATAGATACATAGAGGGAGTGGGAGGGAAGGGAAAAGTGGGAAAAAGGGAGAGAAGGGCAGGGGAGAAGAGGGAAGGATAGGTAGCGGCGGGGGGGGGGAGAAAGGGGAGGAAAGAAGGGAGAGGAATGGGAAAAGGGGGTAAAGGTGGGGGAGGGAGGGAAAGAAGAGGGGGAAGGGAACGGGTTAGGGAAAAGGAAGCTGGGGAGGAAAGGAGAGGGGGGGGAAGGGAAGGAGAAAAGGGAGATAACAGGGGGTATCGGAGGAACCTTATAGGAAGGGTTTGAAACTTAACATTTCATTTAGACCAGGATAGGTCGTGGCTTTCAAAAGATGAATCCAACGGAATTCTAGTTGTAGCAATTTCTGATCGTTGCTACCTCCTCTAATGTCCGGCGGAATATGTTCTAACGCCATAAATTTGATGGTGTCCAAGCGGAAGCCATGGTACAGTCCTACATGGCGACTGATTGGAGTTTCCATTCTCCGTTTTTTAACGAGTGAGATATGATCGTTAATTCGCTTTGAGAAGATGCGTTTTGTCTTTCCTACATAAAAGCATTTGCAGGTACATTGCATTAAATAAACCACCCCAGGAGTTTGACACGTGACTCTATAGTTGGTCCAGTGAATTTGGCCATTCGGCAAATGTATTTCTTGATGGTTTAAAATAAAGCGACATTTGTCACATTTTTTGCAAGGAAAAGAGCCTGGGATGCGTGTAGAGGGGAAGGGCATTTGGTAATGACTATGGGTAAGGCGGTCTCGTAAGGACCTAGCACGTTTGTATGTGATCTGGGGTTGATTTCCAACATAGTTGCGTACTATTGGGTCTGCCAATAATAGAGGCCAATATTTATTTATGATTTTCTTTACCTGTCTATGTTGTTTTGTATACAGGGTTATAATCCTCACTATTTGAGATGGTAATTTTTCTATTTTCTTATGGATCAACGTCTTCCTATCAGGAGCCTTGGCTCGATTAAATGCTTTCTTTAAGGTATTATGGGAGTATCCCCTTTCACGTAGTCGAGAGTATAGAAGTTTGGCTTCCCTTTGGAAGTCATCGTCTCTACTGCAATTACGCCTCAATCAGAGGTATTGGCTGTAGGGAATACTGGTGATTAGGGGTTTCGGATGAGAGCTGGATGCATGAAGGATGGCATTGCTAGCCAACGGTTTCCTAAACAGAGAATTTCCTAAGGAACCATCATTTTCTACAAAAATATGAATGTCCAGGAAACTGACTGACTTTTTGTCACATGACATGGTAAATTTAAGATTATAGGTGTTGTGACTCATAATTTCCATGAATTCTAGTAGCTCTTTGTGGGTGCCTGACCAGATAATCAAAATATCATCAATGTAACGATAGAACGTTACTACTTTATCCAGGTATTTGATGATGTCTTCTCTGGAAAAAAGTTCTCTCTCCCACCCCCCCAGGTACAGGTTGGCATACGATGGGGCACAACGTGTCCCCATCGCAACCCCCTGCACCTGGAGGTAGTGGGAGGGGCCAAAGACAAATATGTTTCTGGCAAGTATGAACTTCAATAGCTCAAGTATGAATTTGTTGTAAAGGTCAGCGCTCTGACCACGTTCTCGTAGTTCAGCCACTACTGATAAACCTTTCTCATGCGGAATCGCATTATACAGGCTCTCAACATCTATGGTAACTAACCAGGCATCCTTTGTAACGGGGATACCTTCTAAGATTTTAATGAGGTTAATGGCATTCTGTACATAGGAGAATAGTGCCTTGACATGAGGATTAAGGTAGGTGTCAATCAAGCTACTGGCATTTTCTGTTTATTGTGCATACTATAATGAACAAACAAGCAGACACAAAACTATAGGTTAGTGAAACTTGGATCTTGTGTCATGGAACTATTTTTTTTTCTTGTTCCTGTCCTGGCATTCTTCTTTGCCATGTGTTTTCTGCCTGTGAGTGGAATGTTCACATTGCGTTGCCATGTGGGTTGTGGTTGTGATTGGGAGTGCATACTGTGTTGCCATGTGGGTTCAGGTTGAGTTTGGGAGGGCATATGTATATTCGTTTGCCATGTGCTTTCAGGTGGTGAAGGGGTGTGCATATGTCATTGCCATGTTGGTTCCGCTAACAATATGTTTTGATTTTGCACTGGCCAGTTAATTACATGCCGAGATGCAGGAGAATTAATACCTGCAATATGGGTGTTAAATGTAGCTTGCTTCATCTGTCCAATGCTTAGTAGTTGGTGCATTAAAGGCTTAATAATTTGTCGTTGCTGGGGAGACATCATGCAAAGTCTTGCAGCAACCAGATTTCCAAAAGATATCGCAGTCATCTGCTTCTTTACCAAGTGCTTCAGATGCTTCCCTGAGAAACCTTTTGGTATCATACTCATCTGCCTTGGGATTGCACTCTGCACCCTCCCCCCCCCCATCTCCAAACACACCCCATAAATAATAAACATGATACTTTAGTATTGGCATAAATTGGCAGCGGCACCTTTATTGGTTTACACAAAATGATAATTCTCAAAATAACATTATAATTCTAACTCAAATCAAAAATATCCTTCTCAAAATTGCTTAGCCTTGATGACTCAAGCAAATTATATTTAATTAAATTTATAATACCAGTCCCCACCAAGTCAGGGCTTTGCCCATTAATGGACAGAGCCCTGACCTACCCCAAACCCGCAGCCCTCTCAATTATGTCCTGCAAACCCCAGTTAAAGATGTCCAAGCCTACTTTGGAGAGATGCACCAAATCCGTCCGATACAGGCCCCCAAAACCACCATCCAAATCAACATGTCGATACGAAAACCCCTAAATATGAGGCACGAATCTCTCCACCGGGTGATTCACCCTCTTCCTTATCTTTTCAAAATTCTTTAATTCTGGATGTGACAACCATAATAACCTGGGAATGATATCTGAAAAACTGGTTGTGTTTTGGAGATGACACACTTAAATGGTGCAAATCATGCTTAATCCTGTCAATTAAATCTAGCGTTTTTATATGACCTACATCATTCCCGCTCAGATGAATAATAAGCACCGAAGGTGATGGCCATAGTGCATACAGTTCGGAAATACAATAAAACAAATTTAACCACCGTGAACTTCTTACTCCTTTCCACAGAATGGTGCAAGTTTCAGTGTTGATCTTTAAGTTTGCTGTATGAGACGCCCGTTTTTGCGCCCAGAAAATGTAAGAATGTCCGATAATCCACACATACTTTCTCTGACCTAAAGTAAAAGTAAAAGGTTAGGGCGGACATAAAAATACTATACCTCTTAGATTCCCATCTTCCCAACCTCTTAATTAAAGCCTCAGCTAGCCCAGACCTGGATGCTTCCGTTGCCACCCCGATACGAAATGAATGGGGCGTGAAATGGAATTTCTGCAAACCTAAACTCTGAATACATTTTTGGAATACTGCCACAAATTGAAATCTTGTTACCGGGGGAACCATCAGCATGAATGAAAAATTGGCCTGACTTGGCGGGCCTATAGCTGCAGAATTGCTGAATTATTCCCACTTAACAAATATCTGGATCCAGGCATGAAAATAATTCAATCCAAACACCTCTGCCCAACTGATCAGTTTTGGACTTGGCAATAAGTAGTTTTAATGATGAATCCCCCACTACCACGTGATGTGACAATAAACCTGAACCACCTTTCTTATTAACGGGTACCATTTCAGATAAACGCAAGGCCCCAAAAAATGCTATCACATATAAAGCTCTAAAAAGCAGAGCCTCATATGATGAATAACAGACTGCGGATACCACTCTGGATATATCCTTCAATATCTCAAACGTAATGGGCCTCCGGTCATCCATAACCATGTGTAAACGTCTATACCCTTTAATTGCCTGACTCACTGAAAAGAAGCTACTGCATGCTGGAAAATGCATCATTTTAAAAAAGAAAGAAATACCTGCCAACATTTTGGATATCTGGCTGTGCGATAGTTTGCTCAGACTACAGACAAAAGCTAAAATAGTTCCCTCCGAGGGTACCATAGAACAAAAACCTAAAATATTGCTGAACAATTCCCATCTCCTCCATGCAGCTGTATAATCAGCCCATGTCTTGGGGGTGACAGAATTCTGAACAGCGACATTAACGGGGGTCAAATCAAAGTCCACAGATGGTACGGACAAGGAAAGCCAGCTGGATCTGCCTCGGGAAGGAAGGTGCGGAAATGGACCATCTGGAACCGAGATACTGGGCTGTCCTACGGCGTTGGCTGCCAGTGTTCAAATCTCCTGAAAGTGGCAACATAACTCTATGTGACGTGCTATGTAGGAGGTAGCAGGCATCAAAGTGAATGTTTGCTTTAATGTAGGTTAGCTACTTCTGCTTGGCACAAAGAAACACAGCCCACTGTAATAAATTTGTGATCATCAAAAAAATAAAAATAAATCTCACCTGGTGCTGGTGTGGCCTGACTCTGATGATTTCGCAGTGACCTAAGAAGGTGCTTGTTCTGAGAAATCTGGCTGCTTCATCAGATCTTCTGGTTCAGCATTACCCTGAGCTTCCTACAAGATAGAAACAATTTTCCAAATTGGAAAGTGATAAATAAACGAATAGTACAACGCAAAATAAACACTAAAAAGTCTCAATTTACTACAAGAATATTGCAAGTGTAATTTGCCATAATGTTAAAGTGATTGTAAATGTAGTTTTTAAAAAAAAATAACAAACAAGGTATAATTAACTACGGCATGCAATGTTTTCGAACAGAGCGGCCCTGAACCTCCTCCTTGGGGTCCCCCACCAGCACTCCAGGCCTTTCCCCTTCTGAGAATGCTTCCATAGTAAGCTATGGGGGCACACCTGCGAACTCGCTCCAGAGCCAGGCTGTGTTCATCCATTGACACACACACACGCACACACACAGCCTGGCTCGGCCCTGCTCCTTTCTCGCAGGTTTAATTGACCGCAGCAAGAGCCTATAGTTCATGCTGCTGCAGAGTCTCCTGCCAGAAAAGAGCAGAGTTGCTGCAGACAGGCATAGCTCTGGATTGAGAAAGGACTCAGGTAAGTATTTACAGGGGGGCTGCTGACATTGAAAGATTTTTTTTTTTACCTTAATGCAGAGAATGCGTTAAAGTAAAAGCCTTTTGACTTTAGAACCACTTTAATTTTAGCCATGTAACTCAATTTTCAAATCTCATTGGCAGTTACTGCTAAAAAGAACAGTGATTAGGGCCAATATTGATTGTTGTAGCTTAGTTTAACCCTTTTGATCCTAGACCCATTTTTGCACACACGTTAAAAAAATTATTTAAGGCCTGAAGTTTAGTTAAAACCCCCAAACATTGTACACTTTCTGAAGGAAAACACCCTAGAAAATAAAATAGTTGTAGTTCTAATCTTTTCTGCCACATAATATTGGCGTAATAGTTTATAAAAAGCAAAACTTCAGTAAAAGTTCACACAAATGTCATATATTAACCAATATAAAAGAGGAGGATGAGTAAAGTAAATAGCTACCTAACATGTCAAGGCATAAAATTGAATGCACCAGTGAAACAGCAACAAACTTTGGGGTTGTTTTACTAAAGGCAATTTCACTCTGCACTACAAGTGCACTGATAAGCAGCACTGATGGGCACTAATATACAACACTGAGAGGCACTCATAGGTGGCACTGATGGGCACTCATAGGCGAAACTGATGGGCACTCATAAGTGGCACTGGGAACTGATGGGCACTCCTAGGTGGCACTGGTAGGTGGCACTGGTGGGCACTTATAGGCGGCACTGATAGGCACAGAGTGCCATCCCTAATAGGCAGTGATTGGCATCCCTGGTGGGCTCTAGTGGGCTTATGTGGTGGTCATGGGTGGGCACCCTGGTGAACAAAGTTTTTCTTTGTTTCTGTTACAAAACTTTGTAAATAAGTAATTTTTCTCCTTCAATAATGAGCACTGATAAGGCAGTACTGATTAGCACTGATGAGGTGGCATTGATAAGCAGCATTGATGGGTACTCATAGGCGACACTGATGGGCACTCATAGGAGGCACTGATGGGCACTCATAGGAGGCACTGATAGGTGGCACTGATGGGTGGCACTGATGGCACTGAATAGGAGGCACTGGTAGGCATCACTGATGGGCACAGAGTGCCATTCCTAATGGGCAGTGATTGGCATCCCTGCTGGGCTCTAGTGAGTTTACCTGGTGGTCATGGGTGGGCATCCCTGGTGGCCATGGGTGCCCGGCATACCTGGTGGCCATAGGTGGGCATCCTTGATTATCAGCGCAGAACCTCCCCTGTCAGGAGATCAGCCGATCAGTGTGAGTAGAGGAGAAGCCGATACACGGGTTTTACTGTTTACACTGTGATCAGCTGTGATTGGACACAGCTGATCACGTGATAAAGAGCCCACGTCATAGGCTCTTTACCTAGATCAGAGATGTGGTGTGTCAGACTGATACACCACACCACTGATAGCTGCGCGCCCACTCGGGTGCGGCATCGCGGCTTATCCTGCTGGATGTCATATGAAGCCCAGTCAGGATAACAGGACCGCTTTCCAGCCATCATTTTGCATCATATATGGCAGGCAGGAAGTGGTTAAAGGACAAGTGTAACTTTGTATAATTTTCCTTTAATCAATTCCCCACACTAGTGTAGCTTACCAGCTCATACCTTCCTCCTGAAATTGAGTAATCTTCTCTATATAGTACTGCATAACATTTTCAGTAAAAACATTCTCTTAAGCTGGCCATACATGGGTCAGTGTTTTCCAAACAGCCTGCAGGCTGATTGAAAAACTGAATGGATCCCCCCATCCACACAAACGAGGCAGAAAGAATTCCTCCAGGCTGTGTTATTGTATTTGGATAGCGGGACTCCTCAGCTGTCTAAATAGACTGATCAAAGGAAAATTCTTCAGCAAGTCCATTTGTAGGAAGTTGAACGGCTGAAAATTTGGAAGGTCCCTGATGAACCAGACAAACTTTAATCCATCTACAGCCAGCTTTAGTGTGTATGCATGCAAGGCTCTAATACTAAAGGTACCAAAGAATACAATTGTCCTTTAATACTCCAGAATCCACACAATGTGGAAAATTAAGTAGTCGGTCTGCAACCAGAATCATTAAATGTTTAAAGGACAATTTTGCCTTCAGTAAACTTGTCCTTTAATAAATCCTCCAACTTCCTACATGCAGCCATCTAGGATAAAACTTACCTTCTTCCCCCGATTCAGCAATCTTTACTTCAAGGTTCTGGTTGTCTCCTCTTAATAGTTACTTACTGTAGGCTTATTCACAGGAATGAATAGGGTCAGGGCATGAATGTGTATTATGAAGAGGAGATGGCCAGGACCTTGTGCGAGGAAAGATTGTTGGATCAGACAGTTATGCTGCGTACACACGAGTGGACTTTCAGGCAGACCAGACTCCGTCGGACAATTCGATTGTTTGTGGGCTCCAGCAGACTTTTTCCCCAAAAGTCCGACGGACCTTGAAATAAAACATGTTTCCAATCTTTCGGACGGACTCGAGTCCGGTCGAAAAATCCACTCGTCTGTATGCTAGTCCGACGGACTAAAACCTACGCTAGGGCAGCTACTGGCTATCAACTTCCTTATTTTAGTCCGGTCGTACGTCATCACGTAAGAATCAGTCGGACTTTGGTGTGATCGTGTGTAGGCAAGTCCGTTGGGAAAGTCCGTTGGAAGTCCGCCGAAAGTCCGTCGGATAGTCCGTCAGACCAGTCTGGTCGAAAAGTCTGCTCGTGTGTACGCGGCATAAGGCGTCATCCCAGATAGGCTTTATGCAGGGGGGTGATAAAAATTTAAGTTAGACTTACCGGTAACTTGTTTTCCTTGAGTCTTTCAGGACAGCACTTGAGAGAGTGACTCCTCCCCTTGCCAACAGGAAACACCTCTTCCACCAAACTTTAAAAGGAGGCTCCTTTCCACACATTGTCAGTAGTAGTAGAGAACCTCCAGCCCCAAACTGGAACACATAATCGAGATATGACTAGTCACAGTATATATATGTAAAAACAATAGGGCGGGATGCTGCTGTCCTGAAAGACTCAAGGAAAACAAGTTACCAGTAAGTCTAACTTGAATTTTCCCTTATCGTCTTTCAGGACAGCACTTGAGAGGATAATAGAGACTTACCCCCCTAGGGAGGGACCACAGCCTGCAGAACCTTTCTGCCAAAAGCCTGATCACCTGCTGATAGGAGATCCAGTCTGTAATGACGGACAAACGTTAAGTAGCTTGACCACGTAGCCGCCTTACAAATCTGATCTGGGGTGGCACCAGCTCTTTCTGCCCATGTAGTGGCCTGGGCTCTTGTTGAATGAGCCCTAATTCCCAGCGGGGAAGATAAACCCATTTGAGAATAGGCTACAGAAATAGCTGTCTTAAGCCATCTAGCCAATGATGCTTTTGATGCTTGTTGGCCTTTCTTGTTTCCAGAAAAAAGAACAAATAATGAATCTGAAACGCTAAACCCTCCTGTTACTTCCAAATACTGTAATAGGATACGTCTTACGTCTAAATTGTGATCCTTTGCACTCGAAGGGTTAGCAGAAAAGGTTGGTAGAGTAATCTCCTGAGACCTGTTACTAAAGCTTGCCACTTTTGGCAAAAACCCCGGATCTACTTTAAGGACCACTCTATCAGGAAAAACTGACAAAAAAGGCTCTTTTACTGATAGGGCGTGCAGTTCACTAATCCTTCTTGCTGAAGTAATTGCGACCAGAAAAATAGTCTTCAAAGTTAAATTCTTTAGGGATATGGCCTGTAAAGGCTCAAATGGTTCTTTTGCCAGAGCCTGCAGAACCACCGAGAGATCCCAATTTGGGAAATGCTTCACCGGTACCGGTCTAGACCTGGAAAGTGCTTTGAAAAATCTCATGATCAGAGTTTCTGAGGCTAAGGATCTCTCCAGATAAACTCCCAAGGCGGCCACCTGCACCTTAAGAGTGCCGACCACCAGATTCTTGTCTGCACCGTTTTGCAAGAACTTCAGCACTGAAACTAGATTTTTAACCTCCCTATGTTCAGAATGACAGAAAGAAACAGACTTTCCATACTTTGGCGTAAATATCCCTGGTTACCTTTTTCCTACTGGAAAGCAACATCTTAGTTAAACGTTCAGAAAAGCCTTTGCTTCTCATTAACTGCTCCTCAGATACCAGGCAGTGAGTTTTAACCTGCCTATATCTGGATGATGCACTGGCCCCTGATTCAACAGATCCTGACTGAGCGGAAGATGCCAACATGGTTTGATTGCCAACTGAAGAATAATGGAAAACCAAGCCCTCTTTGGCCAATATGGAGTAATCAAAATTATTGATACTCTCTCTTCCAGTATTTTCCTCAACACTAGAGGGATTAACCTGAATGGAGGAAAAGCATACCCCAGGTGAAAATCCCACGGATGTGCCAGAGCATCTATCCCCTGAGAGCAAATGTCTCTCTGAAGGGAGAAAAAATTCTGGAGCTGCGTGTTTTGTTTTGAAGCAAACAGATCTACCTGCGGAAGGCCCCAAACACTGGTGATTAATGCAAACACCTTCCTGTTCAGACTCCACTCTGATTCCTGAACTTTCTGTCGGCTCAGATAATCCGCTACTTCGTTCAATGTGCCTTTTAGATGGACTGCGGATAGAGATAGTAAGTGGTTCTCCGCCCACTCCAGAATCTCTACTGACAGTAAATGAAGAGCCTTGCTTCTTGTGCCTCCCTGTTTGTTCAGGTAGGCTATGGCCGTGGCATTGTCCGACAAAATCTGGACATGGCAACCTATGAGGTTTTGAGAGAAGAAAGCTAATGCTAGGGCAACTGCCTTCAGCTCTCTCCAATTTGAGGATTTTTGGGCCTCGAACTGGGACCATGTTCCCTGCGCTAAGGCCTGACCCATGTGGGCCCCCCATCCCTGCAAACTGGCGTCTGTTGTGACCACTTTCCCGGTCGGAAAAGACCAAAGAAGACCTCTTTGCAGTACCACCTGACTTTTCCACCACCAAAGTGAACGTTTGACTCTGGTGGGAATCTTTACTTTTGTATCCAAACTCTCCGTCCTGTGGTTCCATGTCCTTAGAAGGAACCTCTGGAGAGTCCTGAAATGCAGCCTTGCCCATTGGATGGCTGGCATTGAAGAGGTTAATGTCCCCAGAGCCGACATAATCTTTCGGACTGAAATCAGTTGATTTGTTTGTAGTGCCGTTATTACCCTTTGGACCTTGATCTTTTTCTCTTCTGGGAGAAAAATCTTTTGCTCCACTGAATCTATCAAATAACCCAGAAACAGTACTTGCTGAGCTGGGATGAAATTTGATTTTTGAACATTCACTATCCACCCTATTGACTCCAAATGACTGCGGGATTTGTTCAAATCCTCCTGCAACTTTTCCCTGGATGGGGCAAAAAAGAGGAGGTCGTCCAGATATGGAATTACCGCAATCCCCTGGAGTCGAAGAGGGGCGAGAGCTTCCGCCATTATCTTCGTAAAAATACGAGGAGCTGACGACAGGCCGAAGGGAAGGGCCCTGAACTGAAGATGTATAATCTCCTTGCCCATATTCACAGCAAACCTCAGGAACTTCTGGGACTGAGGTGCTACAGGAATATGAAGATAAGCATCCCTCAGATTGATTGATGCCATAAAACAATCTTTTGTCAGAATGTTTCTGACCGTGAAAATTCAGTCCATACAAAACTTTTTGTATAGGACTGACATGTTCAGGGGTTTTAGGTTGAGGATAAGACGGAAGTTTCCGGATGGTTTTCTTATCAGAAAGATGTGTGAATAGAAACCATGACCCTGTTCTTCTGGGGATACTGGTATCACTACCCTCTGGTGCCTCAGATCCCTTAAAAGGTTCTTCATGGCCAGAGCCTTTGTTTGATCCCTTGGTAGGTTTGTTACAAAGAATCTTTCTGGCGGGCGATCCGAAAACTCTATCCTGTAACCTTGGGACAGCATGTCCAAAATATATAGACTTTCTGTCATGCTGGCCCAAAGGGGAAGGAAACCTTGAAGCCTTCCCCCCACCGGTACGCACAAGTCATTGCGTTTTACCGGAGGCTGCAGGAGGATGGAAAAGGACATTTCCTTTTCCCTTTCCCTTCTGCGAAGCCTAGTTTTTTCTTTTCTCCCGGGGTTTGGTTTTTTCTTGAGCCCTTTGGGAACGAAAAAAACATTTAACTGGCTGTTTTTTCTTTTTGATGGGAAAAGACTTATTTTTATCCGCTGTTCTATCTAGAACCGCATCTAAGTCAGGCCCAAAAAGCAAGTCACCCAGGAACGGTATCCCACACAGCTTGTTTTTGGATGCCGCGTCCCCCGGCCAAGTTTTCAACCACAAAGCCCTTCTGGCTGAGTTGGCCAGGGCAGCAGATCTAGCTGTCATTTTAATCAATTCCGCTGATGCGTCAGATATAAATGCGACAGCGGCCGACAGAGTTGAGAATGAATCCAAAATCTCTTGTTTTGGTGAGTCTGCTGAGATATGGGCCTTAAGTTGCTCTAACCAGAACTCTATATTTCTGGATACCACTGTAGTTGCCATAGCAGGTTTAAGATTTCCCATGATAGATTGCCAAGCCCTTTTTAGAACCTGGTCCATCCTTTTATCCATGGGATCTCTCAACACCCCCATGTCCTCGAATGCCAAATCTGTAGACCTCGAGACCTGGGAAAACGCGGCATCTAGTTTGGGGTTTTTGTTCCAAACCGCCGCTGGATCTTCATCAAAAGGAAAACGCCTTTTTAAGGCTTTGGGAAAGAAAGGCTTTCTCTCTGGCTCTGCCCACTCTTTCTTAATAGCTTCAGAAATAACAGAGTGCACTGGGAAATTGCGATTTTTGTGCTCGCTAAGCCCTGCATACATTTTATCATGCAGAGATAACTCCTTTCTTTCCTCCTCCAGACCCAGTGTGGTATAGATTGCTTTTAACAGGCCATCTACCTGTTCTAAAGACAATTTAAATCTTGAAGGTAAATTTTCTCCTTCCTCACCCTCATCAGAATCCTCAGATTGAGAGGGGGAATGTCCCTCTGGGGTAGGAGATGCCTCAGTCTCCACCGCCGGGACTATAAGTGAGCCTTGGGAGGACTGTGAGGTAGTAGGCTGACTCAGGGATGGGTTTGCTAGGGAAGAGCGAAATGATTGAATAGTCGCATCAAGTTCTTTTTTAACAGATGCAATCAAGTCGCTGCAAGCGGAAGAAGCTTCTTCTTTAACTAGCAAATCAATACAAGCTTGACATAACGTCTTCTTCCATCCTTCAGGTAGCTTGGATTTACATGAAGGACATTTTCTTTTTGCCACTGGATCAGAGCTCTTGGCCTGCCATGAGACAAAAGAAGAAACCATCCCAATGAGACAACCTGTCCTATACCCAAGGATGCTCACCACAGGTGCACAGTAAGAACTAAACTGCCTTATGGGCCCAGACAGGCCCCTGCCACCGGGGGGGGAGCTAGAGAGAGAGAGAGAGAGACCCCACAGTACAAGGAGGACAGTATACAACTGCCCCTTACCTGGGCCTTGCTGGTGCCTGTACCTGTCCCACTTGCTGTCGCCATCGATTCCATCGAGGAGCGCTTGCTGTGTTTGTGTGGCTAAACGCCGGTTCCGGACTCCAATAGCGCCTGTGCGCCGAACCGGAACCGCTAAATAAGCACCAGCCCCATTCCTCCCCTTTCCCTCTGCGATTTCCGGCGGAAATTACGCCGCACGCCTGTTCCGTGGGCTCCGCCCCCTCCGGATGCCTCACTTCCAGCGGATGGAGCCCCGCTGCCATCCCCAAGATGGCGGCGGTGCAATAAGCAACAGGCAGTGAACCTGAGAAAAAAACACAATAAACGGCCACCGCCTGTCTTGCCGCCGCCTAGGAGCGATTCCCACGACAGTCGGACTCACCCTGAGCCCATATGAAGAGGGAGAGGGAGCCCAGCCAGGAGCACTTCACCTCAGCTGTGGAATGGGAGGAACAGCTCTCATGAGGTAAAAAGTGTTTGATGAAAAAACCAGGAAACCTGAGCTCCCAGGACAGCACCTGAGAGCCCTGACTTCCCCACGAAGTGTTCCCTCCGGAGGAAACACAAAAACTGACAATGTGTGGAAAGGAGCCTCCTTTTAAAGTTTGGTGGAAGAGGTGTTTCCTGTTGGCAAGGGGAGGAGTCACTCTCTCAAGTGCTGTCCTGAAAGACGATAAGGGAAAGGTTGAGTTTTCCTTTAACCACTTGACCCCCAGTCCAATGCTGACATTTCTCCCATACATGTAAAAATCTGCATTTTTTTTGCTTGAAAATTACAAACAGTATATTTTTTTCAGCAGAGGTCCTAGAGAATAAAAACGTGAATTTTTGGGAAAAAAATACACTTTAATTGAATTTTAGTGAACATAAATACAATATAACACCAATGTTTTTGGTAAAATGAAAAATATGAAGTTACACAGAGTAAATAGATACCAAACATGTCATAACATTGTGCATGCCCGTGGAATGACAAACTATGGTACATTAAATTATCCATAGGTGACGCTTTAAAAGCTCTTACCAGTTTAGACAGGAGGTCTGGTGCTAGAATTATTGCTCTCACTCGGACGTTCAAGGCCATAATTCACATGTGTGGTGCGATTGCTGTTTACTTATGCATGCAGGACCTAAAAGCGCGTTCACATTTGCGCATTAGCATGGGGGGGGGGTGGGGGGGGTGGCATTTTAACATTTTTTATTTTATTATCTATTTTAATTTCAATTATTTTTTTTTATTTTTTTGGATCAACTTTATTGCTATCATAAGGCATCAACAACATCCCTTGTGATAGCATGGGTCATGACAGGACCTCTTTAGATCATCTGGCTTCAAAAGAATTTGATCAAACGGAGATAAATTTGATCATTAACAGCTCGTCAATGAGCCAACCGAAAACCAGAAGTGATGAAATACACGTCCTTTTCGGTTTTTTATGTCACAGAAGAGGTGCAGGAACTTCCATTCTTGCCACTCTTCTCAGTGAATGCATCTGGACCAGATGCATCATCAGGCTCCCCGACCAGACAGGAGAGCCAATAAATGCAGGGGAATGGGGGGGGGGGGGCTTCCCGCCACCTGTAAAAGTGATGCAGCAGCTGTATAGCCACTCGATAAGTTTTTCATTAAAGAATCGCTGCCTGAATAGAATATTACAGAGATCATGATTGTAGGCTCAACACAAAGCCGTATATACTGTATATACATATGGCAATATTGAGGTGGTTAAAACCCTACATTGTAACTTACCTCATCCAGTGGTATGAGCTTTGGTGGTTCAGGGTCCGGTTCACTTGGGGTGCCAGGAACACTGTAGAAAAAATTGAAAGTTTAGAGTTGACAGTATAAAAAACAAAAAAAAACAAAACACTTTTAACACCAGAGCCCTTACAGCAGCAGGGGGTGGGTTTGCACACATTCCAGAAAGCAAACTTTTGGAGGAAAAAAATTAATTTGCGCCAAAGCACTTAAACTTACAACCCTCAAAAATTGTTGAGCCCAACCCATGTCCACATAGGGTAAATATAAGTATCGGGGGTACCTTGTGTACAAAATTGTGGCTTGCAATACGCGTTACATATCGTTGCACATGCTGGAGTGAAAACAGTAAATCTAGGGCTACTATTCGCATTTATCTCTAAACTGATGACCTGTAGGGGCTTTTAAAGTATCGCCTTTTGGAAAATATAGAGTATTGAACTTAAAAAAAAAATTGGTAAAATATTGCATTTTAGTGCATTTTTTCTGAAATTTTTAAATTGATAAACTTTTTCGCAAATATTGTGTAGATTAGAACTACCGCTATTTTATTTTTTAGCGTGTGTGCTTTTAGAAAATATATATATATATGTTTAGGGGTTCTAACTAATCGTCCCATCTAATATGATTATTTTTAAATGTGTGCAAGAAACACAAAAACAGCTTTCAGTGAAAGGGTTAAATAGCTTGTATACACACAATACTATAAAATAAAAATAGGTTTATGTGCAATTTGTTGTAAAGTGCTTGAGGCATACATTTACCTCTTTGGAGAGAAAACGTTCTTGATTGGCTCTTTCACCAAAGGTCTTAATCTTGTATACATTTTTTGTAAATGTTTGTTTTTTAAAATTTTTACAACACATACATTACAGTACAACTTGTACCAAAATTCCCCCCTCTACCCCTCTCTCCCCCCCCATCCCTTGTGCAGCCTTTCAACAGTATCAAAATCACATTCCATGCTCATAACTATTCAATAAAACATTTTGTTTTCTAGGGGTCCATGGTGCACCCAATCAGCACACAGTCAGATAATTATCTAGTCAAGATTACATCATCATTTTACCCAATACAGAGAGTGCTTTGTTAAAGCGCTCTCCCATCGTAGCAGGTTAATTCAAGGTCCCAAGCACTGACTCCAACTGTGGGCTTCCGACATCCAGGACACAGCATGCAGTGTCTTTCCACACCTCCGATGACTCCTAGGGCCAGTCCTCCAGTGAGCTCCAACCGAATACCGGTGTCTATTAGGACCCGATCCTGCACTTCAGGAAACCACTGCATGGCAGATGCACTCTGAATACCTTCCGCCATTTTCCTCTGCCTTGGGTTTGGCGCGTGGCACGCTGAACACTCTCCTCTAGGGCGTGGCTCCACCCCCCACTTGTTGGTTCAGCGCGCGAGGAACTGTAGCTGTACATTTTCAAAGTACCCTCCAGCGACACCTGGTGGCAGGCACTGTTGAACTGCAGGCTAACTTAGCAGCAGTCACCATTCACAGTAAAAAATGTCTCCATGTGATGTCCCAACTGTAAGAGACCGACTCCCTGCAGTCCCCGTCCGCGACACCCCGTGTCCATGTTTCCAAGGGCAACAGCAACATCCACAACCTCATTCCACATTTTCAACTGTGTTAGCAGGATAATTAAGCTGTTGCAAACAGGGGGTGGTGTCCGCGCTGTACACACGCCAGACACATGTAATCCAAAAAGGCATGATTGCTGCTGTGGTTGCCACATGTGACAACCACAGCGGCAATCATGCCTTTTTGGATTACATGTGTCTGGCGTGTGTACAGCGTGGACACCACCCACTGATTGCAACAGCTTAATTATCCTGCTAACACAGTAAATGAATTGCAGGATTTGTTACTGACGTGAGTGTCCATTGGTGCAACTGGGTGCAGAACGCGCGCAGGCTGTGCTAATCCTGAAGGTTGCTATGGGCAACAGCACTTGGCAACAAATCCGATTTTGTTGCTATGAGTAACAACCTGTAGCAAAGTCAATCTGGAATCAAATAGACAAAAATCTCTCCCAGCGATTAACGGTTGCTAGGGGCAACGGCCAGCAGGTTAGCTGTGAAGGCAGATCTCGGTTGGACCTCCAAAATGTAGCAGTACCCTCGTGGGGGCTGCGAATGTGGTTATAGCAATCCGCCAATCACCCTGCTGCCGACCCCCCATGCACCATTTCTTAAAGGACAATGAACAGTCAATGGTTTCGTTTTCTTGCTTTTATTTGTGAGATACAACTTGGATGAAACTAGGGAGGTATGAGATGCCCAGGGTATCATCCATGGCCTTGGCCTTGTAATTGGATTTTCCCTGTAGAGTCCTCACTGCAGACTATTGCTTCCTCTGTTCCTTGGCATATCTGACTGAAGATTTACAACTCACTGCTTCCAGTTGAGCAAGAAGCATCACTCTGAATAATTCCCCTCTAGACTGATGTGGTTTTCCTGTTACATATCAGAGAGCCAAAGGCCTATACTGCCCATCTTCCATGGCTCAAAGAACTAAACAGCCTCACAGTCTCTGGAAGTTACTGTCCACTTCTGTTCATGCTGTGCTCCCTGGCCACACAGCATGCTACACTACTCTCTCCAGCTTCAACTTCTTTAACGTTACTCTGACCTTCTGCTTTGTATCAAAGTCCTGTGTTCCCCGGTCACAGAAATCCGATAAGCTGATCTACTTCCGCCGCTTTACTTCTACTTCCTCCACTTGATCCTCTTTACAGTCAAGCACTGTGGTTCCCCGGTCACAGAAACCTGATGCACTCCGCAGAGATGAAGATCCTTATCTTTAGCTCCTTCCCTGCAGCTCCTCCATCCCTCCTCCGTGCACGGCATATCCCCACATGGGGATGCCCGGTACAGCATCTCAGCACGCCATGCTGTCTTTCCTGTACTCCAGAACTCCTCCCTGGAAGCATGTGATCCCAGCTTATATGGGAGGCCTGCCCCCTGCCAATGCAAGGTAATGATTGGTCAGAGCTCCTCACATGAGCTGCCTGCCACTCAGGTCTCAGCCTCCCTTCCAGAACAATTCCTCTAGAAGCAGATTAGGCATCTTTGAGCCAAAGTGTAGGTGGCCACACCCCCACTATACTGACACTCCCATTCCCAGATCAAAACAACCAGGCCAGAAAGAAAACACAGGCCTGGCTAAATTTACCTACACCTAGGCCCTGCTACTAGAAAAAGACTAATCTAGCACCTACCTGTAAGTAGAGGGTGCTACATTTACATTTTTGGTAAACTCGTTCAATGAATCCAAGCTCTGCAAGCTGAGAGAACATGCACTGCATTGATGCATTCACACAATTTTTCAGTAACCATGAGATAAAACAAAGTTCAGGAATATTCCTTTATCCCATTGTTTTGCAAATCTATGTACACTACAAACGGTATGATTGAATTGGTTCTGATATCCCTCTTTTACTAACCTGACAGCTTATAATTCTAAATAGGAAGCCTTAATTTTGTTTGCAAATATTAAAGATTCTAACTACCAGCAAGAAAAATAGATTTTTTATATATACTGTATAAATATATTTTTATACATAATTTATAAAATGCACCTCTCTCTACATCATTCAAATCATAGTAGAAAAACTCCAGAAGATGGCTGTCATCTGGCCAGCTAACGGTTTTTCTCTTCTTTCCTTTCTTCGTTAGGGCAGGTACAGATGTGGATGCAGATACAGATGCTGCAAAATTGGGAAGCAAATAAGCCATATAAGAAAGATACACAGAAGGAGTAAGAGCAGGAGAAGTTAATGCTTTTTAAAGTATAGAATGATGCCTTACTATACATAGGCTCAGGGAGCTCAACAGGAATTGGAGTTCCAGGTCTTTTCACCTCCATTGCCTCAGCTGGGGGCTCTGGTTGTGGAGAAGAGGGCTTGGCAAATGGACTGGGCTGTATAAATAAAACAGACCACTTGCTGACCAGGCCTTTTCTCAAACTTTTTGTTTAAAAGTTTAAATTAGTATTTTTTGCTAGAAAATTACTTAGAACCCCCAAACATATTTATATATATTCTTTTTTTTTTAGCAGAGGCCCTAGAGAATAAAATGGCAATCGTTGCAATATTTTATGTCACACTGTATTTGCGCAGCAGTCTTTCAAATGCAATTTTTGGGACAAATACACCTAAATAAATTAAAAAAACTAAAACACAAAAGTTACCCCAATTTTTTTTTATAAGAAAGATGCTATTACACTGAGTAAATAAATACCTAACATGTCAGGCTCTAAAATTGTGCACGCTCATGGAATGGCAACAAACTACGGTACTTAAAAATCTCCAAAGGCGATGCTTTACAAATTTTTACAGTTACGTGTTTGGAGTTAAAGAGGAGGTCTAGTGCTAGAATTATTGCTCTAGCGATCACGGCGATACCTCACGTGTGGTTTGAACACCATTTACATATGTGGGAGCGACTTACGTATGCATTCACTTCTGTGCGCAAGCATGGAGGGATGGAGCGCTTTAAATGTTTGTTTTTTTTCTTATTTATTTTACCTTTTTTTTTTTTCTTACACTTTCCCTTTTTATTTTTTTTAAATCACGTTTATTCCCATTACAAGGAATGTAAACATCCCTTGTAACAGAAGTAAGCATAACAGGTCCTTTTTAGTGAGAGATCTGGGGTCAAAAAGACCTCAGATCTCAAATTTACCTTTAAAAGCAAAAGAAAAAATGTCTTTATGCCTAAGAACCCGGAAGTGGTGTTAGAGGTCACTCCGGTACTCCAAGGGCATAGAGCCGAGTAGGGGCCATCATGCCCTCACTCGACGTCCTGCCTAGTCATCGGATCGCTTCCAGATTTACAGACGACTCCGGTAAACTCAGAAATGACCGGGAAGTGCCCCCTCCCGCCGCCCCTAAAAGTGATCCAGCGGCGAATGCGCCGCTGGGATCACTTTTATCAAGACGCTGAATCGTCCATAGAAAGAAAAAATTATACTAGGGTTATGGCAGCTAGCTGCTGTCATAGCCCCCGTATCAAACGTCAAAGTAATGACGTATATATACTGTGGGCGGTCGGCAAGCGGTTAATACAATCTGCATTTATAGAATCATATTTCCTACATGACTAATAGTGGAGATCATGTAAATGTATCAGGCTACCACAAAACATCCCAGTGTTTGGCCGGGCAATAAAGTTACCTTATTATTGGTTGGAGAAACTGCTTCTTTCTAATTATTATTCCAGGAACTGGGGCAGAATTCAGTGCACCCAAGAAACTCAAATTCTTCATAGCTGCAGGGAAAATTGGTAAATATTATTAAAGAGTTCAATATATTACAGTATGAACATCTGGAAAGAATGCTAGTCTTGTGTGGCATAAAGAGGGAATATAATTTGCAGTGGATATCTGTATCGTCATCTAGAGTTTAATACTAGAATTACAATATTCTGTTTGACAACAGTACAATAACAACATGTTTTTCCTAAAGGACTACCATTTCAGGATCAAAATGCTAATCCCCAACTCGATTATTAAAACAAAAAAAAGCCCTTAATGGTGTTTGACATTTATTTAGGGAGCCATACACAAGGCCGCAGTATTTATATTGTATTGTATTTATTTATTTCAGGTACTTATATAGCGCCGTCAATTTACGCAGCTCTTTACATATACATTATACATTCACATCAGTCCCTACCCTCAAGGAGCTTACACTCTAAGGTCCCTAACTCATATTCATACATACTAGGGACAATTTAGACAGGATCCAATTAACCTACCAGCATGTCTTTGGAGTGTGGGAGGAAACCGGAGTACCCGGAGAAAACCCACGCAGGCACAGGGAGAACATGCAAACGCCAGGCAGGTAGTGTCCTGGTTGGGATTCGAACCAGCAACCCTTCTTACTGCTAGGCAAAAGTCCTATCCACTTCACCGCCCAATTGTATACCAGGACTTTTGAAGGCTGCGCAATTCAATGCATGACTAGATGCTGTAACATAGAGCATTGTTTGAAAGGACACATTCTAGAATGCTTTGCTCAGTCCGAACACATACTGTGTGGCAGTTTGGAGGCTGGT
Organism: Lithobates septentrionalis; assembly: GCA_037952835.1. Lineage (NCBI taxonomy): Eukaryota > Metazoa > Chordata > Amphibia > Anura > Ranidae > Lithobates > Lithobates septentrionalis. Next base: position 235,660 of record JBBDGP010000995.1, read on the forward strand.
CATTGACATTGTCTGCTTCGGCAGAGAGTAGGAATATCAGCAAACTCTTTCACTTGGGAGTATGCACACAAGAGTGACAACCCTGCCTCTCCATACAGTTCGTGCAAAGGCAGCATTATCAAAAGTGTTGGTGCTACTTTTTACAAGCTTATTAAGCTTTTATGAACATACTGGTTGATCGAAGAACGAAAAACAAACAAAAGGATTAATGTATGGCCAGTCTAAGATGGCAGCTTCCTTGGCTGTAAAGGATATGGGGCTTAGTTTTGCTTTAAAGTGTTACTAAACCCACAACAGTATAATCAGTCTGTATATGCAGTAAAACATGCTTGTTATACTCACTGTGGAACCTAAGGGGTTAATCCTCTGCATTGTGTGTAAAAGGGCTGTTTGATCCTGCCTTCTCTGATCCTCCCCTCCTCCCAGTGACTCATAATAATTTCCTGATAACACAGTCTACAGAGTCAGGCTGCACATGCTCAGTTTGGTGTGTATTGCTAGAGAGGTTTTCCTTTTTTTTCTTGGGAGGGTGCATGTGATCAGCACAGGGCCAATCAGCACTTTCCAGACAGAGGGTCAGTGGTCTTGCAGTCTCATAGCACAGTCAGAAATCTCCTCCTACAAGCTTTAACCAGTGCTTGGCTGAACACTTCTAGAAGTCACAAGAGTGCTCTAACTGCTGATGAGAAAAGGTATTTAGCAGTTTATATTTACTAAAATAATTGCATTTCCATAGTCTGTGTACAGTGGGAGACCACATATTGTGAATGCAGGGTCTTGGGTTTAATAACACTTTAATGAGATTCTGCCACCTTGCCCATGCAACACACAGTGGCAGTATTTCTGCAATGCATCACCCGTCACTCTTGCACTATTCTTTACCTGCACTCCCCACAGCTCCTCCCCAGCCTGTCAACTGCGGAGGAGAAAAAGTGTGAAAGAATGCAGATAAGGTGAATGTATAAAGGTTGAAAAGATGCCCTGGGCAAGGTGACAGTGTCTCTAAGTAACCCAAGTCCCTACCAGTAACCATAGTACCAGTACCAACTCACTGGGAGGCAGATTAGAATGGGTCCTTATTACAGTCATCCAGTCATTCGCTAGAATACTTGCCAACTTCTGAAGTTCTGAGGGAAAAAAAAAGCAAAATTAATAAAAACACTTACAATCTTCAAAAACACACTGGACTATTATAAATAATCACCATAAAGAATGTACCATACTTTCATTGTCACTGGACTTGCTGAGCTTCTTCACCAGCTTTGCTGTGTTATTCTGAAAAGACAAGTCGGTAGAGGATATTCTCTACTAGTTCTGTAGTATTAACAACTCTAGTAGTGTAAATCAGCCTAGCAAGCACACAAGTACCATTTGCCTTTACTGGTAGCCACTTATAGGTCTTTTGGCCACACACATAATAATATGAGGCTGATAGGACTCTCGCTTCAACACTTATTTTCAATTGGGAGTCTACTATTTCTTTCAAAGAGTGATTTTCCTTTTTTTAAGTCAGTAAACTCATAATCCCTCTCACATTCATCAGTTACATTTAACTCTTTCAATGACCTTTTCAAAGTCTCATCAAAACAGTTAGAGCAATCCTTAAGGCACGGACATATAGTTGGGTTTTCTATGCTAAAACAACCATTCACCACAACCTGAACATTCCCAGGGTCCTGATAATAATCAGTAATCCCCATTTCAACCACTATGGTTAAGGATTAGTCCTATTCCTTTTCCTGATATTCCCTGCACTAACAGCCCCTTTTCTTCCACCAGTTTCCAAAAGCTTCTCAGTTAGGGTACTATTTGGCTGTTTCTTTTGTCAATATTGCATAAAATAAATTGGGATCTGTAACTGCTAGAGCTACTATCGGTTTGTGTCTCACACTTGGGGGAATCATAGAACACACCCAGTATGTACAGTGGGAGACCAGATATTGTGAATGCAGGGTCCTGGGTTTAATAACACTTTAATGAGATTCTGCCACCTTGCCCATGCAGCGCACAGTGACAGTATTTCTGCAATGCATCACCCGTCACCCTTGCACTATTCCTTAACTGCACTCCCCACAGCTCCTCCCCAGCCTGTCAACTGCGGAGGAGAAAAAGTGTGAAAGAGCGCAGATAAGGTGAATATATAAAGGTTGAAAAGATGCCCTTTACAGAAACACCTGCATGGGCAAGGTGACAGTGTCTCCAAGTACCCAAAGTCCCTACTCACCAGGAGGTGAGAACAAGACTGGCTCCAAATTAAAATGTTTAATTTATATATGGAACAGAGCTTTACACAGAACGTGTGTTTTAGCAGTGTCCCAAAAAGCATGACAAATATCTCTTCTTTTATACACATTCTATGAACGACACACCTAGCTCATCTGCCTTATCAATGTTTTCCAGCAGCTGTTATGTATGACAATGATTTGACATTCTGTGACTTATTGTGATCAGCGCATCACATACAATGACTTGCATATTCACACAACTGCTTACACTTACAGAATGTTTAATGTTTTAATCTTAACTTGCTGACAACATAGTCTAAAGACAACAACATGTTCACTTTTCTGAAGTGCTAACAGAGGAATACAGAATATACTAAATTTATTAACACATCAAACATAAAAATATTAGTGATACAGCACTGATCATAAATTTCCCTATACATTTCCCCCCTTTGATCATTGCCGATCACTAATCTTCATTCTTTTCCACCAGCCTGAAATTGACAGGGACCAAGGGTATATGAGACAAAAGACCCTTCAAAACATCTATCATTTTAAGTATGGAAATGCAAAGATATAAGTCCTTCACTCTCCCACACCCATTCCCGTCCACAGACCTTTTGGTGTAAAAGAAGGTTACAATACTTTAGTTCCTTACTATCCTCCTAAGATCTAGACACTGTCCATTCCATCTCCTCTACCGACATCCACGAGCTGGAGTAGCCACACTCATGAACTGGGTAAATGTTACCCTCGAAGAGCTGGAGTTAATGGGACAGAGTCATCAACTATTCACTCAAGCAAGCTTTAATTTTTATTTAGCCACCACACTCTAACTAAAAATTCACATCCCCCATAAACAGACAAAACTCCACCATCTGTCTCAAACTAGACACAAAAATGCAATTTCCTTCATTACTTAGGTGAACCCCATCATCTCAGAAGAGATCAAGTTGTTCTCCTTCCAAAGAATAGTTATGGTACATATACCCCTTTTCCTTCCACAAAAACCTTTGTAGAACATTATTTATTCTCCTTCCCCTCCACTTCGCTCCCCGACTGCAACAGGGTCTGAGAACAATGGAGGAAAATACCAGAATGGTGTCAGGGAAATACTCTGAAATCCACTTCAAATCTTCTTTTATTAAAGAAATCAATCCCAGATTCCGCTTTCTCCCCACGTCATTACCACCTAAGTGAATGACAATGCCAAGAGGAGTAGGGCAATGACCAGCCGCCTCTAACAAGAGTGGCCTTAAAGCCCTCCAGCGCATTCCCCTAACACCACCCCAAACTACTCTTATCTTGTTAGGATCACAGCCCAAATTCTCCATCCCCACTTGTAATACATTCTTCTTGGCCCAATGTATATATGAATGTCCCACAATCCAAATTTCTCATACAGTCTGTTCATCTTCCAATATTTTAAGTGAGTCATCAGAATAAACAGACTCCTTATTCTCTTCTGAAGGTTCTTCAGCACTGGGTAGGGAACTGGGTCCAGCAGCACAGTTTAATTGTTCTAGTTCAAGGTTCATGGTAGCGACCGTAGTAGGGCTTAGAGATTCTTCAAATGTTTCATAAATCCTCTGGGTAGATAAATTCTCAATTTTAGGTCCAAATTCTAGTTCAGGCATTTCTGCTTCAGCAGCATAACAGGACAGACAACTGCAGGGGCCATCAAATACGGAGAATAGGTCTGGCATGTCTCTTTCTGCCATTTTCTTCCTTTGAGAAAGCAAAAGAAACATCTGAGGTTTTCTTATCAGGTTTTATCTTTACCTTACACATTGCTATACGTGTACACATGACTATTTTAGAACACAAATACAAACATAGCACAGCTCCTAAGATCACCCACAGAATTTTCAGTAGTCCTATCAAAAAGGCTTTAAACACTTCTCCTATTCCCTTGAACCATGATAGAGGGTTCAACCAGGATAGCCATCCACCTCCCCATTCTGATAAATCCAATGTATGATTAGCAATATCATGCACTTTCCCCTGCAATTCCCCTGCTGCTGCTAAATGCTATTCTACATCATAGCTATTATCAACTATATAGGTACAACATTCCTGCTCAATAACTTTACACAACCCTCCTTGTGAAGCAAGTCTAATCCCATGTGATTAGCAATTACCTGTCTTCGTATCTCTATTAGCTCATCTGTCTCCTCCTTTTAGGGCCTCCAAAACATGTCCCAACATCATATTAGTAGCATTAGCATAATCATTTAACCTATTAATCATTTAATGTCCCCAGCCTGTGAACGAGGGGGCATAAGTCCATGCCTTAAATTCCTCCCCGAACAAAGAAACTGAGTACTTTTTCCCTATTCGTTCCTGTAATGAGCCCCTTGCTCGCTCGGTTCCACTCTCCCGACACTCCTCTGCAGCTATAAAATCAGATTGCAGATCGCACGTCTGATGGTTCAGTCATCCAATGCTCCGGGATTAGAACTACAGCTATGTGCCGTTCTAACCCAGTTGTGATAGCTTAGAGAAAACGGACGTCGCCCCTGGGACTTTAAATAAGGTGTTTATGGTGATCAAAAAGGGTAAACAAGTATAAAAGTACAATTGATTTATTGAAAACAACAGCATAATCCAATATCGGACATGAGCATGGGTGAACAAGTTCATAAAACAGCAACATTGCATAATAATCCTAAAAACACAGCCATAATATAATAGTAATACATGTGATACAGGTATGCATGGTACATCTCTAACCCGACGCGTTTCGCGAGCTTTCCTCGCTTCATCAGGGCATACTCACTCCTTTGTATTTGATGCCATGATGCTCATCATTTTACATATTTTCAAGACATTTAACCTTATACATACTATACATTTGTATTTTTCATAGAGTGAGTATGCCCTGCAAGACACATGGGAGCATTCGGGGTCCACGCTTTCTTCCCTCTCTTATATTGCCATGCTGCCCCCCACGTCTGGCCTCGGTCCTCCTAGCCGGGTTCTCGGTCTCTTCAGCTCCCGGGGGAGATGCCCTCTGCTGACCCCCACCTGGGTTCAGTCTTTGTAGCCTTGGTCTGACAAGTGAGTATGGGATGATCAGTTCAGGCTTCTTGCTTCTGTCCAAACATACCCGATACTCTATTAATATACCTTATCTGTTTCTACAGACAGCAGGTATGCACATCAGCCCCCGATGAAGCGAGGAAAGCTCGCGAAACACGTCGGGTTAGAGATGTACCATGCATACGTGTATCACATGTATTACTACTATTTTATGGCTGTGTTTTTAGGATTATTATGCAATGTTGCTGTTTTATGAACTTGTTCACCCATGCTCATGTCCGATATTGGATTATGCTGTTGTTTTCAATAAATCAATTGTACTTTTATACTTGTTTACCCTTTTTGATCACCATAAACATCTCATTTAAAGTCCCAGGGGCGACGTCCGTTTTCTCTGAAATTTAGGGATGGAGGTGTTTTATGTTAGGGGTCAGTTCTCAGATTTCCTTTGCAATTTGTACCAAGGTGGAAGACACCTTAATGCCCTTGTCTGGCACTGATCCTAAATCTTACATGGTTAACATTCAAACCTTGCCATTATTGACACATAATGACATGTTGGTTTACCAATTTTTTAATTGATTTTGCACTTGCAGACCTAGCTCCCTCACTGCGCCCTTGTTGTGGGCCAGGCGGCTTGTCTTATCCTTCGGGAGCTGCGATGCACAAATGGGGATTACTTTTCCCCAGCTGTCTCAGTCTCTCTGGTTCTCCGGAGGGGCGGAGCCACCAGTGCATCGGCGTCATGCCTTTCCACGCCCATCTGGGGATGTCCGCACTCCAGCAGTATCCCCTCCTTGATGGGCTGGACATGTCATCCAGGTGGAGGCTGAGGATCGCGAGTGCCTGCCGCTGTGCGGCGAGCGCGGTGCGATCCCCCCTTGCTCCACCTGACGCATGACGTTAGGGGCGGGGAACTCGGCGGATGTCCGGGTATTTAGGCTGGGGGTGACGGTATGGCATACTTCTCTTATCTCTTTCCAACACAGAGGCGGGACGCTCCATTACACTGGTAGGCACCTTGATGTACCCCATTACTCACATCTTGTACTCTATTGTGTACTCATCTACATATGCTCATTTTATGTTTTTGACTGACATTCCACACCTACACTCTTCCCACTCCCCCCTTCCTTCCACGTTGTTGCATCTGTTTTTAGGTATTATCATCATTATCATTTTTGTCCTTCTATTTCATTGTGCTATATTTCCTTTTACCTCCCCACCTCTTCTTCCTCCCTTCCCTCTTGTCTTCCTTCCCTTTTTTCTTCCTTTCTTTTTTCCTTTTTCCCTTTTTTTGTTATTTTTCTTTGTGCTCCACTTCCCACTTGACCCTCTCCTCCTTTTTTCCTTTCATTCACCCTCCCATTCTGTACCCCCCTTTTTCTCCCACACTTTGCAGGACACCTTGTGCATACTCTGCATCCAGCACATACTTCATATCTCTATGACAGAGCCAATTGCTATCATTTCAGACCTTGTTCATTAGCATACCTTTGTATTTGATGCCATGATGCTCATCATTTTACATATTTTCAAGACATTTAACCTTATACATACTATACATTTGTATTTTTCATAGAGTGAGTATGCCCTGCAAGACACATGGGAGCATTTGGGGTCCACGCTTTTTTCCCTCTCTTATATTGCCATGCTGCCCCCCACGTCTGGCCTCGGTCCTCCTAGCCGGGTTCTCGGTCTCTTCAGCTCCCGGGGGAGATGCCCTCTGCCGACCCCCACCTGGGTTCAGTCTTTGTAGCCTTGGTCTGACAAGTGAGTATGGGATGATCGGTTCAGGCTTCTTGCTTCTGTCCAAACATACCCGATACTCTATTAACATACCTTATCTGTTTCTACAGACAGCAGATATGCACATCAGCCCCTGATGAAGCGAGGAAAGCTCGCGAAACGCGTCGGTTAGAGATGTACCATGCATACCTGTGTCACATGTATTACTATTATATTATGGCTGTGTTTTTAGGATTATTATGCAATGTTGCTGTTTTATAAACTTGTTCACCCATGCTCATGTCCGATATTGGATTATGCTGTTTTCAATAAATCAATTGTACTTTTATACTTGTTTACCCTTTTTGATCACCATAAACACCTCATTTAAAGTCCCAGGGGCGACGTCCGTTTTCTCTGAAATTTAGGGATGGAGGTGTTTTATGTTACGGGTCAGTTCTCAGATTTCCTTTGCAATTTGTGATTGCTTAGAACAAACACCAGGCAGGCTGTGTGTAAGTTCAACCAGGAATCTCTCTTTATTGACAGGAATACAGTCTCTTTTATACATTAAAAGAGGAGGTGCAGACCTCCTGCTCATATTACTCTAACAATACAGCTGTAACCTAATTAACCTAATTAACATGAGCTAATTAACTAATCCCTTTAGACAGCCTAGACGACTCAGACATGACCTTTAGGCCAGACTGGCCGTCTTGTAGCTCAGAAAACCCAATCGACATTATCACAATAGCAGAGTTAATTAACACAAACAACAATGGGGATCTAATGACTCTTAGATCCCATACTAGAGACTTATTTACAATACACATTCTAGCAGGCAACAGACAGACAGGTGCTGGAATTGACATCAGCATCTCCTAACAGTATTTGTCCCAGCATTATGAATCAGACACTATTTCTAATATGGCAAATCCAGGGTCCCCAGAGTCTGTGTGTCCTGGGGGACCAGGACCCAAATCCACAGTAATACCACCTCAAGGGTCCCCAGGCACACAGCTCACAAAGAGCACTGTTCCCCCAAATGCCAGGGCCCACGATCGATCAGCAAGAGGCTAGCATTCAGTGCCCTCCAAAAGTCTCTCTCCCGGCTAGGTCTGTCACATTTCTCCCCTTTCGGCAGGAGACTAACACAGGAGGAGACCCCAGACGGGTTGACTCCGAAGTTAGTCAGTAGTTCCAGTCCTCTAATGCCTGTACCCACACAGTACCCCAAATAAATTGTTCCAAACAAAGCATTACTCACCCAGCCAACCTCTGCCTCTCTCAGAGAACATATCTGCCGCTGGGGAGAGGCCTGGACTGGCCCTTCTCCCTGGAGTCCTTTCTGCCGCTGGAGAGAAGACAGGGTGTCTGGGCTCACTCCGTCATGCTGTTGGGGATCTGGGCCGACTGCCCAGCATCCCTGGGGTATACAGGTGGAGACTTAAGTCCCATCCACCTTCACAGGAAATCCATCCTCTGTTAGTTGAGGGCAGAGTCCAGCAGTACCCGGCCCTGTTGCCAGCCCCTCTGCTGGAAACCCCACACCATCTGCTCCGGCTAACTGTTGGGGCAGGAGGCTGGCTTCCTCCACTCCCAAACTGTGTAGCTGCCATTGGGGAGGTGAGCCGGCTGCTTCCTTTTCCATTCCCTCATCTGGATGTTGGATGTAGCAACGGTCCAGCATGACTTCTTTATTAACTTTGGCTCCTTGGTTTTACTTGTTTGTGCTTGGTTCTCTGTTTGAATTTTCATCTAAAAATTGGTAAACTGCAATATAATGAAATGCTCGCTCTGGGTTTAATACAACTTTAATATCAGTGAGAATGACAACAGAAGGCTCCATCTTCCAAATAGTAACCAATTAGATCTGACCCCCCCAGCCTAAAACCGAAAAAATATACTTACCTCGTAATCTTTCTTTCCTGGCACCAATCCATGGCAGCATACATGTGGTATGCAAACGTATATATGCAGTTGTATAGTGCACCACATATGGATGTGCATACTCTATGCATGGCAGTGTGCTGCATTGTCAAAAATAGTGCAAGTGTGGTTTTTTTTTTGTTTTTTTTACAGCGCATTCAAAACAATTGAATCACTTTAATGCAACATGCCTCAGAACACAAACACTTGTGTGACAGCACACAAGTGACAATAGGATCTAAAGGCCCAAGCCATCAGGGCATCTTGTCAATAGAAAGTCCTCCACATTACATGTTAGGTATGAGTAAGCTGCACAGCATTGACATCAATGCCAACTTGCATACCAACATACGTATGCACCTGCAATACAGCGCACCACAATGAAAAAAATGTGAATACTCTGTACCCACGTGCGGTGCACTGCAGTGTAAACATAGTGCAGGTGTGTTTACGCTCTTTTCAATGTGCACCCATTAAAAATTAAGGAATTTCTTTAATGCACCATGCAGACACAAAATGTGACAAAAAAAAAGGGGGGGGAAGGGGGGTCAATGAGCCCTAAATCCACCACACTGCAATTGGAGCATTTTATCAACAAAATGTCATCAGAAAATTGGAAAGAGAAATTGAATAATCTTTATTAGAAAGAAATGCAAAAAAATCAGCAGTATAAAAAAAGTCCTTCAGCCATATTGCTAAAAGCAAATAAAAAACACAGTAAATAAAAGGGTTAATCTTTGAACCAAATGTCTGACCTATTTTGTTACAATAAATAGAAAAATATACCAAGACAATGAGACTTACAAGGAAGGAAAGGGAGGTACAAGGTATAGAAATCCCCATCCGGTGTGCAACTGGTATTTTACACTTCATTCTATAAAACAAAAAAAACAAAAAAACAAAAACACCTGTATGAGGAATGGCCCTACTTTGAAGCCAGCCACTGTTATGGGAACTACATGGCACAGCATGCCCTGCTAGTTCTTCCACATCTGCTGGCTTCTAGTCTGACCATTTGAGATCATGATTATAATTAAAGAATTTGTCACCTGAGCAGAACACCCAAAACTGATTTCCCAACGTTGGGAATGGACCAGGCTTCAATTTTACATGGGTGCTGCTGGCAAATATTCTCCTTCCACCAGCATGACAATGAGATGGAGACCAAGCCACTGTTATAACTACAGCTATACTGAGCTGTGTATCATGCTCCCTTTAGTGCATTTTCCATTGGATTACACTGGCAAAAGAATATGATTAGCTACACTGGCATAAGAACATGATTAGCTTGGCTTGGCCTCGGTGGGGCAGATCTTCATGCTGGGGTCTAGGGTGGCTGTTACACTTCGTAGAACAAAAAAAAAAAAACAAAAAAAAAAAAACAAAAAACACACATTCCTACTCATCCTAAATGGAGAAACCTATTTTGGGTGTAACCGTTTCTTAAAAATGAATATAACTATGAGGAAATGGAAGGTTCAGTATAAATTTAGGTGTTGCCCATGAAAGACCAACCTTTATCCTTGCTATGCTTTATTTAAAAAAATGGGTCATTTAAACATCCCCATGGCTATCAGGGACCTTACTGCCTGACAATCAGCCAGTGAGACATCCTGGCCGCTGAATAATATAGCAGGATGTGGGTAACCGTTCAAGGCTCAGCAATCTACTGTTTTGGCTTTTGTGTGCCTCAGCTACTTGACTTGGGATATTGAACACTTGCCCTGCTAGTAATGAGCAGGCAAATGTGTAGCATGCTCAGCTTTTCACGTTTGCCCACCAACCTTCAATGCTAGCAAGAGGGGACTGGCTTCTAATCAGGCAGAAGGTCCTTTGGCAGCAAACCAGAATTTGTTTTGGCTCATGTGCATTAACATGTGGTGCTCCCTATGGAGGCGAGATAAGGGGTGTAGCACAACTTTGGGGTAATATTAAATCATATGAAGGGCCTTCCCTCCCTCACAGTGATGCCACTTTTAAAATTTAGGCAGATAAGTCTGCATTAAAAAAAATATATATATTACTAAAATCGCTAGGACCAGGACAGATCAATGGAGCTGGAAGTTTTTACCAATATATTTTAGAAACCCATTTCCTCACTGTGTGGTTATTGGTGCCTGGGTCAATAGAGACTGTATGTATTCACACATGCAGAACATAAAAATCATTCTCCTTCATTATTATTTAGCAGCAAGTCTGGCACATGCGCCACAGTATTTATAGATAACAATTCTAAGCTAAAATGGAAACAGTGTCTTTGTATCCCCAAAATGGTCCATTGCCAGGAGCTCTGGGTGAGTAAGAATTCAGGCAGGAAGGCATCTGGTGATTGGAGGAATGCCAGCATTAGTGGCTGTACACCAAGGTCACTTAGGGTGGCGTCATCTTTGCTCCAGGAAACTCTGGTGTAAATTTTCGGCTTGGGATTTCAGTTTATGGAACTCCTCCTGGATATAGTCAGTAACCACTTTCCTCATCTCCATCTGCAGAGAAAAGTAGGAGAGCTAATCCTTTGTTAAAAAGTATACATTTTCAGCTGATTTTAAAGTGCGTTTCCACTCAACACTATCTTTGAAATCCGACTGGACAGCCATTCTTGGAGAAAGAACTGACCAACTACATTAGATTTCCTGCCTGGTTTCTACAATTTTTCCTCATCACAAACTGCTTTAACCACTTGAGCCCCGGACCTTTATGCTGCCTAAGGACCAGAGGTCTTTTTCCAATTTGGCACTGCGTCGCTTTAACTGCTAATTGCGCGGTCATGCAATGCTGTACCCAAACGAAATTTGCGTCCTTTTCTTCCCACAAATAGAGCTTTCTTTTGATGGTATTTGATCACCTCTGCGGTTTTTATTTTTTGCGCTATAAACGGAAAAAGACCGAAAATTTTGAAAAAAAATGATATTTTCTACTTTTTGTTCTAAAAAAAATCCAATAAACTAAATTTTAGTCATACATTTAGGCCAAAATGTATTCGGCCACATGTCTTTGGTAAAAAAAATGTCAATAAGCGTATATTTATTGGTTTGCGCAAAAGTTATAGCGTCTACAAACTAGGGTACATTTTCTGGAATTTACACAGCTTTTAGTTTATGACTGCCTATGTCATTTCTTGAGGTGCTAAAATGGCAGGGCAGTACAAAAGCCCCCCAAATGACCCCATTTTGGAAAGTAGACACCCCAAGGAAATTGCTGAGAGGCATGTTGAACCCATTGAATATTTATTTTTTTTGTCCCAAGTGATTGAAAAATGACAAAAAAAAAAAAAAAAAAAAATATTTACAAAAAGTGGTCACTAAATGATATATTGCTCACACAGGCCATGGGCCTATGTGGAATTGCACCCCAAAATACATTTAGCTGCTTCTCCTGAGTATGGGGATACCACATGTGTGGGACTTTTTGGGAGCCTAGCCGCGTACGGGGCCCCGAAAACCAATCACCGCCTTCAGGATTTCTAAGGGTGTAAATTTTTGCTTTCACTCTTCACTGCCTATCACAGTTTCGGAGGCCATGGAATGCCAAGATGGCACAAAACCCCCCAAAATGACCCCATTTTGGAAAGTAGACACCCCAAGCTATTTGCTGAGAGGCATATTGAGTCCATGGAATATTTTATATTTTGACACAAGTTGCGGGAAAGTGACACTTTTATTTTTTTTTTTTTTTTTTTTTCATAAAGTTGTCACTAAATGATATATTGCTCACACAGGCCATGGGCATATGTGGAATTGCACCCCAAAATACATTTAGCTGCTTCTCCTGAGTATGGGGATACCACATGTGTGGGACTTTTTGGGAGCCTAGCCGCGTACTGGACCCCGAAAACCAATCACTGCCTTCAGGATTTCTAAGGGTGAAAATTTTTGATTTCACTCTTTACTGCCTATCACAGTTTCGGAGGCCATGGAATGCCCAGGTGGCACAAAACCCCCCCAAATGACCCCATTTTGGAAAGTAGACACCCCAAGCTATTTGCTGAAAGGCATGGTGAGTATTTTGCAGCTCTCATTTGTTTTTGAAAATGAAGAAAGACAAGAAAAAACATTTTTTTTTTTCTTTTTTCAATTTTCAAAACTTTGTGACAAAAAGTGAGGTCTGCAAAATACTCACTATACCTCTCAGCAAATAGCTTGGGGTGTCTACTTTCCAAAATGGGGTCATTTGGGGGGGTTTTGTGCCACCTGGGCATTCCATGGCCTCCGAAACTGTGATAGGCAGTGAAGAGTGAAATCAAAAATTCACGCCCTTAGAAAGCCTGAAGGCGGTGCTTGGTTTTCGGGGTCCCGTACGCGGCTAGGCTCCCAAAAAGTCTCACGCATGTGGTATCCCCGTACTCAGGAGAAGCAGCAGAATGTATTTTGGGGTGTAATTTCACATATTTCCATGGCATGTTTGAGCAATATATCATTTAGTGACAACTTTGTGCAAAAAAAAAAAAAAAAAAAAAAAATTTGTCTCTTTCCCGCAACTTGTGTCGCAATATAAAATATTCCATGGACTCGACATGCCTCTCAGCAAATAGCTTGGGGTGTCTACTTTCCAAAATGGGGTCATTTGGGGGGGTTTTGAACTGTCCTGGCATTTTATGCACAACATTTAGAAGCTTATGTCACACATCACCCACTCTTCTAACCACTTGAAGACAAAGCCCTTTCTGACACTTATTGTTTACATGAAAAAGTTTTTTTTTTTTTGCAAAAAAATTACTTTGAACCCCCAAACATTATATATTTTTTTAAAGCAAATGCCCTACAGATTAAAATGGTGGGTGTTTCATTTTTTTTTTTCACACAGTAATTGCGCAGCGATTTTTCAAACGCATTTTTTGGGGAAAAAACACACTTTTTTTAATTTTAATGCACTAAAACACGCTATATTGCCCAAATGTTTGATGAAATAAAAAAGATGATCTTAGGCCGAGTACATGGATACCAAACATGACATGCTTTAAAATTGCGCACAAACGTGCAGTGGCAACAAAATAAATACATGTTTAAAAGCCTTCAAAAGCCTTTACAGGTTACCACTTTAGATTTACAGAGGAGGTCTACTGGAAAAATTACTGCACTCGATCTGGCCTTCGCGGTGATACCTCACATGCATGGTGCAATTGCTGTTTACGTTTGACGACAGACCGCCGCTTGCGTTCGCCTTAGCGCGAGAGCAGGGGGCGACAGGGGTGTTTTTTTTTTTTTTTTTTTTTTCTTTATTATTTTTTTGCTTTTTTAATCTTACTTTTAAACTGTTCCTTTCATTTTTTTTTTTTTAATCATTTTTATTGTTATCTCGGGGAATGTAAATATCCCCTATGATAGCAATAGGTAGTGACAGGTACTCTTTTTTGAAAAAATTGTGGTCTATTAGACCCTAGATCTCTCCTCTGCCCTCAAAGCATCTGACCACACCAAGATCGGTGTGATAAAATGCTTCCCCAATTTCCCAATGGCGCTATTTACATCCGGCGAAATCTAAGTCATGAAATACTCGTAGCTTCCGGTTTCTTAGGCCATAGAGATGTTTGGAGCCACTCTGGTCTCTGATCAGCTCTATGGTCAGCTGGCTGAATCACCGGCTGCATTCTCAGGTTCCCTGTTGAGACAGGAGAGCCAGAGAAAAACACGGAAGACGGTGGGGGGGGGGGGGGGGGCATTCCCTCCCACGGCTTGTAAAAGCAGTCTAGAGGCTAATTAGCCGCTAGGATTGCTTTTACATGAAAGCCGACCGCTGGCTGAAAAGAATGATACCAAGATGATACCTAAACCTGCAGGCATCATTCTGGTATAACCACTCAAAGTCGTGAATGGCGTACCTGAAGACAAAAAAATGGTTAACAATGGTTAACAATAAAGCACAGTAAAGTGTAAATAATTACACACCTGAAAAACAAACATGATAAAACATAATAACAATAACAATAAAACATTGCAGAATAGAATACAGTAAAAAAGAGCAGAACAATAGAGAGAGAGAATAGAGAGAGAGAGAACAATAAAACAACTATTTTTTTTTATTTCATATTTTTTTTTTTTTTACACTTTTTTTGTAACTAACTTTTATAACGGTACCCGGTTCCAGGTTCGGGTCTCTCAAAATGCGATGGCATTTTGGGAGACCCTGTGAAAGTGCGCCTAGTCTGTGCAATGCTGTACCCTACGCTAATACTCAACTAGTGAATGGTAGCGTTCAAAACATTCACCAATGCAAAGACCAGGATTGTCAGGACAGGAGGGACAATAATAGCGGGTGTCACGCCTATATCCGCGCTAGCTGCAGACACAACATCTTTTTGGGGGCGTTCGCTGGGTAGGGGTACTCGGGAGGACATAAAAATGCCTCTCATGCAGCCGACTGCATTTGGTTGGGGATGTGAATGGGGGAAGTACGGGCGCTGCAGAAGCGGTGGGTTCCCAATTAGGATTGGCGAATGCAGCAGGAAGGGCATTATGGGCACGACGGGCCTGTGTTTGTCTTTCTGGTGGCAGCGGGACACTACTTGTGCTTGCCATCTCGCCAGCTTGAACTGCACTTATGGGACTCGCCACGTCACCACGTGTTACTGCAGTGCTGGTTTGACTACGACCGGGGTGTACTAGGCCGCTGGCGCTTGCCAGTTCACCAAAACGCTACCAAAAAACTGTTAGCGATCGCAGGGATCAGGCCTGACTCTGCGAACGCTGCAGTTATGCTTTTAGTGTTTTGTAAGTGACAGTGATCGATCGATACTGCACTTGGGTGGGCTGGGCCGGGCGGAGGGGCAAAACGCAGGTGCTAGCAGGTATCTGGGCTGATCCCGCTAACACTGCGTTTTTGGGAACCCTAAACTGCTGGTGACGCTAGTATAGATCTGATCGGATCAGATATTGATGCGATCAGATACTATACCACTAAGGGTGGTGTACGGTGCGTGCGTGGGTGTTAGCGGTACTGGCGCTAATCTGACGCTGCCTGGGGCTGGTGCTTGCCAGTTCACCAAAATACTACCAAAAAAACTGTTAGCGATCGCAGGGATCAGGCATGACTCTGTGAACGCTGCAGTTATGCGTTTAGTGTTTTGTAAGTGTCAGTGATCGATCGATACTGCACTTGGGTGGGCTGGGCCGGGCGGAGGCGCAAAACGCAGGTGCTAGCAGGTATCTGGGCTGATCCCGCTAACACTGCGTTTTTGGGAACCCTAAACTGCTGGGGACGCTAGTATAGATCTGATCGGATCAGATATTGATCCGTTCAGATACTATACCACTAAGGGAGGCGTATGCTGCGTGCGTGGGTGTTAGCGGTACTGGCGCTAACCTGACGCCTGGGGCTGGTGCTTGCCAGTTCACCAAAATGCTACCAAAAAAACTGTTAGCGATCGCAGGGATCAGGCCTGACTCTGCGAACGCTGCAGTTATGCGTTTAGTGTTTTGTAAGTGACAGTGATCGATCGATACTGCACTTGGGTGGGCTGGGCTGGGCCGGGCGGAGGCGCAAAACGCAGGTGCTAGCAGGTATCTGGGCTGATCCCGCTAACACTGCGTTTTTGGGAACCCTAAACTGCTGGGGACGCTAGTATAGTATCTGATCGGATCAGATATTGATCCGATCAGATACTATACCACTAAGGGAGGCGCATGCTGCGTGCGTGGGTGTTAGCGGTACTGGCGCTAATCTGACGCTGCCTGGGGCGACGCATATCACCGCCGGGCGATCGGGGGGCTAAACCTTTATTCGGTAATAAACGGCGGGTGCCCTGACACTATAAAAAATAAACAAACTAACCAGCGTCAACCGTAACGGTTATACGGTGATCAGTGGTGAAAGGGTTAACTAGGGGGCAATCAAGGGGTTAAAACATTTATCAGATAGTATAGGGGGGGTCCCTGACGCTATAAAACGCTGACGGCGAACCTAAATATTTACCTCACTAACTAGCGTCACCAGCGACACTAATACAGCGATCAGAAAAATGATCGCTTAGTGACACTGGTGAGGGGGGGTGATCAAGGGGTTAAAACTTTATTAGGGGGGGTTAGGGGGGTACCCTAGACCTACAGGGGGGTAACAGTATCTGTCCCAACACTGTAACTGTCACAAACTGACACCATGCAGTAATCAGAAAAAAAAAAAAAAAAAAAAAAAAAAAAAAACTGCTGGTGTCAGTTTGTGACAGGGGGGGGGGGGGGGGGGGGTGATTGGGGGGGGATCGGGGGGCGATCGGGGGGGGGATCGGGGTGTTTTGTGTGCCTGGCATGTTCTACTGTGTGTGTGTGTGTTGGTGCACTCACATTGATGTCTTCTCTCCTCGGGCCGGAACGGAAAATACCGACCCGAGGGGAGATGACATCATTTCCTTTGCTGCTGTTTAGCATACAGCAGCAAAGGAATGATTCGATTGGCCGGCGGCGATCGCGAGGGGGGGGCCACGAACGGATGGTCTCCCCCTCATCACCGATCGCCGCTGGACAAAAGACGACCGCCTCGGGCACCGGGGGGGGGTCCGATCGGACCCCCCACCCGCGGAAGGCAAATCACGTACACTGTACGTGATTTTGCCTGTCCGTGCCACTTTGCCGACGTACATCGGCGTGAGGCGGTCGTCAAGTGGTTAAGGATGTCCTCACACTCCTACCTACCTCCTCCTCTATAGACATAATAGGAAACCACAGAGACACAGACACAAGCGTGAAGGGCAATAAAAACATTGTTAGAAGTTCTAACCTTTCCCATCTTACTCTTTGATCTTCCCATCAAAGTATGGGGTTGATTTACTAAAACTTGAGTGCCAAATCTGGTGCAGCTCTGCATAGAAGCCAATCAGCTTCCAGGTTATTTGTCAAAGCCTAATTGAACAAGCTGAAGTTGGAAGCTGATTGGCTACCATGCCAGCTACACCAGATTTTGCACTTTTAATTTTTAGTAAATCAGTCCCACAATTTAGTAGAGATGGGAAAGGTTAGAACATCCAATGTTTAATTGCTCTTAATGTCTTCCTGCCCTGGTGACAATTGCACCTTCCACTGCTTGTACACGTGTCAAAGGGAGAAGAAGTGAGGAGATTTCCTCAATTGAGTCACAGAAAGAAAATTGTAACTCTTTTCCACGCTACCCAAAGCTAAAAACGTAATAAATTCTTGAGTTAGGCTTTAGAGTAAACTAGCCAAACATGGAACATTAAAAGTAAGCAATAGATCAAATAAGCAGGCAACCTTCAATGAAAACAGCATGTCAAAAAGAGATACAAGCAGCTTAAGCTACATACAAATCATTACTTTTCCTGCAAAAATCAGGCTGTGTCTTGCCCATCTTGCACTTCCTTCTGTTACTTAATAAAAAAAAATATTATGAGCACAACTGTGTGTATGTGTATATATACACACACATACATATATACACACCCTGGCAGAATTTATGATTTCTTGGCCATTTTTCAGAGAATATGAATGATAAAACAAAAACTTTTCTTTCACTCATGGTTAGTGTTTGTGAATAATCCTGCCATTAACATCTTTAAAGGACCCTGTCCTCAAGGATTTAGCTCAATTACCATCGAAACGCTCATGTCACCAAACTGTGTCTAGCACTGGCCTCAAGTCCCTTTGTCAACATAAGGACTTGGTAATTCGCCCTGCTTACAAGGGTGGTGGCATTGTCATTTTAGATAGAAGTGATTATGAACAGAATTTTGAGGGTACCCACCAGGAATTACCTAACAATCCCACCCTTTTGTATAAAAGAAAACTTCAAGATATTATCACTAAGGGTTATGATTGTAACATTCTGAATAAGAAAGAGAGAGACTTTTTAGTACCTTTGGCACCCAGAATCCCTACCATCTATTATCTGCCCAAAATTCATTAGGACCCCCTTCACCCCTCAGGACGGCCTATCGTGAGTGGTATCCACTCAGTCACTTCACGTATAGGTCGTTAAACAGATTTTTATTTACAGCTCCTCGTGAGACAGACCCCATCTTACCTTAAAGATACTGGTGCCACTATCAGATTGCTTGAAAGCTTAAATATACGGGGTGATTACATTATGGCCACCGCTGTCGCCTCCCTCTATACATGTAGACCACATGAAAGGGGCATTGAGGCTGTCCAATATTTCTTAGACAAAGAACCATCCCTTGCTCCCTTTCAACTTGAGTTCATCATAGAACTTTTGGAGTTCGCGACTAAACGCAGCTATTTTATTATTATTATTATTTTTGGTTCAATCAGCAATATTATCTGCAACTATGAGGAGTGGCTATGGGGGCTAAATTTGCCCCAAGGCTCGCTAGTTTGTTCATGGCCAAATGGGAGGAGGATGTTGTCTATGCCCACGAGACTCCCTCTTTAGTTTTGTGGGCACCTTACATTGACGACATCCTCCTCCTATGGAATGGCAGTGCGGAATCACTGAAAACATTCTTTGACTATTTGAACAATAATGATAGAGGCATCTCTCTGTCTTATGTGGCAAGCAATGATACCATCAGTTTTTTGGACCTGGAAATTAGGATCAGAAATAGACAGTTTGTATTTCAAACATACTTCAAACTGACCGATCGCAATGGCTTCATCCCAACGGACAGTTGCCATCACCGATTGTGGCTAAACGAGATCTTGATGACAATTTTAAGTTGGCCATGTTGACTTCATTCTCCACCCAGCACAGACAAATTAAAGCCATTATGTCTAAACATTGGAGCATTCTTAAAAATGACCGTGTCCTCAACTCTTCTTTGCCGGATCAGGCCAAGGTCATTTTCAGGGGAGCCCCCACTTTGCAAAGCAGAATAGCCCCAAATATCATTAACCTTCCTGTTCGTCCATCATTCTTCCACAATCTGACGGGTTTCTTTCCATGTAAAAAATGCATTGTGTGTCAGCATAACTGTTGGGAGAGGCAAGACGGTTGAATTCACATCCTCTATTACAAATAAAAAATATTCTATCAAACAATTTTGCACGTGCGCAACCAAACATGTTGTATACTTGATCACCTGCCCATGTGGGAAACATTATGTGGGCCGCACTATCCGCACTTTTTCAATCAGAGTCGCTGAACACATTGCCTTAATCAAAAGTGGTGATACAAAACATACAGTTCCCAGATACTATAAACTACACCACAGTCGTGACCCTAAGGGAACACAGTTTGTGGTGATAGACAGGTACATCCCCCCTTGGAGGGGTGGTGCTAAGACCCGGGGTGTTTCCAGATTGGAAACTTTCTGGATATACGAGTTGCAGTCCTACTCCCCGTTTGGTTTAAACGTGGAGTGGGACGTCAACTCCTTTATTAATAAAGCATAACAACATCTGTATGCTTTCTTGTTGGTTTCCATTTATTTGCACACGTCTCTTTCTATTTTTTTATTTTTTAATTCTATTTGATTTGTATGTACATATACAAGATCCATCATGAGAGTCCACCTCACGGGTGTATATAAAAATTTATTTTTTTTGAAACATTCAAATATTTGATATTTTTCATATTTTACAATTTTTGATTTTGATTTGTATATGAATCGTCTGGTGGCTTCATCAGAACGGATTTTTTCACGGTCAAACATTTTTATTATCAGCCTTTCACATTTGAATATGAGCTGAGGTAATTTTTACATAATCTCTAATGTTATCCCATAATATATACAGGATTTGGTTTATACCATCCTTATTTGATTCCCCTTTTTTGGGTTTTCTAATATACTATTCAGTATATGTACAACCATTAAGTTTAAGTACAGCGAGTCCCTTTGCTTTTACAAAGGAACGCCATTATGTCATTTAACTGACCCTGTTTTCAACATAGTGTTGCGCTGTGTTAAATGGCCTTAGCAACTTTGCTATGGTCCATTTCTGAGCGCATACTATCTGTGTTCCCATAAAGGGTATTGTTCCCTTCCTATTTGGAATCTGAACGTACACCCGCCTTGCTTTGTATATGCGATGTCACAACGTCAAGTCTGTTCCTACATGGAACGCACGCCTGCCTTGCCTTGAGGCGCACGACGTCATTAGGCGCCCCTTGGCATGTATGTGGGCGTGCGCAACATCCAGTTCTAGTGACGTTTGACACATTTCCTGTTTGCGGCGCGGACATGTGCTGTACGGCTGCATTTTGCCACACATCCTGTTTCCATACTAAGGCGTGGAACGCACGCTATTCAGCCATTTTGGCTGAAACAGGAAGTGATTGTATGAACAATCGGAAACACATTGGGAGCTTGATTCTCATGATTGGGGTCACATTACTTATATATTTCTGGAAGGCTGCAGTGGAGGGACACCCCAGACGATGTCCATGGAGGTGAAACGCCTCGAGAAGGACTCCACTGCCGCCATTTGATTTTAAAAGCGCTTGTATTATCTACTAAATGTAAGTGTTCAAGCTTCATTAAACTTTTTTGCAATTTTAAACAGAAATATGCTATGTGGCCCTTTCTGTTCTCCTTCTTTATAAATTGCCCTCGCCACATCCATGGAAGTTTGACCAACGCCTCCCATGAAACCCTCCTGCAAGGATTTCTGGTGGATAGTCGGTTGTTCCCGGTCCAGTGATTTGGAAAGCCCAAGTGTCTACCCCTATCTGTTGTTTGCACAACACAGCTTGTTTGACTCATTGAACCTATGTTCATTTGGGTTCAAACTTTTTGGTAAGCCTTCTGTTTATCGGTGGTGGTTCCCCTCACTATAGCCACTTGTTTCCGGCACTGCTTGGATACCAATAAGAAGTTTTGAACTTTCCCTGATCACTGTTTTGAATATTTTTTTGAATATTGTTATATATTTTTTTTTTTTTTACCTTCATGGACTTTTAGTCACTTGTCTACACGGATCACCATTTATGTTTATATTACATTATTTAGAATATTTCAGTTTATTGCTTAATATTTGACTTGATTTGTATTTGTTTCAATTTTTAGATCATACACAGCGCTACACATTTTGTTTTTCCATGGTTAGTGTTTGGCTGAAGCCATTTATAATCAAATCAACTGTGTTTTTACATCATAATGACAACAGAAACTACCCAAATGACCCCGATAAGTTTACATACCCTGGTGATTTGGGCCTGATAACATGCACACAAGTTGACACAAAAGGGTTTGAATGGCCATTTAAAAAAGGTAACCATCCTCACCTGTGATCTGTTTGCTTGTAATTACTGTGTGTGTATTGGTCAAGGAGTTTCTGGACTCCTGACAGACCCTTGCATCTTTCATCCAGTGCTGCACTGAGGTTTCTGGATTCTGAGTCATGGGGAAAGCAAAAGAATTGTTAAAGGATCTGCGGGAAAAGGTAGTTAAACTGTATAAAACAGGAAAGGGATATAAAGAGATATCCAAGGAATTGAGAATGCCAATCAGCAGTGTTCAGACTCTAATCAAGAAGTGGTAAATTAGGGGTTCTGTTGAAACCAAACCACGGTCAGGTAGACCGACTAAGATTTCAGTCACAACTGCCAGGAAAAGTTGTTTGGGATGCAAAGAAAAACCCACAAATAACTTCAGGTGAAATACAGGACTCCCTGAAAACATGTGGTGTGGCTGTTTCAAGATGCACAATAAGAAGGCACTTGAAGAAAGATGGGCTGCATGGTCCATGTGCCAGAAGAAAGCCATTACTACGCAAATGCCACAAAGTATCCCGCTTACAATATGCCAAACAGCACAGAGACAAGCCTCAAAGCTTCTGGCACAAAGTAATTTGGAGTGATGAGACCAAAATTGAGCTTTTTGGCCACAACCATAAACGCTACATTTGGAGGGGAGTCAACAAGGCCTATGATGAAAGTTACACCATTCCTACTGTGAAACATGGGAGGTGGATTGCTGATGATTTAAGGATGTGTGAGCTACAAAAGGCACAGGAAATTTGGTCAAAATTGATGGCAAGATGAATGCAGTATGTTATCAAAAAATACTGGAGGAACATTTGCATTCGTCAGGAAGCTGCGCATGGGACGTACTTGGACATTCCAACATGACAATGATCCAAAACACAAGGCCAAGTCGACCTGTCATTGGCTACAGCAGAATAAAGTGAAGATTCTGAAGTGTCCATCTCAGTCTCCTGACCTCAATATCATTGAGCCACTCTGGGAGATCTCAAAACTTGCAGCTAATGCAAGACAGCCCAAGAATTTACAGGAACTGGAGGCTTTTTGCCAAGAGTAATGGGCAGCTTCACCATCTGAGATAATAAAGAGCCTCATCCACAATTACCACAAAAGACTTCAAGCTGTCATTGATGTTAAAGGGGGCAATACACGGTATTAAGAACTGGGGTATGTAAACTTTTGATCAGGGTAATTTGGGTAGTTTGTGTTGTCATTATGATTTAAAAAGAGTAAACAAAGGTGATAATAAATGGCTTCAGCCAAACACTAACCATGAGTGAAAGAAAAGTTTTTGTTTTGTTATTCGTATTCTCTGAAAAAATGGCCAAGAAATCATAAATTCTGTCAGGGTATGTAAACTTATGAGCACAAGTGTGTATATCTATCTTTTTTGTTATTATTATATATTAACATATATCACCCATTTTAAAAATCCTAACTGAATTTCCCAAGGGACCAAGTGCATGTGGCACTTGGTTCTGATCCATGCTATAGCTGCCGAGGGGTCAAGCTTGACTTCTGCAGGAAAAGTTAAGATTTACAGTACATGTATCTTCAGCTGCCATATTTTTGGGTCTTCCCATTGTTCTGACATAAGGGTTTCACTCCAGATTACCCCTGCTTATGCATTACCTTATTATATGCTCAGTCTGAATGGTCTAGCTTGCTCAAAAGGTTTACTTTAAGAGAAAATACAAAGAAAAGTCCATGTTTGTGGAAAATGGATATAGAAGGCTCTTACAGGTGTTTTGTCTTCAGCTCTCAACTTCTCCACCAAAGATGCAGCACTGAATGGACTCCCCACTAGAACAGTGATCTTCTGTAAAGTTAAGGAAGAGACTGGATTAGTGACGAGCAACAATCAGTAGAAAACCTCCACATAGAGCTTTCTGTCATTTATATGGAAGAATTCAGGTGAAGATTCTTGCTTCAAAATGTTTGAAGGCGCCTTTGATCTTTTTTCTTTAGCGCCCAGCAAGATATTAAAAAGATATCTACCATTATGGTGTGAAACAATTTTATTTTCAACGTGTATTAGTAACAACACAACCAAGGAGGCCAACCAGGAAAGAAAAAACAAAAAAAAAAAATAACAGATTTAAAGTGTTGGTATAGAGCAATTTTTTTGTTTGTTTTTAATGTTGGATAGAGCAGAAAAGGGGTTAAACCCCTCTTTTTTTACTGTCTACGTCTCTATTTGGAGATTTCATTTAATTTCCTGAGCCAGAGATGCAACTGGAAATCTCTGCACATGGAGAGGATCTCCCATATTAGGCATGTGATGGGCACAGGTGTCCTCATTGGAAGGCTAACCCTCATCTCTTGTTCTGGTGACAACATTTTTGGTTTCCCATTACTTACGGTCTCGGTAACAATTGTCCCCGAGTCAATTAGAGTCAATAAAAAGGACACTAGGACAACAGAAGTTTTGGCAAATTATATATATATATATATATATATATATACACACACACACACACACACATTATATATATATATATATATATATATATATATATATATACGCATATATCTATCTATCTCGATGATATAGATATCGATATCTATATCTATATATATCTATATATCTATCTATCTATCTATCTATCTATCTATCTATCTATATATATATATATATATATATATATATATATATTTTTTTTTTTTTGGAACTGCCACAACAGTCTGTTTTTGCGCATGAACCAGGAAACCTACGCATGTGCAGAAGTGTCGCAGGGCACATTCTGAGAACATGCAAAATCCGGGATGTGGGAGCCAGAACATCATTCTTGCAGCACAAAAAAAAAAATTCCAATATGAGACGGAGAGGCCAGGCCACACTAATATTAATTTTGGGTGAAGGCCTGCTTTAGTGCAAGTGACAAAATACAGTGACCCTTTTGGCAAAATAGGAGAGTTGCCCACAGTCTAAACATTTAGGGTTCATTCACACCAGCCTCTGCATTACAATGCATTGGCCGGTGTGTGGCGCGGTTAGCGAGACCAGAACAGTGTGGATACGCCGAACCTGGTGCATCACAATTTTTTTTTTTTAAATGAACATTATTGAAATGTCAGACAGTTCTATCGGCCGGAGTGTGATTACCTGCACAACGCTGCATGCAGTACATTCAGTATACACCAGAGACAAGGCATTTTGTCTTGTCGTTCGTGGGGGTGCAGCAAGACTGCACTGAAATAGCCGCCAAAGGCAGTCTTACCACACCTGGTGGGACCTTTGGATAGAACATGATCTTCCTTTTAAACATTTGTGCTTTTTTCAAATTACAAGGAAAAAAAAATAAAATAAATAAAGATAGAAGCCTTTGCTGAAAATGGAAATTACTGCTAAAATGGAATTCATGATCTTTTGAAACATGAAAGGACATGCTAAATACTCTGATATGTACTAGTGTTTTAAAAACACAGCATACTGTAGGTTGGGTTTGTACCGGTATATGTGCATGGGTGGAGCCATATTTGCTCCTTACTATGCCAAATTCTGTTAAGCAGTGCTACTGCACTCCTTTCTCTCAATGTTACCTTATTAGTCCACTCAGACTGAATAAGAAAAACACTCTCGCAAGACACCGGGGATAATTAATTTTTATCTTAGGAATTGTTGAGCATGGAGACTCAAAACTTTATTGTTTTATTAAAATATAAAAAAAAGAGCAAAAAACATTCATCACATCCAGAATTACTCCCATATAAACTTGACAATAATATCTTGAACTGTAAACACAATGAAAATACACTAAAGTTACCTTTTTATTGAGAAACTTTTTGCTGACCTTGCAGAAATTAGACCTGAGCATCTTCTTTAGTCCATACACTATTCAACTAGTGCGTGGACTGTATAAGAGAACAAAGGACCTCAGCTGGTGAAAGCAGAAGTAACTCATGGCAACTGCATAAGGGGCTGGTAAATAACACAAAACAGACACACATAAAAACTAGCCCACTGTAGCTGGTGAGGACTACCATTCAGTACATTCCACACTTACCTGCCCCCAGCGAGGTATGTAGGGAGGATCATTTGGGAGTACGTCGTTCATCCCTGCATTATAACAAAATAAGGAGAATCGGTGCATGCAGCCATTTTGTTGAGGCACTCCCAAGACACAAGCATTATATTATAAAGAACTCACCAACATGCCAGAGAGGAAGGATGATGGGGTTCGAAGTACACTCAGATAATAAACGTCCGATGCCTAGGGATAGGTAAGGGTAAAATGATGAAGAATTAAAAATACATTTACCACAACAGCCATCTACGTTACTCTTACCCATAACAAAGCTTACTCACCCCACTTTAGACGCACAAAGTCTTGTGTCATATTGACTTTTCCTACAAAAAAAAAAAAGGTAACTTTTGAAAATAAAAAAAGGGATATATCTACATTTGTCACTTACTGAATCTAGATAATCTATATAATTGAAGCATCACTCCTGCTAAAAGCAGATTTCAATTATACATAAACAAGAAATCATTCAATAAGTCTGAATGGTTTTCTGTGAGATTACATCTCTCGGGGGCTACAGTTGTAAAATTTCCCTACCACAGTTCATGTGTATATGTTCCTACCCATACTGGAGTCTTCTCCTGCAATAAGAGGGGAGTTTTCAGCTTGTAGAAGCTGTTGCAGGTGTGCAAAACAAGAGAACTCAGGAGCAGTGATCTCCATACCAGTGTGCCAAGCACAGAAGAAACACTTAAAGTGGTTGTAAAGGCAGAAGGTGATTTTTTTATCCTAATGCATTAAGACAAAAAAACCAAAAAAACAAAACAAAACACAGCCTTCTGTGTGCAGCAGCCCCCCCTAATACTTACCTGAGCCCACCTAGATACAGCAATGTCTTGGCTGCCCGGGACTCCCCTTATTGGCTGAGACAGCAGCATGCTGCCATTGGCTCCCACTGCTGTCAAAGTCAGTCAGCCAATTAGGAGAGAAATGGGGTAGGGCCAGGCTGTGGCTCGGTGTCTGAATGGACACAGGAAGCTGCAGCTCGGCTCAGGTGACCCCCATAGCAAGCTGCTTGCTGTGGGGGCACTCAGCAGAAGGGAGGGGCCAGGAGCACTGAAGAGGGACCCAAGAAGGGGAGGATCTGGGCTGCTCTGTGCAAAACCACTGCACAGTGCAGGTAAGTACAACATGTTGTGTTTTTTTTTTGTTAAAAATAACAAAGACTTTAGTATCACTTTAAATAAATTTAAAAAGGTCAGTCCTCACAAAAGTGATATTTTAACTACAGATGGAGCCTGGTGCTGAATCAGCCCCTGGCCCTTTATGAGTTTTACATACTCCCAACCCCGAACTCCCTGCCATTATAGCCGACAGCTCCACCTTAAGAGTGGTTAATATTCCCACCTACATTTGTGTGTTCCAACTCCTTCGGTTACATTCTCCATCTTAATATAAAAACCAAAAAAATCTAGCTGATATCGTGAGAGCCCCCAGAGAGAGTCCACAGCAAGTATACAGAACCAGGAAGTCAGTGCAGAGATCTCACCAGAGTCCCTGTGCAAGAGAAGAATTTGTCCAGGTGGTTTAACTCTCCAGCATTCACCAAACATTGAAAAATCACTTTTGGATGAACTGACTCCCTAGATTAGGGTTATGACATAACCAGGTTTTTTTAAAATTTGGTCAGTGCAGTTTTAAAAATGAATTGATCATAAACTTTTAGAAGAAACATTCTTCGGTAAAACATAGGAACGCTTGGCTTCTTAAAATGTCAAGGGCAGAGAGATGGGATCTTTAAGTGGTCTACAAGTCTTACAGTGCGCCAACAGTTAATTACAAATCTAGAGATGGGTTCCTTTTCCTGGAAGGTCATAGGTGCTCTTTTCTGGTAACCAAAAAAAAAAAAAATTATATAAAAAGTGGTCCTAGCCAGTTGCTCATGACGTCTCAGTTTCATTTTACTTGTTAAGAAATGCATAACCGTAATTTCATACTACCCATACAGCCGTGGCCAAAAGTTGAGACACAAATATTAAATTAATTTTCACAAAGTCTGCTGCCTCAGTTTTTATGATGGCAATTTGCATATACTCCAGAACATTATGAAGAGTGATCGGATGAATTGTAATTAAATTGTAAAGTCCCTTTTTGCCATGAAAATGAACTTAAAGCGAACTTCCAGCCTGAAAAAAAAAAAAAATTAAATTTAAAATAGGAGCTGTAAAGACTCAAGGTTTTTCACTTCAAGGCATTAAGGTGAAAAACCTTCTGTGCTGCAGCAGCCCCCTATTTTCTTACCTGAACCTGATCGTTCCAGCAACGAGAATGAGCCCAGCAGCTCCAGCCGCTGTCTCGGGTCCTCGTTGGACAGATTGATAGCAGCAGGCGCCATTGGCTCCCGCTGCTGTCAATCAAATCCAGTGACATGGGAGCCTGGGGGCGGGGCAGAGTCCTTCGCCCGCATGAGTGCCCCCATGGAAATCAGCTTTCTGTGGGGGCATTCGAATAGCAGGAGCGCTGCCATGGGATCCCAGAAAAAGAAAAAATTATATATATATATATATATATATATATATATATATATATATATATATATATATATATATATATATATATATATATATATATATATATATATATATACACATATACAC
This sequence comes from Lithobates septentrionalis, assembly GCA_037952835.1. NCBI lineage: Eukaryota > Metazoa > Chordata > Amphibia > Anura > Ranidae > Lithobates > Lithobates septentrionalis. The sequence goes on from JBBDGP010000995.1 coordinate 264,304, forward strand.
ATACACCAAAAATGAGGGGGGTGGGGTGTACTATTGTTTAAGACAGTTGTCTTTTTGCCTGGAACTCCTCTTTAATCCCCAAAAAAATCATTTCCACTGCATTTCAGCCCTGCTACAAAAGGACCGGCTGACATCATGCCAGTGGTTCTCGTTACCACGGGTGTCAGTGTTGACGAGGACAAGGCTGGAAATCACTCTGTAATGCTGACTAAGTTAGAATAACAGACTGAAAGCTTTAAAAAGGAGGGTGGTGCTTAAAATCATTGTTCTTCCTCTGTTAATCATGGTTACCTGAAAGGAAACACGTGCAGTCATCATTGCTTTGCACAAAAAGGGATTCACAGGCAAGGATATTGCTGCTACTAAGATTGCACCTAAATCAACCATATAGGGTCATCAAGAACTTCAAGGAGAGAGGTTCAATTGTTGTGAAGAAGGCTTCAGGACGCCCAAGAGAGTCCAGCAAGTGCCAGGACCGTCTCCTACAGTGTCAGCTGCGAGATCGGGGCACCACTTTTGAAGGATGGCTTGGTGTCAAGAAGGGCAGCAAAAAGCCACTTCTCTCCAGGAAAATCATCAGGGACAGACTGGTATAAAAAAAAAAAAAAAAAGAAGGTACAGGGATTGGACTCCGATGAATCCCCTTTCCGATTGTTTGGGGCATCGGAAAAAAACCTTGGCCAGAGAAGAAAAGGTGAACACTACCATCAGTCCTGTATCATGCCAACAGTAAAGCATCCCAAGACAATTCATGTGTGGGGTTGCTTCTTAGCCAAGGGAGTGGGCACACTCACAATTTTGCTTAAGAACACAGCCATGCATAAAGAATGGTACAAAAACATCCTCTGAGAGCAACTTCTCCCAACCATCCAAGAACAGTTTGGTGACGAACAATGCCTTTTCCAGTATGATGGAGCACCTTGCCATAAGGCAAATATGATAACAGAGTGGCTTAGGGAACAAAACAACAACATTTTGGGTCCATGACCAGGAAACTCCCCAGACCTTAATCCCATTGAAAACTTGGTCAATCCTGTAGAGACTGGTGAACAAAAGAACCCCCACAGATTCTGACAAATTCCAAGTATTGATTATGCAAATATAGGCTGCCATCGGTCAGGATGTGGCTCAGAAGTTGATTGACAGCATGCCAGGGCGAATTGCAGAGGTCTTGAAAAAGAAGGGTCAACACTGCAAATATTGACGCTTTGCATAAACTTAATGACATTATCAATAAAAGCCTTTGACACTCATGGAATGCTTGTAATTATACGTCAGTATACCATAGTAACATCTGACAAAAAGGATCTAAAAACACTGAAGCAACAGCCTTGGTGAAAAATGAATATATTTGTGACATTCTCAAAACTTTTGGCCAGGGCTGTCATTTGAAGATATACTAGATTCTCAGGGGGACAAGAGGACCTTCTCACTGATATTAGCAGCCCACACATTTGCCTTTGTCTTGAGACCACATGACCTGGTTTTATAGGACTAGTTGGTACCCTGTAATAGTATTATTACCTTCAGGAAACACGTGCACCCATTCACCATTGTTCAACTTTTCTATAATGAAGTCCATTCCTCGCTGATGCACACCATCCCCTGCAGATGGCAAGAACAGTAAGACATGACTCAACACGATCCTAAATTTTTTAATAGGGACATTTAATTATCAACAAAACAATTGTTGCTTTGGGTGTAAAGAACTGTTTTGTGCTAAAATAATCACTGCTAGCTAGATCTATGAAAACCATGACAAAAAAGCTTTAAAAAGTACAGTCTAAAAAAGGGAAATATTTTTTTTAACCTCTAGACATTAGACACCACACACTACAACCAGATTGTACAATCCACATGGTTTACCACAAACTAGCATTAGGGGTTAAAGTAAATAACCTATTCAATATAGAAGGCTCTTGAACTATAGAGTTGATAAACTTTGCTGATCTAACAAAAGGAATCTACAGCATATCGGTCGGTATTGTAGCCATTTTAAAGCAAACCTGCAATTAAAAATAAACACGTTAACATGGTTGTCTTTTTTCTGAAACTAAAGTTGTCTGGATGCCACAGTGATAATCACTACTTCTGCATCACTATCAAGTTTAGATAGAAGGAACCAGAGTTTTCCGACTTCCACCTGCTGTAGGCTTGATCTACAATGTATTTCTCTGGTGAGAGATGTACTTTGAAGCTCAACTATACTCACCTCTCATCCAGCAATGCGACATCTGCAAGCTTTCTCACTAGTGCCAACATCTAAGCCCGGTCTTCTGCCGGGTTTGGGAATTTTAGTCATTTCAACTAGCTGTGCCAGGGTGACATAACTCCTACACATACGTGGGAGTTCATTCTTCCCAGCTGAGCTTCACGTCAGAAATATCAGGGAAGGGAAGGACCTTTATTTGCAGAAGATTCTTGTCTTGTTCCCAGCCCTGAGACTGGGGGCAACCGAATCCCGATCACATGAGGAAGAAGATTCAAGTGATATTAAAGCTTCTTTTTTTTTTAATGAAAATAAAATAATGGTTTTGCGAAGAGCAGCCCTGATCCTCTTCCGGGGTCCCCCATCGGCGCTCCTGGCTCCTTCTCCGAGTTCACCCATTGGAAGCCGCTTTCTATGGTGCCAATCATGCAGCCTTGTCCCTGAGCTGCCCTCGCTCTTCTATCGACTCCAACTAGTCCAATGCGTTACCTTGCTTAGTGAGTGTAGGCATCAGTGTAAATGTCAGTGCATATATCAGTTAATGGAGAAAAACAAGGAGAGGGGGTGCCTCTACTGGAATTTGCTTCTAGTCTCCTTTGGTGGCAGTCCTGACAGACCCACCTAATTTTTCTCCCCCGATACCTGCCTCTTGGACTATTATGGACCTTACATGAGTAATATTGAAGTATCTGAGCATTGCGCCTTTTTACTTGTTATATACATCAATTAATGGCAGTGCTAGTGTCAGTGTCTTATTTTTTAAAAAAATAAGTGGTTTTATAGTTGGGGTCAGTGAGTTTAAGTAGGACAAAAAAAAAAAAAACACAATCCACACACACTATGTTTTTTTTTGGCCCTACTACATGCAAAAAGAACGAATCACACATAAGTGGTAGTGCTGCGATCATCAGCAGTAGGAAAATTTATTTTGCAGGTTTTTTTTGGTGGCGATACATGGTAATGGCATAAAAATATACAGCTATTTTTTTTTTTTTTTTTAGGCTGGTTTTCCTTAGGGAAAAAAAAAAAAAAAAAAAATCAGGGTGATATCCATAAATATTTCCTACCACATGAAAGTCCAATTTGTCCCAAAAAAAAAAAAAAAAAAAAAAAAGGGAGGGTATAGTCCACCTGGATACACCAAGTAGTTGCAATGATATGTACAGTTATAGCAACACATGTCAAAATTAGGCTTAGGCAGGGGTTTTGACCCAGGTCATAAAGGGGTTAAGATAATACTTTCTAAATTAATGTTGAGGCAATAAAAAGGTCACACAGCACTGTAACTACCGGATTATACAATCCGATAACTCAGCTGGTAAAGAAATGCCCCACTTACCTCGGCATACTGGTACACACTTGCCCAGGCTGAAGAACAATGAGTGAAACTCTTTAGTAAAGCAGATATCCGCAGCTGTGGGTGTCCTGTGGCAGGGAGATATAACAAGGAAGTGATCTTACAGTAGATACACCCATCACAAACTTTGCTTTTGAGTTAAGTTTTCATTAAAACATAAAAATATTGAAATACTGAACTCACCAACGCATCCGACTCATATTCCAAAGGTGCTTCAGCTGCAAGATTCCTGCAAAAAAGGACAAACCTTTATCAAATGGATAAAAGAATTTCACCACTAAATGTCATCACTGAGCAATGATTGCTGGCTAGGCTTTGGGATGAACCAATGTGTGGGAAGTATGAAGCACTATTATGTGATGCCAGCTTACCCCAGAGGTGCGGGTCATCCATGCAGGACTGGTGGTTGGAGATGGTGAGGAGAGGTGTATCCGATTGACGTTTTTCAATAAGGTCATACAAGACTTCTTTGTTGTGCACTTTCAGGCGATTCATGTATTCTGCAGGAAAAAATATTTACTGAAATACCCAGATGACATAAAGCTTTGATTGCAACAAAAACTGACAACATTTAGGCCGACTTCACCCATGTGAAGTACCCTGCACTAAGGCATGAACATTTATGTACAGTATTCTGTGCATTAAACCGTGTTGGGCTGAGGTAGCCCATTTACTTTGAAAGATTAAAAAGTGTTAGTAAACCCACAACAGTAAATTCAGTCTGTATATGCAGTAAAGCATGTTTGTTATACTCACTGTGGACCCTAAGGAGTTAATCCTCTGCATTGTGTATAAAGGCTGTGTAATCCTGTCTCTTTGATCCTCCTCTTTAACTGACTCCAACCCATCTCTCGATGGAACAGAGCATTAGGAGTCAGGCTGCACATGCTCAGTTTGGTGTGGATTGCTAGAGAAAGTGTTTTTTTTTCCTTGGGAGAGCGCATGTGATCAGCACAGGGCCAATCACCACTGTCCAGACAGGATCAGGGGAGAATGAAAACTCCTCCTACAAGCTTAAGCAGAAACTGATATAAGCCACAAGACTCTTTTTTTCCCGTCCCGCAAACAAACCACTCCAGTGTGAAAGCACTCAGGCTTTCACACTGGGGAGGCATGAGAGGTGCTTTTCAGGCACTATTTTTAGTGCTAAAATGCATGAAAACTGCCTCAGTGTGAAAGGGATCTTAACCACTACGCACCCGCACTATGGCCGAATGACGGCCACAGCGCGGACCTGAATTCCTGGGAGGCCGTCATATGACGGCCTCCCCTGTGCACGCTCCCTGCGCGCGCCCTGCAGGGCGCGCTGTGATCACCGAGTCACTGAGACTCGGCTGATCACCGATCCGAGTAAGGGGCCGGTCCCGGCCCCTTACCATGTGATCAGCTGTCAGCCAATGACAGCTGATCACATGATGTAAACAAAAGATCGGTAATCGTTTTTTTTTTTTTACTCACGCTGACAACGTGAGTAAAAAAAAAAAAAAGCCGATCACCGGCACGGATGTAAGGGACATCGGTCCCCAAGTGGAAGAGACACATCTGCCTCATCAGTGCCACCTAAAAGTTCCACCTAACACTGCCCACAGTGCCACCTAACAGTGCCCACAGTGCCCACAAGTGCCACCTATCAATGCCCACCTGTATTGCCAATCAGTGCCACCTGGCAGTGCTGCCCATCACTGCCACCCATCAGTGCCCATCACTGCCACCCATCAGTGCCCATCACTGCCACCCATCAGCGTAAATCAATGAAGGAGAAAAATGACCCATTTGAAATTTTTTATAACAAAATATTAAAAAAAAAATTTTTTTTTTTTAAATTCAGTTTTTTACATTTTTTTAACAAAAAGTAAAAACTGCAGAGGTGATCAAATACCACCAAAAGAAAGCTCTATTTGTGGTAAAAAAATGATAAAAAATTCATTTGAGTACAGGGTTATATGACCGCGCAATTGTCATTCAAAGTGCGTCAGCGCTGAAAGCTTAAAATTGGTCTGGATAGGAGGGGGGGTTTAAGTGCCCTGTAAGCAAGTGGTTAAACACCTAACTTGTGCCTTGAGGTATGTTTGAAAGGTGTGTTGCAGTGTAAATGAATGCCAACTGTGTGCATTCCATGTATTAAAAATACCACACAGTAAAACATATGTTTTCCACGCGTAACCATGTAGCAAAGATACAAAGCCAGCCATATAACCAACACACAAACAATTCTGCAATCAGTTGGCTACTGCTTTCTATTCCCCAAAACTAAGAATTTGTCTTCTATGCAATTATACTAAAATTCTAGTCAGATAGAAGATTTTCCATCATCCTAATCCCATTCCTATAATTGGCTTACTGACCCATCCAGAAGTCTACAGAAGTCCCAACATCAAATAACAGGTATCTCTGTTATTGCCTCTTGTATCTTGGGTAAAATACTTGCAAAATTTATTGCAAGTGTAGAAAAATGCTGGGGTGCAAGTCTCCCATCAGAAAACTAAAGCTGACCATACGATTCTAGTAAAGGCAAACACCCCCACTTAGAACGACTTTAGTAAAGTATATTGCAAAGGCCTAGGTTAGTCTCCGCAGCAAGGATCTGCAACAGTCAGCGAGGTTGACTAAAACTGGAGAGTGGAAAAAAAAACAAAAAAACAGTGCAGCTGTGCATGGTAGCCAGTTTCTAACTTCAGCTTGTTCAATTTTGACAAACAAATAACCTGGAATCCGATTGGTTTCTGTGGAGAGCTGCACCAGATTTTGTGCTCTCAAGTTTTAGTAAATCAACCCCAGTGTGACTTGAGCAGCCATTCTAGATCAATTGCACCACAACCCTATTTCAGTTTAGCCAACAATTGAGGAAAAAATAAAATAAAAATAGGCAATGAGACTTCAGATGCTATTTCAATTAGATTCAAAAGTTTAAAAACGCTTCCTTTATTAAACATAAAAAAATAAAGTCATAAAAGTGCATAGTAAAAACACTTTTATGTGCTTGTCTAATTACATTCTGAATTATTTCTTCCACATACAATGTACATTGCACTATTTTCCTCCACCAGTCAGCTACTCCCAACTTTATGCCATGAGATTACAGTTCTTTTACAATATCTGATTGCTGGCTGATCTGATGGGATAAGGGACACATTTTCAGATTTCTGTGGGACGTCGGTAAAATGTTTACACAGCATACACCTCGTCCAGTCCTCTCATTGAGCCATCGGCCTACCTGTGACTGCATTTAGTCAACGTCCCCCCCCAAAAAGCCATTTCATTTAGAGAGGCCTGGGGCAGCAAAGTAAAATGAATATCTGTTGGTTTTGGCACCTTTCTCAGAGTTCAATTACAGATCTAGAGATACTTACTGGTCCATATCCAGCTGTAAGTGCCCACAAGTCCTGTAACAATGGTACTGGTGACATGCCTTCGTAACAATATGTGAGCAGGAAACGGCCATTTCACTACCAAAGGCATCTTTCACAGGTTATCAGCAATCTGAAGAAACATTAATAATATAAAAAACACATAAAATATTACTGATAAAAAAAATTAAAAAAAATCAGTACAGCAGCAAAAATGATACACTAATTTTACTGCACCAGTATTTATATTAGTAACAGAAAGATACTGGTTTGGAGACTTAAACATTGAAGAGGAACTAAAGCCCTAATACTTTCCTCCGCTTCAGCCATCTGAGGTCCCTCATTGGTATCTTCTCCTTGATTTCTTTCAGCTGCTGGTCTCCAGTCATCTTAAATGGCTGGCGCAGGATGACATAATTCCTGCACATGCACAGGAGTACAGTCATTCCTGCACACAGGATCTGTGCCAGAATGTAAACGGAGCTGTGCATGCGCAGCTTAGTGTACATTCTAATGAAGACAGCAAACGTTTATGTTATTGAAGAAAAGGCAATAAAGAGCCTGCCTGCACACAGTTTTTTTAAATCAAGATTTTAAAAGAGGAGCTCCAGCCCTCCCACCAAAAAATTGAAAGTCAGTAGCTACAAATACTGTAGCTGTTGACGTTTAACATTAGGACACTTACCTGTCCAGGGATCCCTTGATGTCAGCACCCCAGCCAGTTTTTCAATCAGCTTTCAGGTGTTGCCGCTGCCATTCGTTGTAAGGGAAACACGCAGTGAAGCCTTGCAGCTTCACAGCCCTACTGCACATGTGCGAAGCGCGCTACACTGTGTGAATGGCCCAGCGGTGGGGGAAGGAGGAGGGGGGCCGAACTTCTGAGGAACCTCACCGTGGTAAGATCTCCCTGGAGTGGGGATGAGTACTTGTCAAAAACAGGTACCCGCTACCCCCCACCCCAAAAGGTGCCAAATGTGGCAGCGGAGGGGGGGGGGGGGCAAACAAGCAGAGCTCCACTTCAAAGTAACACTATAAGCAAAAGTTTTTTCCTTCAGATTTAAGGGCCAGTTCACACCATATACAGTCCAGTTCATTTTTTTTTCCTCCTGAATCCAGAATGTATGGATAGTAGGTTATATAGTTTTCAATGGCATAGTTTGCACTAGTATGGTCAGTTCCAAAAAAAAAGTAGAACATGCTGCATCTTTTCTTCACTGAACTGTATTGGAATGCCTTAAATCGCATCAAAAACACACCCAAACGAACATGATATCCTTATTTAAAGTGGTTGTAAAGGCAGAAGTTTTTTTTATCTTGCATTAAGATAAAAAACCTTCTGTGTGTAGCAGCCCCCCTCATACTTACCTAAGCCCCCTCTCTATCCAGCAATGTACACAAGTGCCTCGGCCGTCCACAACTCTCCCTCTCGATTGGCTGAGACAGCAGCGGCGTCATTGGCACGCGCTGCTGTCAAAGTCAGTTAACCAATCAGGGGAGGTGGGGTGTGTCTATGACTCTTGTGCTGTGTGTAGATAAGGAAATATATCGCTGTGTTCAGGTTGTGTCATCTCACCATCACTCTACATCTATTAAAGTGGTTGTTAACCCACTGTAAGATCGGCGCTCACGTGACCTGGCTGGCTCTCTCCTCTCCCTGTCCGACAGATGCAGCGGGTGGAGCTGAGATTCCCCTGCTGACGTTAGTTGGGAGGGGAGAAGAGACCCGGCCGGTCACGTGAGCGCTGGTCAGCGCTCTGAAATGCGGTATATACATCATTTTTTTTTTTTATAAAACACAGACGCACCTATCGTTAGGCAACAATCATTAGGAGGAATATATATGATATGAAATGTTATTTCAGCAGCAGGAGGGGAGGGCGCAGGCCCTGACACAGGAGCTGGCGGAAAGGAGAGCTGCGGATGACGGAGGCACGTAAACTGACCGCGGTGTCAGGGCTTAGCAGCCATGACACACCGTGGTCAGTTTACAGGGCGGGGGGGCATAGCCACCAGGTAGGATCAGCCACGTATTTCAGATGATGCAGGGGGCCAAATTACACAGCACAAGCACTCTGCTGTATAAAATGCTTTAACGGAACAGGATCCAATTTTTTTTATTTTAGGTTAACCACTTGACGACCGCCTCACGCCGATGTACGTCGGCAAAGTGGCACGGACAGGCAAAATCACGTACAGTGTACGTGATTTGCCTTCCGCGGGTGGGGGGTCCGATCGGACCCCCCCCCCGGTGCCCGAGGCGGTCGTCCTTTGTGCCCCGGCGATCGGTGGTGAGGGGGAGACCATCCGTTCGTGGCCCCCCCCTCGCGATCGCCGCCGGCCAATCGAATCATTCCTTTGCTGCTGTATGCTAAACAGCAGCAAAGGAAATGATGTCATCTCCCCTCGGGTCGGTAATTTCCGTTCCGGCCCGAGGAGAGAAGACATCAATGTGAGTGCACCAACACACACACACACAGTAGAACATGCCAGGCACACAAAACACCCCGATCCCCCCCCAATCACCCCCCCCCCCCTGTCACAAACTGGCGGTGATATGCGTCGCCCCAGGCAGCGTCAGATTAGCGCCAGTACCGCTAACACTGACGCACGCAGCATACACCTCCCTTAGTGGTATAGTATCTGAACGCATCAATATCTGATCCGATCAGATCTATACTAGCGTCCCCAGCAGTTTAGGGTTCCCAAAAACGCAGTGTTAGCGGGATCAGCCCAGATACCTGCTAGCACCTGCGTTTTGCTCCTCCGCCCGGCCCAGCCCAGCCCACCCAAGTGCAGTATCGATCGATCACTGTCACTTACAAAAGACTAAACGCATAACTGCAGCGTTCGCAGAGTCAGGCCTGATCCCTGCGATCGCTAACAGTTTTTTTGGTAGTATTTTGGTGAACTGGCAAGCACCAGCCCCAGGCAGGGTCAGGTTAGCGCCAGTACCGCTAACACCCACGCACGCAGCATACGCCTCCCTTAGTGGTATAGTATCTGAACGGATCAATATCTGATCCGATCAGATCTATACTAGTGTCCCCAGCAGTTTAGGGTTCCCAAAAACGCAGTGTTAGCGGAATCAGCCCAGATACCTGCTAGCACCTGCGTTTTGCCCCTCCGCCCGGCCCAGCCCACCCAAGTGCAGTATCGATCGATCACTGACACTTACAAAACACTAAATGCATAACTGCAGCGTTCACAGAGTCAGGCCTGATCCCTGCGATCGCTAACAGTTTTTTTGGTAGTATTTTGGTGAACTGGCAAGCACCAGCCCCAGGCAGCGTCAGGTTAGCGCCAGTACCGCTAACACCCACGCACGCACCGTACACCACCCTTAGTGGTATAGTATCTGAACGGATCAATATCTGATCCGATCAGATCTATACTAGCATCCCCAGCAGTTTAGGGTTCTCACAAACGCAGTGTTAGCGGGATCAGCCCAGATACCTGCTAGCACCTGCGTTTTGCCCCTCCGCCCGGCCCAGCCCAGCCCACCCAAATGCAGTATCGATCGATCACTGTCACTTACAAAAGACTAAAATGCATAACTGCAGCGTTCGCAGAGTCAGGCCTGATCCCTGCGATCGCTAACAGAATTTTTGGTAGCGTTTTGGTGAACTGGCAAGCGCCAGCGGCCTAGTACACCCCGGTCGTAGTCAAACCAGCACTGCAGTAACACTTGGTGACGTGGCGAGTCCCATAAGTGCAGTTCAAGCTGGTGAGGTGGCAAGCACAAGTAGTGTCCCGCTGCCACCAGAAAGACAAACACAGGCCCGTCGTGCCCATAGTGCCCTTCCTACTGCATTCGCCAATCCTAATTGGGAACCCACCGCTTCTGCAGCGCCCGTACTTCCCCCATTCACATCCCCAACCAAATGCAGTCGGCTGCATGAGAGGCATTTTCTTTATGTCCTCCCGAGTACCCCTACCCAGCGAACGCCCCCAAAAAAGATATTGTGTCTGCAGCTAGCGCGGATATAGGCGTGACACCCGCTATTATTGTCCCTCCTGTCCTGACAATCCTGGTCTTTGCATTGGTGAATGTTTTGAACGCTTCCATTCACTAGTTGAGTATTAGCGTAGGGTACAGCATTGCACAGACTAGGCACACTTTCACAGGGTCTCCCAAGATGCCATCGCATTTTGAGAGACCCGAACCTGGAACCGGTTACAGTTATAAAAGTTAGTTACAAAAAAAAGTGTAAAAAAAAAAATATATATATATATATATATATATATATATATATATATATATATATATATATATATATATATATATATATATATATAAATAAAATAAAAAAAAATAGTTGTCGTTTTATTGTTCTCTCTCTCTCTATTCTCTCTATTGTTCTGCTCTTTTTTACTGTATTCTATTCTGCAATGTTTTATTGTTATTATGCTTTATCATGTTTGCTTTTCAGGTATGCAATTTTTTATACTTTACCGTTTACTGTGCTTTATTGTTAACCATTTTTTTGTCTTCAGGTACGCCATTCACAACTTTGAGTGGTTATACCAGAATGATGCCTGCAGGTTTAGGTATCATCTTGGTATCATTCTTTTCAGCCAGCGGTCGGCTTTCATGTAAAAGCAATCCTAGCGGCTAATTAGCCTCTAGACTGCTTTTACAAGCCGTGGGAGGGAATGCCCCCCCCCACCGTCTTCCGTGTTTTTCTCTGGCTCTCCTGTCTCAACAGGGAACCTGAGAATGCAGCCGGTGATTCAGCCAGCTGACCATAGAGCTGATCAGAGACCAGAGTGGCTCCAAACATCTCTATGGCCTAAGAAACCGGAAGCTACGAGCATTTTATGACTTAGATTTCGCTGGATGTAAATAGCGCCATTGGGAAATTGGGGAAGCATTTTATCACACCGATCTTGGTGTGGTCAGATGCTTTGAGGGCAGAGGAGAGATCTAGGGTCTAATAGACCCCAATTTTTTCAAAAAAGAGTACCTGTCACTACCTATTGCTATCATAGGGGATATTTACATTCCCCGAGATAACAATAAAAATGATTTAAAAAAAATAAAAATGAAAGGAACAGTTTAAAAATAAGATAAAAAAGCAAAAAAATAATAAAGAAAAAAAAAAAAATTAATAAAAGCACCCCTGTCGCCCCCTGCTCTCGCACTAAGGCGAACGCAAGCGGCGGTCTGGCGTCAAATGTAAACAGCAATTGCACCATGCATGTGAGGTATCACCGCGAAGGTTAGATCGAGGGCAGTAATTTTTGCAGTAGACCTCCTCTGTAAATCTAAAGTGGTAACCTGTAAAGGCTTTTAAAGGCTTTTAAAAATATATTTATTTTGTTGCCACTGCACGTTTGTGCGCAATTGTAAAGCATGTCATGTTTGGTATCCATGTACTCGGCCTAAGATCATCTTTTTTATTTCATCAAACATTTGGGCAATATAGTGTGTTTTAGTGCATTAAAATTTAAAAAAGTGTGTTTTTTCCCCAAAAAATGCGTTTGAAAAATCGCTGCGCAAATACTGTGTGAAAAAAAAAAATGAAACACCCACCATTTTAATCTGTAGGGCATTTGCTTTAAAAAAAATATATAATGTTTGGGGGTTCAAAGTAATTTTCTTGCAAAAAAAAAAAAACTTTTTCATGTAAACAATAAGTGTCAGAAAGGGCTTTGTCTTCAAGTGGTTAGAAGAGTGGGTGATGTGTGACATAAGCTTCTAAATGTTGTGCATAAAATGCCAGGACAGTTCAAAACCCCCCCAAATGACCCCATTTTGGAAAGTAGACACCCCAAGCTATTTGCTGAGAGGCATGTCGAGTCCATGGAATATTTTATATTGCGACACAAGTTGCGGGAAAGAGACAATTTTTTTTTTTTTTTGCACAAAATTGTCACTAAATGATATATTGCTCAAACATGCTATGGGAATATGTGAAATTATACCCCAAAATACATTCTGCTGCTTCTCCTGAGTACGGGGATACCACATGTGTGAGACTTTTTGGGAGCCTAGCCGCGTACGGAACCCCGAAAACCAAGCACCGCCTTCAGGCTTTCTAAGGGCGTGAATTTTTGATTTCTCTCTTGACTGCTTATCACAGTTTCGGAGACCATGGAATGCCCAGGTGGCACAAACCCCCCCCAAATGACCCCATTTTGGAAAGTAGACACCCCAAGCTATTTGATGAGAGGTATAGTGAGTATTTTGCAGACCTCACTTTTTGTCACAAAGTTTTGAAAATTGAAAAAAGAAAAAAAAAAAGTTTTTTCTTGTCTTTCTTCATTTTCAAAAACAAATGAGAGCTGCAAAATACTCACCATGCCTCTCAGCAAATAGCTTGGGGTGTCTACTTTCCAAAATGGGGTCATTTGGGGGGGTTTTGTGCCACCTGGGCATTCCATGGCCTCCGAAACTGTGATAGGCAGTGAAGAGTGAAATCAAAAATTTTCACCCTTAGAAATCCTGAAGGCGGTGATTGGTTTTCGGGGTCCCGTACACGGCTAGGCTCCCAAAAAGCCCCACACATGTGGTATCCCCGTACTCAGGAGAAGTAGCTAAATGTATTTTGGGGTGCAATTCCACATATGCCCATGGCCTGTGTGAGCAATATATCATTTAGTGACAACTTTGTGCAAAAAAAAAAAAAAAAAAAAAAAAAAAAATGTGTCACTTTCCCGCAACTTGTGTCAAAATATAAAATATTCCATGGACTCAATATGCCTCTCTGGAAATAGCTTGGGGTGTCTACTTTCCAAAATGGGGTCATTTGGGGGGGTTTTGTGCCACCTGGGCATTCCATGGCCTCCGAAACTGTGATAGGCAGTAAAGAGTGAAATCATAAATTTACGCCCTTAGAAATCCTGAAGGCGGTGATTGGATTTCGGGGCCCCGTACGCGGCTAGGCTCCCAAAAAGTCCCACACATGTGGTATCCCCATATTCAGGAGAAGCAGCAGAATGTATTTTGGGGTGCAATTCCACATAGGCCCATGGCCTGTGTGAGCAATATATCATTTAGTGACAACTTTTTGTAAATATTTTTTTTTTTTTTTTTTTTTGTCATTATTCAATCACTTGGGACAAAAAAAATAAATATTCAATGGGTTCAACATGCCTCTCAGCAATTTCCTTGGGGTGTCTACTTTCCACAATGGGGTCATTTGGGGGGGTTTTGTACTGCCCTGCCATTTTAGCACCTCAAGAAATGACAATGCTCAAGTGGTTAACAAACACTCTAACCACAATAAGTATATATTGCAAGTGGTTTACCAGGATTATGGCTGAAGCTATCAGCCAAAACCCCAGTATTTCTTGTTCAGCTGGCTTTCTCTTGATAGCGTTTCGAGTGGCTCATGAGCCACTGAAACGCTTTCAGAAGCAGCAGGAGGGGACGCACTCCCCGCTCTCTCTCTGGACTGGATTACCCGAGAAACAATCCGACGTTGTGGCTCGCTGGTCACATAACCTTTTCTGAATCCCAGATCTCTCCATAAAGAGGAACCGTCATCCTTATTTCTATTACAAGGGGGGGTTCCATTCCTTGTAATAAGAAAATAAAAAAAAAGGGGGGGGGGGGGGGAGTTGTACAGCACCCCTATCCCTCCGTGCTCGCACACAAAAGCAAACGCACACGTAAGTAATTTTCTAGAAAAATAATAGATTTAAACTTGTAAACAAAAAGTGCCAGAAAAGGCCAGGTCTTCAAATGGTTTATAATAAAACCTTATTACCAAAACATCCCTGATTTGTGATCTATACACAGTGATTAGTGTAGTCCATGGTGATAGATCGATGATACTACGAATAGACTGTACAGAGCTGGTTGGGGGCTTCTTGCCATCTCATTGATACACACATTGCTGACCAATGATCAGAGCTGACTTAGTTGATGAAGAACATTAATATGCAAAAAATAACTGTAAAATTAAATAGATGGTCATCAGGGAAATCTATGTATAGATTGTATTCCGCCGTGAAAACCATCCCTCCCTCCGCGGCCTCCTACCCGGGCAGTATTCTAGGAAAGCTCGGGGCTTCGGCCTGTACAGAGGAAGCCGCATATCTGCTCTGCTCCTCCCAGGAAGTGAATAGCCGGCTTCTCTCCTGAACTTGCTGCCCGCTAATGAGAGCTGTACAGCCGGCCGGGTCACCACTGAGGCCAGTACAACTCACAGGGGCAGAGGGGGTAAAGCCCTGCCATCTTGTCGGTCTGCCCACTCACCTTCTGTAGAGAAAGAGAGCGCCCTGTGAGGGGAGGAGACTTCATTCACCCCGGGCGTCCCTACTGACCGTCCTTTACCGCTGTCACCCTGAGCCTGCACTCTTATCTCTGCCCGCTAGATGGCGCTCGCACACAAATGTCTGCCTCCAGCTTCCTCATCCCTCACAGAGGGATAGGGTTGCCACCTGTGACACATGTGCCCAGGTTTCAACCCGCCCGAAACCCGGACACATATAGCAACTGTTCAACCACCCTCTGGCCCTGGCCGCAACATCTAGAGCGGTGCATCCCGATTCCCGTGCCCGCCGCCATCAATGTAGAGCTGGGCAGCGGGAGAGGGCACCCTGTGATTGTCTGAATTAGTCATGTGCGTTCATAAGGGTTTGTGATTGGCCTGGTGACTGGTCAAATGAGGTGACGTCTGTCTGTCATCTGCTCTACCACCCGCCTGTCTGTCAGATACCCCCCTTCCCTCTGTCAGATACCCCTCCCCTCTCTGTCAGATACCCCCCTCCCCTCTGTCAGATACCCCCCTTCCCTCTGTCAGATACCCCTCCCCTCTCTGTCAGATACCCCCCTTCCCTCTGTCAGATACCCCTCCCCTCTCTGTCAGATACCCCTCCCCTCTCTGTCAGATACCCCCCTCCCCTCTGTCAGATACCCCCCTCCCCTCTGTCAGATACCCCTCCCCTCTCTGTCAGATACCCCCCTTCCCTCTGTCAGATACCCTCTTTCCCTCTGTCAGATACCCCTCCCCTCTCTGTCAGATACCCCCCTCCCCTCTGTCAGATACCCCCCTCCCCTCTGTCAGATACCCCTCCCCTCTCTGTCAGATACCCCCCTTCCCTCTGTCAGATACCCCCCTTCCCTCTGTCAGATACCCCTCCCCTCTCTGTCAGATACCCCCCTCCCCTCTGTCAGATACCCCCCTCCCCTCTGTCAGATACCCCCCTCCCCTCTGTCAGATACCCCCCCTCCCCTCTGTCAGATTCCCCCCCTCTCTGTCAGATACCCCCCTCCCCTCTGTCAGATACCCCCCTCCTCTCTGTCAGATACCCCCCTCCCCTCTGTCAGATACCCCCCTCCCCTCTGTCAGATACTCCCCTCCCCTCTGTCAGATACCCCCCTCCCCTCTGTCAGATACCCCTCCCCTCTGTCAGATACTCCCCTCTGTCAGATACCCCCCTCCCCTCTGTCAGATACCCCCCCTCTCCTCTGTCAGATACCCCTCCCTGTCCCCTCTGTCAGATACTCCCCTACCCTCTGTCAGATACTCCCCCTCCCCTCTGTCAGATACCCCCCCTCCACTCTGTCAGATACCCCCCCTCCCCTCTGTCAGATACCCCCCTCCCCTCTGTCAGATACCCCCCTTCCCTCTGTCAGATACTCCCCTCTGTCAGATACCCCTCCCCTCTGTCAGATGCTCCCCTCTGTCAGATACCCCCCTCCCCTCTGTCAGATACCCCCCTCCCCTCTGTCAGCTACTCCCGTCTGTCAGATACCCCCCTTCCCTCTGTCAGATACCCATCCCCTCTGTCAGATACCCCTCCCCTCTGTCAGATACCCCTCCCCTCTGTCAGATACCCCCCTCCTCTCTGTCAGATACCCCCCTCCCCTCTGTCAGATACCCCTCCCTGACCCCCCTGTCAGATACTCCCCTCCCCTCTGTCAGATACCCCCCTCCCCTCTGTCAGAACCCCTCCCCTGTCAGATACCCCCTCCCCCTGTCAGATACCACCCTCCCCTCTGTCAGATACCCCCCTCCCCTCTGTCAGATACCCCCCTCCCCTCTGTCAGATACCCCCCTCCCCTCTGTCAGATACTCCTCCCCTCTGTCAGATACCCCCCTGCCCTCTGTCAGATACCCCTCCCCTCTGTCAGATACCCCTCCCCTCTGTCAGATACCCCCCTCCCCTCTGTCAGATGCCCCCCTCCCCTCTGTCAGTTGCCCCCTCCCCTCTGTCAGATGCCCCCCTCCCCTGTCAGCTACTCCCCTCCCCTCTGTCAGATGCCCCCCTCCCCTCTGTCAGCTCCCCCCTCCTTTCTGTCAGCTCCCCACCTCCTCTGTCAGCTACCCCCCCTCTGTCAGCTCCCCCCCTCCTCTGTCAGCTCCCCCCCTCCTCTGTCAGCTACCCCCCCTCTGTCAGCTACCCCCAAACAGCACGCATTCCCCCCCCCCTTCTTCCCCTGCTCCAGCGGGGCTAACGTCCTGCAGCCGGGTCACACTGCACTGTCTGTCTGTGTGCTCTCTCTCTCTCTCCCACCCAGCCGCCGATGCCACCAGAGACAGTGAATTGAGGGCCTCTGGACTGGTGTCCTAGCAACCAGGGACGCGTTTGCAGGAGAAAGCATAGTATTACAGACTCCGCTCTACTGAGGCCGTCCACTGCTCTATTGAGGCCGCCCACTGCTCTACTGAGGCCGTCCACTGCTCTACTGAGGCTGTACACTGCTCTACTGAGGCCAATCACTGCTCTACTGAGGCCGTCCACTGCTCTACTGAGGCCAACCACTGCTCTACTGAGGCCGTCCACTGCTCTACTGAGGCCAACCACTGCTCTACTGAGGCCGTCCACTGCTCTACTGAGGCTGTACACTGCTCTACTGAGGCCAATCACTGCTCTACTGAGGCCGTCCACTGCTCTACTGAGGCCAACCACTGCTCTACTGAGGCCGTCCACTGCTCTACTGAGGCCAACCACTGCTCTACTGAGGCCGTCCACTGCTCTACTGAGGCCGTCCACTGCTCTACTGAGGCCGTCCACTGCTCTACTGAGGCCGTCAACTGCTCTATTGAGGCCGTCCACTGCTCTACTGAGGCCGTCCACTGCTCTACTGAGGCCAACCACTGCTCTACTGAGGCCGTCCACTGCTCTACTGAGGCCGTCCACTGCTCTACTGAGGCCGTCCACTGCTCTACTGAGGCCGTCCACTGCTCTACTGAGGCCAACCACTGCTCTACTGAGGCCGTCCACTGCTCTACTGAGGCCGTCCACTGCTCTACTGAGGCCGTCCACTGCTCTACTGAGGCCAACCACTGCTCTACTGAGGCCAACCACTGTTTCACTGAGGCCAACCACTGCTCTATTGAGGCCGTCCACTGCTCTATTGAGGCCGTCCACTGCTCTACTGGCTGACAGTGTCCACTTTTAAGGTAGGCTAGTTCCTGACGCTCTAAAAAGAAATAGAGATCTGCCAAACCACATGTTCTTTATTTTCCTTCAGCTGCGTCATGCTTTTCGTTCTCAGTTCTCTGGTCCACTGGTTCTGGAAATGTCCTCTGTGGAGAGTGCGCTTAGATCACCTGACGGTGGGAGAACATTATCTACAGTGTATAATATATTGATATCTGGCGATACATCTAAAGTCTCCCTGCTGTATGAGCTCTGGAAGGGGGACGTTCCAGAATTAGCGGCTGATGATTGGGAGGAAGGCATACAGCAATATTTACCCCTGGTGATTTCAGCGAGAGATAGATTCATGCAGTTGAAGTTTATTCACCGCGCATACTGCTCCCCACTACGCTTAGCGAAAATATACCCTGACAGAACAGCAAACTGCCATAGAAGTACCTTGAGTGGAGCTGATTTCTTTTATGTGGTCTGGACCTGTCCTCATGTAGTGGAGTTCTGGAAAAGTATTCTAACCGAGATTAACTCAGTGGGGAATCTGATGATCCCATACAGTCCAATCCCTCTTCTCTTGGGTATTTGCGACTTCCTAGAAGTCTCCTGGGCGAAAAAATTGTTTATCTTTTACACTACATTGTATGCGAGAAAGGCAATACTAATGCAATGGAATCAGCCCCAACCGCCCACTAAACAACTCTGGCAATCATTAGTAAACGCAGCATTATCGTTATATAAGTTAACATACTTGGGAAGAAATTGTCCCAAGAAATTTGATAAGATTTGGGCAGCATGGGTGAAGGCGAAATATCTAACGATTGAGTAAGATCTGTGGACCACTACCCACTATACCTATCTTGAGTTCTTCCCACCGCTTATTCCATGACCGTACTTTCTTGGTAATGGGATGGTTAGGGTTCTAAGGAGGGTACTCAACGAGACACCCCCCCCTCCCAAGGGTAATATTTTAGAACTATGTTTGTAGCGATTACTGTCTGTAAGCTTTTGTAACTCGACATAAATGTTTGTTTTGTGAAAATTTAAATAAACTATATGTTTAAAAAAATAGGTAGGCTAGTTCCTAATTTTAACTGACATTTCTTTTATTAATTAAATCATATTTTATGGGTACACAAATGCTTTTGTTTTATTTAATCATGCCCCTTTAAGTCCCCCTACTGTTAATGCAATTTGGCCACAGCCACTGTTCTCTGTAGCACACCTCATTACTACTCTCTTTGGGTAACCCAAAAGGTGTCCCAGGTATTTTACAATCCTATATCGTGTACTACAAAAAAAATTGCTGTGCGCCGCAAAAGTGTTCGGATTTGGCTTGAAGAAAAGTTGGCATCCCTACAGAGGCAGCTTGCATACATGGCTAAAATTACAGTTGCGGTTTCATGTTACAGTGCATTCCATTGGTCTGCTCTATGGTGACAACGCTACTTTTTCCATTGATATAGTGCAGTGGGTGGGGGTTTTCACCCTAGGATGAGGGATCACCAGGTGAAAAGAAAGGCATAAGTTAATGCAGCCATCTCATCCAAGGATTGTTTTTGGTTTCTCTCACATATGCGGTGAATTACGTTTTTTCCGCACTTGATGAAGGCCAGTTACAGCTCGGGCACATAGAAAACTACATGTTTGCACTAGGGTGACCACGCGTCCCACATTGCCCGGGAAAGTCCCGCATCTTGGAAGTCTGTCCCGGGTCCCAGGCACCTTCATTCCGGGACAATACAGTGTCCTAGATTGAAATTGACATGGCTGATGCAGCCGTTCATGATTCTGTGGCCATGTCTGTCTCCTCTTTCCGACTCTCTCGCCCCACCAACGATTTCATCATAGGTGTGCCCACGGGGTGTGCCCAGTGCCCAGGCACACCCTAATCATCCAGCCCTGTCTGTGTTTCACAAGTTATGTTAGTGCTAAATTCCCGCAACATCTGTCCCTGTGTAACTCAGTCACCACCACTGGGGCAGGTAAAAACAGCTGTGCTGCGAGTGGGAGGTGTTTCAGCAGGGAACTAGGAGAACTAGGACCTCAGCCGCGGAGTAAGCCAGCCGCATTTGCCGATGCAGCTTCTATAGTTCCGGCTGCAGGTCCCCACAGGCGCCAGCGGAGTGATCTACATCTGCACTCTGCCCCCCCCTGGCATCTCTCGCCCTTGGAATGGAAGCAGCGGACTAGCGGAGCCTGGAGAGCGGCAGACGAGTGGCTGCAGCCTGCTGCTAAAGATAAAACAAGGAAGAGGGGCGCCTCTGAGTATATATCAATAATCATTTATTTACAACAAACAATATCCACTCACATGGAGGACTGTAGTATTGCGTTCCGGTGCATCTCTGAGTCGAGGAGAAGCTGGAGGACCACAAGTCTCAGCAAGTCCGTGCAGTGCTGGTCACACATCAGGTCCTGGCAAGGATGGATGGTGGTGTCTGGACACGGTAGGGGCTCCCTCAGGTCTCCAGATGGCACTTCCGGATTGGTAGTGGGTTTAGAGTGGCATAGACCAACGGTCTGTGGGTTCCAAGGAGGGGGTAAGGGGACGCCAAAGCCGATCGCCGTGCGCGCTGCCGTCTGAGGCTCGTACGGCTCCATGAAAGAGATGGTGACGGCCATACAGGGAGCCAGAACGAGGCCTGGAAAGCAAGCACAGCGCGGCGCAGGGCCATGACGTCACAGCTATGCGACGCGTTTCTGAGTCTGCGCGCTATTGGTGACAGGAATAGCGGCACACCTTTCTCAAGCATCTTGAGAAAGGAGTGCCGCTATTCCTGTCACCAATAGCACGCAGACTCAGAAACGCGTCGCATAGCTGTGACGTCACGGCCCGGCGCCGCGCTGTGCTTGCTTTCCAGGCCTCGTTCTGGCTCCCTGTACGGCCGTCACCATCTCTTTCACGGAGCCGTACGAGCCTCAGACGGCAGCGCGCACGACGATCGGCTTTGGCGTCCCCTTACCCCCTCCTTGGAACCCACAGACCGTTGGTCTATGCCACTCTAAACCCACTACCAATCCGGAAGTGCCATCTGGAGACCTGAGGGAGCCCCTACCGTGTCCAGACACCACCATCCATCCTTGCCAGGACCTGATGTGTGACCAGCACTGCACGGACTTGCTGAGACTTGTGGTCCTCCTGCTTCTCCTCGACTCAGAGATGCACCGGAACGCAATACTACAGTCCTCCATGTGAGTGGATATTGTTTGTTGTAAATAAATGATTATTGATATATACTCAGAGGCGCCCCTCTTCCTTGTTTTATCTTCCTCAGCCTATTGGACCTTGCTTCTGGTCTTTTTTTGGTGGCAGCCCTGATTGACTTCCTCTTGTATATACATCTATATACACCAATCCCGCCATTGGACTATTTAGGAACAGTTATGTGAGGTATACCTGCTTTGCGCCTTTTTTACTTGTTTTTTGCAGCCTGCTGCTAGATCGAGGTAGTGTATGCATTTAGAAGCTTCCACCAGTTTTTCTATCTCCCCCCAAGTCTCATGTATGTTCGATCTGTGCCCTCATTCACTTAGATCCCCCCCCCCCTATCTCCAGTGCCGTCTGCCCAGAGAACCTGGAGGCAGGGCACTGCTACTGCCAGGTGCTGCTGACACTGTGCAGGGAAGGGGGTGAGCCAGCTGATGTTCTAAGAAAAGTCAATTTGGAGAAGTAAGCTGGCAGTTTCACATCAGAACTATTCAGAAGGATTTGTTTGCAGTTTGATGAGAATGATTAAGTTAATACAAAGGATGGAAGAGCAGAGTCTTCAACCTCTGCCGGGTTAGCCCCCCCATATCAAAATTTTTGAAAAAATCTTATGCAGTTTGTTAGATCTTTGTTAGATCAGGTTAGATCAACCGTTGTTTACGTTAGATCTCACACAGAAGAAGCGATATTAACAGTTATTTGCTGGGGGGGCTAACCCGTCATCAGCCCCCCCTTATCAAAAAAATGACCAAACAGTTAGCTATTTTGGAAGCAATTTGCTAGATCCGGTAAGATCAAGTGGTTTTAACGTTAGATCTCACATAATTAGAGACTTATTAAGTGATTAATGAAGGGGGCTGGCCCCCCCTTATCAAATTTTCCAGCCAAAAATCATTCAGGCTAATAGATATTCGTTAGATCCGGTAAGATCAAGTGGTTTTAACGTTAGATCTCACATCATTTCAGAGATATTAGGTGGTACATATGGATGGGTTAGCCCCCCCTTATCAAATTTTCGGGCCAAAAATCATTCAGGCTAATAGATATTCGTTAGATCCGGTAAGATCAAGTGTTTTCAACGTTAGATCTCACATAATTAGAGACTTAAGTGATTAATGAGGGGGGCTGGCCCCCCCTTATCAAATTTTCCAGCCAAAAATCATTCAGGCTAATAGATATTCGTTAGATCCGGTAAGATCAAGTGGTTTTAACGTTAGATCTCACATCATTTCAGAGATATTAGGTGGTACATATGGATGGGTTAGCCCCCCCTTATCAAATTTTCGGGCCAAAAATCATTCAGGTTAATAGATATTTGTTAGATCCAGTAAGATCAAGTGTTTTCAACGTTAGATCTCACATCATTTCAGAGATATTCCACATCAAAATAGAGATATTAGGTGGTACATATGGGCGGGCTGGCCCCCCCTTATCGAATTTTCGTTCCAAAAATCATTCAGTCTAATAGATATTCGTTAGATCCGGTAAGATCAAGTGTTTTTAACGTTAGATCTCACATCATTTCAGAGATATTCCACATCAAAATAGAGATATTAGGTGGTGGTACATATGGACGGGCTGGCCCCCCCTTATCAAATTTTCTGGCCAAAAATCATTCAGGCTAATAGATTTTCATTAGATCCGGTAAGATCAAGTGTTTTTAACGTTAGATCTCACATAATTAGAGACTTATTAAGTGATTAATGAGGGGGGGCTGGCCGCCCTTATCAAATTTTCGGGCCAAAAAACCTTCAGGCTAATAGATATTCATTAGATCCGGTAAGATCAAGTGGTTTTAACGTTAGATCTCACATCATTTCAGAGATATTCCACGTCAAAATAGAGATATTAGGTGGTACATATGGACGGGCTGCCCCCCCCTTATCGAATTTTCAGGCCAAAAATCATTCAGGCTAATAGATATTCGTTAGATCGGGTAAGATCAAGTGTTTTTAACGTTAGATCTCACATCATTTCAGAGATATTCCACATCAAAATAGAGATATTAGATGTACATATGGACGGGTTAGCCCCCCCTTATCAAATTTTCTGGTCAAAAATCATTCAGGCTAATAGATATTCGTTAGATCCGGTAAGATCAAGTGGTTTTAACGTTAGATCTCACATCATTTCAGAGATATTCCACATCGAAATAGAGATATTAGGTGATACATATGGACGGGCTGGCCCCACCTAATCAAATTTTCTGGTCAAAAATCATTCAGGCTAATAGATATTCATTAAATCTGGTAAGATCAAGTGGTTTTAACGTTAGATCTTACATCATTTCAGAGATATTCCATAAAAAATAGAGATTTTAGGTGGTACAGAAGGTACATCCATCTTCAACCGTCTCTGGATAGTCTCTGGAACCTTCTTTGCATGGTTCTTCAGCGGGTGCGTGTAGTCTCTCCTCACACCTCTGTTCACCTCCCTGCCTCATGGTGATCTCTCCTCAGACCAACAAGCTTAAGTCTTTAGCTAGCCCCCCCTTCTTGCAAAGCAGTCTGGGCTTGGTAGTTCCACCCCCTGTAGAAATCAATGGGGCTGTATTGTGGGCCGTGGTCCTCTGCTGCTGCTTGATTGGCTTCCTCTCCCTGCCAATAGGGACACAGAAGAGGAGAGGGAGGGGGAGAAATCCCCCACAGGGACTGACAGGTGTGCTCTCCCTCAGTGAATGCCTGTGTTAGTGTCTATTCAGTCCGGCGGTCGATGGCAGGAATGGCGGGAGGTGTGGGACCATGGGTAATAGAGTAGCCCCCGCTACACACTCCCCCCCAAAGAACCTTTGGTCCACCAAAGGAGGTAAAGAGTTTATGACCTGTTACATGCTTTTGATATACACACGGGGAAAAAAAACAGGTTAGTGTGCACAGGAAACCATACAATTTACATCTGCATAAAACCCTGGCAGAGGAACATCCCAAAAATTAGCATAGGAGGGGAGGTTAACTGGAATGGCCCAGCTAGATGTGCCAGGGGCTGAGTGTCAAAAACCAAGAAATCAGGCCAAGACAGAAGTACAGTTAAATCACACTTGTTTAATAATAAAAGTAAAAAGAACAAACGTAGTCAAAACATAGCCAAAGTTCAGTAACCAGAACGGATAATCAGCCAAGCCAGAAGTCAGGGATCAATGTAGTGGAACAGCAAGCAGGATCTAGAGCCAGAAGGGATGTCAGCAAAGCAAGTCTTGAACAGGATCGCAGGAGATTGTTTCTGTGATGTTGACCAAGGCGAAGGCAGAGATCCTCTGGACTGGACGGCTTATGTAGGCAGGACTGACAAGCAGGATATCATCAACAGCTGAGTAACTGTGGAGAAATAGGAGCTGGCAATTATCCGACAGCTGAGCCCAGCCCTGACAGTGAGTTGGGATTGTCCGCCACCAAATCTGCAGTGGAAGGGTCAGTTTCTTCAAGAGTCCTTTTTGCAATGAGAACGACCTCCTCAGAGCTTTCACTCAAAGTATCATATATTAGTCTTTTGGGTGGGTGAATAACCCTTCGCTCTCGCTGTTCTTTAGGTTCTGGGGTTACAGGCACACTGGTCTCTTCTTCTTCCTGCATATTAGCTTCAGCTTCCTCAATGAGGGATGGAAAGTCTTAGGGGTCTGTTGTCAGCAGGGAAGATTGAGGGTCTTCCAACTCTTCAAAAGGTGGACTTTGAGGTACAAACTCAGGAGCCTCTGGCCTGAAAGTCACCTCAGTCACCTTGGTAGGAGAAGAAAGGGGGGGGGGGGTGGCAGGCCCTGGCATTCGAGATGGCCACAGACAATCTCTCTCTTCATCCTCGCTGTTTTCATCTTCAGCAAGGGGTGAGATCTAGTCACTGGCCGGGATCTTTGAGAGGCCGTGGGTGTGGACTGTAAATCTGGCTGTGGTGGCACATGAACTGCTTCAGATGATTGTGATGCTAAGTCTTCAGCAGGCCTGTGCTTCTCTCTGGCCGGATTTGATATGCTGGGTGTTTGGGCAGATGCTTGCAAACGACATAGGGCTGCGACTTTCAGCAGTTAGCCAACTTGTGCTTTCCAGGGACACCCAGGTTTCTCAGCAGTACCTTGTCATCCGGCTGTAGGTCCTGCACTCGTACCCTAAGGTCAAAGTTTATTTTGTTTCTCTGTCCTCGGGCATATGAGGCAGCTTGAGCCTTATCATAGGTGGTTTTCAGACGTCTCTGCAGGCGATCCACATTCCCTCTGTGGAAAGTTGCTAAGGTATGGTCGAGGGATGTGCCGAAGGCCAAGTCTACTCACAGCCGGGCCTACAGTCTGAACATCAAACTATAGGGAGAGTAACCTGTGGCATCATTGGCGGTGCTGTTATATGCATGCACAATAGCCACTATATGCTTGCTCCAGTGCTGCTTTTGTTCTGAACTTAGAGTTCCAAGTATATCCAGGAGGGTTCAGTTGAATCTCTCTGGTTTTAGACTTCCTGATGCCCAACAGGTCTGAAAGTCTCTTGATGAGACTACTTTTGACATCTCTCGCTTGATCAGAGTGGATGCGTTGGGACAGACCATAGTGCACAAAGAATTTCTCCGCGAAGACCTTGGCCACCATAGATGCTTGTTGGTCCCTCGTGGAAAACGCCTGGGCATACCGAGTGAAATGGTCAGTCACTACCAGGATATTTCCCTGCCCACTCAGATCAGGCTCCAAGCACAGAATGTCAATGCACACCAGCTTCATGGGTCCTTGGCTCTGAAGATGGTCCATTGGGGCAGCTCGGTGAGGCAAAGTCTTCCTTTGGATACATCTGATGCAGGAGTGGCAATAGTCCTCAACTTCAGCCTGCATGCAGGGCCAGTAGAACCGGTCCCTCAACAGGAGAAAAGTCCTCTTGGGCCCTAGGTGGCCATGGTTGTCATGTAGGTGTCAGGGCTGGGCTCAGCCCTTCCTTCTCTGAGCTGGCCGCTCAGCTGTCGGCTAATTGCCAGCTCCCATTTCTCTCCACAGTTACCCAGCAAGTTGTCCAGCTCACTTGATCTCTGCCTTCACCTTTGTCAACATCACAGAGTCTTTCTCCTGCGTTCCTGTTGAAGACTTGCTAGGCTGACGTTCCTTCTGGCTTCTGATCCTGCTTGCTGTACTACTACGTTTATCTCCGGCTCTCTGACATTTGCTTGGCTGACTACCCGATCCGGTTACTGAACTCTGGCTTGTTTTGACTACGCTTACTCTGTTTACTTTATTATTATTATTATTATTAAAGAAATGTGATTTAACTATACTTCTGTCTTGGTCTGATTCATGGTTTCTGATAGTAGGGCAGTTAATACGGTCTCCGTATGTTTTTCAGGTAGGAATAGCTGCCATTTTTCTTCAGAATCGTCAGAGGGGCCCCTTCGGTAGACCGACCCTCTGTGCACCTGAAACTGATCCCACTCTCGGTGCAGCAGATGGGTTTCCTTCGGGGAGTCAGTGAGGAGCAAGTCAGGGCATTGGCTGTCCAAGGCCTTGAATGCCAAGCTACAGGGAGGGTCCTCTAACTGGTCCCTCGACAGGTCTTTGACAGCTTGGGCAGACCTTCATCCCCGACTTGGGCGACATTGCAATAACATCTGGGGACACCAACGGCTGACACTCCAATCTCTTCGGTCCTGGATCCTACTCCAGGTTGATGTTCTGCTCCTTGACATAAGGCTCGTACCCTTCAGGTGTCAGTTGGGCCTATTCTTTTGGAGGGTCTCTGGAACAATGGGGCTTTCTTGACAAAGCATCAGCGTCTTGTTTCCTGACCCCGGTCGATACTTCAGGCTGAAAATAAACCCTGATAGAGCAGCCAACCATTTGTGACCCGTGGCGTCCAACTTGGTGGTAGTGAGGATGTAGGTGAGAGCATTGTTGTCGGTCTTGATCACGAACTCCACTTCATACAGGTAATCCCTCAGCTTATCCACCCACTTCAAGGCCAGAAACTCAAGTTTGTTCATGGGATAGTTCTTCTCGGCGGGGGCCAAGTTTCGACTCAACGTAGGCAACAGGCCGTAGATGGCAGTCATGTTCTTTATATAGCACCCTACCTAACCCATCACCTCCGATATAGACACTAGTATGGATATACGTGCATCGTTACCAAATATCCATAATATCCCTGTACTTATGGATAATCAAACATTAAAATCACTTGATCTTACCGGATCTAATGAATATCAATTAGCCAGGTGATTTTTTTGGCCAGAAAATTTGATAAGAGGGGGCCAGCCCCCCTCATTAATCACTTAATAAGTCTCTAATTATGTGAGATCTAATCTCATCCTTACGTACTACCACCTAATATCTCTAACATTAAAACCACTTGATCTTACCGGATCCAACGAATATCTCTTAGCCTAGATGATTTTTGGCCAGAAAATTGCATGTAGGGGGGCTAACCCGTCCACATGTACCACCTAATATCTCTATTTTGATGTGGAATATCTCTGAAATGATGTGAGATCTAACGTTAAAACCACTTGATCTTACTGGATCTAACGAATATCTATAAGCCTGAAAGATTTTTGGCCAGAAAATTTGATAAGGGGGGGCTAACCCATCCATATGTACCACCTAGTATCTCTATTTTGATGTGGAATATCTCTGAAATGATGTGAGATCTAACGTTAAAAACACCTGATCTTCCCCCCCCCCTCTTCCGCTCCATCAGAGCTTTACTGACACAGTGGAAAAAACATCATATCTCCCTTTTAGGTCGTATAGCCTCTATTAAGATGACCATTCTCCCGAAGCTCCTATATCTTTTCCAAACCCTTCCTATCCCCATACCACTTAAACACTTGAAAAAGCTCCAGTCGGAATTACTCCAATTCGTTTGGAACTATAAAAGGCATAGGATACCGAGGACAGTAATGCTGGCGTTACGCAGAGAGGGAGGACTAGCTTTCCCTGATATTATTAAATATTACCAGGCTGCGCAATTAAAAGCGATAGCCTCATGGTTTACTCAAAAATCATATAACAAATGGACCGAAATTGAAAAGCTTTGGTTAGCTCCAATACACCCGAACAACCTTCTATGGAGTACGAATGCGGAGGTGCCCCCAGATCGGATGCTGGGCCCCATGTCTCTGTTACGACGGACTTGGCGCACACTGGCCCGACCTCATAAACTGTCCTCAGAGAGATCACCACTGACCTCTTTTATCTGCAATCCTAAAGTGCCAGATAGCCTAACACATCAGATGTCCTACCCTTGGTCCTCTAGAAACCTATTCCATTTCGGGAGTATAGTGGAACCCAGAACTCGTAAATTATTATCTTTCTCTGAACTACAAGCAAAACACGATTTGCCAAAACAGGCATTTTACGGATACTTACAAATTCGACACTACGCACTGACTATAACCTCGAACTTGCAGTTCTCTCCCCCATCCTCCTTTGAAACTATAATATTAGAGGGGAATGCGCAGAAAGGTATCATATCGGGAATTTATAAGATTTTAAATACCATCTCCCTAGAGGAGCAAGGAAAACACTCCTACATGCTTAAATGGGAGAAAATCCTTGATGAGGAACTCCCTATAGAGCAATGGCAGGCGATCTGGAACCAAACAGCAAAGAGCTCAATGTGCACTCTTTACAAGGAAAATGCATACAAAATTTTGTTTTTCTGGTATATGACCCCAGATGTGCTCCATGCAATTTTCCCCACTAGCTCAGATCGGTGTTGGCGATGTCAGGGAGGAAAAGGCACCCTCATACATATTTATTGGGAGTGCCCGTTGATTACCCCCTTTTGGGACAAGGTCCAGCATCTCCTGTCCCACCTTCTGGAGCTGCAGGTTCGAGCTTCCCCAAAGTTCTTTTTACTAGGACTATCACCACTCAAACTTCGCACACCATATAAGAAACTAATAAGGCACATACTCACAGCGGCCAAATGCCTAGTAGCCCTAAACTGGAAACGCCGTTCCCCACCCTCTCCTGAAGATCTTTACTCCAGAATTAAAGATGTTGAACTGATGGAGAGAATGACGGCTAGAATGCAAGACAGATTGGAGGCACACAACGGGGTCTGGGAGCTGTGGCATCTCCGGGAGGACCCACCATGACCAGGTACCCACCTTACTCAGATGGCCTACTTTTTATTTCCCCTTTCTTTCCCTTTCTCTCTCTTCCTTTTCTCCTATTCATCCTTCTCTATTACAGACCTTAAAGATTTGAATCCTCATAGGCATTATTATAGAACAATGTAACTGAATTAACATCCTCCATCTACAAAAGGAATAGCTAACAGTTAAACGATGAGATATCTTTGAAACTTAATAAGAATTTAATAACTTTATTTCATAAATATATGTTTGATTGTGGATAAGATATGCTGGATAATATTTACAACTTCCCTTGCTTCTCTAATTCTGTATTGCAACTGAGAATGATAACAATAATAAAAACTGTTATTTGGAAGAAAAAAAAAACACCTGATCTTACCGGATCTAACGAATATCTATTAGCCTGAATGATTTTGTCCTGAAAATTTGATGAGGGGGGGGCTAACCCGTCCATATGTACCACCTAATCTCTCTATTTTGATGAGGAATGTCTCTGAAATTATGTGAGATCTAACGTTAAAAACACTTGATCTTACCGGATCTAACGAATATATATTAGCCTGAATGATTTTTGACCAGAAAATTTGATAAGGGGGGGCTAACCCGTCCATATGTACCACCTAATATCTCTATTTTGATGTGGAATATCTCCAAAATGATGTGAGATCTAACGTTAAAACCACTTGATCTTACCGGATCTAACGAATATCTATTAGCCTGAATGATTTTTGGCCCGAAAATTCGATAAGGGGGGGCCAGCCCGTCCATATGTACCACCTAATATCTCTATTTTGATGTGGAATATCTCTGAAATGATGTGAGATCTAACGTTAAAACCACTTGATCTTACCGGATCTAACGAATATCTATTAGCCTGAAAGATTTTTGGCCCTAAAATTTGATAAGGGGGGGCCAGCCCCACCCATTAATCACTTAATAAGTCTCTAATTATGTGAGATCTAACGTAAAAAACACTTGATCTTACCGGATCTAACGAATATCTATTAGCCTGAATGATTTTTGGCCAGAAAATTTGATAAGGGGGGGCCAGCCCGTCCATATGTACCACCTAATATCTCTATTTTGATGAGGAATATCTCTGAAATTATGTGAGATCTAATGTTAAAAACACTTGATCTTACCGGATCTAATGAATATCTATTAGCCTGAATGATTTTTGACCAGAAAATTTGATAAGGGGGGGCTAACCCGTCCATATGTACCACCTAATATCTCTATTTTGA
This sequence comes from Lithobates septentrionalis, assembly GCA_037952835.1. NCBI lineage: Eukaryota > Metazoa > Chordata > Amphibia > Anura > Ranidae > Lithobates > Lithobates septentrionalis. Next base: position 295,058 of record JBBDGP010000995.1, read on the forward strand.
TGTGGAATATCTCCAAAATGATGTGAGATCTAACGTTAAAACCACTTGATCTTACCGGATCTAACGAATATATATTAGCCTGAATGATTTTTGACCAGAAAATTCGATAAGGGGGGGCCAGCCCGTCCATATGTACCACCTAATATCTCTATTTTGATGTGGAATATCTCCAAAATGATGTGAGATCTAACGTTAAAACCACTTGATCTTACCGGATCTAACGAATATCTATTAGCCTGAATGATTTTTGGCCCGAAAATTCGATAAGGGGGGGCCAGCCCGTCCATATGTACCACCTAATATCTCTATTTTGATGTGGAATATCTCTGAAATGATGTGAGATCTAACGTTAAAACCACTTGATCTTACCGGATCTAACGAATATCTATTAGCCTGAAAGATTTTTGGCCCTAAAATTTGATAAGGGGGGGCCAGCCCCACCCATTAATCACTTAATAAGTCTCTAATTATGTGAGATCTAACGTAAAAAACACTTGATCTTACCGGATCTAACGAATATCTATTAGCCTGAATGATTTTTGGCCAGAAAATTTGATAAGGGGGGGCCAGCCCGTCCATATGTACCACCTAATATCTCTATTTTGATGAGGAATATCTCTGAAATTATGTGAGATCTAATGTTAAAAACACTTGATCTTACCGGATCTAATGAATATCTATTAGCCTGAATGATTTTTGACCAGAAAATTTGATAAGGGGGGGCTAACCCGTCCATATGTACCACCTAATATCTCTATTTTGATGTGGAATATCTCCAAAATGATGTGAGATCTAACGTTAAAACCACTTGATCTTACCGGATCTAACGAATATCTATTAGCCTGAATGATTTTTGGCCCGAAAATTCGATAAGGGGGGGCCAGCCCGTCCATATGTACCACCTAATATCTCTATTTTGATGTGGAATATCTCTGAAATGATGTGAGATCTAACGTTAAAACCACTTGATCTTACCGGATCTAACGAATATCTATTAGCCTGAAAGATTTTTGGCCCTAAAATTTGATAAGGGGGGGCCAGCCCCACCCATTAATCACTTAATAAGTCTCTAATTATGTGAGATCTAACGTAAAAAACACTTGATCTTACCGGATCTAACGAATATCTATTAGCCTGAATGATTTTTGGCCAGAAAATTTGATAAGGGGGGGCCAGCCCGTCCATATGTACCACCTAATATCTCTATTTTGATGAGGAATATCTCTGAAATTATGTGAGATCTAATGTTAAAAACACTTGATCTTACCGGATCTAATGAATATCTATTAGCCTGAATGATTTTTGGCCAGAAAATTTGATAAGGGGGGGCCAGCCCGTCCATATGTACCACCTAATATCTCTATTTTGATGTGGAATATTTCTGAAATGATGTGAGATCCAACGTTAAAAACACTTGATCTTACCGGATCTAACGAATATCTATTAGCCTGAATGATTTTTGGCCCGAAAATTTGATAAGGGGGGGCCAGCCCCCCCTCATTAATCACTTAATAAGTCTCTAATTATGTGAGATCTAACATTAAAAACACTTGATCTTACCAGATCTAACGAATATCTATTAGCCTGAATGATTTTTGGCCCGAAAATTTGATAAGGGGGGGCCAGCCCCCCCTCATTAATCACTTAATAAGTCTCTAATTATGTGAGATCTAACGTTAAAACCACTTGATCTTACCGGATCTAACAAATTGCTTCCAAAATAGCTAACTGTTTGGTCATTTTTTTGATAAGGGGGGGCTGATGACGGGTTAGCCCCCCCAGCAAATAACTGTTAATATCGCTTCTTCTGTGTGAGATCTAACGTAAACAACGGTTGATCTAACCTGATCTAACAAAGATCTAACAAACTGCATAAGATTTTTTCAAAAATTTTGATATGGGGGGGGGGGGGGCTAACCCGGCAGAGGTATAGAAGATCAGTGTGCAAAGTCCATTCCAGCCATTCATGAACACACAAAGCACTTTCAATAGGAAACACAAGACAGTTCAGCTGGGCATTACATGATGAACGTTCTGGCTGCTTCTCACATGCGAGGGCATGGCTTTGTGACACTGGTGGCCCGTCCATTTCTTGCTGGTTTTCTCCACTGAACACATGGGGATTAGTCCTCACGGCGGCCATCTTTTTGTAGCCCGCTGGAAGTGACTTTGTTCTCACACTTAGTTAAAGGACATTTTTTTTTTCTTAAAGGGGCAGTTTAAAAAAAAAATGTTTTTTTTTAAATGTATTTATTTATTTTTGTGACTACAGCAGGGGGGGGGGGGGGGGCGGCACCAGGGCGCCCCCTGTGGACGGGCCGCCACTGATCCCAGGTATGATGAAGTTTGAAACACAAAATCATAAATTATAATATAATAAATAAATATAAATAATAAAAAAAATAATAATAATAAAATTAATTTCCCCACGATTCACTATCGCTCAATTCTGCAAGTGTTTTAATTTACTATCGCTGTTTTCTAGCTGGTCTAAAACCACTTTTGACATAAAGGGACACTTTCTGGTTGCTTTGGACAATCTCCAGTTTCTAGGCAGAAAGAACAGTATATAATATAAAACTGCATGCAGGGCATTGGACAAAGCACTAGGGACAAAAAGGATGTGAAATGATTTCATACAGTAATGTAATCTGTAAGATTACACTGTATGTATTATGATTTTTCACTTTTTTTAAATTTGCCGCCGGGCTCTGCCCCCTTTGCGTTGCGACGCTCGCAGGGAACTGAGCCCGGCACAGAGAAGCATCGGGCGGAAGAAGAGAGCCCACGGACACAGCAGGGGGACATCGCAGGATCCTGGGGAAAGGTAAGTACACTGCACCAGGATCCTGCAATGCAATCCTGAGTGTGGCTCGGGGTTACCGCTAATGGTGCTGAGATTTAACCCTGAGTCACACTCGGGAAGACCGGGTTGCTGTCACGTACCTTACAGCGGAGCCCAAAATGATGAGGGAGTGCGAGGGCAACGAAAGGGTGCAGGTGCCTGCAGGAAGGAGGCTGGAACTTGGAGATATAGGAACCTCTGCTGAGGAGATGTGGAAACTGATCACCAAACTTGTTCAGCGGGAACCAGATCAGGATCAACTGCAGAATCAGGAACAGGCAGGAGTCGGCAACAGGCTGGCAGCGGGGTACCAAGTCAGAAGGCAAAACCGTAGTCAGGAACAGGCAGGGGTTGGCAACAGATGGGCAGCAGGGTACAGAATCAGGAGGCAGAGCCGTAATCATAAGTTCAAGCCAAGGTCAGTATTGCAAGTAGAGGCAGGTTCAGCAGGCAGGGGAGATCCAAGAGAATGGTCAGAAGATAGCCGGGTTTTCAGGAACAAGGTCAATCAGGCAGAGTATCAACAGGAACACAGGAACAAGCTGAAGACAATCCAGCACTGATGCTAGGCAGACTCTCTGTTTATATAGGGTGCTGTGTGCCAGGATTGGCGCCAGCGTACGTGCGTATGCGCATGCGCATTAGCAACTTAGCACATCGGCACATGCGCATTAGCAGATTAGCACTTTGCCACATTGGCGCATGCGCGTTAGCATATTAGCGCTTTGGCACTCGCGGACGCGCGTTAGCGCGTGTGCGCATTCGCATAGAGGTGCCATTGTGCATGCCCACCCTGGATCTCATTTGCCTCTGGCTATGGTTCCGTGCATGCACCTTGGCATTAGCAGAATGAGGATTGGCAGCTGCTGCATGGAGACGGGTGCTTGCTGTGTGAGTTCTCTGACAGTTGCATTCTCAACCTAGTAAAGTCTCCATTAAAATCGCTAAAAGAAGGCTGCAGTATTTTCGGTCTGATCATAGATACAGCCCAGAAAAAGGGTCTTCTTGCCCAGAAGAAAAAAAAATAAAACACCACTCTATAAAAGAGTTGGTGCGGATGGTCAGGTCAAAAGGAGGTCCCTCCATTCACCTTTGCATGAGGTTGTTAGAAAGGATCGTGGCTTCATTCGAAGCAGTTCCCTTTGCCCAGTTGCATTCGAGACTGTTGCAAAACAGTATTCTATTTTCTTGGAACAAAACGATCCAAGCTTTGGACTTGCCAATGCGGCTGTCCCCAAGAGTGTCCCAAAGCCTCAATTGGTGGTTACTAAAGAATGTCCTAAAGGGTAAATACTTCAAACCACTTTTCTGGAAAGTGGTAATGACAGAGAAGACAAGTGTTCAAGAACCGAAAGAGCCTTGCCCATCAACATCCTAGAGATTCGGGCAGTGCGTCTGGCTCTAAAAGCCTGGACTTCCAGGTTAAGAGATTGTCCCGACAGGATCCAATCCATCAATGCCACGGCTGTGGCCTATATCAATCACCAAAAGGGGCACCAAGAATCTCTCAGTGCAGAGACAAGTGAACCATATTCTAACTTGGGCAGAAAGAAATATTCCGTGCCCATCGGCAGTCTTCATTCCGGGAATAGAGAATTGGCACGCGCACTACTTGTGCCGCCAGCAGATTATTCCCAGGGAAATGGTCTATTCACCCCGACATGTTTCGGGCTGTTTGTCAAGAATGGGGGACTCCGGATGTAGATCTTCTAGCATCCAGTGCAACAAAGTTAGTCAACTTTGTGTCCACAACAAGGGATCCATTCGCATGCAAAACAGATGCGTTGGTGATACTGTGGGATCAGCTTTTACTGATCTATGCATTTCCCCCTATTCAGTTGCTGCATCGACTTCTTTGCAGGATCAAGCTGGAAAGAAAACCGGTAATTCTGGCAGTGGGGGATCTGTGGTCTCTTCCACAAAGGCCAGACCTGCTCTCACAGGGGCCGATATTCCATCCTACTTTATGAATGCTAAATTTAACGGCCTGGCTATTGAGACCCACATTCTGAAGAAACGTGGGCTTTCCAGGGCAGTTATTTCTACTTTAATGCTAGGAAGCCAGCTTCTAGAACTATATATTATAGAGTCTGGAAAGCTTATGTTTCCTGGTGTGAATCCAAGGGTTGGCACCCTCAGAGATATATATTATAGGCAGAATTCTTGCCTTTCTACAAGTAGGCGTAGAGATGAATGTCATGGTTATGCAATAGAGTTTGTCGATCAGCATACCTGTCTCCATGTGTTCATCTCTAGAGACCAGCTGACCCTCACCTGACTGCTTTTGTAACCTCTCCTCTAAGCATGGCCCCACGCCAGGCCCTATCAGGGAACCCTATATTAACCTGTGCACTGCAAGCCAGCAGTGCTGATCAACCATTGTGTGTTAGCCTCTGTGTGTACTTGCTGTGTTTCCTACATCTGATTCCTGTTACCGACTTTGGCCTGTTCTTAACTATTCCTGTCTGCTCGTGACCCTGACCTTTGGCGTGTTCCCGACTATCCCTGTTTGCCTGTGACCCTGAACCTTGGCGTGTACTCTGTTGTCCTTGTCTGCTTGTGGCCCCGACATTGGCTTGTCCCTTACTTTCCCTGCTGCCTCCTTCCTCTTCTCCTGTAGTCTACCGTGAGCGTGAGCTGTGAGACCCTGGGGGCCGCGACCTGGAGCCAGACTGCAGCGTAGTCTATCCTTACCATTAAAGGCTCTGGTGAACACCTGCTGGCTCTTAGACTCCGCGCCCTGGGGAATCTATGCTCTAGCTCCCAGTGGGATCTGTGTCAGTGATCCAGTAGACCTGCTTCCTGAACCTCCCAGGGTTCAATCCACAGCAGTCAGCCGTAGGGTCCACTACCTTGTGGTGCACTTCTGATTCCAACGGTGTGCATCTGTCACCTGGATACAGGTGACCTGACAATGAAGTTGGCCCTGAGTACTATTAAGGGCCAAGTCTCAGCCTTATCAATTTTATTTCAAAGACCACTTGCTACGCATTCTTTAGTCCGGGGTTTCATGCGAGGAGTGATGCGGATTAATCCGCCAGTTAAATCACCCTTAAGCCCTTGGGACTTGAATTTAGTTTTGTCAGTGTTACAAAAACCACCATTCGAACCATTACAGCATGTTCCCTTATTCCCTTAGTCCTTCTGACTAGGAAGCTGATATTTTTGGTTGCTATATCCTCAGCAAGGAGGGTTTTAGAATTGGCTGCTCTTTCCTGTAAAGAGCCATATTTGGTTATTCATGAGGACAGAGTGGTGTTAGGCCCTCGTCCAGTTTTTTTACCAAAAGTGGTCTCAGGTTTCCACCTGAACAAGATATTGTCCTGCCGTTTTTTCCAAAATCATATTGGTTATTCATGAGGACAGAGTGGTGTTACGCCCTTGTCCAGGCTTTTTGCCAAAAGTGGTTTCAGGCTTTCATTTGAATGAAGATATTGTCCTGACATTGTTTTTTCCAAAACCATGTTCCGTAGAAGAAAAGTCACTACATTGTCTTGATGTGGTGAGAGCAGTGAAGATCTATTTAAAGAAAACTGCTCAGATTCGTAAGACTGATGTCTTATTTATTCTGCCAGAGGGTCCTAAAAAAGGACAGGCAGCGTCAAAATCCACTGTGACTAAGTGGATTCGGCAAGTTATAATTCAAACTTATGATTTAAAGGGAAAGATTCCCCCTTTTCAAGTTAAGGCGCACTCTACCAGAGCGGTTGGTGCTTCTTGGGCAGTGCGTCACCAGGCCTCCATGTCTCAGATCTGCAAGGCCGCGACTTGGTCTTCAGTGCATACATTTACAAAATTTTATCAAGTAGATGTAAGGTGGAATGAGGATATCGCCTTCGGGCGCAGTGTGCTGCAGGCAGCAGTATAATTCCTCAAGGTCTGGGGGTGCCCTACGGGTTGTGTCTCCCTCCCCTCAAGTAGCATTGCTATGGGACATGCCACCAAGTAATTACTTGAGGCTCTGTGTCCTATGATGTACGATAAAGAAAATAGGATTTTGAAAACAGCTTACCTGTAAAATCCTTTTCTTGGAGTACATCATAGGACACAGAGCTCCCGCCCCTCTGTTTTATGGGGTGACAGTATATTGCTTATATTGCTTGGCTACAAAAACTGAGGACTCCTGGAAGGAGGAGGGGTTATATAGGGGAGTCAACTTCCTGTCTTGGTTATACCAGTGTCAACACCTGAAGGTAGGCCCATAACCCACCAAGTAATTACTTGAGGCTCTGTGTCCTATGATGTACTCCAAGAAAAGGATTTTACAGGTAAGCTGTCTTAAAAATCCTATTTTTTTACTTTCTGCTATAAAAACATCCAATAAAAAAAATGTAAAACATAAAATTTCTTCATTAATTTATTCCAATATGTATTCTGCTTCATGTCTTTGTTAAAAAATAAAAAAAAATTCCAATAAATGTACATTGATTGGTTTGCGCAAAAGTTATAGATTATACAAGCTATGGAATATATATATTTATTTTTACAAGTAATGGCGGCGATATTGTGGCAGACAAATCAGACACTAACCAACACTTTTAACACTTTTTGGGGACCAGTGACACTAATACAGTCATCAGTACTAAAAATATGCACTGTCACTGTACTAATGACACTGGCAGGGAAGGGGTTAACATCAGGGGCGATCAAAGAGTTAAATGTGTTCCTAGCCTGTACTTTCTCACTGTGGGGGAGGTGCTTTGACTAGGGGAAGGCACTGATCTATTTTCCTGCTTTGCAGACACACAGGATCAATACCTTCCCTTCTAACAGGAGAGCGATCGGCTTTGTTTACATAGGGAGATCGCCGTTCTGCCTGTGTACTGTATAATCAGCAAGTGATGGCAGACATCGAGTCTGTGGTACCTGCCGGGTCGCCGGCAGCGCGCACAATCCCCAGACCCGGAAGTGTCAGATCGTGTACTAGGTATGAAATCTGGCACAGAGCGGCCGCCCTGCCGCACTTTATGTATGGTGGGCGGTCCGCAAGCAGTTAAATAGTCAGAGTGAAGAGGTAAGTAAATAGCAAGCTGGTCCAAACTATCAATCTAATGAAACCACATAATGCTATGAGCTTATATCATAAGTGCAAACAAATCACAAAAAGTGCCATGTGCCAAACAAACTGCAAAGTGCTTCATGTCACACAATTCATGTAAATAATAGTCCTTAATGAACTATATAGATATAATAAGCATATGAATTAAAAAGTCCTGCACACATATAATAAAGTGCTTATGCGTGATCTTCAAAGGTGGCACATTCAAACATGCTTAAATCTCTCCACGTGCCACAGGTCATGCGATGGTGCAATACAGGTGACCCCCTAAGGTAATGCGCTCACCTCAGAGCGTGTGACTAAGTGGTTAAACCAAGTCAGAAAACGCTTTTGAGCCACCCCGGGCTCTGTGCGGATCGCAGGATCACAGGCTCCAACACGGGACAGATCAATGGATAAGAAAAAAGAACCATATAGTGTAATAACGTTTTAAACTTTATTCCAAAATCAGATAAACACTCCCCCAAACGGGGTACTCACATTCTCAGGGTGCGCCAGTGCACCACTCTACATATAGCGTATAGACAAGTTGTACAGTGAGGACATGGCATCCGTCCCAGCAACTAACAGCTACCACTGCCTTTCGCTCCATCCTGGCCCCTCCCCTACGCGTGTTCGACACAGGGCATACATGTCATCAGGGGGAATGTGACTAGTTAGTGTTACAAGGTCTCAGGTGTGAATGGGGAGCAGGTGTGTTAAATTTGGTGTTATCGATCTCACTTTCTCATACTGGTCACTGGAAGTTCAACATGGCACCTCATGGCAAAGAACTCTCTGAGGATCTAAAAAAAAAAAGAAATGTTCCTCTACATAAAGATAACCTAGGCTATAAGAAGATTGCCAAGACCCTGAAACTGGGCTGTAGCACGGTGGCAAAGACCATACAGCGGTTTAACAGGACAGGTTCCACTCAGAACAGGCCTCGCCATGGTCAACCAAAGAAATTGAGTACACGTGCTCAGCGTCATATCCAGAGGTTGTCTTTGGGAAATAAACTTATGAGTGCTGCCAGCATTGCTGCAGAGGACGAAGGTGGGGGCCTGGGGGGTCAGCCTGTCAGTGCTCAGAACATATGCCACACAATGCATCAAATTGGTCTGCATGGCTGTCGTCCCAGAAGGAAGCCTCTTCTAAAAATGATGCACAAGAAAGCCTGCAAACAGTTTGCTGAAGACAAGCAGACTAAGGACATGGATTACCGAACCATGTCCTGTGGTCTGATTAGACCAAGATAAACTTATTTGGTTCAGATGGTGTCAAGCGTGTGTGGCAGCAACCAGGTGAGGAGTACAAAGACAAGTGTGTCTTGTCTACAGTCAAGCATGGTGGTGGGAGTGTCATGGTCTGGGGCTGCATGAGTGCTACCAATACTGGGTAGCTACAATTGATCATTGATCACAAAATCATTGAGGGAACCATGAATGCCAACATGTACTGTGACAAACTGAAGCCGAGCATGATCCCCTCCCTTTGAAGACTGGGCTGTAGGGCAGTATTCCAACATAACAACCCCAAACACACCTCCAAGAAAACCACTGCCTTGCTAAAGAAGCTGAGGGTAAAGGTGATGGACTGGCCAAGCTTCTCTCCAGACCTAAACCCTATTGAGCATCTGTGGGGCATCTTCAAATGGAAGGTGGAGGAGTGCAAAGCCCCAGATCCGTGATGTCGTCATGGAGGAGTGGAAGAGGACTCCAGTGGTAACCTGTGTAGTAGGGATGAGCTTCGTGTTCGAATCGAATGCATGTTCGACTCGAACATCGTGTGTTCGGTCGTTCGCCGAATTACGAACGATATGGGCCATTCGCGCCAAATTCAAGTGGTGCGTCACAGCCCATAATTCACTGCGGCATCGCAGTGCATTGCTGGCTGATGATTGGCCAAGCATGCACTATGACCCGCATGCTTGGTCAATCACAGTGCCGTCTGTACAGAGAGCCGTAATTGGCCAATTATGGCTCAGGGGGTTTAGTACACGCCCCACACTATATAAGGCCGCCTGCACGGCGGCCCTGTGTAGGGTGTTCCGGCGTTGAAAGAGCTATAGAGAGACAGTGTCATTTCATTTAACTTAGATGGAGTAGGCAGGCGAGTCAGTTAGCTGCACTTAGTGTATTGTGTATATATATAAATATATATATACATCCTAGGTGTTGTGTGTGTGTGTGTGTGTATATATATATATATATATATATATATATATATATATATATATATATATATATATATATGTGTGTGTGTGTGTGTGTATATATATATATATATATATATATATATATATAAAAACACTGTATTCAGTTTAGCTAGATCCGTTCCTGTTATTCTCTTCCTACTACTGACAGGCAGGCAGGTGTTTTTACAGTATTTACAGCTACCTGAAGAAAATTGCTGGTGTTCCTCTGATCCTATTAGTCCTATTAGCTACAGTATTTACAGTTAGTGTAGTGCGTCCTCTGCACAGTGTGCACCTAAAGCTACCTGAAGAAAATTAGTGGTGTTCTTCTGATCCTATTAGTACAGTACCGCAAGCAGCTGCAGTATTTACAAGTTAGTGTAGTGCGTCCTCTGCACAGTGTGCACCTAAAGCTACCTGAAGAAAATTAGTGGTGTTCTTCTGATCCTATTAGTACAGTACCGCAGGCAGCTGTAGTATTTACAAGTTAGTGTAGTGCGTCCTCTGCACAGTGTGCACCTAAAGCTACCTGAAGAAAATTAGTGGTGTTCTTCTGATCCTATTAGTACAGTACCGCAGGCAGCTGCAGTATTTACAAGTTAGTGTAGTGCGTCCTCTGCACAGTGTGCACCTAAAGCTACCTGAAGAAAATGAGTGGTGTTCTTCTGATCCTATTAGTACAGTACCGCAAGCAGCTGCAGTATTTACAAGTTAGCAGGCAGCTGTAGTATTTACAAGTTAGTGTAGTGCGTCCTCTGCACAGTGTGCACCTAAAGCTACCTGAAGAAAATTAGTGGTGTTCTTCTGATCCTATTAGTACAGTACCGCAGGCAGCTGCAGTATTTACAAGTTAGTGTAGTGCGTCCTCTGCACAGTGTGCACCTAAAGCTACCTGAAGAAAATGAGTGGTGTTCTTCTGATCCTATTAGTACAGTACCGCAAGCAGCTGCAGTATTTACAAGTTAGTGTAGTGTGTCCTCTGCACAGTGTGCACCTAAAGCTACCTGAAGAAAATTAGTGGTGTTCTTCTGATCCTATTAGTACAGTACCACAGGCAGCTGCAGTATTTACAAGTTAGTGTAGTGCGTCCTCTGCACAGTGTGCACCTAAAGCTACCTGAAGAAAATTAGTGGTGTTCTTCTGATCCTATTAGTACCACAGGCAGGCAGCTACAGTATTTACAGTTAGTGTTGTGCGTCCTCTGCACAGTGTGCAACTAAAGCTACCTGAATAAAACTGGTGGTGTTCTTCTGATCCTATATTAATACCACAGGCAGACACCTACAGTATTTACAGTTAGTGTACTGTTTCCTCTGCACAGTGTGCATCTAAAGCTACATGAAGAAAATTAGTGGTCTTCTGATCCTTTTTTTTTCCCTTTTTTTCCTTTTGCTTTCCCCTTTTCTTTTTTTTTTCCTTTCCTTTTCCTTTCTTTTTTTTTTTTTTTTACCACATCAGTGTTTTCTTATTGAGAGACTTTTTCAGCTTGTCTTTCAAAACTCGTCCATTCTCAGGTTCACATCATTGTGGTTTCTTTTCTTATAGGAATATATAAAAGCCCAGTGGGTTCCTTCTTTAATGTTAGCGTATGTATATAAAAAGAAAAAAGAAAAAAAAAAAAAAAAAGAGAACAAAAAAGAAAAATTCCCCTATTACCCTCTATTATGCCTCTCCCTATACCCACCCAACCACTGTTACCCCCTCCCCCCCGCCTTACTCTTATGCCCCGTACACACGGTCGGATTTTCCGATGGAAAATGTGTGATAGGACCTTGTTGTCGGAAATTCCGACCGTGTGTTGGCTCCATCACACATTTTCCATCGGATTTTCCGACACACAAAGTTTGAGAGCAGGCTATAAAATTTTCCGACAACAAAATCCGTTGTCGGAATTTCCGATAGTGTGTAGACAAATTCGACGCACAAAGTGCCACGCATGCTCAGAATAAATAAAGAGATGAAAGCTATTGGCTACTGCCCCGTTTATAGTCCCGACGTACGTATTTTACGTCACCGCGTTCAGAATGATCGAATTTTCCGACAACTTTGTGTGACCGTGTGTATGCAAGACAAGTTTGAGTGAACATCCGTCGGAAAAAATCCTAGGATTTTGTTGTCGGAATGTCCGAACAAAGTCTGACCGTGTGTACGCCCTATAAGTGTTTCTACTTTTGTCTCTGGTATTCCCCTTTCCTTTTAATAATTGGTATCTTCTAATACCTTCTGCCAGTATTTTTCCGAGGTCTTGAATTTTTCCCATCTGGCCCAGACAGATTTAGATTTTTCTAATTGTTCTTTGTCTTTGCAACAAAGGAGTTCCATTCTATGGTAGAAATCAACTTGTTTGATCCAATCCCTTAGGACTGGGCCTTCGCTCTTCAACCCATTTTTGGGAATAGCACCCTTTGCTGCGTTTAACAATCTTGACGTTATTTTTTCCGTATATTGTTTTTTGGAGGAATTTGTGTCATGGAACAGGCAGGTCATTATGTTGCTCTCAAGCATTTCGTCCGTTATTTCCTTAATGCTTATAATAATTTCTTGCCAATATGAGCTAATTTTCGGACAATCCCACCATATGTGTGACATTGTAGCTTTTTGTCCACAGTTTCTCCAACATAATGGTGATTCAACTTGATTCATTTTATATAATCTGTCTGGGGTCATGTACCACCTAGCTAGGAATTTATAATTCATCTCTGTAGTTTTTATGTCCCAGGCTTGATTGTATCCTCCTGCAATCATATTCTTAATCTGTTGATCATCTAGTTTTATGTTTAATTCTTTTTCCCACTTTTCAATGAAGGGTGGCCTATCTTTTCCTTCTAGGTCTGTCAGGAAATCGTATACTTTCGAAATACCTCCTTTCAATGGCGTAGGTGTTATACAGAGCTTCTCCAATCTATCGAGTTTTTCTCCATCTCTAAACCGATATGGTGATGTGTTAATTAATTTCTTAGTTTCTGGTCTTCTGATCCTAATACCACAGGCAGGCAGCTACAATATTTACAGTTAGTGTACTGCGTCCTCTGCACAGTGTGCACCTAAAGCTACCTGAAGAAAATTGCTGTTGTTCTGCTCCTATTAATACCACAAGCAGGCAGCTACAGTATTTACAGTTAGTGTACTGCATCCTCTGCACAGTGTGCACCTAAAGCTACCTGAAGAAAATTGCTGTTGTTCTGCTCCTATTAATACCACAGGCAGGCAGTTACAGTATTTACAGTTAGTGTACTGCGTCCTCTGCACAGTGTGTACCTAAAGCTACCCGAATAAAATTGGTGGTGTTCTTCTGATCCTATATTAATACCACAGGCAGGCAGCTACAGTATTTACAGTTAGTGTACTGTGTCCTCTGCACAGTGTGCATCTAAAGCTACCTGAAGAAAATTGGTGGTCTTCTGATCCTAATACCACAGGCAGGCAGCTACAATATTTACAGTTAGTGTACTGCGTCCTCTGCACAGTGTGCACCTAAAGCTACCTGAAGAAAATTGATGTTGTTCTGCTCCTATTAATACCACAGGCAGGCAGCTACAGTATTTACAGTTAGTGTACTGTGTCCTCTGCACAGTGTGCACCTAAAGCTACCTGAAGAAAATTGCTGTTGTTCTGCTCCTATTAATACCACAGGCAGGCAGCTACAGTATTTACAGTTAGTGTACTGTGTCCTCTGCACAATATGCACCTAAAGCTACCTGAAGAAAATTAGTGGTGTTCTTCTGATCCTATTAGTACCACAGGCAGGCAGCTACAGTATTTACAGTTAGTGTAGTGCGTCCTCTGCACAGTGTGCAACTAAAGCTACCTGAATAAAACTTGTGGTGTTCTTCTGATCCTATATTAATACCACAGGCAGACAGCTACAGTATTTACAGTTAGTGTACTGTTTCCTCTGCACAGTGTGCATCTAAAGCTACATGAAGAAAATTGGTGGTCTTCTGATCCTTTTTTTTTTTTTTTTCCCTTTTTTTCCTTTTTCTTTTTTTGCTTTCCCCTTTTCTTTTCTTTTTTTTCCTTTCCTTTTCCTTTCTTTTTTTTTTTTTTTTACCACATCAGTGTTTTCTTATTGAGAGACTTTTTCAGCTTGTCTTTCAAAACTCGTCCATTCTCAGGTTCACATCATTGTGGTCTCTTTTCTTATAGGAATATATAAAAGCCCAGTGGGTTCCTTCTTTAATGTTAGCGTATGTATATAAAAAGAAAAAAAAAAAAAAAAAAAGAGAACAAAAAATAAAAATTCCCCTATTACCCATTATGCCTCTCCCTATACCCACCCAACCACTGTTACCCCCTCCCCCCCGCCTTACTCTAAGTGTTTCTACTTATGTCTCTGGTATTCCCCTTTCCTTTTAATAATTGGTATCTTCTAATACCTTCTGCCAGTATTTTTCCGAGGTCTTGAATTTTTCCCATCTGGCCCAGACAGATTTAGATTTTTCTAATTGTTCTTTGTCTTTGCAACAAAGGAGTTCCATTCTATGGTAGAAATCAACTTGTTTGATCCAATCCCTTAGGACTGGGCCTTCGCTCTTCAACCCATTTTTGGGAATAGCACCCTTTGCTGCGTTTAACAATCTTGACGTTATTTTTTCCGTATATTGTTTTTTGGAGGAATTTGTGTCATGGAACAGGCAGGTCATTATGTTGCTCTCAAGCATTTCGTCCGTTATTTCCTTAATGCTTATAATAATTTCTTGCCAATATGAGCTAATTTTCGGACAATCCCACCATATGTGTGACATTGTAGCTTTTTGTCCACAGTTTCTCCAACATAATGGTGATTCAACTTGATTCATTTTATATAATCTGTCTGGGGTCATGTACCACCTAGCTAGGAATTTATAATTCATCTCTGTAGTTTTTATGTCCCAGGCTTGATTGTATCCTCCTGCAATCATATTCTTAATCTGTTGATCATCTAGTTTTATGTTGAATTCTTTTTCCCACTTTTCAATGAAGAGTGGCCTATCTTTTCCTTCTAGGTCTGTCAGGAAATCGTATACTTTCGAAATACCTCCTTTCAATGGCGTAGGTGTTATACAGAGCTTCTCCAATCTATCGAGTTTTTCTCCATCTCTAAACGGATATGGTGATGTGTTAATTAAATGATTTAGTTGTAGGTACTTCCAATTTCTTAGTTTCCGGTCTTCTGATCCTAATACCACAGGCAGGCAGCTACAATATTTACAGTTAGTGTACTGCGTCCTCTGCACAGTGTGCACCTAAAGCTACCTGAAGAAAATTGCTGTTGTTCTGCTCCTATTAATACCACAAGCAGGCAGCTACAGTATTTACAGTTAGTGTACTGCATCCTCTGCACAGTGTGCACCTAAAGCTACCTGAAGAAAATTGCTGTTGTTCTGCTCCTATTAATACCACAGGCAGGCAGTTACAGTATTTACAGTTAGTGTACTGCGTCCTCTGCACAGTGTGTACCTAAAGCTACCCGAATAAAATTGGTGGTGTTCTTCTGATCCTATATTAATACCACAGGCAGGCAGCTACAGTATTTACAGTTAGTGTACTGTGTCCTCTGCACAGTGTGCATCTAAAGCTACCTGAAGAAAATTGGTGGTCTTCTGATCCTAATACCACAGGCAGGCAGCTACAATATTTACAGTTAGTGTACTGCGTCCTCTGCACAGTGTGCACCTAAAGCTACCTGAAGAAAATTGCTGTTGTTCTGCTTCTATTAATACCACAGGCAGGCAGCTACAGTATTTACAGTTAGTGTACTGTGTCCTCTGCACAGTGTGCACCTAAAGCTACCTGAAGAAAATTGCTGTTGTTCTGCTCCTATTAATACCACAGGCAGGCAGCTACAGTATTTACAGTTAGTGTACTGTGTCCTCTGCACAATATGCACCTAAAGCTACCTGAAGAAAATTAGTGGTGTTCTTCTGATCCTATTAGTACCACAGGCAGGCAGCTACAGTATTTACAGTTAGTGTAGTGCGTCCTCTGCACAGTGTGCAACTAAAGCTACCTGAATAAAACTGGTGGTGGTCTTCTGATCCTATATTAATACCACAGGCAGACAGCTACAGTATTTACAGTTAGTGTACTGTTTCCTCTGCACAGTGTGCATCTAAAGCTACATGAAGAAAATTGGTGGTCTTCTGATCCTTTTTTTTTTTTTTTTTCCCTTTTTTTCCTTTTTCTTTTTTTGCTTTCCCCTTTTCTTTTCTTTTTTTTCCTTTCCTTTTCCTTTCTTTTTTTTTTTTTTTACCACATCAGTGTTTTCTTATTGAGAGACTTTTTCAGCTTGTCTTTCAAAGCTCGTCCATTCTCAGGTTCACATCATTGTGGTCTCTTTTCTTATAGGAATATATAAAAGCCCAGTGGGTTCCTTCTTTAATGTTAGCGTATGTATATAAAAAGAAAAAAGAAAAAAAAAAAAAAAAAAAGAGAACAAAAAAGAAAAATTCCCCTATTACCCATTATGCCTCTCCCTATACCCACCCAACCACTGTTACCCCCTCC
This sequence comes from Lithobates septentrionalis, assembly GCA_037952835.1. Classification (NCBI taxonomy): domain Eukaryota; kingdom Metazoa; phylum Chordata; class Amphibia; order Anura; family Ranidae; genus Lithobates; species Lithobates septentrionalis. Next base: position 311,624 of record JBBDGP010000995.1, read on the forward strand.
CCCCCGCCTTACTCTAAGTGTTTCTACTTTTGTCTCTGGTATTCCCCTTTCCTTTTAATAATTGGTATCTTCTAATACCTTCTGCCAGTATTTTTCCGAGGTCTTGAATTTTTCCCATCTGGCCCAGACAGATTTAGATTTTTCTAATTGTTCTTTGTCTTTGCAACAAAGGAGTTCCATTCTATGGTAGAAATCAACTTGTTTGATCCAATCCCTTAGGACTGGGCCTTCGCTCTTCAACCCATTTTTGGGAATAGCACCCTTTGCTGCGTTTAACAATCTTGACGTTATTTTTTCCGTATATTGTTTTTTGGAGGAATTTGTGTCATGGAACAGGCAGGTCATTATGTTGCTCTCAAGCATTTCGTCCGTTATTTCCTTAATGTTTATAATAATTTCTTGCCAATATGAGCTAATTTTCGGACAATCCCACCATATGTGTGACATTGTAGCTTTTTGTCCACAGTTTCTCCAACATAATAGTGATTCAACTTGATTCATTTTATATAATCTGTCTGGGGTCATGTACCACCTAGCTAGGAATTTATAATTCATCTCTGTAGTTTTTATGTCCCAGGCTTGATTGTATCCTCCTGCAATCATATTCTTAATCTGTTGATCATCTAGTTTTATGTTGAATTCTTTTTCCCACTTTTCAATGAAGAGTGGCCTATCTTTTCCTTCTAGGTCTGTCAGGAAATCGTATACTTTCGAAATACCTCCTTTCAATGGCGTAGGTGTTATACAGAGCTTCTCCAATCTATCGAGTTTTTCTCCATCTCTAAACGGATATGGTGATGTGTTAATTAAATGATTTAGTTGTAGGTACTTCCAATTTCTTAGTTTCCGGTCTTCTGATCCTAATACCACAGGCAGGCAGCTACAATATTTACAGTTACTGTACTGCGTCCTCTGCACAGTGTGCACCTAAAGCTACCTGAAGAAAATTGCTGTTGTTCTGCTCCTATTAATACCAAAAGCAGGCAGCTACAGTATTTACAGTTAGTGTACTGCATCCTCTGCACAGTGTGCACCTAAAGCTACCTGAAGAAAATTGCTGTTGTTCTGCTCCTATTAATACCACAGGCAGGCAGTTACAGTATTTACAGTTAGTGTACTGCGTCCTCTGCACAGTGTGTACCTAAAGCTACCCGAATAAAATTGGTGGTGTTCTTCTGATCCTATATTAATACCACAGGCAGGCAGCTACAGTATTTACAGTTAGTGTACTGTGTCCTCTGCACAGTGTGCATCTAAAGCTACCTGAAGAAAATTGGTGGTCTTCTGATCCTAATACCACAGGCAGGCAGCTACAATATTTACAGTTAGTGTACTGCGTCCTCTGCACAGTGTGCACCTAAAGCTACCTGAAGAAAATTGCTGTTGTTCTGCTTCTATTAATACCACAGGCAGGCAGCTACAGTATTTACAGTTAGTGTACTGTGTCCTCTGCACAGTGTGCACCTAAAGCTACCTGAAGAAAATTGCTGTTGTTCTGCTCCTATTAATACCACAGGCAGGCAGCTACAGTATTTACAGTTAGTGTACTGTGTCCTCTGCACAATATGCACCTAAAGCTACCTGAAGAAAATTAGTGGTGTTCTTCTGATCCTATTAGTACCACAGGCAGGCAGCTACAGTATTTACAGTTAGTGTAGTGTGTCCTCTGCACAGTGTGCAACTAAAGCTACCTGAATAAAACTGGTGGTGTCCTTCTGATCCTATATTAATACCACAGGCAGACAGCTACAGTATTTACAGTTAGTGTACTGTTTCCTCTGCACAGTGTGCATCTAAAGCTACATGAAGAAAATTGGTGGTCTTCTGATCCTTTTTTTTTTTTTTTTTCCCTTTTTTTCCTTTTTCTTTTTTTGCTTTCCCCTTTTCTTTTCTTTTTTTTCCTTTCCTTTTCCTTTCTTTTTTTTTTTTTTTACCACATCAGTGTTTTCTTATTGAGAGACTTTTTCAGCTTGTCTTTCAAAGCTCGTCCATTCTCAGGTTCACATCATTGTGGTCTCTTTTCTTATAGGAATATATAAAAGCCCAGTGGGTTCCTTCTTTAATGTTAGCGTATGTATATAAAAAGAAAAAAGAAAAAAAAAAAAAAAGAGAGAACAAAAAAGAAAAATTCCCCTATTACCCATTATGCCTCTCCCTATACCCACCCAACCACTGTTACCCCCTCCCCCCCGCCTTACTCTAAGTGTTTCTACTTTTGTCTCTGGTATTCCCCTTTCCTTTTAATAATTGGTATCTTCTAATACCTTCTGCCAGTATTTTTCCGAGGTCTTGAATTTTTCCCATCTGGCCCAGACAGATTTAGATTTTTCTAATTGTTCTTTGTCTTTGCAACAAAGGAGTTCCATTCTATGGTAGAAATCAACTTGTTTGATCCAATCCCTTAGGACTGGGCCTTCGCTCTTCAACCCATTTTTGGGAATAGCACCCTTTGCTGCGTTTAACAATCTTGACGTTATTTTTTCCGTATATTGTTTTTTGGAGGAATTTGTGTCATGGAACAGGCAGGTCATTATGTTGCTCTCAAGCATTTCGTCCGTTATTTCCTTAATGTTTATAATAATTTCTTGCCAATATGAGCTAATTTTCGGACAATCCCACCATATGTGTGACATTGTAGCTTTTTGTCCACAGTTTCTCCAACATAATGGTGATTCAACTTGATTCATTTTATATAATCTGTCTGGGGTCATGTACCACCTAGCTAGGAATTTATAATTCATCTCTGTAGTTTTTATGTCCCAGGCTTGATTGTATCCTCCTGCAATCATATTCTTAATCTGTTGATCATCTAGTTTTATGTTGAATTCTTTTTCCCACTTTTCAATGAAGAGTGGCCTATCTTTTCCTTCTAGGTCTGTCAGGAAATCGTATACTTTCGAAATACCTCCTTTCAATGGCGTAGGTGTTATACAGAGCTTCTCCAATCTATCGAGTTTTTCTCCATCTCTAAACGGATATGGTGATGTGTTAATTAAATGATTTAGTTGTAGGTACTTCCAATTTCTTAGTTTCCGGTCTTCTGATCCTAATACCACAGGCAGGCAGCTACAATATTTACAGTTAGTGTACTGCGTCCTCTGCACAGTGTGCACCTAAAGCTACCTGAAGAAAATTGCTGTTGTTCTGCTCCTATTAATACCACAAGCAGGCAGCTACAGTATTTACAGTTAGTGTACTGCATCCTCTGCACAGTGTGCACCTAAAGCTACCTGAAGAAAATTGCTGTTGTTCTGCTCCTATTAATACCACAGGCAGGCAGTTACAGTATTTACAGTTAGTGTACTGCGTCCTCTGCACAGTGTGTACCTAAAGCTACCCGAATAAAATTGGTGGTGTTCTTCTGATCCTATATTAATACCACAGGCAGGCAGCTACAGTATTTACAGTTAGTGTACTGTGTCCTCTGCACAGTGTGCATCTAAAGCTACCTGAAGAAAATTGGTGGTCTTCTGATCCTAATACCACAGGCAGGCAGCTACAATATTTACAGTTAGTGTACTGCGTCCTCTGCACAGTGTGCACCTAAAGCTACCTGAAGAAAATTGCTGTTGTTCTGCTTCTATTAATACCACAGGCAGGCAGCTACAGTATTTACAGTTAGTGTACTGTGTCCTCTGCACAGTGTGCACCTAAAGCTACCTGAAGAAAATTGCTGTTGTTCTGCTCCTATTAATACCACAGGCAGGCAGCTACAGTATTTACAGTTAGTGTACTGTGTCCTCTGCACAATATGCACCTAAAGCTACCTGAAGAAAATTAGTGGTGTTCTCCTGATCCTATTAGTACCACAGGCAGGCAGCTACAGTATTTACAGTTAGTGTAGTGCGTCCTCTGCACAGTGTGCAACTAAAGCTACCTGAATAAAACTGGTGGTGTTCTTCTGATCCTATATTAATACCACAGGCAGACAGCTACAGTATTTACAGTTAGTGTACTGTTTCCTCTGCACAGTGTGCATCTAAAGCTACATGAAGAAAATTGGTGGTCTTCTGATCCTTTTTTTTTTTTTTCCCTTTTTTTCCTTTTTCTTTTTTTGCTTTCCCCTTTTCTTTTCTTTTTTTTCCTTTCCTTTTCCTTTCTTTTTTTTTTTTTTTTACCACATCAGTGTTTTCTTATTGAGAGACTTTTTCAGCTTGTCTTTCAAAACTCGTCCATTCTCAGGTTCACATCATTGTGGTCTCTTTTCTTATAGGAATATATAAAAGCCCAGTGGGTTCCTTCTTTAATGTTAGCGTATGTATATAAAAAGAAAAAAGAAAAAAAAAAAAAAAAGAGGACAAAAAAGAAAAATTCCCCTATTACCCATTATGCCTCTCCCTATACCCACCCAACCACTGTTACCCCCTCCCCCCCGCCTTACTCTAAGTGTTTCTACTTTTGTCTCTGGTATTCCCCTTTCCTTTTAATAATTGGTATCTTCTAATACCTTCTGCCAGTATTTTTCCGAGGTCTTGAATTTTTCCCATCTGGCCCAGACAGATTTAGATTTTTCTAATTGTTCTTTGTCTTTGCAACAAAGGAGTTCCATTCTATGGTAGAAATCAACTTGTTTGATCCAATCCCTTAGGACTGGGCCTTCGCTCTTCAACCAATTTTTGGGAATAGCACCCTTTGCTGCGTTTAACAATCTTGACGTTATTTTTTCCGTATATTGTTTTTTGGAGGAATTTGTGTCATGGAACAGGCAGGTCATTATGTTGCTCTCAAGCATTTCGTCCGTTATTTCCTTAATGCTTATAATAATTTCTTGCCAATATGAGCTAATTTTCGGACAATCCCACCATATGTGTGACATTGTAGCTTTTTGTCCACAGTTTCTCCAACATAATGGTGATTCAACTTGATTCATTTTATATAATCTGTCTGGGGTCATGTACCACCTAACTAGGAATTTATAATTCATCTCTGTAGTTTTTATGTCCCAGGCTTGATTGTATCCTCCTGCAATCATATTCTTAATCTGTTGATCATCTAGTTTTATGTTTAATTCTTTTTCCCACTTTTCAATGAAGAGTGGCCTATCTTTTCCTTCTAGGTCTGTCAGGAAATCGTATACTTTCGAAATACCTTCTTTCAATGGCGTAGGTGTTATACAGAGCTTCTCCAATCTATCGAGTTTTTCTCCATCTCTAAACGGATATGGTGATGTGTTAATTAAATGATTTAGTTGTAGGTACTTCCAATTTCTTAGTTTCCGGTCTTCTGATCCTAATACCACAGGCAGGCAGCTACAATATTTACAGTTAGTGTACTGCGTCCTCTGCACAGTGTGCACCTAAAGCTACCTGAAGAAAATTGCTGTTGTTCTGCTCCTATTAATACCACAAGCAGGCAGCTACAGTATTTACAGTTAGTGTACTGCATCCTCTGCACAGTGTGCACCTAAAGCTACCTGAAGAAAATTGCTGTTGTTCTGCTCCTATTAATACCACAGGCAGGCAGTTACAGTATTTACAGTTAGTGTACTGCGTCCTCTGCACAGTGTGTACCTAAAGCTACCCGAATAAAATTGGTGGTGTTCTTCTGATCCTATATTAATACCACAGGCAGGCAGCTACAGTATTTACAGTTAGTGTACTGTGTCCTCTGCACAGTGTGCATCTAAAGCTACCTGAAGAAAATTGGTGGTCTTCTGATCCTAATACCACAGGCAGGCAGCTACAATATTTACAGTTAGTGTACTGCGTCCTCTGCACAGTGTGCACCTAAAGCTACCTGAAGAAAATTGCTGTTGTTCTGCTTCTATTAATACCACAGGCAGGCAGCTACAGTATTTACAGTTAGTGTACTGTGTCCTCTGCACAGTGTGCACCTAAAGCTACCTGAAGAAAATTGCTGTTGTTCTGCTCCTATTAATACCACAGGCAGGCAGCTACAGTATTTACAGTTAGTGTACTGTGTCCTCTGCACAATATGCACCTAAAGCTACCTGAAGAAAATTAGTGGTGTTCTTCTGATCCTATTAGTACCACAGGCAGGCAGCTAAAGTATTTACAGTTAGTGTAGTGTGTCCTCTGCACAGTGTGCAACTAAAGCTACCTGAATAAAACTGGTGGTGTTCTTCTGATCCTATATTAATACCACAGGCAGACAGCTACAGTATTTACAGTTAGTGTACTGTTTCCTCTGCACAGTGTGCATCTAAAGCTACATGAAGAAAATTGGTGGTCTTCTGATCCTTTTTTTTTTTTTTTTTCCCTTTTTTTCCTTTTTCTTTTTTTGCTTTCCCCTTTTCTTTTCTTTTTTTTCCTTTCCTTTTCCTTTCTTTTTTTTTTTTTTTACCACATCAGTGTTTTCTTATTGAGAGACTTTTTCAGCTTGTCTTTCAAAGCTCGTCCATTCTCAGGTTCACATCATTGTGGTCTCTTTTCTTATAGGAATATATAAAAGCCCAGTGGGTTCCTTCTTTAATGTTAGCGTATGTATATAAAAAGAAAAAAGAAAAAAAAAAAAAAAAAAGAGAACAAAAAAGAAAAATTCCCCTATTACCCATTATGCCTCTCCCTATACCCACCCAACCACTGTTACCCCCTCCCCCCCGCCTTACTCTAAGTGTTTCTACTTTTGTCTCTGGTATTCCCCTTTCCTTTTAATAATTGGTATCTTCTAATACCTTCTGCCAGTATTTTTCCGAGGTCTTGAATTTTTCCCATCTGGCCCAGACAGATTTAGATTTTTCTAATTGTTCTTTGTCTTTGCAACAAAGGAGTTCCATTCTATGGTAGAAATCAACTTGTTTGATCCAATCCCTTAGGACTGGGCCTTCGCTCTTCAACCCATTTTTGGGAATAGCACCCTTTGCTGCGTTTAACAATCTTGACGTTATTTTTTCCGTATATTGTTTTTTGGAGGAATTTGTGTCATGGAACAGGCAGGTCATTATGTTGCTCTCAAGCATTTCGTCCGTTATTTCCTTAATGTTTATAATAATTTCTTGCCAATATGAGCTAATTTTCGGACAATCCCACCATATGTGTGACATTGTAGCTTTTTGTCCACAGTTTCTCCAACATAATGGTGATTCAACTTGATTCATTTTATATAATCTGTCTGGGGTCATGTACCACCTAGCTAGGAATTTATAATTCATCTCTGTAGTTTTTATGTCCCAGGCTTGATTGTATCCTCCTGCAATCATATTCTTAATCTGTTGATCATCTAGTTTTATGTTGAATTCTTTTTCCCACTTTTCAATGAAGAGTGGCCTATCTTTTCCTTCTAGGTCTGTCAGGAAATCGTATACTTTCGAAATACCTCCTTTCAATGGCGTAGGTGTTATACAGAGCTTCTCCAATCTATCGAGTTTTTCTCCATCTCTAAACGGATATGGTGATGTGTTAATTAAATGATTTAGTTGTAGGTACTTCCAATTTCTTAGTTTCCGGTCTTCTGATCCTAATACCACAGGCAGGCAGCTACAATATTTACAGTTAGTGTACTGCGTCCTCTGCACAGTGTGCACCTAAAGCTACCTGAAGAAAATTGCTGTTGTTCTGCTCCTATTAATACCACAAGCAGGCAGCTACAGTATTTACAGTTAGTGTACTGCATCCTCTGCACAGTGTGCACCTAAAGCTACCTGAAGAAAATTGCTGTTGTTCTGCTCCTATTAATACCACAGGCAGGCAGTTACAGTATTTACAGTTAGTGTACTGCGTCCTCTGCACAGTGTGTACCTAAAGCTACCCGAATAAAATTGGTGGTGTTCTTCTGATCCTATATTAATACCACAGGCAGGCAGCTACAGTATTTACAGTTAGTGTACTGTGTCCTCTGCACAGTGTGCATCTAAAGCTACCTGAAGAAAATTGGTGGTCTTCTGATCCTAATACCACAGGCAGGCAGCTACAATATTTACAGTTAGTGTACTGCGTCCTCTGCACAGTGTGCACCTAAAGCTACCTGAAGAAAATTGCTGTTGTTCTGCTCCTATTAATACCACAGGCAGGCAGCTACAGTATTTACAGTTAGTGTACTGTGTCCTCTGCACAGTGTGCACCTAAAGCTACCTGAAGAAAATTGCTGTTGTTCTGCTCCTATTAATACCACAGGCAGGCAGCTACAGTATTTACAGTTAGTGTACTGTGTCCTCTGCACAATATGCACCTAAAGCTACCTGAAGAACATTTCTGTTGTTCTGCTCCTATTAATACCACAGGCAGGCAGCTACAGTATTTACAGTTAGTGTACTGCGTCCTCTGCACAGTGTGCACCTAAAGCTACCTGAAGAAAATTGCTGTTGTTCTGCTCCTATTAATACCACTGGCAGGCAGCTACAGTAATTACAGTTAGTGTACTGCGTCCTCTGCACAGTGTGCACCTAAAGCTACCTGAAGAAAATTGCTGTTGTTCTGCTCCTATTAATACCACAGGCTTTAGTACACGCCCCACACTATATAAGGCCGCCTGCACGGCGGCCCTGTGTAGGGTGTTCCGGCGTTGAGAGAGCGATAGAGAGACAGTGTCATTTAATTTAAGTTAGATGGAGTAGGCAGACGAGTCAGTTAGCTGCACTTAGTGTATTGTGTATATATAAATACATCCTAGGTGTTGTGTGTGTGTGTGTGTGTATATATATATATATATATATATATATATATGTATGTGTGTGTGTGTATATATATATATACATATAGTGTGAAAGTAGCCTTACAGTCCCAAGAAACCCATGGACGTGTACGTGGCTGGGAGGAGGTGGCTGCGGATCATGTCGTCCTTAGTGACCCAGAGGACTCCAGACCGAATGCCTCAGCAAACCTACACTGCATGGCCTCCCTGATCCTGCAAAGCCTGCGGAAGGATCCTTGTATTCGTGGTATCAAGGAGAGGGATCAATACTGGCTGGCAACCCTCCTTGATTCACAATACAAGGGTAAGGTTGCAGACCTTATCTTGCCGTAGCAGAGGGAGCAGAGGATAAAACATCTTTGGGAGGCCTTGCAGAAAGGTCTGTGCAACGCGTTCCCAGAGACTGGGAGGTTACAAACTCCTGTTACTGGACAACGTGTTTCTGAGGCTTTGGTCAAAGAAGGAGCGGTGGAGAAGGTGGCCGTCTGACCGATGCATTCAGACAATTTTTTAGTCCGCAGCCCCAAGGTATGATCGGTTCCAGCAACCATCGCCAGCGTCTGTTTTACATGGTGCCGGAATACCTAGGGGCAAGATCTGACTTGGACACCTTTCCCACCGAAAATCCTCTGGGTTATTGGGTCTTGAGAATGGATCACTGGCCAGAGCTTGCACAGTATGCAATTGAGCTACTGGCCTGTCCTGCATCCAGCGTTCTTTCGGAACGCACATTTAGTGCTGCTGGAGGTTTTTTAACCGATCACAGGGTGCGCCTGTCCACCGACTCGGTCGATCGACTAACCTTCATAAAAATGAATGAGTCTTGGATCACCACCAGCTACCAAGCACCTGATGCTGATGTAACCGAATAATTTTTTTGGAAATGTCAGATCCCTTCAAGACTGCCTATGCTGATGCTGAGTGAATATCCTCTTCCTCCTCAATGATCATGCTGATAGCTTGTAAGAATATTTTTTTTGGCCCAATTTTTCAGCCCCTGTTTAACAGGGGCGTGTAATTACAATTTTTGATGCAATATTTTGCAAGGAGGATTCGTTGCTGCACTTAACTAGGGTATTTGTGAGGGGTTGCAGTGTTGTGGCACCAGCACCAGTACCTAAGGCCCAATTTTTCAGCCCATTTAACAGGGACGTGTAATTACAATTTTTGATGCAATACTTTGCAGCAGGGCTTGTTCCTGTGCTCCATCTAGAGTATCTGTGTTGCAGTGTTGTGGCACCAGTGCCTAAGGCCCAATTTTTCAGCCCCTGTTTAATAGGGGCGTGTAATTACAATTTTTTATGCAATATTTTGGAGGAGGGCTCATTCCTGCGCTCCAACTAGAGTATCTGTGAGGGGTTGCAGTGTTGTGGCACCAGTGCCTAAGGCCCAATTTTTCTGCCACTGTTCAACAGGGACATGTAATTACAATTCTTGATCTTATATTTCACAGCAGGGCCTGTTTCTGCACCCACCCAGAGTAACTGTGAGGACTTACAGTGTTGTGGCCCCAGCACCACCACCACCAAAGGCCCAATTTTTCTGCCCCTGTTCAACAGGTGCATGAAATTACAATTCTTGATCTAATATTTCACTGCAGGGCCCGTTCCAGCTCCCACCAAGAGTAACTGTGAGGACTTACAGTGTTGTGGCAATATTTATTGCATATGCAAGAGAAATGAATAGCATTACATGTTCATGCTGTCATCGTCATTTCTAAAGAGAATACTGTGGTACATGTCTTTTTTATAAGCCCTGGACACCCCCCTTTCCTGTCTTAAAACATGCCCAGTCTCATGTATTTTCAACTTTATTCTGGACACAACAGGAAAGGTGGAAGTGTCTGTTACAGACTTTATCTTCATCTAACAATGGTTACAGGATACTGACTTGAAAACTCCCCAAGCCAACACAAAAATACAGGATATATTCAAAAAACTGCAGATGTAAGCTTTTTATATTGCTGAGTCTATATATTGCTGACTCCATATTATCACTAGTCTATAGTTTATTTCTAAGCCATAACAAAATGGCGTCTTTCATAACTGACATTTAAAGTATAATTTCTCTAACATCTCCCTCCTTTTATACTAATAATGTCAATAATTCAAATATCCAGGTTTTTCATTTTACCAGGTATTATCATTTAGACAGGTGAGTCCTTAGCGAGAGTTGTAAATTCATCATCAGGTTCCGAGTATAGTTCCATGTTGCTCTGGAGGAGCATAATTTTTGTTAAAGATGTGTCAATCAGTCTTTGAAGAATTCCCCTAATACAGGGAATGCAGCAACATCCACACAATGTAAGAACTGCGGCTGCCATGACAATAGAGATAAGCAAACTTTTTGCAAGATCACCCCATTTACCAAACCATTTTTCAAAGAGTCTCGTCAGGGGGTTCTCTACACCAGAGTTCTCAGCTAATTCTTCAGATAGCATTTGTAGGCCTTGTAAGGCTTTGGTGATACTTCCATCAGGTGCCGTATTGTTTGGAATAAAAGTGCAGCAGAAGGTGCCGAACATTTTGCATACCCCGCCACTTTCTGCCAGCAACATATCCAACGCTATACGGTTCTGCCACGCTGTCAAAGAGGTGGCGTCCAATTGTGCTGCTATACCTTTCATAGCATCTCTGGTGTAATTCACAAACCTCTGCTGGTTGTAGTAGATGTAGTTTATCCAGTCGACGTTCTTGTTGGGCTGGACTCATATGAAGAGTGAGGTGAGTCCTGCTGTTATTTCATTCTGTGCTTTAATTCATCTGGAACTCCTCGTGGAACACCTATTTCATCTATATACACTCGATTGTCAAATGATCCTTGTGGTGTTTCTCGCTTAATTCCTTTAAAAAAGTATTTACCTGGTAGTTTCATTGATTTATCACTCATAGGAACTATATAAAAGAGAATCAGCAATCGGGTAAGGGCACAACTACCCTCCCATCTAGGTGGCAGTCTGGGCCTTAGTCTCTTATCTCCACACAAACACCAAACATCAGCCAATTGCTGTTTTTGTTCCAGAAACCATTTTAGTTCATACTTAATGTCTGTAGTAAGGGTTGTAGTTGCACAGTATTCAGGGGATAGGGTGCCAACATTTGTACCATTACTGTCATTGCTAGAAAAACAAGTAAAATTTCCTGGTAATGCTTGTACTGATGGGGGTATACTTTGCATTTTAGTCTTAGGGTAGCTCTTTTTCTCATTTACACTTCTGACCCAGTAATATTTTATGAAAACATTCTTATTATACAAGTCAAGTCTATTTCCTCTTTAGGGAGAGGAACGGTGGCTAGTTGTGGAATATAATAAGGTTTACCATACAACATTTCATACGGTGTTAGTCCTTTAGCAGTAGGGGTAATTCTTATACTCAACAATGCCATTGGCAAACACTAAACCCATTTATTTTTCCCTGTTTCCTTCAACAATTTTTTTAGTTTACTCTTTAAGGTACCATTGTGTCTCTCCACTGTGCCCACAGATTGTGGGTAGTAGACACAGTGTTTTTTTTAGGTCAATATTGTACCATTTACCAATTTGTTGTATTGTTCGGTTTACAAAATGGGAGCCGTTGTCACTGTAAATCACAGAGGGGATCCCATGAAATGGAATCACCTCTTTAATAAGTACTTTGGCTACTGACTGCCCATTTGGGTGTGTCAGGAAAAGCTTCCGCCCACTTTATAAACAACAATAATCATAAAATCCATGCATATCGTGTGAAAGGGATAAGAGGGTTGTGGGAAATGACCTCTTAAGGGTCTTAGGGCACCTTGAGCATGGTATCTGGTACAAAGCAGACATGTGAGGCAAAAATTTCTAGAGTCGTTCGTAAACCCATATGTTGTGAACACCTTGTTGATCACCTGTGCCATCCCTCCTTTTGAGATATGCTGCGTTATTGAGCCATGGGCAAGCCCATATCTAAATAGTGATGTAGGTAGATGGGTTTACCTTCTGTACTTGTATATATACCATTGACCAGCGTTGTCCCTTTAGATAACCACTTTTGTTTTTCACCTGCCGGTGATGTTTTCTGCATTTCCGATAACCATGTTTTATCAATAGCTTTCCGTACCTCATCATTTTCTTGGGGACCTGTATAGTATATGTGTGTTTCGTTTTTTTTTGCGGTCCTGTAGCAGCTTCCCTTGCGGTCTTTGTCTGTTAGTGCATTTCCTAGAGTAATTGGATCTGTTCCCTTTCTGTGTGCTGTACATTTACAAATAGCCACTTATGTTGGTTTTTGTACATTTTCTAGAAGGGCCAGGATAAGATCTCTATGTAAGATTGGTTTACCTGTGGACGTAATCTTACCCCTATTTTTCCATTGTTGGGAAAATATGTGTATAGTAGAAAAAGCGTATTGGCTGTCTGTATAAATATTTACTTTCTTCCCTTCCCCTAGACTACAGGCCCTGGATAGGGCAATAATTTCAGCTTGTTGTGTAGAGTAGGAACTGGGAAGGGGTCTGGCTTCAATGACCTGGTCTTGTGTTACTATAGGGTATGCCATTTGATTTACCCCTTTATCGTCCTTTTTACAAGACCCATCAACATTAAAGGTAATGTCAGCATCTAGAAAGGGAACATCAGTGAGCTCCTTCCTTACAATCTACAGTCTGATAAAAGGTTTTACTGTATTTGGGAAGGCTAAGCATAACCCACAATGAGGTGCTTTACCTTCGTAAATGCATCCTCTGCTTGCACATTCCACTGAATGGAATCTTTTGCAGCCATTAGTGCACCATAGATGAGATCAGAAAGAGGCTCCACCTCCGTAGCATAATTTGCTATCCATGCTCTACAGAAATTTGCCTTTCCAAGAAATGACATCATTTCTTTTTTTGGTATGTGATTTGGGAACTTGAAGGATGGCCTCTTTTTGGATCTCATGCAAAAAGTCTACCTTCTTGAGATAAAATGTAACCCAGGTATTTCACCTTTCCTTTCCACAGTTGTAATTTGTCTTTGCTGACCTTTTGACCTTGGTCTGCGAGGAAATGCATCAGAACCATGGTAATTTTACATACATTACTACCAGAATGTCATCCATTTATGAGAGAATTTAACTCACACTGGGAGGTACAAACCGAGACAAATTATTGGACATTCTTTGTGAGAAGGTAGTTGGACTTTCACAATATCCCTGGGATAACCTCTTTTTTTTTTCCCCGTGTACATAAATGCAACCCAGAACTGACTGTCTTGTGTAAGGGAATGGAAAAGAAGGATTACTGTTATCGATAATAGAAAATACCTTGTTCTCTGGGTAGAGCTCGTTCAGGAGGACATGCATGTCTGGGACCACCGGGGCCCTCGGTAATACGGCCCTATTGACTGCCTGTAAATCCTGCACGAGTCTCCACCCATATTTCTCTCCCTTATGCTTCCTATACCTCTGAATCCCTCTGGATTTTAGTTTCTCATCTGTCAGTTGGACCCAGTTCGTGATAAATTCTCCTAGCTCATGCCATGATACCTTGGGATTCTGGGTGACCGAAACACAAGGACAGTATCCTGCCTGTATATTTGCAGAATAGGCTGTGGTAGGAGACAATTAGCCACGCTATTTCCTTCCTTATCACAGTACAGACATTTTAAGAGAACTTCAGTGTTAGTGATACTCATTAACTGTTTCTCATAGGACTTATCAGGCCCAGAGGTCTTTCTGTAGTACATGGTGCAATAGAGGTTTGTCTGGACCTTATACCTTTTCCTCACAGACTCTTTGTCAATTATTTCTGCCAGGGTTTTGGGTATATTTAATCCCTCAGTTTGCAAATTCCAGGCTGTACCAGTATCAGGGCTCATTATCCACGGCTGTGATTTGTTTTTCACACAGCCGATAGGCTTTGAGACCTCCCTCCACTGGTACGACAGAAATATCAAGAGCGTGCAACATGTCTCTATCCAACAAATTAACAGGACATTTAGTCAAAATGACAATTTTACACTGAGCCTATTTACCTGTCTGTGGATCTTCCACAGTAAGGCCTTCAGACATGACCTCCTGGTGCATCAACCCATTTTGCAGATTTTACATATACTACACCTTTTTCTTTACCTTTTTCATATCCAGCGGGTGTATTGGGGTCCTACAAGCCCCAGTATCACAGAGAAATGTTAGCCATCTACCCTTCACAACCAAGGTTATTTCTGACTTGACTTTAGCATGCAAACAAGTTTCAACAGTGCACACATCCAAAATTTCAGATACTTTCTCATCATTTTCTTCTGTATCTCTCTTTCTGCAGACATACCAACATCTTCTAGTCATGCTTCTTCCTCTCTGTTTGACCTACATTCTTTTGCCAAGTGACCTCTTTTACCTCACTGGAAACACTCCCCTCTCTTCTTTTTCCCCTCATAATCTTGAATGCGGGGCCTTGTTCAGGTGTTTCCTATCCTTCTGTTCTCCTTCTCAATTACATACACATCATTACCTTCACCTGCCATAAGCACTTTCCCTTTCCTTACTCTCTTTTTTGATTGGAAGGGCCATTCAGCATGCCTCGCATACTCAATCAGCTCCTGAAGTCTGCAGATCCTATGGTTGATCATGTGTTTGGTAACAAACTTGATATAGGGGCAAGCAGCCCCTTCAAGATTGCATCCTTTAGCTGTTGCTCATATAGGCTATCGTTTACTTGATTTACTGGGACTTCTATTCCTGAGTGCTTATTGAAAATCTCCCTCATCCTAACAATGAAATTGTCCACTGTTTCCTCTTCTCCCTGCACACACTGATTTATAATGAACCAGTCAGCTCGACATATCCATCTATTCTCTATCCTTGCTATAAGAGCATTTCTCCTGTTTTCTAGTGCTGCATCATCATGAGGCAACGCAACTCCCTGATTGTTTAATCCACTCCAATCTCCCACTACATGATGCCAGTCGGGACCCAGGATCTGTCTGATGACCTTCTCTATTTCCCTCCCATTAAGATGATAGTTAGCAATCATTCCCCTGATACCATCCCTGATTTGAGCTATGTTGACCTTGGGATGTGGTACCCCTTTAGTAGTTTTTTTAACATCCTCGGGGGTCCAGGGGCGATAGACCATCATAGTGTTGGGGACTACTATACCTCCTACATTTTGTCCTGCCCTAGGGTTGGGAACTTCAATTAGTGGAAATTCTTCCTCTCCACATTCTGTTTGTTCCCCAGCTGAGGGGGATATCAATTTGTTCACCAGGTCCCCGAAAATTTTTGTAACAGTTGCTGTAAAGGGGGTCCCTTGTGGACTCCTCTGGACAGCAAGAGTCATCTTGAGAGGGGGTTTAGCTGCAGCCATAAGAGAATCAGTTGCATCTGCGGGTGACCCAGGTGACCACGGGGGAACAACAAACAGTGGAGAGTCAGGTTGCATTTGGTTTGTTACGTTTTGTTCAGTCAATACTTGCTGAACTAAACTTCAGAGGACGGTCATATTATTGTCCTCCTCTTTGTTCACAAACATAGTCTTTTTATGGTTTTCTGAATTTAACCTATGGTTAGCCTCCTCAAGCAATTTCTTTGCCTGGGGAAGGCCTAATTTCTTCTGTTTTCTTATTTTCATGCCGGCATCATTTTTAAGCTTTCTACACAGTATTACACAATAATCCTTATTTAAAAACGCATCAAAATCATACTTTGTTTTCCACATTTTAAGAAGTGTCACATTCTCTTTGTCTAGACTACACATATACCTAACATCTTCTTATCACTTGCAATCACTCACAGACTTTCTAGTCATGGTATATCACTTCTAGATTACTGATCTTGTGTATTGCTAAAACACTGGTGTCTTAGAGAATTACGAGGAGACTGAGTTCTCCTGACTGTTCTTTCATCATTACTTAATACTTCACTAACTTGTAGAGAGCATTTACAGAATTACAAGGAGACTAATTTCTCCCTAATGTTCTTTCATCCTATCAAAACATTTAATATTTCAGTCCTTGATCCAAGGGTATTTATGTGCCTGCTCAGGATTAATACAACATATGAGGCTGGCATGAACACTGCGGTCTGCCAAATGTCCTCTGTTTGTTACCTGGAAATCTATCAGGCCACACCCTTGTATCAACGGAGGGGGGGTTCTTTATCTGGAAGTATTTTTGATCCAAGGGTATTTATATGCCTGGAAAGCTATCAGGCCACACCCTTGTATCAACGGGGGGTTCTTTATCTGGAAGTATTTTTGATCCAAGGGTATTTATATGCCTAGAAATCTATCAGGCCACACCCTTGTATCAACAGGGGGTTCTTTAGGTTTTGATCTAGGAGTATTTATGTGTCCCCCAAGGGATTTTCTGCAGTTTACAAGGCTGTCTGGATCTAAGATCCAATTGACAAATTTCCTTTATCTGCACCCGGATATTAGTATGGGACCATACCCCTATATCAAATGACAATTAACCAGAAGAAACAAACAAGAACACACAAGAGAGAACACCCGCAGTGCTCGACTGCCGCCAGGTCGCCCTGAGCGCGTCTTCCCAAAACACGGGCTAGTCACTAGGTCTGCCCATCCAGGATGGCCACAGACGGATCTATACGGGGAATACGTGACCACTTATTTCCCCTCAACAAGAGTAAAGCAGATAGGACAGAAACAGATAAACATTCAATCAATCTCTATATTGTATGTATATATTCAAATCCCTTATTCATCAAATTCCTAATCAAGTCTAACACAAAAGGTTAATAATAAAATAAAAATAAAAATCTTACCTTGTCCGGAGAGCGGTCTCTTGTGCTGATCCGGTAAGTCGCTGCCCGGGAGGCACTAGTTCAGCGGACTGGCCTCTTTTTAACGTCTAAGTTAAGACGGAGGACTTACAGTTTTGCCGTACGCTCATCGGTCACTGAGTTGGCCAGTGCGTCTCGGGGGAAATTGGACTCCCGGCTCGGAGGACCAAATTGTTAGGGATATAATTCACCGTCTCAGACCGTCCTCGGGCATCAAGGTAATATTTCTTGCATATGAAAGAGAAATGAATAGCATTACATGTTCATGCTGTTATCGTCATTTCTAAAGAGAATACTGTGGTACATGTCTTTTTTATAAGCCCTGGACAACCCCCTTTCCTGTCTTAAAACATGCCCAGTCTCATGTATTTTCAACTTTATTCTGGACACAACAAGAAAGGTGGAAGTGTCTATTACAGACTTTATCTTCATCTAACAATGGTTACAGGATACTGACTTGAAAACTCCCCAAGCCAACACAAAAATACAGGATATATTCAAAAAACTGCAGATGTAAGCTTTTTATATTGCTGAGTCTATATATTGCTGACTCCATATTATCACTAGTCTATAGTTTATTTCTAAGCCATGATAACAAAATGGCGTCTTTCATAACTGACATTTAAAGTATAATTTCTCTAACACAGACTTACGATGGCACTGGCTGGGGCCCACAGACTTACGGTGGCACCGGCTGGGGGCCGGCAGACTTACGATGGCACCGGCTGGGGGCCGGGAGACTTACAGTGGCACCGGCTGGGGGCCTACTGGGGGCCCGCAGACTTACGGTGGCACCGGCTGTTGGCCGGCAGACTTATGGTGGTACCGGCTGGGGGCCGACTGGGGGCACGCAGACTTACGGTGGCACCGGCTGTTGGCCGGCAGACTTATGGTGGCACCGGCTGGGGGCCCGCAGACTTACAGTGACACCGGCTGGGGGCCTACTGGGGGCCTGCAGACTTACGGTGGCACCGGTTGGGGGCCTGCTGGGGGCCCGCAGACTTACGGTGGCACCGGCTGTGGGCCGGCAGACTTAAGGTGGCACCGGCTGGGGGCCCGCAGACTTAAGGTGGCACCGGCTGGGGGCCTACTGGGGACCCGCAGACTTACGGTGGCACCGGCTAGGGGCCTACTGGGGGCCTGCAGACTTACGGTGACACCGGCTGGGGGCCGGCAGACTTACGGTGGCACCAGCTGGGGGCCTACTGGGGGCCCACAGACTTACGGTGGCACCGGCTGGGGGCCGACTGGGGGCCGGCAGACTTACGGTGGCACCGGCTGGGGGCCTACTGGGGGCCAGCAGACTTACAGCAACAGGCCGGCAGACTAAGAGCGACAGGCCGGGGTGGCGGCAGACTTAGAGCGGCAGGCCGGGGTGGCAGCAGACTTAGGGCGACAGGCCGGGGTGGCAGCAGACTTAGGGCGACAGGCCGGGGTGGCCGGCAGACTTAGAGCGACAGGCCGGGGTGGCCGGCAGACTGACAGCGACAGGCCGGGGTGGCCGGCAGACTTAGAGCGACAGGCCGGCAGACTTAGAGCGTCAGGCGGGGGGGTGGCAAACTTACATTGACAGACCGGCAGACTTACAGCGACAGGCCGGGGGCCGGCAGACTGACAGCGACAGGCCAGGGTGGCGGCAGACTTAGAGCGACAGGCCGAGGTGGCAGCAGACTTAGAGCGACAGGCACGCAGACTTACAGTGACAGACCGGCAGACTTCCAGTGACAGGCCGGGGGGCCAGCAGACTTACAGCGACATGCCGTGGGGCCGGCAGACTTACAGCGTCAGGCCGGGGTGGCGGCAGACTTACAGCGTCAGGCCGGGGTGGCGGCAGACTTACAGCGTCAGGCCGGGGTGGCGGCAGACTTACAGCGTCAGGCCGGGGTGGCGGCAGACTTACAGCGACAGGCCGGGGGGCCAGCAGACTTACAGTGACAGACCGGCAGACTTAGAGCGACAGGCTGGGGTGGCCGGCAGACTTAGAGCGACAGGCCGGCAGACTTAGAGGGTCAGGCGGGGGGGTGGCAAACTTACATTGACAGACCGGCAGACCTACAGCGACAGGCCGGGGGGCCGGCAGACTTAGAGCGACAGGCCGGGGTGGCGGCAGACTTATGGTGGCACCGGCTGGGGGCCGACTGGGGGCCGGCAGACTTACGGTGGCACCGGCTGGGGGCCTACTGGGGGCCCGTAGACTAAACTTCAGAGGACGGTCATATTCTTGTCCTCCTCTTTGTTCACAAACATAGTCTTTTTATGGTTTTCTGAATTTAACCTATGGTTAGCCTCCTCAAGCAATTTCTTTGCCTGGGGAAGGCCTAATTTCTTCTGTTTTCTTATTTTCATGCCGGCATCATTTTTAAGCTTTCTACACAGTATTACATAATAATCCTTATTTAAAAACGCATCAAAATCATACTTTGTTTTCCACATTTTAAGAAGTGTCACATTCTCTTTGTCTAGACTACACATATACCTAACATCTTCTTATCACTTGCAATCACTCACAGACTTTCTAGTCATGGTATATCACTTCTAGATTACTGATCTTGTGTATTGCTAAAACACTGGTGTCTTAGAGAATTACGAGGAGACTGAGTTCTCCTGACTGTTCTTTCATCATTACTTAATACTTCACTAACTTGTAGAGAGCATTTACAGAATTACAAGGAGACTAATTTCTCCCTAATGTTCTTTCATCCTATCAAAACATTTAATATTTCAGTCCTTGATCCAAGGGTATTTATGTGCCTGCTCAGGATTAATACAACATATGAGGCTGGCATGAACACTGCGGTCTGCCAAATGTCCTCTGTTTGTTACCTGGAAATCTATCAGGCCACACCCTTGTATCAACGGAGGGGGGGTTCTTTATCTGGAAGTATTTTTGATCCAAGGGTATTTATATGCCTGGAAAGCTATCAGGCCACACCCTTGTATCAACGGGGGGTTCTTTATCTGGAAGTATTTTTGATCCAAGGGTATTTATATGCCTAGAAATCTATCAGGCCACACCCTTGTATCAACAGGGGGTTCTTTAGGTTTTGATCTAGGAGTATTTATGTGTCCCCCAAGGGATTTTCTGCAGTTTACAAGGCTGTCTGGATCTAAGATCCAATTGACAAATTTCCTTTATCTGCACCCGGATATTAGTATGGGACCATACCCCTATATCAAATGACAATTAACCAGAAGAAACAAACAAGAACACACAAGAGAGAACACCCGCAGTGCTCGACTGCCGCCAGGTCGCCCTGAGCGCGTCTTCCCAAAACACGGGCTAGTCACTAGGTCTGCCCATCCAGGATGGCCACAGACGGATCTATACGGGGAATACGTGACCACTTATTTCCCCTCAACAAGAGTAAAGCAGATAGGACAGAAACAGATAAACATTCAATCAATCTCTATATTGTATGTATATATTCAAATCCCTTATTCATCAAATTCCTAATCAAGTCTAACACAAAAGGTTAATAATAAAATAAAAATAAAAATCTTACCTTGTCCGGAGAGCGGTCTCTTGTGCTGATCCGGTAAGTCGCTGCCCGGGAGGCACTAGTTCAGCGGACTGGCCTCTTTTTAACGTCTAAGTTAAGACGGAGGACTTACAGTTTTGCCGTACGCTCATCGGTCACTGAGTTGGCCAGTGCGTCTCGGGGGAAATTGGACTCCCGGCTCGGAGGACCAAATTGTTAGGGATATAATTCACCGTCTCAGACCGTCCTCGGGCATCAAGGTAATATTTCTTGCATATGAAAGAGAAATGAATAGCATTACATGTTCATGCTGTTATCGTCATTTCTAAAGAGAATACTGTGGTACATGTCTTTTTTATAAGCCCTGGACAACCCCCTTTCCTGTCTTAAAACATGCCCAGTCTCATGTATTTTCAACTTTATTCTGGACACAACAAGAAAGGTGGAAGTGTCTATTACAGACTTTATCTTCATCTAACAATGGTTACAGGATACTGACTTGAAAACTCCCCAAGCCAACACAAAAATACAGGATATATTCAAAAAACTGCAGATGTAAGCTTTTTATATTGCTGAGTCTATATCGCAGACTTACGGTGGCACCGGCTGGGGGCCGGCAGACTTACGGTGGCACCGCATGGGGGCCGACTGGGGGCCCGCAGACTTACGGTGGCATCGGCTGGGGGCCTACTGGGGGCCCGCAGACTTACGGTGGCACTGGCTGGGGGCCCGCAGACTTACGGTGACACCGGCTGGGGGCCTACTGGGGACCCGCAGACTTACGGTGGCACCGGCTGGGGGCCGGCAGACTTACGGTGGCACCGCCTGGGGGCCGAATGGGGGCCTGCAGACTTACGGTGGCACCGGCTGGGGGCCTACTGGGGGCGGGCAGACTTACGGTGGCACCGGCTGGGGGCCTACTGGGGGCCCGCAGACTTACGGTGGCACCGGATGGGGGCCTACTGGGGGCCTGCAGACTTACGGTGACACCGGCTGGAGACCTACTGGGGACCCGCAGACTTACGGTGGCACCGGCTGGGGGCCGGCAGACTTACGGTGGCACCGCATGGGGGCCAACTGGGGGCCCGCAGACTTACGGTGGCACCGGCTGGGGGCCTACTGGGGGCCCGCAGACTTACGGTGGCACTGGCTGGGGGCCTACTGGGGGCCCGCAGACTTACGGTGACACCGGCTGGGGGCCTACTGGGGACCCGCAGACTTACGGTGGCACCGGCTGGGGGCCGACTGGGGGCCGACTGGGGGCCCGCAGACTTACGGTGGCACCGGCTGGGGGCCTACTGGGGGCGGGCAGACTTACGGTGGCAACGGCTGGGGGCCTACTGGGGGCCCGCAGACTTACGGTGACACCGGCTGGGGGCTGGCAGACTTACGGTGGCACCGGCTGGGGGCCTACTGGGGGCCGGCAGACTTACAGTGGCACCGGCTGGGGGCCCGCAGACTTACGGTGACACCGGCTGGGGGCCTACTGGGGACTCGCAGACTTACGGTGGCACCGGCTGGGGGGCGGCAGACTTACGGTGGCACCGGCTGGGGGCCGACTGGGGGCCCGCAGACTTACGGTGGCACCGGCTGTTGGCCGGCAGACTTATGGTGGCACTGGCTGGGGGCTGACTGGGGGCCCGCAGACTTACGGTGACACCGGCTGGGGGCCGGCAGACTTACGGTGGCACCGCCTGGGGGCCGACTGGGGGCCCGCAGACTTACGGTGGCACCGGCTGGGGGCCTACTGGGGGCCGGCAGACTTACGGTGGCACCGGCTGGGGGCCTACTGGGGGCCCGCAGACTTACGGTGACACCGGCTGGGGGCCTACTGGGGACCCGCAGACTTACGGTGGCACCGGCTGGGGGCCGGCAGACTTACGGTGGCACCGCATGGGGGCCGACTGGGGGCCCGCAGACTTACGGTGGCACCGGCTGGGGGCCTACTGGGGGCCCGCAGACTTACGGTGGCAGTGGCTGGGGGCCCGCAGACTTACGGTGACACCGGCTGGGGGCCTACTGGGGACCCGCAGACTTACGGTGGCACCGGCTGGGGGCCGGCAGACTTACGGTGGCACCGGCTGGGGGCCGACTGGGGGCCCGCAGCCGGTGGCACCGGCTGGGGGCCGGCAGACTTACGGTGGCACCGGCTGGGGGCCGACTGGGGGCCCGCAGACTTACGGTGGCACCGGCTGGGGGCCGGCAGACTTACGGTGGCACCGGCTGGGGGCCGACTGGGGGCCCGCAGACTTATGGTGGCACCAGCTGGGGGCCTACTGGGAGCCCGCAGACTTACGGTGACACCGGCTGGGGGCCTACTGGGGACCCGCAGACTTACGGTGGCACCGGCTGGGGGCCCGCAGACTTACGGTGGCACGGGCTGGGGGCCCGCAGACATACGGTGGCACCGGCTGGGGGCACGCAGACTTACGGTGGCACCGGCTGGGGGCCTACTGGGGACCCGCAGACTTACGGTGGCACCGGCTGGGGGCCCGCAGACTTACGGTGGCACGGGCTGGGGGCCCGCAGACATACGGCGGCACCGGCTGGGGGCCCGCAGACTTACGGTGACACCGGCTGGGGGCCTACTGGAGGCCCGCAGACTTACGGTGGCACCGGCTGGGGGCCTACTGGAGGCCCGCAGACTTACGGTGGCACCGGCTGGGGGCCGGCAGACTTACGGTGGCACCGGCTGGGGGCAGGCAGACTTACGGTGGCACCGGCTGGGGGCCGACTGGGGGCCTGCAGACTTACGGTGGCACCGGCTGTTGGCCAGCAGACTTATGGTGGCACTGGCTGGGGGCCGACTGGGGGCCCGCAGACTTACGGTGGCACCGGCTGGGGGCCTACTGGGGGCCCGCAGACTTACGGTGACACCGGCTGGGGGCCTACTGGGGACCCGCAGACTTACGGTGGCACCGGCTGGGGGCCGGCAGACTTACGGTAGCAACCGGCTGGGGGCCCGCAGACTTACGGTGGCACCGGCTTGGGGCCTACTGGGGACCCACAGACTTACGGTGGCACCGGCTGGGGGCCTACTGGGGGCCCGCAGACTATTGGTGGCACCGGCTGGGGGCTGACTGGGGGCCCGCAGACTTACGGTGGCACCGGCTGGGGGCCGACTGGGGGCCCGCAGACTTACAGTGGCACGGGCTGGGGGCCCGCAGACATACGGTGGCACCGGCTGGGGGCCTACTGGGGACCCGCAGACTTACGGTGGCACCGGCTGGGGGCCCGCAGACTTACGGTGGCACGGGCTGGGGGCCCGCAGACATACGGTGGCACCGGCTGGGGGCCCGCAGACTTACGGTGACACCGGCTGGGGGCCTACTGGAGGCCCGCAGACTTACGGTGGCACCGGCTGGGGGCCTACTGGAGGCCCGCAGACTTACGGTGGCACCGGCTGGGGGCCGGCAGACTTACGGTGGCACCGGCTGGGGGCCTACTGGGGACCCGCAGACTTACGGTGGCACCGGCTGGGGGCAGGCAGACTTACGGTGGCACCGGCTGGGGGCCGACTGGGGGCCTGCAGACTTACGGTGGCACCGGCTGTTGGCCGGCAGACTTATGGTGGCACTGGCTGGGGGCCGACTGGGGGCCCGCAGACTTACGGTGGCACCGGCTGGGGGCCTACTGGGGGCCCGCAGACTTACGGTGACACCGGCTGGGGGCCTACTGGGGGCCCGCAGACTATTGGTGGCACCGGCTGGGGGCCGACTGGGGGCCTGCAGACTTACAGTGGCACCGGCTGGGGGCCGGCAGACTTACGGTGGCACCGACTGGGGGCCTACTGGGGGCCCGCAGACTTACGGTGGCACCGGCTGGGGGCCGGCAGACTTACGGTGGCACCGGCTGGGGGCCGACTGGGGGCCCGGAGACTTACGGTGGCACCGGCTGGGGGCCTACAGACTTACGGTGGCATCGGCTGGGGGCCGGCAGACTTACGGTGGCACCGGCTGGGGGCCGGCAGACTTACGGTAGCAACCGGCTGGGGGCCCGCAGACTTACGGTGGCACCGGCTTGGGGCCTACTGGGGGCCCACAGACTTACGGTGGCACCGGCTGGGGGCCTACTGGGGGCCCGCAGACTATTGGTGGCACCGGCTGGGGGCCGACTGGGGGCCCGCAGACTTACAGTGGCACCGGCTGGGGGCCGGCAGACTTACGGTGGCACCGACTGGGGGCCTACTGGGGGCCCGCAGACTTACGGTGGCACCGGCTGGGGGCCGGCAGACTTACGGTGGCACCGGCTGGGGGCCTACTGGGGGCCCACAGACTTACGGTGGCATCGGCTGGGGGCCGGCAGACTTACGGTGGAACCGGCTGGGGGCCGACTGGGGGCCCGCAGACTTACGGTGATACCGGCTGGGGGCCTACTGGGGGCCCGCAGACTTACGGTGGCACCGGCTGGGGGCCTACTGGGGGCCCGCAGACTTACGGTGGCACCGGCTGGGGGCCGAAAGACTTACGGTGACACCGGCTGGGGGCCTACTGGGGGCCCACAGACTTACGGTGGCACCGGCTGGGGGCCGGCAGACTTACGGTGGCACCGGCTGGGGGCCGACTGGGAGCCCGCAGACTTACGGTGGCACCGGCTGTTGGCCGGCAGACTTATGGTGGCACTGGCTGGGGGCCGAATGGGGGCCCGCAGACTTACGGTGGCACTAGGGTTGCCACCTTTTCTTCGAGCCAAACCCGAACACTTCAGCGGGGCTTGGCATTTTTTTTGTAGCATACACAATGAGATTGTAAAATACCTGGGACACCTCTGTGTGCCATAGGGGAGTATTAATGCGGCACGCGCAGTGGTGAACAGTGGGTGTAGCCAATTGCATATAGTGCAGGTGTGTAATGTACAATATAGTGTATATAGTGCAGGCGTATGTAATGTACAATATAGTGTCTATAGAGCAGGTGTGTGTAATGTACAATATAGTGTGTATATAGTGCAGGTGTGTAATGTACAATATAGTGTGTATAGTGCAGGTGTGTAATGTACAATATAGTGTAGGTGTGTAATGTACAATATAGTGCAGGTGTGTAATGTACAATATAGTGTATATAGTGCAGGTGTGTAATGTACAATATAGTGTGTATAGTGCAGGTGTGTAATGTACAATATAGTGTCTATAGAGCAGGTGTGTGTAATGTACAATATAGTGTATATAGTGCAGGTGTGTAATGTACAATATAGTGTAGGTGTGTAATGTACAATATAGTGTAGGTGTGTAATGTACAATATAGTGTGTATAGTGCAGGTGTGTAATGTACAATATAGTGTAGGTGTGTAATGTACAATATAGTGTGTATAGTGCAGGTGTGTAATGTACAATATAGTGTCTATAGAGCAGGTGTGTGTAATGTACAATATAGTGTGTATAGTGCAGGTGTGTAATGTACAATATAGTGTATATAGTGCAGATGTGTGATGTACAATATAGTGTGTATAGTGCAGGTATGTGTAATGTACAATATAGTGTATATAGTGCAGGCGTGTGTAATGTACAATATAGTGTCTATAGAGCAGGTGTGTGTAATGTACAATATAGTGTATATAGTGCAGGTGTGTAATGTACAATATAGTGTGTATAGTGCAGGTGTGTAATGTACAATATAGTGTCTATAGAGCAGGTGTGTGTAATGTACAATATAGTGTATATAGTGCAGGCGTGTGTAATGTACAATATAGTGTATATAGTGCAGGCGTGTGTAATGTACAATATAGTGTATATAGTGCAGGCGTGTGTAATGTACAATATAGTGTATATAGTGCAGGTGTGTAATGTACAATATAGTGTAGGTGTGTAATGTACAATATAGTGTAGGTGTGTAATGTACAATATAGTGTATATGTAGTGTGTAATGTTTGGTGGGGAGCCTCCCAGTGTAATTTTGGGAGGTGGGGGGAGGTCTCCTGGTGTAGTATGGGGGGAGAGGGGGCTGACAGAGGGGAAGAGGGGGCTGACAGAGGAAGGGAGGGGGGCTGACAGAGGGAAAGAGGGGGCTGACAGAGGGAAAGAGGGGGCTGACAGAGGGAAAGAGGGGGGCTGACAGAGGGAAAGAGGGGGGCTGACAGAGGGAAAGAGGGGGGCTGACAGAGGGAAAGAGGGGGGCTGACAGAGGGAAAGAGGGGGGCTGACAGAGGAAGGGAGGGGGGCCGACTGGGGGCCGACTGGGGGCCTGCAGACTTACAGTGGCACCGGCTGGGGGCCGGCAGACTTACGGTGGCACCGACTGGGGGCCTACTGGGGGCCCGCAGACTTACGGTGGCACCGGCTGGGGGCCGGCAGACTTACGGTGGCACCGGCTGGGGGCCGACTGGGGGCCGGCAGACTTACGGTGGCACCGGCTGGGGGCCTACTGGGGGCCAGCAGACTTACAGCAACAGGCCGGCAGACTAAGAGCGACAGGCCGGGGTGGCGGCAGACTTAGAGCGGCAGGCCGGGGTGGCAGCAGACTTAGGGCGACAGGCCGGGGTGGCAGCAGACTTAGGGCGACAGGCCGGGGTGGCCGGCAGACTTAGAGCGACAGGCCGGGGTGGCCGGCAGACTGACAGCGACAGGCCGGGGTGGCCGGCAGACTTAGAGCGACAGGCCGGCAGACTTAGAGCGTCAGGCGGGGGGGTGGCAAACTTACATTGACAGACCGGCAGACTTACAGCGACAGGCCGGGGGCCGGCAGACTGACAGCGACAGGCCAGGGTGGCGGCAGACTTAGAGCGACAGGCCGAGGTGGCAGCAGACTTAGAGCGACAGGCACGCAGACTTACAGTGACAGACCGGCAGACTTCCAGTGACAGGCCGGGGGGCCAGCAGACTTACAGCGACATGCCGTGGGGCCGGCAGACTTACAGCGTCAGGCCGGGGTGGCGGCAGACTTACAGCGTCAGGCCGGGGTGGCGGCAGACTTACAGCGTCAGGCCGGGGTGGCGGCAGACTTACAGCGTCAGGCCGGGGTGGCGGCAGACTTACAGCGACAGGCCGGGGGGCCAGCAGACTTACAGTGACAGACCGGCAGACTTAGAGCGACAGGCTGGGGTGGCCGGCAGACTTAGAGCGACAGGCCGGCAGACTTAGAGGGTCAGGCGGGGGGGTGGCAAACTTACATTGACAGACCGGCAGACCTACAGCGACAGGCCGGGGGGCCGGCAGACTTAGAGCGACAGGCCGGGGTGGCGGCAGACTTATGGTGGCACCGGCTGGGGGCCGACTGGGGGCCGGCAGACTTACGGTGGCACCGGCTGGGGGCCTACTGGGGGCCCGTAGACTAAACTTCAGAGGACGGTCATATTCTTGTCCTCCTCTTTGTTCACAAACATAGTCTTTTTATGGTTTTCTGAATTTAACCTATGGTTAGCCTCCTCAAGCAATTTCTTTGCCTGGGGAAGGCCTAATTTCTTCTGTTTTCTTATTTTCATGCCGGCATCATTTTTAAGCTTTCTACACAGTATTACATAATAATCCTTATTTAAAAACGCATCAAAATCATACTTTGTTTTCCACATTTTAAGAAGTGTCACATTCTCTTTGTCTAGACTACACATATACCTAACATCTTCTTATCACTTGCAATCACTCACAGACTTTCTAGTCATGGTATATCACTTCTAGATTACTGATCTTGTGTATTGCTAAAACACTGGTGTCTTAGAGAATTACGAGGAGACTGAGTTCTCCTGACTGTTCTTTCATCATTACTTAATACTTCACTAACTTGTAGAGAGCATTTACAGAATTACAAGGAGACTAATTTCTCCCTAATGTTCTTTCATCCTATCAAAACATTTAATATTTCAGTCCTTGATCCAAGGGTATTTATGTGCCTGCTCAGGATTAATACAACATATGAGGCTGGCATGAACACTGCGGTCTGCCAAATGTCCTCTGTTTGTTACCTGGAAATCTATCAGGCCACACCCTTGTATCAACGGAGGGGGGGTTCTTTATCTGGAAGTATTTTTGATCCAAGGGTATTTATATGCCTGGAAAGCTATCAGGCCACACCCTTGTATCAACGGGGGGTTCTTTATCTGGAAGTATTTTTGATCCAAGGGTATTTATATGCCTAGAAATCTATCAGGCCACACCCTTGTATCAACAGGGGGTTCTTTAGGTTTTGATCTAGGAGTATTTATGTGTCCCCCAAGGGATTTTCTGCAGTTTACAAGGCTGTCTGGATCTAAGATCCAATTGACAAATTTCCTTTATCTGCACCCGGATATTAGTATGGGACCATACCCCTATATCAAATGACAATTAACCAGAAGAAACAAACAAGAACACACAAGAGAGAACACCCGCAGTGCTCGACTGCCGCCAGGTCGCCCTGAGCGCGTCTTCCCAAAACACGGGCTAGTCACTAGGTCTGCCCATCCAGGATGGCCACAGACGGATCTATACGGGGAATACGTGACCACTTATTTCCCCTCAACAAGAGTAAAGCAGATAGGACAGAAACAGATAAACATTCAATCAATCTCTATATTGTATGTATATATTCAAATCCCTTATTCATCAAATTCCTAATCAAGTCTAACACAAAAGGTTAATAATAAAATAAAAATAAAAATCTTACCTTGTCCGGAGAGCGGTCTCTTGTGCTGATCCGGTAAGTCGCTGCCCGGGAGGCACTAGTTCAGCGGACTGGCCTCTTTTTAACGTCTAAGTTAAGACGGAGGACTTACAGTTTTGCCGTACGCTCATCGGTCACTGAGTTGGCCAGTGCGTCTCGGGGGAAATTGGACTCCCGGCTCGGAGGACCAAATTGTTAGGGATATAATTCACCGTCTCAGACCGTCCTCGGGCATCAAGGTAATATTTCTTGCATATGAAAGAGAAATGAATAGCATTACATGTTCATGCTGTTATCGTCATTTCTAAAGAGAATACTGTGGTACATGTCTTTTTTATAAGCCCTGGACAACCCCCTTTCCTGTCTTAAAACATGCCCAGTCTCATGTATTTTCAACTTTATTCTGGACACAACAAGAAAGGTGGAAGTGTCTATTACAGACTTTATCTTCATCTAACAATGGTTACAGGATACTGACTTGAAAACTCCCCAAGCCAACACAAAAATACAGGATATATTCAAAAAACTGCAGATGTAAGCTTTTTATATTGCTGAGTCTATATCGCAGACTTACGGTGGCACCGGCTGGGGGCCGGCAGACTTACGGTGGCACCGCATGGGGGCCGACTGGGGGCCCGCAGACTTACGGTGGCATCGGCTGGGGGCCTACTGGGGGCCCGCAGACTTACGGTGGCACTGGCTGGGGGCCCGCAGACTTACGGTGACACCGGCTGGGGGCCTACTGGGGACCCGCAGACTTACGGTGGCACCGGCTGGGGGCCGGCAGACTTACGGTGGCACCGCCTGGGGGCCGAATGGGGGCCTGCAGACTTACGGTGGCACCGGCTGGGGGCCTACTGGGGGCGGGCAGACTTACGGTGGCACCGGCTGGGGGCCTACTGGGGGCCCGCAGACTTACGGTGGCACCGGATGGGGGCCTACTGGGGGCCTGCAGACTTACGGTGACACCGGCTGGAGACCTACTGGGGACCCGCAGACTTACGGTGGCACCGGCTGGGGGCCGGCAGACTTACGGTGGCACCGCATGGGGGCCAACTGGGGGCCCGCAGACTTACGGTGGCACCGGCTGGGGGCCTACTGGGGGCCCGCAGACTTACGGTGGCACTGGCTGGGGGCCTACTGGGGGCCCGCAGACTTACGGTGACACCGGCTGGGGGCCTACTGGGGACCCGCAGACTTACGGTGGCACCGGCTGGGGGCCGACTGGGGGCCGACTGGGGGCCCGCAGACTTACGGTGGCACCGGCTGGGGGCCTACTGGGGGCGGGCAGACTTACGGTGGCAACGGCTGGGGGCCTACTGGGGGCCCGCAGACTTACGGTGACACCGGCTGGGGGCTGGCAGACTTACGGTGGCACCGGCTGGGGGCCTACTGGGGGCCGGCAGACTTACAGTGGCACCGGCTGGGGGCCCGCAGACTTACGGTGACACCGGCTGGGGGCCTACTGGGGACTCGCAGACTTACGGTGGCACCGGCTGGGGGGCGGCAGACTTACGGTGGCACCGGCTGGGGGCCGACTGGGGGCCCGCAGACTTACGGTGGCACCGGCTGTTGGCCGGCAGACTTATGGTGGCACTGGCTGGGGGCTGACTGGGGGCCCGCAGACTTACGGTGACACCGGCTGGGGGCCGGCAGACTTACGGTGGCACCGCCTGGGGGCCGACTGGGGGCCCGCAGACTTACGGTGGCACCGGCTGGGGGCCTACTGGGGGCCGGCAGACTTACGGTGGCACCGGCTGGGGGCCTACTGGGGGCCCGCAGACTTACGGTGACACCGGCTGGGGGCCTACTGGGGACCCGCAGACTTACGGTGGCACCGGCTGGGGGCCGGCAGACTTACGGTGGCACCGCATGGGGGCCGACTGGGGGCCCGCAGACTTACGGTGGCACCGGCTGGGGGCCTACTGGGGGCCCGCAGACTTACGGTGGCAGTGGCTGGGGGCCCGCAGACTTACGGTGACACCGGCTGGGGGCCTACTGGGGACCCGCAGACTTACGGTGGCACCGGCTGGGGGCCGGCAGACTTACGGTGGCACCGGCTGGGGGCCGACTGGGGGCCCGCAGCCGGTGGCACCGGCTGGGGGCCGGCAGACTTACGGTGGCACCGGCTGGGGGCCGACTGGGGGCCCGCAGACTTACGGTGGCACCGGCTGGGGGCCGGCAGACTTACGGTGGCACCGGCTGGGGGCCGACTGGGGGCCCGCAGACTTATGGTGGCACCAGCTGGGGGCCTACTGGGAGCCCGCAGACTTACGGTGACACCGGCTGGGGGCCTACTGGGGACCCGCAGACTTACGGTGGCACCGGCTGGGGGCCCGCAGACTTACGGTGGCACGGGCTGGGGGCCCGCAGACATACGGTGGCACCGGCTGGGGGCACGCAGACTTACGGTGGCACCGGCTGGGGGCCTACTGGGGACCCGCAGACTTACGGTGGCACCGGCTGGGGGCCCGCAGACTTACGGTGGCACGGGCTGGGGGCCCGCAGACATACGGCGGCACCGGCTGGGGGCCCGCAGACTTACGGTGACACCGGCTGGGGGCCTACTGGAGGCCCGCAGACTTACGGTGGCACCGGCTGGGGGCCTACTGGAGGCCCGCAGACTTACGGTGGCACCGGCTGGGGGCCGGCAGACTTACGGTGGCACCGGCTGGGGGCAGGCAGACTTACGGTGGCACCGGCTGGGGGCCGACTGGGGGCCTGCAGACTTACGGTGGCACCGGCTGTTGGCCAGCAGACTTATGGTGGCACTGGCTGGGGGCCGACTGGGGGCCCGCAGACTTACGGTGGCACCGGCTGGGGGCCTACTGGGGGCCCGCAGACTTACGGTGACACCGGCTGGGGGCCTACTGGGGACCCGCAGACTTACGGTGGCACCGGCTGGGGGCCGGCAGACTTACGGTAGCAACCGGCTGGGGGCCCGCAGACTTACGGTGGCACCGGCTTGGGGCCTACTGGGGACCCACAGACTTACGGTGGCACCGGCTGGGGGCCTACTGGGGGCCCGCAGACTATTGGTGGCACCGGCTGGGGGCTGACTGGGGGCCCGCAGACTTACGGTGGCACCGGCTGGGGGCCGACTGGGGGCCCGCAGACTTACAGTGGCACGGGCTGGGGGCCCGCAGACATACGGTGGCACCGGCTGGGGGCCTACTGGGGACCCGCAGACTTACGGTGGCACCGGCTGGGGGCCCGCAGACTTACGGTGGCACGGGCTGGGGGCCCGCAGACATACGGTGGCACCGGCTGGGGGCCCGCAGACTTACGGTGACACCGGCTGGGGGCCTACTGGAGGCCCGCAGACTTACGGTGGCACCGGCTGGGGGCCTACTGGAGGCCCGCAGACTTACGGTGGCACCGGCTGGGGGCCGGCAGACTTACGGTGGCACCGGCTGGGGGCCTACTGGGGACCCGCAGACTTACGGTGGCACCGGCTGGGGGCAGGCAGACTTACGGTGGCACCGGCTGGGGGCCGACTGGGGGCCTGCAGACTTACGGTGGCACCGGCTGTTGGCCGGCAGACTTATGGTGGCACTGGCTGGGGGCCGACTGGGGGCCCGCAGACTTACGGTGGCACCGGCTGGGGGCCTACTGGGGGCCCGCAGACTTACGGTGACACCGGCTGGGGGCCTACTGGGGGCCCGCAGACTATTGGTGGCACCGGCTGGGGGCCGACTGGGGGCCTGCAGACTTACAGTGGCACCGGCTGGGGGCCGGCAGACTTACGGTGGCACCGACTGGGGGCCTACTGGGGGCCCGCAGACTTACGGTGGCACCGGCTGGGGGCCGGCAGACTTACGGTGGCACCGGCTGGGGGCCGACTGGGGGCCCGGAGACTTACGGTGGCACCGGCTGGGGGCCTACAGACTTACGGTGGCATCGGCTGGGGGCCGGCAGACTTACGGTGGCACCGGCTGGGGGCCGGCAGACTTACGGTAGCAACCGGCTGGGGGCCCGCAGACTTACGGTGGCACCGGCTTGGGGCCTACTGGGGGCCCACAGACTTACGGTGGCACCGGCTGGGGGCCTACTGGGGGCCCGCAGACTATTGGTGGCACCGGCTGGGGGCCGACTGGGGGCCCGCAGACTTACAGTGGCACCGGCTGGGGGCCGGCAGACTTACGGTGGCACCGACTGGGGGCCTACTGGGGGCCCGCAGACTTACGGTGGCACCGGCTGGGGGCCGGCAGACTTACGGTGGCACCGGCTGGGGGCCTACTGGGGGCCCACAGACTTACGGTGGCATCGGCTGGGGGCCGGCAGACTTACGGTGGAACCGGCTGGGGGCCGACTGGGGGCCCGCAGACTTACGGTGATACCGGCTGGGGGCCTACTGGGGGCCCGCAGACTTACGGTGGCACCGGCTGGGGGCCTACTGGGGGCCCGCAGACTTACGGTGGCACCGGCTGGGGGCCGAAAGACTTACGGTGACACCGGCTGGGGGCCTACTGGGGGCCCACAGACTTACGGTGGCACCGGCTGGGGGCCGGCAGACTTACGGTGGCACCGGCTGGGGGCCGACTGGGAGCCCGCAGACTTACGGTGGCACCGGCTGTTGGCCGGCAGACTTATGGTGGCACTGGCTGGGGGCCGAATGGGGGCCCGCAGACTTACGGTGGCACTAGGGTTGCCACCTTTTCTTCGAGCCAAACCCGAACACTTCAGCGGGGCTTGGCATTTTTTTTGTAGCATACACAATGAGATTGTAAAATACCTGGGACACCTCTGTGTGCCATAGGGGAGTATTAATGCGGCACGCGCAGTGGTGAACAGTGGGTGTAGCCAATTGCATATAGTGCAGGTGTGTAATGTACAATATAGTGTATATAGTGCAGGCGTATGTAATGTACAATATAGTGTCTATAGAGCAGGTGTGTGTAATGTACAATATAGTGTGTATATAGTGCAGGTGTGTAATGTACAATATAGTGTGTATAGTGCAGGTGTGTAATGTACAATATAGTGTAGGTGTGTAATGTACAATATAGTGCAGGTGTGTAATGTACAATATAGTGTATATAGTGCAGGTGTGTAATGTACAATATAGTGTGTATAGTGCAGGTGTGTAATGTACAATATAGTGTCTATAGAGCAGGTGTGTGTAATGTACAATATAGTGTATATAGTGCAGGTGTGTAATGTACAATATAGTGTAGGTGTGTAATGTACAATATAGTGTAGGTGTGTAATGTACAATATAGTGTGTATAGTGCAGGTGTGTAATGTACAATATAGTGTAGGTGTGTAATGTACAATATAGTGTGTATAGTGCAGGTGTGTAATGTACAATATAGTGTCTATAGAGCAGGTGTGTGTAATGTACAATATAGTGTGTATAGTGCAGGTGTGTAATGTACAATATAGTGTATATAGTGCAGATGTGTGATGTACAATATAGTGTGTATAGTGCAGGTATGTGTAATGTACAATATAGTGTATATAGTGCAGGCGTGTGTAATGTACAATATAGTGTCTATAGAGCAGGTGTGTGTAATGTACAATATAGTGTATATAGTGCAGGTGTGTAATGTACAATATAGTGTGTATAGTGCAGGTGTGTAATGTACAATATAGTGTCTATAGAGCAGGTGTGTGTAATGTACAATATAGTGTATATAGTGCAGGCGTGTGTAATGTACAATATAGTGTATATAGTGCAGGCGTGTGTAATGTACAATATAGTGTATATAGTGCAGGCGTGTGTAATGTACAATATAGTGTATATAGTGCAGGTGTGTAATGTACAATATAGTGTAGGTGTGTAATGTACAATATAGTGTAGGTGTGTAATGTACAATATAGTGTATATGTAGTGTGTAATGTTTGGTGGGGAGCCTCCCAGTGTAATTTTGGGAGGTGGGGGGAGGTCTCCTGGTGTAGTATGGGGGGAGAGGGGGCTGACAGAGGGGAAGAGGGGGCTGACAGAGGAAGGGAGGGGGGCTGACAGAGGGAAAGAGGGGGCTGACAGAGGGAAAGAGGGGGCTGACAGAGGGAAAGAGGGGGGCTGACAGAGGGAAAGAGGGGGGCTGACAGAGGGAAAGAGGGGGGCTGACAGAGGGAAAGAGGGGGGCTGACAGAGGGAAAGAGGGGGGCTGACAGAGGAAGGGAGGGGGGCCGACTGGGGGCCGACTGGGGGCCTGCAGACTTACAGTGGCACCGGCTGGGGGCCGGCAGACTTACGGTGGCACCGACTGGGGGCCTACTGGGGGCCCGCAGACTTACGGTGGCACCGGCTGGGGGCCGGCAGACTTACGGTGGCACCGGCTGGGGGCCGACTGGGGGCCCGGAGACTTACGGTGGCACCGGCTGGGGGCCTACTGGGGGCCCACAGACTTACGGTGGCATCGGCTGGGGGCCGGCAGACTTACGGTGGCACCGGCTGGGGGCCGGCAGACTTACGGTAGCAACCGGCTGGGGGCCCGCAGACTTACGGTGGCACCGGCTTGGGGCCTACTGGGGGCCCACAGACTTACGGTGGCACCGGCTGGGGGCCTACTGGGGGCCCGCAGACTATTGGTGGCACCGGCTGGGGGCCGACTGGGGGCCCGCAGACTTACAGTGGCACCGGCTGGGGGCCGGCAGACTTACGGTGGCACCGACTGGGGGCCTACTGGGGGCCCGCAGACTATTGGTGGCACCGGCTGGGGGCCGACTGGGGGCCCGCAGACTTACAGTGGCACCGGCTGGGGGCCGGCAGACTTACGGTGGCACCGACTGGGGGCCTACTGGGGGCCCGCAGACTTACGGTGGCACCGGCTGGGGGCCGGCAGACTTACGGTGGCACCGGCTGGGGGCCGACTGGGGGCCCGCAGACTATTGGTGGCACCGGCTGGGGGCCGACTGGGGGCCCGCAGACTTACAGTGGCACCGGCTGGGGGCCGGCAGACTTACGGTGGCACCGACTGGGGGCCTACTGGGGGCCCGCAGACTTACGGTGGCACCGGCTGGGGGCCGGCAGACTTACGGTGGCACCGGCTGGGGGCCGACTGGGGGCCCGGAGACTTACGGTGGCACCGGCTGGGGGCCTACTGGGGGCCCACAGACTTACGGTGGCATCGGCTGGGGGCCGGCAGACTTACGGTGGAACCGGCTGGGGGCCGACTGGGGGCCCGCAGACTTACGGTGATACCGGCTGGGGGCCTACTGGGGGCCCGCAGACTTACGGTGGCACCAGCTGGGGGCCTACTGGGGGCCCGCAGACTTACGGTGGCACCGGCTGGGGGCCGAAAGACTTACGGTGACACCGGCTGGGGGCCTACTGGGGGCCCACAGACTTACGGTGGCACCGGCTGGGGGCCGGCAGACTTACGGTAGCACCGGCTGGGGGCCGACTGGGAGCCCGCAGACTTACGGTGGCACCGGCTGTTGGCCGGCAGACTTATGGTGGCACTGGCTGGGGGCCGAATGGGGGCCCGCAGACTTACGGTGGCACTAGGGTTGCCACCTTTTCTTCGAGCCAAACCCGAACACTTCAGCGGGGCTTGGCATTTTTTTTGTAGCATACACAATGAGATTGTAAAATACCTGGGACACCTCTGTGTGCCATAGGGGAGTATTAATGCGGCACGCGCAGTGGTGAACAGTGGGTGTAGCCAATTGCATATAGTGCAGGTGTGTAATGTACAATATAGTGTATATAGTGCAGGCGTGTGTAATGTACAATATAGTGTCTATAGAGCAGGTGTGTGTAATGTACAATATAGTGTGTATATAGTGCAGGTGTGTAATGTACAATATAGTGTGTATAGTGCAGGTGTGTAATGTACAATATAGTGTAGGTGTGTAATGTACAATATAGTGCAGGTGTGTAATGTACAATATAGTGTATATAGTGCAGGTGTGTAATGTACAATATAGTGTGTATAGTGCAGGTGTGTAATGTACAATATAGTGTCTATAGAGCAGGTGTGTGTAATGTACAATATAGTGTATATAGTGCAGGTGTGTAATGTACAATATAGTGTAGGTGTGTAATGTACAATATAGTGTAGGTGTGTAATGTACAATATAGTGTGTATAGTGCAGGTGTGTAATGTACAATATAGTGTAGGTGTGTAATGTACAATATAGTGTGTATAGTGCAGGTGTGTAATGTACAATATAGTGTCTATAGAGCAGGTGTGTGTAATGTACAATATAGTGTGTATAGTGCAGGTGTGTAATGTACAATATAGTGTATATAGTGCAGATGTGTGATGTACAATATAGTGTGTATAGTGCAGGTATGTGTAATGTACAATATAGTGTATATAGTGCAGGCGTGTGTAATGTACAATATAGTGTCTATAGAGCAGGTGTGTGTAATGTACAATATAGTGTATATAGTGCAGGTGTGTAATGTACAATATAGTGTGTATAGTGCAGGTGTGTAATGTACAATATAGTGTCTATAGAGCAGGTGTGTGTAATGTACAATATAGTGTATATAGTGCAGGCGTGTGTAATGTACAATATAGTGTATATAGTGCAGGCGTGTGTAATGTACAATATAGTGTATATAGTGCAGGCGTGTGTAATGTACAATATAGTGTATATAGTGCAGGTGTGTAATGTACAATATAGTGTAGGTGTGTAATGTACAATATAGTGTAGGTGTGTAATGTACAATATAGTGTATATGTAGTGTGTAATGTTTGGTGGGGAGCCTCCCAGTGTAATTTTGGGAGGTGGGGGGAGGTCTCCTGGTGTAGTATGGGGGGAGAGGGGGCTGACAGAGGGGAAGAGGGGGCTGACAGAGGAAGGGAGGGGGGCTGACAGAGGGAAAGAGGGGGCTGACAGAGGGAAAGAGGGGGCTGACAGAGGGAAAGAGGGGGGCTGACAGAGGGAAAGAGGGGGGCTGACAGAGGGAAAGAGGGGGGCTGACAGAGGGAAAGAGGGGGGCTGACAGAGGAAGGGAGGGGGGCTGACAGAGGAAGGGAGGGGGGCTGACAGAGGAGAGGAAGAGGGGGCTGACAGAGAGGAAGAGGGGGCTAACAGGGGCTAACAGAGAGAAGAGGGGGCTGACAGAGGATAGAGGGGCTGACAGAGAGAAGAGGGGGCTAACATAGGAGAGGGGGCTGACAGAGAGGAGAGGGGGCTGACAGAGAGGAGAGGGGGCTGACAGAGAGGAGAGGGGGCTGACAAAGAGGAGGGGGGGCTGACAAAGAGGAGGGGGGCTGACAGAGAGAAGAGGGGGCTAACAGAGGAGAGGGGGCTAACAGAGGAGAGGGGGCTGACAGAGAGGAGAGGGGGCTGACAGAGAGGAGAGGGGGCTGACAAAGAGGAGAGGGGGCTGACAAAGAGGAGGGGGGGCTGACAGAGAGGAGGGGGGGCTGACAGAGAGGAGGGGGGCTTACAGAGAGGAGGGGGGGCTGACAGAGGAGAGGGGGGCTGACAGAGAGGAGAGGGGGGCTGACAGAGAGGAGAGGGGGGCTGACAGAGAGGAGAGGGGGCTGACAGAGAGGAGAGGGGGCTGACAGAGAGGAGAGGGGGCTGACAGAGAGGAGAGGGGGCTGACAGAGAGGAGAGGGGGCTGACAGAGGAGAGAGGGGCTGACAGAGAGAAGAGGGGGCTGACAGAGGAGAGGGGGCTAACAGAGAGAAGAGGGGGCTAACAGAGGAGAGGGGGCTAACAGATTAGAGAGGGGGCTGACAGAGAGGAGAGGGGGCTGACAGAGAGGAGAGGGGGCTGACAGAGAGGAGGGGGGGCTGACAAAGAGGAGGGGGGGCTGACAGAGAGGAGGGGGGGGCTGACAGAGAGGAGGGGGGCTGACAGAGAGGAGAGGGAGGCTGACAGAGAGGAGAGGGGGGCTGACAGAGAGGAGAGGGGGGCTGACAGAGAGGAGAGGGGGGCTGACAAAGAGGAGAGGGGGGCTGGCAGAGAGGAGAGGGGGGCTGACAGAGAGGAGGGGGGGCTGAAAGAGAGGAGGGGGGGCTGACAGAGAGGAGGGGGGCTGACAAAGAGGAGGGGGGGCTGACAGAGAGGAGAGGGGGGCTAACAGAGAGGAGAGGGGAGCTGACAGAGAGGAGAGGGGGGCTGACAGAGAGGAGGGGGGGGCTGACAGAGAGGAGGGGGGCTTGACAGAGAGTAGAGGGGGCTGACAGAGAGGAGAGGGGGCTGACAGAGAGAAGAGGGGGGGCTGACAGAGAGGAGGGGGGGCTGACAGAGAGGAGGGGGGGCTGACAGAGAGGAGAGGGGGGGCTGACAGAGAGGAGGGGGGGCTGACAGAGAGGAGAGGGGGGCTGACAGAGGAGAGGGGGATTGACAGAGAGGAGAGGGGGGCTGACAGAGAGGAGAGGGGGATTGACAGAGAGGAGAGGGGGGCTGACAGGGAGGAGGGGGCTGCCACTGCGATCATACCTTTGGGTTCCCGCATCCCGCTGTGCTGACAAGGTCTCGGGCTCCCCTGTCACCTCTCGTCTCCCACGGTCCCCAGCTATGGTGGAGCAGGAAGAGAACGAGGCCGAGGCTCCATGAGATGAGGCCGGGAGGTCGGTCGGAGCTCGCAGCTGCTCGCCTCTTAAACAGACAAGCTACACTTGCGGTCTGTGATATGGAGCAGAGAGGCGCGCGCCGCACAGCCGCCCCGGCCACATAATAAATACAGAGCTATGGGGTGGAGGACGGGACACAGACAGAGGCACTGGATATTAGTTGTGCCCGGGTTTCCAGGGGACAGAAACCCGGGCACAAGTTGCCAAACCCGTACTGTCGGGGTCAATCCCGTACGGGTGGCAATCCTAGGTGGCACCGGCTGGGGGCCTACTGGGGGCCCGCAGACTTACGGTGACACCGGCTGGGAGCCTACTGGGGACCCGCAGACTTACGGTGGCACCGGCTGGGGGCCTACTGGGGGCCCGCAGACTTACGGTGACACCGGCTGGGGGCCGGCAGACTTACGGTGACACCGGCTGGGCGCCGACTGGGAGCCCACAGACTTACGGTGGCACCGGCTCGGGGCCGACTGGGGGCCCACAGACTTACGGTGGCACCGGCTGGGGGCCGACTGGGGGCCCGCAGACTTATGGTGGCACCGGCTGGGGGCCGACTGGGGGCCCGCAGACTTACGGTGGCACCGGCTGGGGGCCGACTGGGGGCCCGCAGACCTACGGTGGCACCGGCTGGGGGCCGGCAGACTTACGGTGGCACCGGCTGGGGGCCTACTGGGGGCCCGCAGACTTACGGTGGCACCGGCTGGGGGCCGGCAGACATACGGTGGCACCGGCTGGGGGCCGACTGGGGGCCCGGAGACTTACGGTGGCACCGGCTGTTGGACGGCAGTCTTATGGTGGCACTGGCTGGGGGCCTACTGGGGGCCCGCAGACTTATGGTGGCACCGGCTGGGGGCCCGCAGACTTACGGTGACACCGGCTGGGGGCCTACTGGGGGCCCGCAGACTTACGGTGACACCGGCTGGGGGCCGGCAGACTTACGGTGGCACCGGCTGGGGGCCGACTGGGGGCCCACAGACTTACGGTGGCACCGGCTTTTGGCTGGCAGACTTACAGTGGCACCGGCTGGGGGCCGACTGGGGGCCCGCAGACTTACGGTGACACCGGCTGGGGGCCTACTGGGGACCCGCAGACTTACGGTGGCACCGGCTGGGGGCCGGCAGACTTACGGTGGCACCGGCTGGGGGCCGACTGGGGGCCGGCAGACTTACGGTGACACCGGCTGGGGGCCTACTGGGGACCCGCAGACTTACGGTGGCACCGGCTGGGGGCCGGCAGACTTACGGTGGCACCGGCTGGGGGCCGACTGGGGGCCCGCAGACTTACGGTGGCACCGGCTGGGGGCCGGCAGACTTATGGTGGCACTGGCTGGGGGCCCGCAGACTTACGGTGGCACCGGCTGGGGGCCCGCAGACTTACGGTGACACCGGCAGGGGGCCTACTGGGGACCCGCAGACTTACGGTGGCACCGGCTGGGGGGCGGCAGACTTACGGTAGCACCGGCTAGGGGCCGACTGGGGGCCCGCAGACTTACGGTGGCACCGGCTGTTGGCTGGCAGACTTATGTTGGCACTGGCTGGGGGCCGACTGGGGGCCGGCAGACTTACGGTGGCACCGGCTGGGGGCCTACTGGGGGCCCGCAGACTTACGGTGACACCGGCTGGGGGCCTACTGGGGACCCGCAGACTTGCGGTGGCACCGGCTGGGGGCCGGCAGACTTACGGTGGCACCGGCTGGGGGCCGACTGGGGGCCCGCAGACTTACGGTGGCACCGGCTGTTGGCCGGCAGACTTATGGTGGCACTGGCTGGGGGC
The DNA here is from genome assembly GCA_037952835.1 of Lithobates septentrionalis. Taxonomy (NCBI): domain Eukaryota; kingdom Metazoa; phylum Chordata; class Amphibia; order Anura; family Ranidae; genus Lithobates; species Lithobates septentrionalis. The sequence continues at coordinate 353,270 of JBBDGP010000995.1, forward strand.
CGACTGGGGGCCCGCAGACTTACGGTGGCACCGGCTGGGGGCCTACTGGGGGCCCGCAGACTTACGGTGACACCGGCTGGGGGCCTACTGGGGACCCGCAGACTTACGGTGACACCGGCTGGGGGCCGACTGGGGGCCCGCAGACTTACGGTGGCACCGGCTGGGGGCCTACTGGGGGCCCGCAGACTTACGGTGACACCGGCTGGGGGCCTACTGGGGACTCGCAGACTTGCGGTGGCACCGGCTGGGGGCCGGAAGACTTACGGTGGCACCGGCTGGAGGCCGACTGGGGGCCCGCAGACTTACGGTGGCACCGGCTGTTGGCCGGCAGACTTATGGTGGCACTGGCTGGGGGCCGACTGGGGGCCCACAGACTTACGGTGGCACCGGCTGGGGGCCTACTGGGGGCCCGCAGACTTAAGGTGACACCGGCTTGGGGCCTACTGGGGACCCGCAGACTGACGGTGGCACCGGCTGGGGGCCGGCAGTCTTATGGTGGCACTGGCTGGGGGCCTACTGGGGGCCCGCAGACTTATGGTGGCACCGGCTGGGGGCCCGCAGACTTACGGTGACACCGGCTGGGGGCCTACTGGGGGCCCGCAGACTTACGGTGACACCGGCTGGGGGCCGGCAGACTTACGGTGGCACCGGCTGGGGGCCGACTGGGGGCCCACAGACTTACGGTGGCACCGGCTTTTGGCTGGCAGACTTACGGTGGCACCGGCTGGGGGCCGACTGGGGGCCCGCAGACTTACGGTGACACCGGCTGGGGGCCTACTGGGGACCCGCAGACTTACGGTGGCACCGGCTGGGGGCCGGCAGACTTACGGTGGCACCGGCTGGGGGCCGACTGGGGGCCGGCAGACTTACGGTGACACCGGCTGGGGGCCTACTGGGGACCCGCAGACTTACGGTGGCACCGGCTGGGGGCCGGCAGACTTACGGTGGCACCGGCTGGGGGCCGACTGGGGGCCCGCAGACTTACGGTGGCACCGGCTGGGGGCCGGCAGACTTATGGTGGCACTGGCTGGGGGCCCGCAGACTTACGGTGGCACCGGCTGGGGGCCCGCAGACTTACGGTGACACCGGCAGGGGGCCTACTGGGGACCCGCAGACTTACGGTGGCACCGGCTGGGGGGCGGCAGACTTACGGTAGCACCGGCTAGGGGCCGACTGGGGGCCCGCAGACTTACGGTGGCACCGGCTGTTGGCTGGCAGACTTATGTTGGCACTGGCTGGGGGCCGACAGACTTACGGTGGCACCGGCTGGGGGCCTACTGGGGGCCCGCAGACTTACGGTGACACCGGCTGGGGGCCTACTGGGGACCCGCAGACTTGCGGTGGCACCGGCTGGGGGCCGGCAGACTTACGGTGGCACCGGCTGGGGGCCGACTGGGGGCCCGCAGACTTACGGTGGCACCGGCTGTTGGCCGGCAGACTTATGGTGGCACTGGCTGGGGGCCGACTGGGGGCCCGCAGACTTACGGTGGCACCGGCTGGGGGCCTACTGGGGGCCCGCAGACTTACGGTGACACCGGCTGGGGGCCTACTGGGGACCCGCAGACTTACGGTGACACCGGCTGGGGGCCGACTGGGGGCCCGCAGACTTACGGTGGCACCGGCTGGGGGCCTACTGGGGGCCCGCAGACTTACGGTGACACCGGCTGGGGGCCTACTGGGGACTCGCAGACTTGCGGTGGCACCGGCTGGGGGCCGGAAGACTTACGGTGGCACCGGCTGGGGGCCGACTGGGGGCCCGCAGACTTACGGTGGCACCGGCTGTTGGCCGGCAGACTTATGGTGGCACTGGCTGGGGGCCGACTGGGGGCCCACAGACTTACGGTGGCACCGGCTGGGGGCCTACTGGGGGCCCGCAGACTTACGGTGACACCGGCTTGGGGCCTACTGGGGACCCGCAGACTGACGGTGGCACCGGCTGGGGGCCGGCAGACTTAAGGTGGCACCGCCTGGGGGCCGACTGGGGGCCCGCAGACTTACGGTGGCACCGGCTGGGGGCCTACTGGGGGCCGGCAGACTTACGGTGGCTCCGGCTGGGGGCCTGCTGGGGGCCTACTGGGGGCCCGCAGACTTACGGTGACACTGGCTGGGGGCCGGCAGACTTACGGTGGCACCGGCTGGGGGCCTACTGGGGGCCGGCAGACTTACAGTGGCACCGGCTGGGGGCCCGCAGACTTACGGTGACACCGGCTGTGGGCCTACTGGGGACCCGCAGACTTACGGTGGCACCGACTGGGGGCCCGCAGACTTACGGTGACACTGGCTGGGGGCCGGCAGACTTATGGTGGCACTGGCTGGGGGCCGACTGGGGGCCCGCAGACTTACGGTGGCACCGGCTGGGGGCCCGCAGACTTACAGTGACACCGGCTGGGGGCCTACTGGGGACCCGCAGACTTACGGTCTCACCGGCTGGGGGCCGGCAGACTTACGGTGGCACCGGCTGGGGGCCGGCAGACTTACGGTGGCACCGCCTGGGGGCCGACTGGGGGGCCCGCAGACTTACGGTGGCACCGGCTGGGGGCCTACTGGGGGCGGGCAGACTTACGGTGGCACCGGCTGGGGGCCTACTGGGGGCCCGCAGACTTACGGTGGCACCGGCTGGGGGCCTACTGGGGGCCCGCAGACTTACGGTGACACCGGCTGGGGGCCTACTGGGGACCCGCAGACTTAAGGTGGCACCGGCTGGGGGCCAACTGGGGGCCCGCAGACTTACGGTGGCACCGGCTGGGGCCCTACTGGGGGCCCGCAGACTTACGGTGGCACTGGCTGGGGGCCTACTGGGGGCCCGCAGACTTACGGTGACACCGGCTGGGGGCCTACTGGGGACCCGCAGACTTACGGTGGCACCGGCTGGGGGCCGGCAGACTTACGGTGGCACCGCCTGGGGGCCGACTGGGGGCCTGCAGACTTACTGTGGCACCGGCTGGGGGCCTACTGGGGGCGGGCAGACTTACGGTGGCACCGGCTGGGGGCCTACTGGGGGCCCGCAGACTTACGGTGATACCGGCTGGGGGCTGGCAGACTTACGGTGGCACCGGCTGGGGGCCTACTGGGGGCCGGCAGACTTACAGTGGCACCGGCTGGGGGCCCGCAGACTTACGGTGACACCGGCTGGGGGCCTACTGGGGACCCGCAGACTTACGGTGGCACCGGCTGGGGGCCGGCAGACTTATGGTGGCACTGGCTGGGGGCCGACTGGGGGCCCGCAGACTTACGGTGGCACCGGCTGGGGGCCTACTGGGGGCCCGCAGACTTACGGTGACACCGGCTGGGGGCCTACTGGGGACCCACAGACTTACGGTGACACCGGCTGGGGTCCGGCAGACTTACGGTGGCACCGCCTGGGGGCCCGCAGACTTACGGTGGCACCGGCTGGGGGCCTACTGGGGGCCCGCAGACTTACGGCGGCACCGGCTGGGGGCCTACTGGGGGCCCGCAGACTTACGGTGACACCGGCTGGGGGCCGGCAGACTTACGGTGGCACAGGCTGGGGGCCTACTGGGGACCGGCAGACTTACAGTGGCACCGGCTGGGGGCCTACTGGGGACTCGCAGACTTACGGTGACACCGGCTGGGGGCCGACTGGGGGCCGGCAGACTTACGGTGGCACCGGCTGACCTACGGTGGCACCGGCTGGGGGCCTACTGGGGGCCCGCAGACTTATGGTGGCACCGGCTGGGGGCCGGCAGACTTACGGTGGCACCGGCTGTTGGCCGGCAGACTTATGGTGGCACTAGCTGGGGGCCGGCAGACTTACGGTGGCACCGGCTGGGGGCCTACTGGGGGCCCGCAGACTTACGGTGACACCGGCTGGGGGCCTACTGGGGACCCGCAGACTTGCGGTGGCACCGGCTGGGGGCCGGCAGACTTACGGTGGCACCGGCTGGGGGCCGACTGGGGGCCCGCAGACTTACGGTGGCACCGGCTGTTGGCCGGCAGACTTATGGTGGCACTGGCTGGGGGCCGACTGGGGGCCCGCAGACTTACGGTGGCACCGACTGGGGGCCCGCAGACTTACGGTGACACCGGCTGGGGGCCTACTGGGGACCCGCAGACTTACGGTGGCACCGGCTGGGGGCCGGCAGACTTACGGTGGCACCACCTGGGGGCCGACTGGGGGCCCGCAGACTTACGGTGGCACCGGCTGGGGGCCTACTGGGGGCCGGCAGACTTACGGTGGCACCGGCTGGGGGCCTACTGGGGGCCCGCAGACTTACGGTGACACTGGCTGGGGGCGGGCAGACTTACGGTGGCACCGGCTGGGGGCCTACTGGGGGCCGGCAGACTTACAGTGGCACCGGCTGGGGGCCCGCAGACTTACGGTGACACCGGCTGGGGGCCTACTGGGGACCCGCAGACTTTCGGTGGCACCGGCTGGGGGCCGGCAGACTTACGGTGGCACCGGCTGGGGGCCGACTCGGGGCCCGCAGACTTACGGTGGCACCGGCTGTTGGCCGGCAGACTTATGGTGGCACTGGCTGGGGGCCGACTAGGGGCCCGCAGACTTATGGTGGCACCGGCTGGGGGCCTACTAGGGGCCCGCAGACTTACAGTGACACCGGCTGGGGGCCTACTGGGGACCCGCAGACTTACGGTGGCACCGGCTGGGGGCCGGCAGACTTACGGTGGCACTGGCTGGGGGCCGACTGAGGGCCCGCAGACTTACGGTGGCACTGGCTGTTGGCCAGCAGACTTATGGTGGCACTGGCTGGGGGCCGACTGGGGGCGCGCAGACTTACGGTGGCACCGGCTGGGGGCCTACTGGGGGCCCGCAGACTTACGGTGACACCGGCTGGGGGCCTACTGGGGACCCGCAGACTTACGGTGGCACCGGCTGGGGGCCGGCAGACTTACGGTGGCACCGCATGGGGGCCGACTGGGGGCTCGCAGACTTACGGTGGCACCGGCTGGCGGCCTACTGGGGGCCCGCAGACTTACGGTGGCACTGGCTGGGGGCCCGCAGACTTACGGTGACACCGGCTGGGGGCCTACTGGGGACCCGCAGACTTACGGTGGCACCGGCTGGGGGCCGGCAGACTTACGGTGGCACCGCCTGGGGGCCGACTGGGGGTCCGCAGACTTACGGTGGCACCGGCTGGGGGCCTACTGGGGGCGGGCAGACTTACGGTGGCACCGGCTGGGGGCCTACTGGGGGCCCGAAAACTTACGGTGGCACCGGCTGGGGGCCTACTGGGGGCCCGCAGACTTACGGTGACACCGGCTGGGGGTCTACTGGGGACCTGCAGACTTACGGTGTCACCGGCTGGGGGCCAACTGGGGGCCCGCAGACTTACGGTGGCACCGGCTGGGGGCCTACTGGGGGCCCGCAGACTTACGGTGGCACCGGCTGGTGGCCGGCAGACTTACGGTGGCACCGGCTGGGGGCCTACTGGGGGCCCGCAGACTTACGGTGACACCGGCTGTTGGCCGGCAGACTTATGGTGGCACTGGCTGGGGGCCGACTGGGGGCCCGCAGACTTACGGTGGCACCGGCTGGGGGCCGACTGGGGGCCCGCAGACTTACGGTGACACCGGCTGGGGGCCTACTGGGGACCCGCAGACTTACGGTGACACCGGCTGGGGGCCGGCAGACTTACGGTGGCACCGCCTGGGGGCCGACTGGGGGCCCGCAGACTTACGGTGGCACCGGCTGGGGGCCTACTGGGGGCCCGCAGACTTACGGCGGCACCGGCTGGGGGCCTACTGGGGGCCCGCAGACTTACGGTGACACCGGCTGGGGGCCAGCAGACTTACGGTGGCACCGGCTGGGGGCCTACTGGGGACCGGCAGACTTACAGTGGCACCGGCTGGGGGCCTACTGGGGACTCGCAGACTTACGGTGACACCGGCTGGGGGCCGGCAGACTTACGGTGGCACCGGCTGGGGGCCTACTGGGGGCCTGCAGACTTACGGTGACACCGGCTGGGGGCCTACTGGGGACCCGCAGACTTACGGTGGCACCGGCTGGGGGCCGGCAGACTTACGGTGGCACTGCCTGGGGGCCGACTGGGGTCCGCAGACTTACGGTGGCACCGGCTGGGGGCCGGCAGACTTACGGTGGCACCGGCTGGGGGCCGACTGGGGGCCCGCAGACTTATGGTGGCACCAGCTGGGGGCCTACTGGGAGCTCGCAGACTTACGGTGACACCGGCTGGGGGCCTACTGGGGACCCGCAGACTTACGGTGGCACCGGCTGGGGGCCCGCAGACTTACGGTGGCACGGGCTGGGGGCCCGCAGACTTACGGTGGCACCGGCTGGGGGCCCGCAGACTTACGGTGGCACCGGCTGGGGGCCTACTGGGGGCCGGCAGACTTGCGGTGGCACCGGCTGGGGGCCCGCAGACTTATGGTGGCACTGGCTGGGGGCCGGCAGACTTACGGTGGCACCGGCTGGGGGCCGACTGGGGGCCCGGAGACTTACGGTGGCACCGGCTGTTGGCCGGCAGACTTATGGTGGCACTGGCTGGGGGCCGACTGGGGGCCCGCAGACTTACGGTGGCACCGGCTGGGGGCCGACTGGGGGCCCGCAGACTTACGGTGGCACCGGCTGTTGGCCGGCAGACTTATGGTGGCACTGGCTGGGGGCCGACTGGGGGCCCGCAGACTTACGGTGGCACCGGCTGGGGGCCTACTGGGGGCCCGCAGACTTACGGTGACACCGGCTGGGGGCCTACTGGGGACCCGCAGACTTACGGTGACACCGGCTGGGGGCCGACTGGGGGCCCGCAGACTTACGGTGGCACCGGCTGGGGGCCTACTGGGGGCCCGCAGACTTACGGTGACACCGGCTGGGGGCCTACTGGGGACTTGCAGACTTGCGGTGGCACCGGCTGGGGGCCGGAAGACTTACGGTGGCACCGGCTGGGGGCCGACTGGGGGCCAGCAGACTTACGGTGGCACCGGCTGTTGGCCGGCAGACTTATGGTGGCACTGGCTGGGGGCCGACTGGGGGCCCACAGACTTACGGTGGCACCGGCTGGGGGCCTACTGGGGGCCCGCAGACTTACAGTGACACCGGCTTGGGGCCTACTGGGGACCCGCAGACTGACGGTGGCACCGGCTGGGGGCCGGCAGACTTAAGGTGGCACCGCCTGGGGGCCGACTGGGGGCCCGCAGACTTACGGTGGCACCGGCTGGGGGCCTACTGGGGGCCGGCAGACTTACGGTGGCTCCGGCTGGGGGCCTGCTGGGGGCCTACTGGGGGCCCGCAGACTTACGGTGACACTGGCTGGGGGCCGGCAGACTTACGGTGGCACCGGCTGGGGGCCTACTGGGGGCCGGCAGACTTACAGTGGCACCGGCTGGGGGCCCGCAGACTTACGGTGACACCGGCTGTGGGCCTACTGGGGACCCGCAGACTTACGGTGTCACCGACTGGGGGCCCGCAGACTTACGGTGACACTGGCTGGGGGCCGGCAGACTTATGGTGGCACTGGCTGGGGGCCGACTGGGGGCCCGCAGACTTACGGTGGCACCGGCTGGGGGCCCGCAGACTTACAGTGACACCGGCTGGGGGCCTACTGGGGACCCGCAGACTTACGGTGGCACCGGCTGGGGGCCGGCAGACTTACGGTGGCACCGGCTGGGGGCCCGCAGACTTACGGTGGCACTGGCTGTTGGCCAGCAGACTTATGGTGGCACTGGCTGGGGGCCCGCAGACTTACGGTGGCACCGGCTGGGGGCCTACTGGGGGCCCGCAGACTTACGGTGACACCGGCTGGGGGCCTACTGGGGACCCGCAGACTTACGGTGGCACCGGCTGGGGGCCGGCAGACTTACGGTGGCACCGCATGGGGGCCGACTGGGGGCCCGCAGACTTACGGTGGCACCGGCTGGGGGCCTACTGGGGGCCCGCAGACTTACGGTGGCACTGGCTGGGGGCCTACTGGGGGCCGGCAGACTTACGGTGGCACCAGCTGGGGGCCTACTGGGGGCCCGCAGACTTACGGTGACACTGGCTGGGGGCCGTCAGACTTACGGTGGCACCGGCTGGGGGCCTACTGGGGGCCGGCAGACTTACAGTGGCACCGGCTGGGGGCCCGCAGACTTACGGTGACACCGGCTGGGGGCATACTGGGGACCCGCAGACTTACGGTGGCACCGGCTGGGGGCCTACTGGGGACCCGCAGACTTACGGTGGCACCGGCTGGGGGCCGGCAGACTTACGGTGGCACCGCCTGGGGGCCGACTGGGGGTCCGCAGACTTACGGTGGCACCGGCTGGGGGCCTACTGGGGGCGGGCAGACTTACGGTGGCACCGGCTGGGGGCCTACTGGGGGCCCGAAAACTTACGGTGGCACCGGCTGGGGGCCTACTGGGGGCCCGCAGACTTACGGTGACACCGGCTGGGGGTCTACTGGGGACCCGCAGACTTACGGTGTCACCGGCTGGGGGCCAACTGGGGGCCCGCAGACTTACGGTGGCACCGGCTGGGGGCCTACTGGGGGCCCGCAGACTTACGGTGGCACCGGCTGGTGGCCGGCAGACTTACGGTGGCACCGGCTGGGGGCCTACTGGGGGCCCGCAGACTTACGGTGACACCGGCTGTTGGCCGGCAGACTTATGGTGGCACTGGCTGGGGGCCGACTGGGGGCCCGCAGACTTACGGTGGCACCGGCTGGGGGCCGACTGGGGGCCCGCAGACTTACGGTGACACCGGCTGGGGGCCTACTGGGGACCCGCAGACTTACGGTGACACCGGCTGGGGGCCGGCAGACTTACGGTGGCACCGCCTGGGGGCCGACTGGGGGCCCGCAGACTTACGGTGGCACCGGCTGGGGGCCTACTGGGGGCCCGCAGACTTACGGCGGCACCGGCTGGGGGCCTACTGGGGGCCCGCAGACTTACGGTGACACCGGCTGGGGGCCAGCAGACTTACGGTGGCACCGGCTGGGGGCCTACTGGGGACCGGCAGACTTACAGTGGCACCGGCTGGGGGCCTACTGGGGACTCGCAGACTTACGGTGACACCGGCTGGGGGCCGGCAGACTTACGGTGGCACCGGCTGGGGGCCTACTGGGGGCCTGCAGACTTACGGTGACACCGGCTGGGGGCCTACTGGGGACCCGCAGACTTACGGCGGCACCGGCTGGGGGCCTACTGGGGGCCCGCAGACTTACGGTGGCACCGGCTGGGGGCCGGCAGACTTACGGTGGCACTGCCTGGGGGCCGACTGGGGTCCGCAGACTTACGGTGGCACCGGCTGGGGGCCGGCAGACTTACGGTGGCACCGGCTGGGGGCCGACTGGGGGCCCGCAGACTTATGGTGGCACCAGCTGGGGGCCTACTGGGAGCTCGCAGACTTACGGTGACACCGGCTGGGGGCCTACTGGGGACCCGCAGACTTACGGTGGCACCGGCTGGGGGCCCGCAGACTTACGGTGGCACGGGCTGGGGGCCCGCAGACTTACGGTGGCACCGGCTGGGGGCCCGCAGACTTACGGTGGCACCGGCTGGGGGCCTACTGGGGGCCGGCAGACTTGCGGTGGCACCGGCTGGGGGCCCGCAGACTTATGGTGGCACTGGCTGGGGGCCGGCAGACTTACGGTGGCACCGGCTGGGGGCCGACTGGGGGCCCGGAGACTTACGGTGGCACCGGCTGTTGGCCGGCAGACTTATGGTGGCACTGGCTGGGGGCCGACTGGGGGCCCGCAGACTTACGGTGGCACCGGCTGGGGGCCGACTGGGGGCCCGCAGACTTACGGTGGCACCGGCTGTTGGCCGGCAGACTTATGGTGGCACTGGCTGGGGGCCGACTGGGGGCCCGCAGACTTACGGTGGCACCGGCTGGGGGCCTACTGGGGGCCCGCAGACTTACGGTGACACCGGCTGGGGGCCTACTGGGGACCCGCAGACTTACGGTGACACCGGCTGGGGGCCGACTGGGGGCCCGCAGACTTACGGTGGCACCGGCTGGGGGCCTACTGGGGGCCCGCAGACTTACGGTGACACCGGCTGGGGGCCTACTGGGGACTTGCAGACTTGCGGTGGCACCGGCTGGGGGCCGGAAGACTTACGGTGGCACCGGCTGGGGGCCGACTGGGGGCCAGCAGACTTACGGTGGCACCGGCTGTTGGCCGGCAGACTTATGGTGGCACTGGCTGGGGGCCGACTAGGGGCCCACAGACTTACGGTGGCACCGGCTGGGGGCCTACTGGGGGCCCGCAGACTTACAGTGACACCGGCTTGGGGCCTACTGGGGACCCGCAGACTGACGGTGGCACCGGCTGGGGGCCGGCAGACTTAAGGTGGCACCGCCTGGGGGCCGACTGGGGGCCCGCAGACTTACGGTGGCACCGGCTGGGGGCCTACTGGGGGCCGGCAGACTTACGGTGGCTCCGGCTGGGGGCCTGCTGGGGGCCTACTGGGGGCCCGCAGACTTACGGTGACACTGGCTGGGGGCCGGCAGACTTACGGTGGCACCGGCTGGGGGCCTACTGGGGGCCGGCAGACTTACAGTGGCACCGGCTGGGGGCCCGCAGACTTACGGTGACACCGGCTGTGGGCCTACTGGGGACCCGCAGACTTACGGTGGCACCGACTGGGGGCCCGCAGACTTACGGTGACACTGGCTGGGGGCCGGCAGACTTATGGTGGCACTGGCTGGGGGCCGACTGGGGGCCCGCAGACTTACGGTGGCACCGGCTGGGGGCCCGCAGACTTACAGTGACACCGGCTGGGGGCCTACTGGGGACCCGCAGACTTACGGTGGCACCGGCTGGGGGCCGGCAGACTTACGGTGGCACCGGCTGGGGGCCCGCAGACTTACGGTGGCACTGGCTGTTGGCCAGCAGACTTATGGTGGCACTGGCTGGGGGCCCGCAGACTTACGGTGGCACCGGCTGGGGGCCTACTGGGGGCCCGCAGACTTACGGTGACACCGGCTGGGGGCCTACTGGGGACCCGCAGACTTACGGTGGCACCGGCTGGGGGCCGGCAGACTTACGGTGGCACCGCATGGGGGCCGACTGGGGGCCCGCAGACTTACGGTGGCACCGGCTGGGGGCCTACTGGGGGCCCGCAGACTTACGGTGGCACTGGCTGGGGGCCTACTGGGGGCCGGCAGACTTACGGTGGCACCAGCTGGGGGCCTACTGGGGGCCCGCAGACTTACGGTGACACTGGCTGGGGGCCGTCAGACTTACGGTGGCACCGGCTGGGGGCCTACTGGGGGCCGGCAGACTTACAGTGGCACCGGCTGGGGGCCCGCAGACTTACGGTGACACCGGCTGGGGGCATACTGGGGACCCGCAGACTTACGGTGGCACCGGCTGGGGGCCGGCAGACTTACGGTGGCACCGGCTGGGGGCCGACTGGGGGCCCGCAGACTTACGGTGGCACCGGCTGTTGGCCGGCAGACTTATGGTGGCACTGGCTGGGGGCCGACTAGGGGCCCGCAGACTTACGGTGGCACCGGCTGGGGGCCTACTAGGGGCCCGCAGACTTACAGTGACACCAGCTGGGGGCCTACTGGGGACCCGCAGACTTACGGTGGCACGGGCTGGGGGCCGGCAGACTTACGGTGGCACTGGCTGGGGGCCGACTGGGGGCCCACAGACTTACGGTGGCACTGGCTGGTGGCCAGCAGACTTATGGTGGCACTGGCTGGGGGCCGACTGGGGGCGCGCAGACTTACGGTGGCACCGGCTGGGGGCCTACTGGGGGCCCGCAGACTTACGGTGACACCGGCTGGGGGCCTATTGGAGACCCGCAGACTTACGGTGGCACCGGCTGGGGGCCGGCAGACTTACGGTGGCACCGCATGGGGGCCGACTGGGGGCCCGCAGACTTACGGTGGCACCGGCTGGGGGCCTACTGGGGGCCCGCAGACTTACGGTGGCACTGGCTGGGGGCCCGCAGACTTACGGTGACACCGGCTGGGGGCCTACTCGGACCCGCAGACTTACGGTGGCACCGGCTGGGGGCCGGCAGACTTACGGTGGCACCGCCTGGGGGCCGACTGGGGGGCCCGCAGACTTACGGTGGCACCGGCTGGGGGCCTACTGGGGGCGGGCAGACTTACGGTGGCACCGGCTGGGGGCCTACTGGGGGCCCGCAGACTTACGGTGGCACCGGCTGGGGGCCTACTGGGGGCCCGCAGACTTACGGTGACACCGGCTGGGGGCCTACTGGGGACCCGCAGACTTAAGGTGGCACCGGCTGGGGGCCAACTGGGGGCCCGCAGACTTACGGTGGCACCGGCTGGGGCCCTACTGGGGGCCCGCAGACTTACGGTGGCACTGGCTGGGGGCCTACTGGGGGCCCGCAGACTTACGGTGACACCGGCTGGGGGCCTACTGGGGACCCGCAGACTTACGGTGGCACCGGCTGGGGGCCGGCAGACTTACGGTGGCACCGCCTGGGGGCCGACTGGGGGCCTGCAGACTTACTGTGGCACCGGCTGGGGGCCTACTGGGGGCGGGCAGACTTACGGTGGCACCGGCTGGGGGCCTACTGGGGGCCCGCAGACTTACGGTGATACCGGCTGGGGGCTGGCAGACTTACGGTGGCACCGGCTGGGGGCCTACTGGGGGCCGGCAGACTTACAGTGGCACCGGCTGGGGGCCCGCAGACTTACGGTGACACCGGCTGGGGGCCTACTGGGGACCCGCAGACTTACGGTGGCACCGGCTGGGGGCCGGCAGACTTATGGTGGCACTGGCTGGGGGCCGACTGGGGGCCCGCAGACTTACGGTGGCACCGGCTGGGGGCCTACTGGGGGCCCGCAGACTTACGGTGACACCGGCTGGGGGCCTACTGGGGACCCACAGACTTACGGTGACACCGGCTGGGGTCCAGCAGACTTACGGTGGCACCGCCAGGGGGCCCGCAGACTTACGGTGGCACCGGCTGGGGGCCTACTGGGGGCCCGCAGATTTACGGCGGCACCGGCTGGGGGCCTACTGGGGGCCCGCAGACTTACGGTGACACCGGCTGGGGGCCGGCAGACTTACGGTGGCACAGGCTGGGGGCCTACTGGGGACCGGCAGACTTACAGTGGCACCGGCTGGGGGCCTACTGGGGACTCGCAGACTTACGGTGACACCGGCTGGGGGCCGACTGGGGGCCGGCAGACTTACGGTGGCACCGGCTGACCTACGGTGGCACCGGCTGGGGGCCTACTGGGGGCCCGCAGACTTATGGTGGCACCGGCTGGGGGCTGGCAGACTTACGGTGGCACCGGCTGTTGGCCGGCAGACTTATGGTGGCACTAGCTGGGGGCCGACTGGGGGCCGGCAGACTTACGGTGGCACCGGCTGGGGGCCTACTGGGGGCCCGCAGACTTACGGTGACACCGGCTGGGGGCCTACTGGGGACCCGCAGACTTGCGGTGGCACCGGCTGGGGGCCGGCAGACTTACGGTGGCACCGGCTGGGGGCCGACTGGGGGCCCGCAGACTTACGGTGGCACCGGCTGTTGGCCGGCAGACTTATGGTGGCACTGGCTGGGGGCCGACTGGGGGCCCGCAGACTTACGGTGGCACCGACTGGGGGCCCGCAGACTTACGGTGACACCGGCTGGGGGCCTACTGGGGACCCGCAGACTTACGGTGGCACCGGCTGGGGGCCGGCAGACTTACGGTGGCACCACCTGGGGGCCGACTGGGGGCCCGCAGACTTACGGTGGCACCGGCTGGGGGCCTACTGGGGGCCGGCAGACTTACGGTGGCACCGGCTGGGGGCCTACTGGGGGCCCGCAGACTTACGGTGACACTGGCTGGGGGCGGGCAGACTTACGGTGGCACCGGCTGGGGGCCTACTGGGGGCCGGCAGACTTACAGTGGCACCGGCTGGGGGCCCGCAGACTTACGGTGACACCGGCTGGGGGCCTACTGGGGACCCGCAGACTTTCGGTGGCACCGGCTGGGGGCCGGCAGACTTACGGTGGCACCGGCTGGGGGCCGACTCGGGGCCCGCAGACTTACGGTGGCACCGGCTGTTGGCCGGCAGACTTATGGTGGCACTGGCTGGGGGCCGACTAGGGGCCCGCAGACTTATGGTGGCACCGGCTGGGGGCCTACTAGGGGCCCGCAGACTTACAGTGACACCGGCTGGGGGCCTACTGGGGACCCGCAGACTTACGGTGGCACCGGCTGGGGGCCGGCAGACTTACGGTGGCACTGGCTGGGGGCCGACTGAGGGCCCGCAGACTTACGGTGGCACTGGCTGTTGGCCAGCAGACTTATGGTGGCACTGGCTGGGGGCCGACTGGGGGCGCGCAGACTTACGGTGGCACCGGCTGGGGGCCTACTGGGGGCCCGCAGACTTACGGTGACACCGGCTGGGGGCCTACTGGGGACCCGCAGACTTACGGTGGCACCGGCTGGGGGCCGGCAGACTTACGGTGGCACCGCATGGGGGCCGACTGGGGGCTCGCAGACTTACGGTGGCACCGGCTGGCGGCCTACTGGGGGCCCGCAGACTTACGGTGGCACTGGCTGGGGGCCCGCAGACTTACGGTGACACCGGCTGGGGGCCTACTGGGGACCCGCAGACTTACGGTGGCACCGCCTGGGGGCCGACTGGGGGTCCGCAGACTTACGGTGGCACCGGCTGGGGGCCTACTGGGGGCGGGCAGACTTACGGTGGCACCGGCTGGGGGCCTACTGGGGGCCCGAAAACTTACGGTGGCACCGGCTGGGGGCCTACTGGGGGCCCGCAGACTTACGGTGACACCGGCTGGGGGTCTACTGGGGACCCGCAGACTTACGGTGTCACCGGCTGGGGGCCAACTGGGGGCCCGCAGACTTACGGTGGCACCGGCTGGGGGCCTACTGGGGGCCCGCAGACTTACGGTGGCACCAGCTGGTGGCCGGCAGACTTACGGTGGCACCGGCTGGGGGCCTACTGGGGGCCCGCAGACTTACGGTGACACCGGCTGTTGGCCGGCAGACTTATGGTGGCACTGGCTGGGGGCCGACTGGGGGCCCGCAGACTTACGGTGGCACCGGCTGGGGGCCTACTGGGGGCCCGCAGACTTACGGTGACACCGGCTGGGGGCCTACTGGGGACCCGCAGACTTACGGTGACACCGGCTGGGGGCCGGCAGACTTACGGTGGCACCGCCTGGGGGCCGACTGGGGGCCCGCAGACTTACGGTGGCACCGGCTGGGGGCCTACTGGGGGCCCGCAGACTTACGGCGGCACCGGCTGGGGGCCTACTGGGGGCCCGCAGACTTACGGTGACACCGGCTGGGGGCCAGCAGACTTACGGTGGCAACGGCTGGGGGCCTACTGGGGACCGGCAGACTTACAGTGGCACCGGCTGGGGGCCTACTGGGGACTCGCAGACTTACGGTGACACCGGCTGGGGGCCGGCAGACTTACGGTGGCACCGGCTGGGGGCCTACTGGGGGCCTGCAGACTTACGGTGACACCGGCTGGGGGCCTACTGGGGACCCGCAGACTTACGGTGGCACCGGCTGGGGGCCGGCAGACTTACGGTGGCACTGCCTGGGGGCCGACTGGGGTCCGCAGACTTACGGTGGCACCGGCTGGGGGCCGGCAGACTTACGGTGGCACCGGCTGGGGGCCGACTGGGGGCCCGCAGACTTATGGTGGCACCAGCTGGGGGCCTACTGGGAGCTCGCAGACTTACGGTGACACCGGCTGGGGGCCTACTGGGGACCCGCAGACTTACGGTGGCACCGGCTGGGGGCCCGCAGACTTACGGTGGCACGGGCTGGGGGCCCGCAGACTTACGGTGGCACCGGCTGGGGGCCCGCAGACTTACGGTGGCACCGGCTGGGGGCCTACTGGGGGCCGGCAGACTTGCGGTGGCACCGGCTGGGGGCCCGCAGACTTATGGTGGCACTGGCTGGGGGCCGGCAGACTTACGGTGGCACCGGCTGGGGGCCGACTGGGGGCCCGGAGACTTACGGTGGCACCGGCTGTTGGCCGGCAGACTTATGGTGGCACTGGCTGGGGGCCGACTGGGGGCCCGCAGACTTACGGTGGCACCGGCTGGGGGCCTACTGGGGGCCCGCAGACTTACGGTGACACCGGCTGGGGGCCTACTGGGGACCCGCAGACTTACGGTGGCACCGGCTGGGGGCCGGCAGACTTACGGTAGCAACCGGCTGGGGGCCCGCAGACTTACGGTGGCACCGGCTTGGGGCCTACTGGGGGCCCACAGACTTACGGTGGCACCGGCTGGGGGCCTACTGGGGGCCCGCAGACTATTGGTGGCACCGGCTGGGGGCCGACTGGGGGCCCGCAGACTTACGGTGGCACCGGCTGGGGGCCGACTGGGGGCCCGCAGACTTACAGTGGCACCGGCTGGGGGCCGGCAGACTTACGGTGGCACCGACTGGGGGCCTACTGGGGGCCGGCAGACTTACGGTGGCACCGGCTGGGGGCCCGCAGACTTACGGTGGCACCGGCTGGGGGCCGACTGGGGGCCCGGAGACTTACGGTGGCACTGGCTGGGGGCCTACTGGGGGCCCACAGACTTACGGTGGCATCGGCTGGGGGCCGACTGGAGGCCGGCAGACTTACGATGGCACCGGCTGGGGGCCGGCAGACTTACGGTGGCACCGGCTGGGGGCCGACTGGGGGCCCGCAGACTTACGGTGATACCGGCTGGGGGCCTACTGGGGGCCCGCAGACTTACGGTGGCACCGGCTGGGGGCCTACTGGGGGCCCGCAGACTTACGGTGGCACCGGCTGGGGGCCGAAAGACTTACGGTGACACCGGCTGGGGGCCTACTGGGGGCCCACAGACTTACGGTGGCACCGGCTGGTGGCCGGCAGACTTACGGTGGCACCGGCTGGGGGCCGGCAGACTTACGGTAGCACCGGCTGGGGGCCGACTGGGAGCCCGCAGACTTACGGTGGCACCGGCTGTTGGCCGGCAGACTTATGGTGGCACTGGCTGGGGGCCGAATGGGGGCCCGCAGACTTACGGTGGCACTAGGGTTGCCACCTTTTCTTCGAGCCAAACCCGAACACTTCAGCGGGGCTTGGCATTTTTTTTGTAGCATACACAATGAGATTGTAAAATACCTGGGACACCTCTGTGTGCCCTAGGGGAGTATTAATGCGGCACGCGCAGTGGTGAACAGTGGGTGTAGCCAATTGCATATAGTGCAGGTGTGTAATGTACAATATAGTGTATATAGTGCAGGCGTGTGTAATGTACAATATAGTGTCTATAAAGCAGGTGTGTGTAATGTACAATATAGTGTGTATATAGTGCAGGTGTGTAATGTACAATATAGTGTGTATAGTGCAGGTGTGTAATGTACAATATAGTGTAGGTGTGTAATGTACAATATAGTGCAGGTGTGTAATGTACAATATAGTGTATATAGTGCAGGTGTGTAATGTACAATATAGTGTGTATAGTGCAGGTGTGTAATGTACAATATAGTGTCTATAGAGCAGGTGTGTGTAATGTACAATATAGTGTATATAGTGCAGGTGTGTAATGTACAATATAGTGTAGGTGTGTAATGTACAATATAGTGTAGGTGTGTAATGTACAATATAGTGTGTATAGTGCAGGTGTGTAATGTACAATATAGTGTAGGTGTGTAATGTACAATATAGTGTGTATAGTGCAGGTGTGTAATGTACAATATAGTGTCTATAGAGCAGGTGTGTGTAATGTACAATATAGTGTATATAGTGCAGGTGTGTAATGTACAATATAGTGTGTATAGTGCAGGTGTGTAATGTACAATATAGTGTCTATAGAGCAGGTGTGTGTAATGTACAATATAGTGTATATAGTGCAGGTGTGTAATGTACAATATAGTGTGTATAGTGCAGGCGTGTGTAATGTACAATATAGTGTATATAGTGCAGGTGTGTAATGTACAATATAGTGTATATAGTGCAGAGTGTGTAATGTACAATATAGTGTGTATATAGTGCAGATGTGTAATGTACAATATAGTGTATATAGTGCAGATGTGTAATGTACAATATAGTGTATATAGTGCAGGCGTGTGTAATGTACAATATAGTGTATATAGTGCAGGCGTGTGTAATGTACAATATAGTGTATATAGTGCAGGCGTGTGTAATGTACAATATAGTGTATATAGTGCAGGCGTGTGTAATGTACAATATAGTGTATATAGTGCAGGTGTGTAATGTACAATATAGTGTAGGTGTGTAATGTACAATATAGTGTATATGTAGTGTGTAATGTTTGGTGGGGAGCCTCCCAGTGTAATTTTGGGAGGTGGGGGGAGGTCTCCTGGTGTAGTATGGGGGGAGAGGGGGCTGACAGAGGGGAAGAGGGGGCTGACAGAGGAAGGGAGGGGGGCTGACAGAGGGAAAGAGGGGACTGACAGAGGGAAAGAGGGGGCTGACAGAGGGAAAGAGGGGGCTGACAGAGGGAAAGAGGGGGGCTGACAGAGGGAAAGAGGGGGGCTGACAGAGGCAAAGAGGGGGGCTGACAGAGGGAAAGAGGGGGGCTGACAGAGGAAGGGAGGGGGGCTGACAGAGGAAGGGAGGGGGGCTGACAGAGGAGAGGAAGAGGGGGCTGACAGAGAGGAAGAGGGGGCTAACAGAGAGAAGAGGGGGCTGACAGAGGATAGAGGGGCTGACAGAGAGAAGAGGGGGCTAACATAGGAGAGGGGGCTGACAGAGAGGAGAGGGGGCTGACAGAGAGGAGAGGGGGCTGACAGAGAGGAGAGGGGGCTGACAAAGAGGAGGGGGGCTGACAGAGAGAAGAGGGGGCTAACAGAGGAGAGGGGGCTAACAGAGGAGAGGGGGCTGACAGAGAGGAGAGGGGGCTGACAGAGAGGAGAGGGGGCTGACAAAGAGTAGAGGGGGCTGACAAAGAGGAGGGGGGGCTGACAGAGAGGAGGGGGGGCTGACAGAGAGGAGGGGGGCTTACAGAGAGGAGGGGGGGCTGACAGAGGAGAGGGGGGCTGACAGAGAGGAGAGGGGGGCTGACAGAGAGGAGAGGGGGCTGACAGAGAGGAGAGGGGGCTGACAGAGAGGAGAGGGGGCTGACAGAGAGGAGAGGGGGCTGACAGAGAGGAGAGGGGGCTGACAGAGGAGAGAGGGGCTGACAGAGAGAAGAGGGGGCTGACAGAGGAGAGGGGGCTAACAGAGAGAAGAGGGGGCTAACAGAGGAGAGGGGGCTAACAGATTAGAGAGGGGGCTGACAGAGAGGAGAGGGGGCTGACAGAGAGGAGAGGGGGCTGACAGAGAGGAGGGGGGCTGACAAAGAGGAGGAGGGGCTGACAGAGAGGAGGGGGGGCTGACAGAGAGGAGGGGGGCTGACAGAGAGGAGAGGGGGGCTGACAGAGAGGAGAGGGGGGCTGACAGAGAGGAGAGGGGGGCTGACAAAGAGGAGAGGGGGGCTGGCAGAGAGGAGAGGGGGGCTGACAGAGAGGAGGGGGGGCTGAAAGAGAGGAGAGGGGGCTGACAGAGAGGAGGGGGGCTGACAAAGAGGAGGGGGAGCTGACAGAGAGGAGAGGGGGGCTAACAGAGAGGAGAGGGGAGCTGACAGAGAGGAGAGGGGGCTGACAGAGAGGAGAGGGGGGCTGACAGAGAGGAGGGGGGGCTGACAGAGAGGAGGGGGGCTGACAGAGAGGAGGGGGGGCTGACAGAGAGGAGAGGGGGCTGACAGAGAGAAGAGGGGGGGCTGACAGAGAGAAGAGGGGGGGCTGACAGAGAGGAGAGGGGGGGCTGACAGAGAGGAGAAGGGGGGCTGACAGAGAGGAGAGGGGGGCTGACAGAGGAGAGGGGGATTGACAGAGAGGAGAGGGGGGCCGACAGGGAGGAGGGGGCTGCCACTGCGATCATACCTTTGGGTTCCCGCATCCCGCTGTGCTGACAAGGTCTCGGGCTCCCCTGTCACCTCTCGTCTCCCACGGTCCCCAGCTATGGTGGAGCAGGAAGAGAACGAGGCCGAGGCTCCATGAGATGAGGCCGGGAGGTCGGTCGGAGCTCGCAGCTGCTCGCCTCTTAAACAGACAAGCTACACTTGCGGTCTGTGATATGGAGCAGAGAGGCGCGCGCCGCACAGCCGCCCCGGCCACATAATAAATACAGAGCTATGGGGTGGAGGACGGGACACAGACAGAGGCACTGGATATTAGTTGTGCCCGGGTTTCCAGGGGACAGAAACCCGGGCACAAGTTGCCAAACCCGTACTGTCGGGGTCAATCCCGTACGGGTGGCAACCCTAGGTGGCACCGGCTGGGGGCCTACTGGGGGCCCGCAGACTTACGGTGACACCGGCTGGGGGCCTACTGGGGACCCGCAGACTTACGGTGGCACCGGCTGGGGGCCGGCAGACTTACGGTGGCACCGGCTGGGGGCCGACTGGGGGCCCGCAGACTTACGGTGGCACCGGCTGGGGGCCTACTGGGGGCCCGCAGACTTACGGTGACACCGGCTGGGGGCCGGCAGACTTACAGTGGCACCGGCTGGGGGCCAGCAGACTTACGGTGGAACCGGCTGGAGGCCGACTGGGAGCCCGCAGACTTACGGTGGCACCGGCTCGGGGCCGACTGGGGGCCCACAGACTTACGGTGGCACCGGCTGGGGGCCTACTGGGGGCCCGCAGACTTATGGTGGCACCGGCTGGGGGCCGACTGGGGGCCCGCAGACTTACGGTGGCACCGGCTGGGGGCCGACTGGGGGCCCGCAGACTTACGGTGGCACCGGCTGGGGGCCGGCAGACTTACGGTGGCACCGGCTGGGGGCCTACTGGGGGCCCGCAGACTTACGGTGGCACCGGCTGGGGGCCGGCAGACTTACGGTGGCACCGGCTGGGGGCCGACTGGGGGCCCGGAGACTTACGGTGGCACCGGCTGTTGGCCGGCAGACTTATGGTGGCACTGGCTGGGGGCCTGCAGACTTATGGTGGCACCGGCTGGGGGCCTACTGGGGACCCGCAGACTTACGGTGGCACCGGCTGGGGGCCGGCAGACTTACGGTGGCACCGGCTGGGGGCCGACTGGGGGCCCGCAGACTTACGGTGGCACCGGCTGGGGGCCTACTGGGGGCCCGCAGACTTACGGTGACACCGGCTGGGGGCCGGCAGACTTACAGTGGCACCGGGTGGGGGCCAGCAGACTTACGGTGGCACCGGCTGGGCGCCGACTGGGAGCCCGCAGACTTACGGTGGCACCGGCTCGGGGCCGACTGGGGGCCCACAGACTTACGGTGGCACCGGCTGGGGGCCCGCAGACTTACGGTGGCACCGGCTGGGGGCCGACTGGGGGCCCGCAGACTTACGGTGGCACCGGCTGGGGGCCGGCAGACTTACGGTGGCACCGGCTGGGGGCCTACTGGGGGCCCGCAGACTTACGGTGGCACCGGCTGGGGGCCGGCAGACTTACGGTGGCACCGGCTGGGGGCCGACTGGGGGCCCGGAGACTTACAGTGGCACCGGCTGTTGGCCGGCAGACTTATGGTGGCACTGGCTGGGGGCCTACTGGGGGCCCGCAGACTTATGGTGGCACCGGCTGGGGGCCTACTGGGGGCCCGCAGACTTACGGTGACACCGGCTGGGGGCCTACTGGAGGCCCGCAGACTTACGGTGGCACCGGCTGGGGGCCGGCAGACTTACGGTGGCACCGGCTGGGGGCCGACTGGGGGCCCACAGACTTACGGTGGCACCGGCTTTTGGCTGGCAGACTTACGGTGGCACCGGCTGGGGGCCGACTGGGGGCCCGCAGACTTACGGTGACACCGGCTGGGGGCCTACTGGGGGCCCGCAGACTTACGGTGGCACCGGCTGGGGGCCTACTGGTGGCCCGCAGACTTAGGGTGGCACCGGCTGGGGGCCGGCAGACTTACGGTGGCACCGGCTGGGGGCCGACTGGGGGCCCGCAGACTTACGGTGATACCGGCTGGGGGCCTACTGGGGGCCCGCAGACTTACGGTGGCACCGGCTGGGGGCCGGCAGACTTACGGTGGCACCGGCTGGGGGCCTACTGGGGGCCCGCAGACTTACGGTGGCACCGGCTGGGGGCCGAAAGACTTACGGTGACACCGGCTGGGGGCCTACTGGGGGCCCACAGACTTACGGTGGCACCGGCTGGGGGCCGGCAGACTTACGGTGGCACCGGCTGGGGGCCGGCAGACTTACGGTAGCACCGGCTGGGGGCCGACTGGGAGCCCGCAGACTTACGGTGGCACCGGCTGTTGGCCGGCAGACTTATGGTGGCACTGGCTGGGGGCCGAATGGGGGCCCGCAGACTTACGGTGGCACTAGGGTTGCCACCTTTTCTTCGAGCCAAACCCGAACACTTCAGCGGGGCTTGGCATTTTTTTTGTAGCATACACAATGAGATTGTAAAATACCTGGGACACCTCTGTGTGCCCTAGGGGAGTATTAATGCGGCACGCGCAGTGGTGAACAGTGGGTGTAGCCAATTGCATATAGTGCAGGTGTGTAATGTACAATATAGTGTATATAGTGCAGGCGTGTGTAATGTACAATATAGTGTCTATAAAGCAGGTGTGTGTAATGTACAATATAGTGTGTATATAGTGCAGGTGTGTAATGTACAATATAGTGTGTATAGTGCAGGTGTGTAATGTACAATATAGTGTAGGTGTGTAATGTACAATATAGTGCAGGTGTGTAATGTACAATATAGTGTATATAGTGCAGGTGTGTAATGTACAATATAGTGTGTATAGTGCAGGTGTGTAATGTACAATATAGTGTCTATAGAGCAGGTGTGTGTAATGTACAATATAGTGTATATAGTGCAGGTGTGTAATGTACAATATAGTGTAGGTGTGTAATGTACAATATAGTGTAGGTGTGTAATGTACAATATAGTGTGTATAGTGCAGGTGTGTAATGTACAATATAGTGTAGGTGTGTAATGTACAATATAGTGTGTATAGTGCAGGTGTGTAATGTACAATATAGTGTCTATAGAGCAGGTGTGTGTAATGTACAATATAGTGTAGGTGTGTAATGTACAATATAGTGTGTATAGTGCAGGTGTGTAATGTACAATATAGTGTCTATAGAGCAGGTGTGTGTAATGTACAATATAGTGTATATAGTGCAGGTGTGTAATGTACAATATAGTGTGTATAGTGCAGGCGTGTGTAATGTACAATATAGTGTATATAGTGCAGGTGTGTAATGTACAATATAGTGTATATAGTGCAGAGTGTGTAATGTACAATATAGTGTGTATATAGTGCAGATGTGTAATGTACAATATAGTGTATATAGTGCAGATGTGTAATGTACAATATAGTGTATATAGTGCAGGCGTGTGTAATGTACAATATAGTGTATATAGTGCAGGCGTGTGTAATGTACAATATAGTGTATATAGTGCAGGCGTGTGTAATGTACAATATAGTGTATATAGTGCAGGCGTGTGTAATGTACAATATAGTGTATATAGTGCAGGTGTGTAATGTACAATATAGTGTAGGTGTGTAATGTACAATATAGTGTATATGTAGTGTGTAATGTTTGGTGGGGAGCCTCCCAGTGTAATTTTGGGAGGTGGGGGGAGGTCTCCTGGTGTAGTATGGGGGGAGAGGGGGCTGACAGAGGGGAAGAGGGGGCTGACAGAGGAAGGGAGGGGGGCTGACAGAGGGAAAGAGGGGACTGACAGAGGGAAAGAGGGGGCTGACAGAGGGAAAGAGGGGGCTGACAGAGGGAAAGAGGGGGGCTGACAGAGGGAAAGAGGGGGGCTGACAGAGGGAAAGAGGGGGGCTGACAGAGGCAAAGAGGGGGGCTGACAGAGGGAAAGAGGGGGGCTGACAGAGGAAGGGAGGGGGGCTGACAGAGGAAGGGAGGGGGGCTGACAGAGGAGAGGAAGAGGGGGCTGACAGAGAGGAAGAGGGGGCTAACAGAGAGAAGAGGGGGCTGACAGAGGATAGAGGGGCTGACAGAGAGAAGAGGGGGCTAACATAGGAGAGGGGGCTGACAGAGAGGAGAGGGGGCTGACAGAGAGGAGAGGGGGCTGACAGAGAGGAGAGGGGGCTGACAAAGAGGAGGGGGGCTGACAGAGAGAAGAGGGGGCTAACAGAGGAGAGGGGGCTAACAGAGGAGAGGGGGCTGACAGAGAGGAGAGGGGGCTGACAGAGAGGAGAGGGGGCTGACAGAGAGGAGAGGGGGCTGACAAAGAGTAGAGGGGGCTGACAAAGAGGAGGGGGGGCTGACAGAGAGGAGGGGGGGCTGACAGAGAGGAGGGGGGCTTACAGAGAGGAGGGGGGCTGACAGAGGAGAGGGGGGCTGACAGAGAGGAGAGGGGGGCTGACAGAGAGGAGAGGGGGCTGACAGAGAGGAGAGGGGGCTGACAGAGAGGAGAGGGGGCTGACAGAGAGGAGAGGGGGCTGACAGAGAGGAGAGGGGGCTGACAGAGGAGAGAGGGGCTGACAGAGAGAAGAGGGGGCTGACAGAGGAGAGGGGGCTAACAGAGAGAAGAGGGGGCTAACAGAGGAGAGGGGGCTAACAGATTAGAGAGGGGGCTGACAGAGAGGAGAGGGGGCTGACAGAGAGGAGAGGGGGCTGACAGAGAGGAGGGGGGCTGACAAAGAGGAGGAGGGGCTGACAGAGAGGAGGGGGGGCTGACAGAGAGGAGGGGGGCTGACAGAGAGGAGAGGGGGGCTGACAGAGAGGAGAGGGGGGCTGACAGAGAGGAGAGGGGGGCTGACAAAGAGGAGAGGGGGGCTGGCAGAGAGGAGAGGGGGGCTGACAGAGAGGAGGGGGGGCTGAAAGAGAGGAGGGGGGGCTGACAGAGAGGAGGGGGGCTGACAAAGAGGAGGGGGAGCTGACAGAGAGGAGAGGGGGGCTAACAGAGAGGAGAGGGGAGCTGACAGAGAGGAGAGGGGGCTGACAGAGAGGAGAGGGGGGCTGACAGAGAGGAGGGGGGGCTGACAGAGAGGAGGGGGGCTGACAGAGAGGAGGGGGGGCTGACAGAGAGGAGAGGGGGCTGACAGAGAGGAGAGGGGGCTGACAGAGAGAAGAGGGGGGGCTGACAGAGAGAAGAGGGGGGGCTGACAGAGAGGAGGGGGGGGCTGACAGAGAGGAGAGGGGGGGCTGACAGAGAGGAGAAGGGGGGCTGACAGAGAGGAGAGGGGGGCTGACAGAGGAGAGGGGGATTGACAGAGAGGAGAGGGGGGCCGACAGGGAGGAGGGGGCTGCCACTGCGATCATACCTTTGGGTTCCCGCATCCCGCTGTGCTGACAAGGTCTCGGGCTCCCCTGTCACCTCTCGTCTCCCACGGTCCCCAGCTATGGTGGAGCAGGAAGAGAACGAGGCCGAGGCTCCATGAGATGAGGCCGGGAGGTCGGTCGGAGCTCGCAGCTGCTCGCCTCTTAAACAGACAAGCTACACTTGCGGTCTGTGATATGGAGCAGAGAGGCGCGCGCCGCACAGCCGCCCCGGCCACATAATAAATACAGAGCTATGGGGTGGAGGACGGGACACAGACAGAGGCACTGGATATTAGTTGTGCCCGGGTTTCCAGGGGACAGAAACCCGGGCACAAGTTGCCAAACCCGTACTGTCGGGGTCAATCCCGTACGGGTGGCAACCCTAGGTGGCACCGGCTGGGGGCCTACTGGGGGCCCGCAGACTTACGGTGACACCGGCTGGGGGCCTACTGGGGACCCGCAGACTTACGGTGGCACCGGCTGGGGGCCGGCAGACTTACGGTGGCACCGGCTGGGGGCCGACTGGGGGCCCGCAGACTTACGGTGGCACCGGCTGGGGGCCTACTGGGGGCCCGCAGACTTACGGTGACACCGGCTGGGGGCCGGCAGACTTACAGTGGCACCGGCTGGGGGCCAGCAGACTTACGGTGGAACCGGCTGGGGGCCGACTGGGAGCCCGCAGACTTACGGTGGCACCGGCTCGGGGCCGACTGGGGGCCCACAGACTTACGGTGGCACCGGCTGGGGGCCTACTGGGGGCCCGCAGACTTATGGTGGCACCGGCTGGGGGCCGACTGGGGGCCCGCAGACTTACGGTGGCACCGGCTGGGGGCCGACTGGGGGCCCGCAGACTTACGGTGGCACCGGCTGGGGGCCGGCAGACTTACGGTGGCACCGGCTGGGGGCCTACTGGGGGCCCGCAGACTTACGGTGGCACCGGCTGGGGGTCGGCAGACTTACGGTGGCACCGGCTGGGGGCCGACTGGGGGCCCGGAGACTTACGGTGGCACCGGCTGTTGGCCGGCAGACTTATGGTGGCACTGGCTGGGGGCCTGCAGACTTATGGTGGCACCGGCTGGGGGCCTACTGGGGACCCGCAGACTTACGGTGGCACCGGCTGGGGGCCGGCAGACTTACGGTGGCACCGGCTGGGGGCCGACTGGGGGCCCGCAGACTTACGGTGGCACCGGCTGGGGGCCTACTGGGGGCCCGCAGACTTACGGTGACACCGGCTGGGGGCCGGCAGACTTACAGTGGCACCGGCTGGGGGCCAGCAGACTTACGGTGGCACCGGCTGGGCGCCGACTGGGAGCCCGCAGACTTACGGTGGCACCGGCTCGGGGCCGACTGGGGGCCCACAGACTTACGGTGGCACCGGCTGGGGGCCGACTGGGGGCCCGCAGACTTACGGTGGCACCGGCTGGGGGCCGACTGGGGGCCCGCAGACTTACGGTGGCACCGGCTGGGGGCCGGCAGACTTACGGTGGCACCGGCTGGGGGCCCACTGGGGGCCCGCAGACTTACGGTGGCACCGGCTGGGGGCCGGCAGACTTACGGTGGCACCGGCTGGGGGCCGACTGGGGGCCCGGAGACTTACAGTGGCACCGGCTGTTGGCCGGCAGACTTATGGTGGCACTGGCTGGGGGCCTACTGGGGGCCCGCAGACTTATGGTGGCACCGGCTGGGGGCCTACTGGGGGCCCGCAGACTTACGGTGACACCGGCTGGGGGCCTACTGGAGGCCCGCAGACTTACGGTGGCACCGGCTGGGGGCCGGCAGACTTACGGTGGCACCGGCTGGGGGCCGACTGGGGGCCCACAGACTTACGGTGGCACCGGCTTTTGGCTGGCAGACTTACGGTGGCACCGGCTGGGGGCCGACTGGGGGCCCGCAGACTTACGGTGACACCGGCTGGGGGCCTACTGGGGGCCCGCAGACTTACGGTGGCACTGGCTGGGGGCCTACTGGTGGCCCGCAGACTTAGGGTGGCACCGGCTGGGGGCCGAAAGACTTACGGTGACACCGGCTGGGGGCCTACTGGGGGCCCGCAGACTTACGGTGGCACCGGCTGGGGGCCTACTGGTGGCCCGCAGACTTAGGGTGGCACCGGCTGGGGGCCGAAAGACTTACGGTGACACCGGCTGGGGGCCTACTGGGGGCCCACAGACTTACGGTGGCACCAGCTGTTGGCCGGCAGACTTATGGTGGCACTGGCTGGGGGCCGACTGGGGGCCCGCAGACTTACGGTGACACCGGCTGGGGGCCTACTGGGGACCAGCAGAGTTACGGTGGCACCGGCTGGGGGCCGGCAGACTTACGGTAGCACCGGCTGGGGGCCGACTGGGGGCCGGCAGACTTACGGTGGCACCGGCTGGGGGCCGGCAGACTTACGGTAGCACCGGCTAGGGGCCGACTGGGGGCCCGCAGACTTACGGTGGCACCGGCTGTTGGCCGGCAGACTTATGTTGGCACTGGCTGGGGGCCGACTGGGGGCCGGCAGACTTACGGTGGCACCGGCTGGGGGCCTACTGGGGGCCCGCAGACTTACGGTGACACCGGCTCGGGGCCTACTGGGGACCCGCAGACTTGCGGTGGCACCGGCTGGGGGCCGGCAGACTTACGGTGGCACCGGCTGGGGGCCGACTGGGGGCCCGCAGACTTACGGTGGCACCGGCTGGGGGCCGGCAGACTTATGGTGGCACTGGCTGGGGGCCGACTGGGGGCCCGCAGACTTACGGTGGCACCGCCTGGGGGCCGGCAGACTTACGGTAGCACCGGCTAGGGGCCGACTGGGGGCCCGCAGACTTACGGTGGCACCGGCTGTTGGCCGGCAGACTTATGTTGGCACTGGCTGGGGGCCGACTGGGGGCCGGCAGACTTACAGTGGCACCGGCTGGGGGCCTACTGGGGGCCCGCAGACTTACGGTGACACCGGCTGGGGGCCTACTGGGGACCCGCAGACTTGCGGTGGCACCGGCTGGGGGCCGGCAGACTTACGGTGGCACCGGCTGGGGGCCAACTGGGGGCCCGCAGACTTATGGTGGCACTGGCTGGGGGCCGACTGGGGGCCCGCAGACTTACGGTGGCACCGGCTGTTGGCCTACTGGGGGCCCGCAGACTTACGGTGACACCGGCTGGGGGCCTACTGGGGACCCGCAGACTTACGGTGGCACCGGCTGGGGGCCGGCAGACTTACGGTGGCACCGCCTGGGGGCCGACTGGGGGCCCGCAGACTTACGGTGGCACCGGCTGGGGGCCTACTGGGGGCCAGCAGACTTACAGTGGCACCGGCTGGGGGCCTACTGGGGGCCGGCAGACTTACGGTGGCACCGGCTGGGGGCCTACTGGGGGCCCGCAGACTTACGGTGGCACCGGCTGGGGGCCGGCAGACTTACGGTGGCACCGGCTGGGGGCCTACTGGGGGCTGGCAGACTTACAGTGGCACCGGCTGGGGGCCCGCAGACTTACGGTGACACCGGCTGGGGGCCTACTGGGGACCCGCACACTTACGGTGGCACCGGCTGGGGGTCGGCAGACTTACGGTGGCACCGGCTGGGGGCCGACTGGGGGCCCGCAGACTTACGGTGGCACCGGCTGGGGGCCGGCAGACTTATGGTGGCACCGCCTGGGGGCCGACTGGGGGCCCGCAGACTTACGGTGGCACCGGCTCGGGGCCTACTGGGGACCCGCAGACTTGCGGTGGCACCGGCTGGGGGCCGGCAGACTTACGGTGGCACTGGCTGGGGGCCGACTGGGGGCCCGCAGACTTACGGTGGCACCGGCTGGGGGCCGGCAGACTTATGGTGGCACTGGCTGGGGGCCGACTGGGGGCCCGCAGACTTACGGTGGCACCGCCTGGGGGCCGGCAGACTTACGGTAGCACCGGCTAGGGGCCGACTGGGGGCCCGCAGACTTACGGTGGCACCGGCTGTTGGCCGGCAGACTTATGTTGGCACTGGCTGGGGGCCGACTGGGGGCCGGCAGACTTACAGTGGCACCGGCTGGGGGCCTACTGGGGGCCCGCAGACTTACGGTGACACCGGCTGGGGGCCTACTGGGGACCCGCAGACTTGCGGTGGCACCGGCTGGGGGCCGGCAGACTTACGGTGGCACCGGCTGGGGGCCAACTGGGGGCCCGCAGACTTACGGTGGCACCGGCTGTTGGCGGGCAGACTTATGGTGGCACTGGCTGGGGGCCGACTGGGGGCCCGCAGACTTACGGTGGCACCGGCTGTTGGCCTACTGGGGGCCCGCAGACTTACGGTGACACCGGCTGGGGGCCTACTGGGGACCCGCAGACTTACGGTGGCACCGGCTGGGGGCCGGCAGACTTACGGTGGCACCGCCTGGGGGCCGACTGGGGGCCCGCAGACTTACGGTGGCACCGGCTGGGGGCCTACTGGGGGCCGGCAGACTTACAGTGGCACCGGCTGGGGGCCTACTGGGGGCCGGCAGACTTACGGTGGCACCGGCTGGGGGCCTACTGGGGGCCCGCAGACTTACGGTGGCACCGGCTGGGGGCCGGCAGACTTACGGTGGCACCGGCTGGGGGCCTACTGGGGGCTGGCAGACTTACAGTGGCACCGGCTGGGGGCCCGCAGACTTACGGTGACACCGGCTGGGGGCCTACTGGGGACCCGCACACTTACGGTGGCACCGGCTGGGGGTCGGCAGACTTACGGTGGCACCGGCTGGGGGCCGACTGGGGGCCCGCAGACTTACGGTGGCACCGGCTGTTGGCCGGCAGACTTATGGTGGCACTGGCTGGGGGCCGACTGGGGGCCCCTAGCCGGTGCCACTGTAAGTCTGCCGGCCCGCAGACTTACGATGGCACCGGCTGGGGGCCCGCAGACTTACGGTGACACCGGCTGGGGGCCTACTGGGGACCCGCAGACTTACGGTGGCACCGGCTGGGGGCCGGCAGACTTACGGTGGCACCGGCTGGGGGCCAACTGGGGGCCCGCAGACTTACGGTGGCACCGGCTGGGGGCCGGCAGACTTATTGTGGCACTGGCTGGGGGCCGACTGGGGGCCAGCAGACTTACGGTGGCACCGGCTGGGGGCCTACGGGGGGCCCGCAGACTTACGGTGACACCGGCTGGGGGCCTACTGGGGACCCGCAGACTTACGGTGGCACCGGCCGGGGGCCGGCAGACTTACGGTAGCACCGGCTAGGGGCCGACTGGGGGCCCGCAGACTTACGGTGGCACCGGCTGTTGGCCGGCAGACTTATGGTGGCACTGGCTGGGGGCCGACTGGGGGCCCGCAGACTTACGGTGGCACCGGCTGGGGGCCTACTGGGGGCCCGCAGACTTACGGTGACACCGGCTGGGGGCCTACTGGGGACCCGCAGACTTGCGGTGGCACCGGCTGGGGGCCGACTGGGGGCCCGCAGACTTACGGTGGCACCGGCTGTTGGCCGGCAGACTTATGGTGGCACTGGCTGGGGGCCCGCAGACTTACGGTGGCATCGGCTGGGGGCCTACTGGGGGCCCGCAGACTTACGGTGACACCGGCTGGGGGCCTACTGGGGACCCGCAGACTGACGGTGGCACCGGCTGGGGGCCGGCAGACTTATGGTGGCACCGCCTGGGGGCCGACTGGGGGCCCGCAGACTTACGGTGGCACCGGCTGGGGGCCTACTGGGGGCCGGCAGACTTACGGTGGCACCGGCTGGGGGCCGGCAGACTTATGGTGGCACCGCCTGGGGGCCGACTGGGGGCCCGCAGACTTACGGTGGCACCGGCTGGGGGCCTACTGGGGGCGGGCAGACTTACGGTGGCACCGGCTGGGGGCTGGAAGACTTACGGTGGCACCGGCTGGGGGCCTACTGGGGGCCGGCAGACTTACAGTGGCACCGGCTGGGGGCCCGCAGACTTACGGTGACACCGGCTGGGGGCCCACAGACTTACGGTGACACAGGCTGGGGGCCGGCAGACTTACGGTGGCACCGCCTGGGGGCCCGCAGACTTACGGCGGCACCGGCTGGGGGCCTACTGGGGGCCCGCAGACTTACGGTGACACCGGCTGGGGGCCGGCAGACTTACGGTGGCACCGGCTGGGGGCCGGCAGACTTACAGTGGCACCGGCTGGGGGCCTACTGGGGACTCGCAGACTTACGGTGGCACCGGCTGGGGGTCGGCAGACTTACGGTGGCACCTGCTGGGGGCCTGCAGACTTACGGTGGCACCGGCTGTTGGCCGGCAGACTTATGGTGGCACTGGCTGTGGGCCGAATGGGGGCCCGCAGACTTACGGTGGCACTAGGGTTGCCACCTTTTCTTCGAGCCAAACCCGAACACTTCAGCGGGGCTTGGCATTTTTTTTGTAGCATACACAATGAGATTGTAAAATACCTGGGACACCTCTGTGTGCCCTAGGGGAGTATTAATGTGACACGCGCAGTGGTGAACAGTGGGTGTAGCCAATTGCATATAGTGCAGGTGTGTAATGTACAATATAGTGTATATAGTGCAGGCGTGTGTAATGTACAATATAGTGTCTATAGAGCAGGTGTGTGTAATGTACAATATAGTGTGTATATAGTGCAGGTGTGTAATGTACAATATAGTGTGTATAGTGCAGGTGTGTAATGTACAATATAGTGTAGGTGTGTAATGTACAATATAGTGCAGGTGTGTAATGTACAATATAGTGTATATAGTGCAGGTGTGTAATGTACAATATAGTGTGTATAGTGCAGGTGTGTAATGTACAATATAGTGTCTATAGAGCAGGTGTGTGTAATGTACAATATAGTGTATATAGTGCAGGTGTGTAATGTACAATATAGTGTAGGTGTGTAATGTACAATATAGTGTGTATAGTGCAGGTGTGTAATGTACAATATAGTGTAGGTGTGTAATGTACAATATAGTGTGTATAGTGCAGGTGTGTAATGTACAATATAGTGTCTATAGAGCAGGTGTGTGTAATGTACAATATAGTGTGTATAGTGCAGGTGTGTAATGTACAATATAGTGTCTATAGAGCAGGTGTGTGTAATGTACAATATAGTGTATATAGTGCAGGTGTGTAATGTACAATATAGTGTATATAGTGCAGAGTGTCTAATGTACAATATAGTGTGTATAGTGCAGGTGTGTAATATACAATATAGTGTAGGTGTGTAATGTACAATATAGTGTGTATAGTGCAGGTGTGTAATGTACAATATAGTGTCTATAGAGCAGGTGTGTGTAATGTACAATATAGTGTGTATAGTGCAGGTGTGTAATGTACAATATAGTGTCTATAGAGCAGGTGTGTGTAATGTACAATATAGTGTATATAGTGCAGGTGTGTAATGTACAATATAGTGTATATAGTGCAGAGTGTGTAATGTACAATATAGTGTGTATAGTGCAGGCGTGTGTAATGTACAATATAGTGTATATAGTGCAGGTGTGTAATGTACAATATAGTGTATATAGTGCAGAGTGTGTAATGTACAATATAGTGTATATAGTGCAGGTGTGTAATGTACAATATAGTGTGTATAGTGCAGGTATGTGTAATGTACAATATAGTGTATATAGTGCAGGCGTGTGTAATGTACAATATAGTGTCTAAAAAGCAGGCGTGTGTAATGTACAATATAGTGTATATAGTGCAGGTGTGTAATGTACAATATAGTGTGTATAGTGCAGGTGTGTAATGTACAATATAGTGTCTATAGAGCAGGTGTGTGTAATGTACAATATAGTGTATATAGTGCAGGTGTGTAATGTACAATATAGTGTGTATAGTGCAGGCGTGTGTAATGTACAATATAGTGTATATAGTGCAGGCGTGTGTAATGTACAATATAGTGTATATAGTGCAGAGTGTGTAATGTACAATATAGTGTGTATATAGTGCAGGTGTGTAATGTACAATATAGTGTATATAGTGCAGAGTGTGTAATGTACAATATAGTGTGTATATAGTGCAGATGTGTAATGTAAAATATAGTGTATATAGTGCAGGTGTGTAATGTACAATATAGTGTGTATAGTGCAGGTGTGTGTAATGTACAATATAGTGTATATAGTGCAGGCGTGTGTAATGTACAATATAGTGTATATAGTGCAGGCGTGTGTAATGTACAATATAGTGTATATAGTGCAGGCGTGTGTAATGTACAATATAGTGTATATAGTGCAGGTGTGTAATGTACAATATATTGTAGGTGTGTAATGTACAATATAGTGTATATGTAGTGTGTAATGTTTGGTGGGGAGCCTCCCAGTGTAATTTTGGGAGGTGGGGGGAGGTCTCCTGGTGTAGTATGGGGGGACAGGGGAGAGGGGGCTGACAGAGGGGAAGAGGGGACTGACAGAGGAAGGGAGGGGGGCTGACAGAGGGAAAGAGGGGGCTGACAGAGGGAAAGAGGGGGCTGACAGAGGGAAAGAGGGGGCTGACAGAGGGAAAGAGGGGGGCTGACAGAGGAAGGGAGGGGGGCTGACAGAGGAAGGGAGGGGGGCTAACAGAGGAGAGGGGGCTGACAGAGAGGAGAGGGGGCTGACAGAGAGGAGAGGGGGCTGACAGAGGAGAGAGGGGCTGACAGAGAGAAGAGGGGGCTAACAGAGGAGAGAGGGCTAACAGAGGAGAGGGGGCTGACAGAGAGGAGAGGGGGCTGACAGAGAGGAGAGGGTGCTGACAAAGAGGAGGGGGGGCTGACAGAGAGGAGAGGGGGCTGACAGAGAGGAGGGGGGGCTGACAGAGAGGAGGGGGGGCTGACAGAGAGGAGGGGGGGCTGACAGAGAGGAGGGGGGCTGACAGAGGAGAGGGGGGCTGACAGAGAGAAGAGGGGGCTGACAGAGAGGAGAGGGGGCTGGCAGAGAGGAGAGGGGGCTGACAGAGAGGAGAGGGGGCTGACAGAGAGGAGAGGGGGCTGACAGAGGAGAGAGGGGCTGACAGAGAGAAGAGGGGGCTAACAGAGGAGAGGGGGCTAACAGAGAGAAGAGGGGGCTAACAGAGGAGAGGGGGGCTAACAGAGAAGAGAGGGGGCTGACAGAGAGGAGAGGGGGCTAACAGAGAGGAGATGGGGCTGACAGAGAGGAGATGGGGCTGACAGAGAGGAGAGGGGGCTGACAGAGAGGAGAGGGGGCTGACAGAGAGGAGGGGGGCTGACAGAGAGGAGGGGGGGCTGACAGAGAGGAGGGGGGGCTGACAGAGGAGAGGGGGGCTGACAAAGAGGAGAGGGGGGCTGACAGAGGAGAGGGGGGCTGACAGAGAGGAGAGGGGGGCTGACAGAGAGGAGAGGGGGGCTGACAGAGAGGAGGGGGGGCTGAAAGAGAGGAGGGGGGGCTGAAAGAGAGGAGGGGGGCTGACAGAGAGGAGGGGGGCTGACAAAGAGGAGAGGGGCTGACAGAGAGGAGGGGGGCTGACAGAGAGGAGAGGGGTGCTGACAGAGAGGAGAGGGGGGCTGACAGAGAGGAGAGGGGGGCTGACAGAGAGGAGAGGGGGACTGACAGAGGAGAGGGGGCTGACAGAGAGGAGAGGGGGGCTGACAGAGAAGAGGGGGGGCTGACAGAGAGGAGGGTGGGCTGACAGAGAGGAGAGGGGGCTGACAGAGAGGAGAGGGGGCTGACAGAGAGAAGAGGGGAGGCTGACAGAGAGGAGGGGGGGCTGACAGAGAGGAGAGGGGGGCTGACAGAGAGGAGAGGGGGGGCTGACAGAGAGGAGAGGGGGGGCTGACAGAGAGGAGAGGGGGATTGACAGAGAGGAGAGGGGGGCTGACAGAGAGGAGAGGGAGGCTGACAGAGAGGAGAGGGGGATTGACAGAGAGGAGAGGGGGGCTGACAGAGAGGAGAGGGGGATTGACAGAGAGGAGAGGGGGGCTGACAGGCAGGAGGGGGCTGCCACTGCGATCATACTTTTGGGTTCCCGCATCCCGCTGTGCTGACAAGGTCTCGGGCTCCCCTGTCACCTCTCGTCTCCCACGGTCCCCAGCTATGGTGGAGCAGGAAGAGAATGAGGCCGAGGCTCCATAAGATGAGGCCGGGAGGTCGGTCAGAGCTCGCAGCTGCTCGCCTCTTACACAGACAAGCTACACTTGCAGTCCGTGATATGGAGCAGAGAGGCGCGCGCCGCACAGCCGCCCCGGCCACATAATAAATACAGAGAAGAGGGGGGGCTGACAGAGAGGAGGGGGGGCTGACAGAGAGGAGAGGGGGCTGACAGAGAGGAGAGGGGGCTGACAGAGAGAAGAGGGGGGGCTGACAGAGAGGAGGGGGGGCTGACAGAGAGGAGGGGGGGCTGACAGAGAGGAGAGGGGGGCTGACAGAGAGGAGAGGGGGGGCTGACAGAGAGGAGAGGGGGGCTGACAGAGAGGAGAGGGGGATTGACAGAGAGGAGAGGGGGGCTGACAGAGAGGAGAGGGAGGCTGACAGAGAGGAGAGGGGGATTGACAGAGAGGAGAGGGGGGCTGACAGGCAGGAGGGGGCTGCCACTGCGATCATACTTTTGGGTTCCCGCATCCCGCTGTGCTGACAAGGTCTCGGGCTCCCCTGTCACCTCTCGTCTCCCACGGTCCCCAGCTATGGTGGAGCAGGAAGAGAATGAGGCCGAGGCTCCATAAGATGAGGCCGGGAGGTCGGTCAGAGCTCGCAGCTGCTCGCCTCTTACACAGACAAGCTACACTTGCAGTCTGTGATATGGAGCAGAGAGGCGCGCGCCGCACAGCCGCCCCGGCCACATAATAAATACAGAGCTATGGGGTGGAGGACGGGACACAGAGGCACTGGATATTAGTTGTGCCCGGGTTTCCAGGGGACAGAAACCCGGGCACAAGTTGCCAAACCCGTACTGTCCGGGTCAATCCCGTACTGGTGGCAACCCTAGGTGGCACCGGCTGGGGGCCCGCAGACTTACGGTGACACCGGCTGGGGGCCTACTGGGGACCCGCAGACTTACGGTGACACCGGCTGGGGGCCGGCAGACTTACGGTGGCACCGGCTGGGGGCCTACTGGGGGCCGGCAGACTTACGGTGACACCGGCTGGGGGCCGGCAGACTTACGGTGGCACCGGCTGGGGGCCGACTGGGAGCCCGCAGACTTACGGTGGCACCGGCTCGGGGCCGACTGGGGGCCCCCAGACTTACGGTGGCACCGGCTGGGGGCCTACTGGGGGCCCGCAGACTTATGGTGGCACCGGCTGGGGGCCGACTGGGGGCCCGCAGACTTACGGTGGCACCGGCTGGGGGCCCGCAGACTTACAGTGGCACCGGCTGGGGGCTGGCAGACTTACGGTGGCACCGGCTGGGGGCCTACTGGGGGCCCGCAGACTTACGGTGGCACCGGCTGGGGGCCGGCAGACTTACGGTGGCACCGGCTGGGGGCCTACTGGAGGCCCGCAGACTTACGGTGGCACCGGCTGGGGGCCGGCAGACTTACGGTGGCACCAGCTGGGGGCCGACTGGGGGCCGGCAGACTTACGGTGGCACCGGCTTTTGGCTGGCAGACTTACGGTGGCACCGGCTGGGGGGCGACTGAGGGCCCACAGACTTACGGTGACACCGGTAGGGGGCCTACTGGGGGCCCGGAGACTTACGGTGGCACCGGCTGTTGGCCGGCAGACTTATGGTGGCACTGGCTGGGGGCCTACTGCGGGCCGGCAGACTTATGGTGGCACCGGCTGGGGCCCTACTGGGGGCCCGCAGCCTTACGGTGACAGCGGCTGGGGGCCTACTGGAGGCCCGCAGCCTTACGGTGACAGCGGCTAGGGGCCTACTGGAGGCCCACAGACTTACGGTGGCACCGGCTGGGGGCCGGCAGACTTACGGTGGCACCGGCTGGGGGCCGACTGGGGGCCCGCAGACTTACGGTGGCACCGGCTTTTGGCTGGCAGACTTACGATGGCACCGGCTGGGGGGCGACTGGGGGCCCGCAGACTTACGGTGACACCGGCTGGGGGCCTACTGGGGGCCCGCAGACTTACGGTGGCACCGGCTGGGGGGCCGAAAGACTTACGGTGGCACCGGCTGGGGGCCTACTGGTGGCCCGCAGACTTAGGGTGGCACCGGCTGGGGGCCGAAAGACTTACGGTGACACCGGCTGGGGGCCTACTGGGGGCGCACAGACTTACGGTGGCACCGGCTGGGGGCCGGCAGACTTACGGTAGCACCGGCTGGGGGCCGACTGGGGTCCCGCAGACTTACAGTGGCACCGGCTGTTGGCCGGCAGACTTATGGTGGCACTGGCTGGGGGCCGACTGGGGGCCCGCAGACTTACGGTGGCACCGGCTGGGGGCCTACTGGGGGCCCGCAGACTTACGGTGACACCGGCTGGGGGCATACTGGGGACCCGCAGACTTACGGTGGCACCGGCTGGGGGCCGGCAGACTTACGGTGGCACCGGCTGGGGGCCGACTGGGGGCCCGCAGACTTACGGTGGCACCGGCTGTTGGCCGGCAGACTTACGGTGGTACCGGCTGGGGGCCGACTGGGGGCCCGCAGACTTACGGTGGGGGCCGGCAGACTTATGGTGGCACTGGCTGGGGGCCGACTGGGGGCCCGCAGACTTACGGTGGCACCGGCTGGGGGCCTACTGGGGGCCCGCAGACTTACGGTGACACCGGCTGGGGGCCTACTGGGGACCCGCAGACTTACGGTGGCACCGGCTGGGGGCCGGCAGACTTACGGTAGCACCGGCTAGGGGCCGACTGGGGGCCCGCAGACTTACGGTGGCACCGGCTGTTGGCCGGCAGACTTATGGTGGCACTGGCTGGGGGCCGACTGGGGGCCGGCAGACTTACGGTGGCACCGGCTGGGGGCCTACTGGGGGCCCGCAGACTTACAGTGACACCGGCTGGGGGCCTACTGGGGACCCGCAGACTTGCGGTGGCACCGGCTGGGGGCCGGCAGACTTACGGTGGCACCGCCTGGGGGCCGACTGGGGGCCCGCAGACGTACGGTGGCACCGGCTGGGGGCCTACTGGGGGCCGGCAGACTTACAGTGGCACCGGCTGGGGGCCTACTGGGGGCCCGCAGACTTACGGTGACACTGGCTGGGGGCCGGCAGACTCACAGTGACACCGGCTGGGGGCCTACTGGGGACCCGCAGACTTACGGTGGCACCGGCTGGGGGCCGGGAGACTTACGGTGGCACCGGCTGGGGGCCGACTGGGGGCCCGCAGACTTACGGTGGCACTGGCTGGGGGCCTACTGGGGGCCGGCAGACTTACGGTGACACCGGCTGGGGGCCTACTGGGGACCCGCAGACTTACGGTGGCACCGGCTGGGGGCCGGCAGACTTACGGTGGCACCGCCTGGGGGCCGACTGGGGGCCCGCAGACTTACGGTGGCACCGGCTGGGGGCCTACTGGGGGCGGGCAGACTTACGGTGGCACCGGCTGGGGGCCTACTGGGGGCCCGCAGACTTACGGTGGCACCGGCTGGGGGCCTACTGGGGGCCCGCAGACTTACGGTGACACCGGCTGGGGGCCTACTGGGGACCCGCAGACTTACGGTGGCACCGGCTGGGGGCCTACTGGGGGCCCGCAGACTTACGGTGACACCGGCTGGGGGCCTACTGGGGACCCGCAGACTTACGGTGGCACCGGCTGGGGGCCGGCAGACTTACGGTAGCACCGGCTAGGGGCCGACTGGGGGCCCGCAGACTTATGGTGGCACCGGCTGTTGGCCGGCAGACTTATGGTGGCACTGGCTGGGGGCCGACTGGGGGCCCGCAGACTTACGGTGGCTCCGGCTGTTGACCGGCAGACTTACGGTGGCACCGGCTGGGGGCCCGCAGACTTACGGTGGCACCGGCTGGGGGCCTACTGGGGACCCGCAGACTTACGGTGGCACCGGCTGGGGGCCGGCAGACTTACGGTGGCACTGGCTGGGGGCCGACTGGGGGCCCGCAGACTTACGGTGGCACCGGCTGGGGGCCTACTGGGGACCCGCAGACTTACGGTGGCACCGGCTGGGGGCCGGCAGATTTACGGTGGCACCGGCTGGGGGCCAACTGGGGGCCCGCAGACTTACGGTGGCACCGGCTGTTGGCCGGCAGACTTATGGTGGCACTGGCTGGGGGCCAACTGGGGGCCCGCAGACTTACGGTGGCACCGGCTGGGGGCCTACTTGGGGCCCCCAGACTTACGGTGACACCGGCTGGGGGCCTACTGGGGACCCGCAGACTTACGGTGGCACCGGCTGGGGGCCGGCAGACTTACGGTAGCACCGGCTGGGGGCCGACTGGGGGCCCGCAGACTTACGGTGGCTCCGGCTGTTGACCGGCAGACTTACGGTGGCACCGGCAGGGGGCCTACTGGGGGCCCGCAGACTTACGGTGGCACCGGCTGGGGGCCGACTGGGGGCCCGCAGACTTACGGTGGCACCGGCTGGGGGCCTACTGGGGGCCCGCAGACTTACGGTGGCACTGGCTGGGGGCCTACTGGGGGCCGGCAGACTTACGGTGACACCGGCTGGGGGCCTACTGGGGACCCGCAGACTTACGGTGGCACCGGCTGGGGGCCGGCAGACTTACGGTGGCACCGCCTGGGGGCCGACTGGGGGCCCGCAGACTTACGGTGGCACCGGCTGGGGGCCTACTGGGGGCGGGCAGACTTACGGTGGCACCGGCTGGGGGCCTACTGGGGGCCCGCAGACTTACGGTGGCACCGGCTGGGGGCCGACTGGGGGCCCGCAGACTTACGGTGGCACCGGCTGGGGGCCTACTGGGGGCCCGCAGACTTACGGTGGCACTGGCTGGGGGCCTACTGGGGGCCGGCAGACTTACGGTGACACCGGCTGGGGGCCTACTGGGGACCCGCAGACTTACGGTGGCACCGGCTGGGGGCCGGCAGACTTACGGTGGCACCGCCTGGGGGCCGACTGGGGGCCCGCAGACTTACGGTGGCACCGGCTGGGGGCCTACTGGGGGCGGGCAGACTTACGGTGGCACCGGCTGGGGGCCTACTGGGGGCCCGCAGACTTACGGTGGCACCGGCTGGGGGCCTACTGGGGGCCCGCAGACTTACGGTGACACCGGCTGGGGGCCTACTGGGGACCCGCAGACTTACGGTGGCACCGGCTGGGGGCCTACTGGGGGCCCGCAGACTTACGGTGACACCGGCTGGGGGCCTACTGGGGACCCGCAGACTTACGGTGGCACCGGCTGGGGGCCGGCAGACTTACGGTAGCACCGGCTAGGGGCCGACTGGGGGCCCGCAGACTTACGGTGGCACCGGCTGTTGGCCGGCAGACTTATGGTGGCACTGGCTGGGGGCCGACTGGGGGCCCGCAGACTTACGGTGGCTCCGGCTGTTGATCGGCAGACTTACGGTGGCACCGGCTGGGGGCCCGCAGACTTACGGTGGCACCGGCTGGGGGCCTACTGGGGACCCGCAGACTTACGGTGGCACCGGCTGGGGGCCGGCAGACTTACGGTGGCACTGGCTGGGGGCCGACTGGGGGCCCGCAGACTTACGGTGGCACCGGCTGGGGGCCTACTGGGGGCCCGCAGACTTACGGTGACACCGGCTGGGGGCCTACTGGGGACCCGCAGACTTACGGTGGCACCGGCTGGGGGCCGGCAGACTTACGGTGGCACCGGCTGGGGGCCAACTGGGGGCCCGCAGACTTACGGTGGCACCGGCTGTTGGCCGGCAGACTTATGGTGGCACTGGCTGGGGGCCGACTGGGGGCCCGCAGACTTACGGTGGCACCGGCTGGGGGCCTACTTGGGGCCCCCAGACTTACGGTGACACCGGCTGGGGGCCTACTGGGGACCCGCAGACTTACGGTGGCACCGGCTGGGGGCCGGCAGACTTACGGTAGCACCGGCTGGGGGCCGACTGGGGGCCCGCAGACTTACGGTGGCTCCGGCTGTTGACCGGCAGACTTACGGTGGCACCGGCAGGGGGCCTACTGGGGGCCCGCAGACTTACGGTGGCACCGGCTGGGGGCCGACTGGGGGCCCGCAGACTTACGGTGGCACCGGCTGGGGGCCTACTGGGGGCCCGCAGACTTACGGTGGCACTGGCTGGGGGCCTACTGGGGGCCCGCAGACTTACGGTGACACCGGCTGGGGGCCTACTGGGGACCCGCAGACTTACGGTGGCACCGGCTGGGGGCCGGCAGACTTACGGTGACACCGCCTGGGGGCCGACTGGGGGCCCGCAGAGTTACGGTGGCACCGGCTGGGGGCCTACTGGGGGCCCGCAGACTTACGGTGGCACCGGCTGGGGGCCTACTGGGGGCCCGCAGACTTACGGTGGCACCGGCTGGGGGCCTACTGGGGACCCGCAGACTTACGGTGGCACCGGCTGGGGGCCTACTGGGGGCCCGCAGACTTACGGTGACACCGGCTGGGGGCCTACTGGGGACCCGCAGACTTACGGTGGCACCGGCTGGGGGCCGGCAGACTTACGGTAGCACCGGCTAGGGGCCGACTGGGGGCCCGCAGACTTACGGTGGCACCGGCTGTTGGCCGGCAGACTTATGGTGGCACTGGCTGGGGGCCGACTGGGGGCCCGCAGACTTACGGTGGCTCCGGCTGTTGACCGGCAGACTTACGGTGGCACCGGCTGGGGGCCTACTGGGGCCCGCAGACTTACGGTGGCACCGGCTGGGGGCCTACTGGGGACCCGCAGACTTACGGTGGCACCGGCTGGGGGCCGGCAGACTTACGGTGGCACTGGCTGGGGGCCGACTGGGGGCCGGCAGACTTACGGTGGCACCGGCTGGGGGCCTACTGGGGGCCTGCAGACTTACGGTGACACCGGCTGGGGGCCTACTGGGGACCCGCAGACTTA
Organism: Lithobates septentrionalis; assembly: GCA_037952835.1. Lineage (NCBI taxonomy): Eukaryota > Metazoa > Chordata > Amphibia > Anura > Ranidae > Lithobates > Lithobates septentrionalis. Next base: position 395,144 of record JBBDGP010000995.1, read on the forward strand.
CGGTGGCACCGGCTGGGGGCCGGCAGACTTACGGTGGCACCGGCTGGGGGCCAACTGGGGGCCCGCAGACTTACGGTGGCACCGGCTGTTGGCCGGCAGACTTATGGTGGCACTGGCTGGGGGCCGACTGGGGGCCCGCAGACTTACGGTGGCACCGGCTGGGGGCCTACTGGGGACCCGCAGACTTACGGTGGCACCGGCTGGGGGCCTACTGGGGACCCGCAGACTTACGGTGGCACCGGCTGGGGGCCTACTGGGGGCCCGCAGACTTACGGTGACACCGGCTGGGGGCCTACTGGGGACCCGCAGACTTACGGTGGCACCGGCTGGGGGCCGGCAGACTTACGGTAGAACCGGCTAGGGGCCGACTGGGGGCCCGCAGACTTACGGTGGCACCGGCTGTTGGCCGGCAGACTTATGGTGGCACTGGCTGGGGGCCGACTGGGGGCCGGCAGACTTACGGTGGCACCGGCTGGGGGCCTACTGGGGGCCCGCAGACTTACGGTGACACCGGCTGTGGGCCTACTGGGGACCCGCAGACTTGCGGTGGCACCGGCTGGGGGCCGGCAGACTTACGGTGGCACCGCCTGGGGGCCGACTGGGGGCCCGCAGACTTATGGTGGCACCGGCTGGGGGCCTACTGGGGGCCGGCAGACTTACAGTGGCACCGGCTGGGGGCCTACTGGGTGCCCGCAGACTTACAGTGGCTCCGGCTGTTGACCGGCAGACTTACGGTGGCACCGGCTGGGGGCCTACTGGGGGCCCGCAGACTTACGGTGGCACCGGCTGGGGGCCTACTGGGGACCCGCAGACTTACGGTGGCACCGGCTGGGGGCCGGCAGACTTACGGTGGCACTGGCTGGGGGCCGACTGGGGGCCGGCAGACTTACGGTGGCACCGGCTGGGGGCCTACTGGGGGCCCGCAGACTTACGGTGACACCGGCTGGGGGCCTACTGGGGACCCGCAGACTTACGGTGGCACCGGCTGGGGGCCGGCAGACTTACGGTGGCACCGGCTGGGGGCCAACTGGGGGCCCGCAGACTTACGGTGGCACCGGCTGTTGGCCGGCAGACTTATGGTGGCACTGGCTGGGGGCCGACTGGGGGCCCGCAGACTTACGGTGGCACCGGCTGGGGGCCTACTTGGGGCCCCCAGACTTACGGTGGCACTGGCTGGGGGCCTACTGGGGGCCCGCAGACTTACGGTGACACCGGCTGGGGGCCTACTGGGGACCCGCAGACTTACGGTGGCACCGGCTGGGGGCCGGCAGACTTACGGTGGCACCGCCTGGGGGCCGACTGGGGGCCCGCAGACTTATGGTGGCACCGGCTGGGGGCCTACTGGGGGCGGGCAGACTTACGGTGGCACCTGCTGGGGGCCTACTGGGGGCCCGCAGACTTACGGTGGCACCGGCTGGGGGCCTACTGGGGGCCCGCAGACTTACGGTGACACCGGCTGGGGGCCTACTGGGGACCCGCAGACTTACGGTGGCACCGGCTGGGGGCCGGCAAACTTATGGTGGCACTGGCTGGGGGCCGACTGGGGGCCCGCAGACTTACGGTGACACCGGCTGGGGGCCTACAGGGGACCCGCAGACTTACGGTGGCACCGGTTGGGGGCCGGCAGACTTACGGTAGCACCGGCTGGGGGCCGACTGGGGGCCCGCAGACTTACGGTGGCACCGGCTGTTGGCTGGCAGACTTATAGTGGCACTGGCTGGGGGCTGACTGGGGGCCCGCAGACTTACGGTGGCACCGGCTGGGGGCCTACTGGGGGCCCGCAGACTTACGGTGACACCGGCTGGGAGCCTACTGGGGACCCGCAGACTTACGGTGGCACCGGCTGGGGGCCAGCAGACTTACGGTGGCACCGGCTGGGGGCCGACTGGGGGCTCGCAGACTTACGGTGGCACCGGCTGTTGGCCGGCAGACTTAGGGTGGCACTGGCTGGGGGCCGACTGGGGCCCGCAGACTTACCGTGGCACCGGCTGGGGGCCTACTGGGGGCCCGCAGACTTACGGTGACACCGGCTGGGGGCCTACTGGGGACCCGCAGACTTACGGTGGCACCTGCTGGGGGCTGGCAGACTTACGGTGGCACCGGCTGGGGGCCGACTGGGGGCCCGCAGACTTACGGTGGCACCGGCTGGGGGCCGAGAGGGGGTCCGCAGACTTACGGTGGCACCGGCTGGGGGCCTACTGGGGGCCCACAGACTTACGGTGACACCGGCTGGGGGCCTACTGGGGACCCGCAGACTTACGGTGGCACCAGCTGGGGGCCGGCAGACTTACGGTAGCACCGGCTGGGGGCCGACTGGGGGCCCGCAGACTTACGGTGGCACCGGCTGGGGGCCTACTGGGGGCCGGCAGACTTACAGTGGCACCGGCTGGGGGACAGCAGACTTACGGTGGCACCGGCTGGGGGCCGACTGGGAGCCCGCAGACTTACGGTGGCACCGGCTGGGGGCCGACTGGGAGCCCGCAGACTTACGGTGGCACCGGCTCGGGGCCGACTGGGGGCCCACAGACTTACGGTGGCACCGGCTGGGGGCCCGCAGACTTATGGTGGCACCGGCTGGGGGCCCGCAGACTTACGGTGGCACCGGCTGGGGGCCGACTGGGGGCCCGCAGACTTACAGTGGCACCGGCTGGGGGCCGGCAGACTTACGGTGGCATCGGCTGGGGGCCTACTGAGGGCCCGCAGACTTACGGTGGCACCGGCTGGGGGCCGGCAGACTTACGGTGGCACCGGCTGGGGGCCGACTGGGGGCCCGGAGACTTACGGTGGCACCGGCTGTTGGCCGGCAGACTTATGGTGGCACCGGCTGGGGGCCTACTGGAGGCCCGCAGACTTATGGTGGCACCGGCTTTTGGCTGGCAGACTTACGGTGGCACCGGCTGGGGGCCGACTGGGGGCCCGCAGACTTACGGTGACACCGGCTGGGGGCCTACTGGGGGCCCGCAGACTTACGGTGGCACCGGCTGGGGGCCCACTGGTGGCCCGCAGACTTAGGGTGGCACCGGCTGGGGGCCCGCAGACTTAGGGTGACACCGGCTGGGGGCCTACTGGGGACCCGCAGACTTACGGTGGCACCGGCTGGGGGCCTACTGGGGGCCCGCAGACTTACGGTGACACCGGCTGGGGGCCTACTGGGGACCCGCAGACTTACGGTGGCACCTGCTGGGGGCCGGCAGACTTACGGTGGCACCGGCTGGGGGCCGACTGGGGGCCCGCAGACTTACGGTGGCACCGGCTGGGGGCCGACTGGGGGTCCGCAGACTTACGGTGGCACCGGCTGGGGGCCTACTGGGGGCCCACAGACTTACGGTGACACCGGCTGGGGGCCTACTGGGGACCCGCAGACTTACGGTGGCACCGGCTGGGGGCCGGCAGACTTACGGTAGCACCGGCTGGGGGCCGACTGGGGGCCCGCAGACTTACGGTGGCACCGGCTGGGGGCCTACTGGGGGCCGGCAGACTTACAGTGGCACCGGCTGGGGGACAGCAGACTTACGGTGGCACCGGCTGGGGGCCGACTGGGAGCCCGCAGACTTACGGTGGCACCGGCTCGGGGCCGACTGGGGGCCCACAGACTTACGGTGGCACCGGCTGGGGGCCTACTGGGGGCCCGCAGACTTATGGTGGCACCGGCTGGGGGCCCGCAGACTTACGGTGGCACCGGCTGGGGGCCGACTGGGGGCCCGCAGACTTACAGTGGCACCGGCTGGGGGCCGGCAGACTTACGGTGGCATCGGCTGGGGGCCTACTGAGGGCCCGCAGACTTACGGTGGCACCGGCTGGGGGCCGACTGGGGGCCCGGAGACTTACGGTGGCACCGGCTGTTGGCCGGCAGACTTATGGTGGCACCGGCTGGGGGCCTACTGGAGGCCCGCAGACTTACGGTGGCACCGGCTTTTGGCTGGCAGACTTACGGTGGCACCGGCTGGGGGCCGACTGGGGGCCCGCAGACTTACGGTGACACCGGCTGGGGGCCTACTGGGGGCCCGCAGACTTACGGTGGCACCGGCTGGGGGCCCACTGGTGGCCCGCAGACTTAGGGTGGCACCGGCTGGGGGCCCGCAGACTTAGGGTGACACCGGCTGGGGGCCTACTGGGGACCCGCAGACTTACGGTGGCACCGGCTGGGGGCCGGCAGACTTATGGTGGCACTGGCTGGGGGCCGACTGGGGGCCCGCAGACTTACGGTGACACCGGCTGGGGGCCTACTGGGGACCCGCAGACTTACGGTGGCACCGGCTGGGGGCTGGCAGACTTACGGTAGCAACGGCTGGGGGCCGACTGGGGGCCCGCAGACTTACGGTGGCACCGGCTGTTGGCTGGCAGACTTATGGTGGCACTTGCTGGGGGCCGACTGGGGGCCCGCAGACTTACGGTGGCACCGGCTGGGGGCCTACTGGGGGCCCGCAGACTTACGGTGACACCGGCTGGGGGCCTACTGGGGACCCGCAGACTTACGGTGGCACCGGCTGGGGGCCGGCAGACTTACGGTGGCACCGGCTAGGGGCCGACTGGGGGCCCGCAGACTTACGGTGGCACCGGCTGTTGGCCGGCAGACTTATGGTGGCACTGGCTGGGGGCCGACTGGGGGCCCGCAGACTTACGGTGACACCAGCTGGGGGCCGGCAGACTTACAGGACACCGGCTGGGGGTTGGCAGACTTACGGTGGCACCGGCTGGGGGCCTACTGGGGGCCCGCAGACTTACGGTGACACCGGCTGGGGGCCTACTGGGGACCCGCAGACTTACGGTGGCACCGGCTGGGGGCCGGCAGACTTACGGTGGCACTGGCTGGGGGCCGACTGGGGGCCCGCAGACTTACAGTGGCACCGGCTGGGGGCCCGCAGACTTACGGTGGCACCGGCTGGGGGCCTACTGGGGGCCCGCAGACTTATGGTGGCACCGGCTGGGGGCCGACTGGGGGCCCGCAGACTTACAGTGGCACCGGCTGGGGGCCGACTGGGGGCCCGGAGACTTACGGTGGCACCGGCTGTTGGCCGGCAGACTTATGGTGGCACTGGCTGGGGGCCGACTGGGGGCCCGCAGACTTACAGTGGCACCGGCTGGGGGCCCGCAGACTTACGGTGGCACCGGCTGGGGGCCTACTGGGGGCCCGCAGACTTATGGTGGCACCGGCTGGGGGCCGACTGGGGGCCCGCAGACTTACAGTGGCACCGGCTGGGGGCCGACTGGGGGCCCGGAGACTTACGGTGGCACCGGCTGTTGGCCGGCAGACTTATGGTGGCACTGGCTGGGGGCCGACTGGGGGCCCGCAGACTTACGGTGGCACCGGCTGGGGGCCGGCAGACTTACGGTAGCACCGGCTGGGGGCCGACTGGGGGCCCGCAGACTTACGGTGGCACCGGCTGTTGGCTGGCAGATTTATGGTGGCACTGGCTGGGGGCCGACTGGGGGCCCGCAGACTTACGGTGGCACCGGCTGGGGGCCTACTGGGGGCCGGCAGACTTACGGTGACACCGGCTGGGGGCCTACTGGGGGCCCGCAGACTTACGGTGACACCGGCTGGGAGCCTACTGGGGACCCGCAGACTTACGGTGGCACCGGCTGGGGGCCAGCAGACTTACGGTGGCACCGGCTGGGGGCCGGCAGACTTACGGTGGCACCGGCTGGGGGCCCGCAGACTTACGGTGGCACCGGCTGTTGGCCGGCAGACTTATGGTGGCACTGGCTGGGGGCCGACTGGGGGCCCGCAGACTTACGGTGGCACCGGCTGGGGGCCTACTGGGGGCCCGCAGACTTACGGTGACACCGGCTGGGGGCCTACTGGGGACCCGCAGACTTACGGTGGCACCGGCTGGGGGCCGGCAGACTTACGGTAGCACCGGCTGGGGGCCGACTGGGGGCCCGCAGACTTACGGTGGCTCCGGCTGTTGACCGGCAGACTTACGGTGGCACCGGCAGGGGGCCTACTGGGGGCCCGCAGACTTACGGTGGCACCGGCTGGGGGCCGACTGGGGGCCCGCAGACTTACGGTGGCACCGGCTGGGGGCCTACTGGGGGCCCGCAGACTTACGGTGGCACTGGCTGAGGGCCTACTGGGGGCCGGCAGACTTACGGTGACACCGGCTGGGGCCTACTGGGGACCCGCAGACTTACGGTGGCACCGGCTGGGGGCCGGCAGACTTACGGTGGCACCGCCTGGGGGCCGACTGGGGGCCCGCAGACTTACGGTGGCACCGGCTGGGGGCCTACTGGGGGCGGGCAGACTTACGGTGGCACCGGCTGGGGGCCTACTGGGGGCCCGCAGACTTACGGTGGCACCGGCTGGGGGCCTACTGGGGGCCCGCAGACTTACGGTGACACCGGCTGGGGGCCTACTGGGGACCCGCAGACTTACGGTGGCACCGGCTGGGGGCCTACTGGGGGCCCGCAGACTTACGGTGACACCGGCTGGGGGCCTACTGGGGACCCGCAGACTTACGGTGGAACCGGCTGGGGGCCGGCAGACTTACGGTAGCACCGGCTAGGGGCCGACTGGGGGCCCGCAGACTTACGGTGGCACCGGCTGTTGGCCGGCAGACTTATGGTGGCACTGGCTGGGGGCCGACTGGGGGCCCGCAGACTTAACGGTGGCTCCGGCTGTTGACCGGCAGACTTACGGTGGCACCGGCTGGGGGCCCGCAGACTTACGGTGGCACCGGCTGGGGGCCTACTGGGGACCCGCAGACTTACGGTGGCACCGGCTGGGGGCCGGCAGACTTACGGTGGCACTGGCTGGGGGCCGACTGGGGGCCCGCAGACTTACGGTGGCACCGGCTGGGGGCCTACTGGGGGCCCGCAGACTTACGGTGACACCGGCTGGGGGCCTACTGGGGACCCGCAGACTTACGGTGGCACCGGCTGGGGGCCGGCAGACTTACGGTGGCACCGGCTGGGGGCTAACTGGGGGCCCGCAGACTTACGGTGGCACCGGCTGTTGGCCGGCAGACTTATGGTGGCACTGGCTGGGGGCCGACTGGGGGCCCGCAGACTTACGGTGGCACCGGCTGGGGGCCTACTTGGGGCCCCCAGACTTACGGTGACACCGGCTGGGGGCCTACTGGGGACCCGCAGACTTACGGTGGCACCGGCTGGGGGCCGGCAGACTTACGGTAGCACCGGCTGGGGGCCGACTGGGGGCCCGCAGACTTACGGTGGCTCCGGCTGTTGACCGGCAGACTTACGGTGGCACCGGCAGGGGGCCTACTGGGGGCCCGCAGACTTACGGTGGCACCGGCTGGGGGCCGACTGGGGGCCCGCAGACTTACGGTGGCACCGGCTGGGGGCCGACTGGGGGCCCGCAGACTTACGGTGGCACTGGCTGGGGGCCTACTGGGGGCCGGCAGACTTACGGTGACACCGGCTGGGGGCCTACTGGGGACCCGCAGACTTACGGTGGCACCGGCTGGGGGCCGGCAGACTTACGGTGGCACCGCCTGGGGGCCGACTGGGGGCCCGCAGACTTACGGTGGCACCGGCTGGGGGCCTACTGGGGGCGGGCAGACTTACGGTGGCACCGGCTGGGGGCCTACTGGGGGCCCGCAGACTTACGGTGGCACCGGCTGGGGGCCGACTGGGGGCCCGCAGACTTACGGTGGCACCGGCTGGGGGCCTACTGGGGGCCCGCAGACTTACGGTGACACCGGCTGGGGGCCTACTGGGGACCCGCAGACTTACGGTGGCACCGGCTGGGGGCCGGCAGACTTACGGTGGCACCGCCTGGGGGCCGACTGGGGGCCCGCAGACTTACGGTGGCACCGGCTGGGGGCCTACTGGGGGCGGGCAGACTTACGGTGGCACCGGCTGGGGGCCTACTGGGGGCCCGCAGACTTACGGTGGCACCGGCTGGGGGCCTACTGGGGGCCCGCAGACTTACGGTGACACCGGCTGGGGGCCTACTGGGGACCCGCAGACTTACGGTGGCACCGGCTGGGGGCCTACTGGGGGCCCGCAGACTTACGGTGACACCGGCTGGGGGCCTACTGGGGACCCGCAGACTTACGGTGGCACCGGCTGGGGGCCGGCAGACTTACGGTAGCACCGGCTAGGGGCCGACTGGGGGCCCGCAGACTTACGGTGGCACCGGCTGTTGGCCGGCAGACTTATGGTGGCACTGGCTGGGGGCCGACTGGGGGCCCGCAGACTTACGGTGGCTCCGGCTGTTGACCGGCAGACTTACGGTGGCACCGGCTGGGGGCCCGCAGACTTACGGTGGCACCGGCTGGGGGCCTACTGGGGACCCGCAGACTTACGGTGGCACCGGCTGGGGGCCGGCAGACTTACGGTGGCACTGGCTGGGGGCCGACTGGGGGCCCGCAGACTTACGGTGGCACCGGCTGGGGGCCTACTGGGGCCCGCAGACTTACGGTGACACCGGCTGGGGGCCTACTGGGGACCCGCAGACTTACGGTGGCACCGGCTGGGGGCCGGCAGACTTACGGTGGCACCGGCTGGGGGCCAACTGGGGGCCCGCAGACTTACGGTGGCACCGGCTGTTGGCCGGCAGACTTATGGTGGCACTGGCTGGGGGCCGACTGGGGGCCCGCAGACTTACGGTGGCACCGGCTGGGGGCCTACTTGGGGCCCCCAGACTTACGGTGACACCGGCTGGGGGCCTACTGGGGACCCGCAGACTTACGGTGGCACCGGCTGGGGGCCGGCAGACTTACGGTAGCACCGGCTGGGGGCCGACTGGGGGCCCGCAGACTTACGGTGGCTCCGGCTGTTGACCGGCAGACTTACGGTGGCACCGGCAGGGGGCCTACTGGGGGCCCGCAGACTTACGGTGGCACCGGCTGGGGGCCGACTGGGGGCCCGCAGACTTACGGTGGCACCGGCTGGGGGCCTACTGGGGGCCCGCAGACTTACGGTGGCACTGGCTGGGGGCCTACTGGGGGCCCGCAGACTTACGGTGACACCGGCTGGGGGCCTACTGGGGACCCGCAGACTTACGGTGGCACCGGCTGGGGGCCGGCAGACTTACGGTGACACCGCCTGGGGGCCGACTGGGGGCCCGCAGACTTACGGTGGCACCGGCTGGGGGCCTACTGGGGGCGGGCAGACTTACGGTGGCACCGGCTGGGGGCCTACTGGGGGCCCGCAGACTTACGGTGGCACCGGCTGGGGGCCTACTGGGGGCCCGCAGACTTACGGTGACACCGGCTGGGGGCCTACTGGGGACCCGCAGACTTACGGTGGCACCGGCTGGGGGCCTACTGGGGGCCCGCAGACTTACGGTGACACCGGCTGGGGGCCTACTGGGGACCCGCAGACTTACGGTGGCACCGGCTGGGGGCCGGCAGACTTACGGTAGCACCGGCTAGGGGCCGACTGGGGGCCCGCAGACTTACGGTGGCACCGGCTGTTGGCCGGCAGACTTATGGTGGCACTGGCTGGGGGCCGACTGGGGGCCCGCAGACTTATGGTGGCTCCGGCTGTTGACCGGCAGACTTACGGTGGCACCGGCTGGGGGCCTACTGGGGGCCCGCAGACTTACGGTGGCACCGGCTGGGGGCCTACTGGGGACCCGCAGACTTACGGTGGCACCGGCTGGGGGCCGGCAGACTTACGGTGGCACTGGCTGGGGGCCGACTGGGGGCCCGCAGACTTACGGTGGCACCGGCTGGGGGCCTACTTGGGGCCCCCAGACTTACGGTGACACCGGCTGGGGGCCTACTGGGGACCCGCAGACTTACGGTGGCACCGGCTGGGGGCCGGCAGACTTACGGTAGCACCGGCTGGGGGCCGACTGGGGGCCCGCAGACTTACGGTGGCTCCGGCTGTTGACCGGCAGACTTACGGTGGCACCGGCTGGGGGCCTACTGGGGGCCCGCAGACTTACGGTGGCACTGGCTGGGGGCCTACTGGGGGCCCGCAGACTTACGGTGACACCGGCTGGGGGCCTACTGGGGACCCGCAGACTTACGGTGGCACCGGCTGGGGGCCGGCAGACTTACGGTGGCACCGCCTGGGGGCCGACTGGGGGCCCGCAGACTTACGGTGGCACCGGCTGGGGGCCTACTGGGGGCGGGCAGACTTACGGTGGCACCGGCTGGGGGCCTACTGGGGGCCCGCAGACTTACGGTGGCACCGGCTGGGGGCCTACTGGGGGCCCGCAGACTTACGGTGACACCGGCTGGGGGCCTACTGGGGACCCGCAGACTTACGGTGGCACCGGCTGGGGGCCTACTGGGGGCCCGCAGACTTACGGTGACACCGGCTGGGGGCCTACTGGGGACCCGCAGACTTACGGTGGCACCGGCTGGGGGCCGGCAGACTTACGGTAGAACCGGCTAGGGGCCGACTGGGGGCCCGCAGACTTACGGTGGCACCGGCTGTTGGCCGGCAGACTTATGGTGGCACTGGCTGGGGGCCGACTGGGGGCCGGCAGACTTACGGTGGCACCGGCTGGGGGCCTACTGGGGGCCCGCAGACTTACGGTGACACCGGCTGTGGGCCTACTGGGGACCCGCAGACTTGCGGTGGCACCGGCTGGGGGCCGGCAGACTTACGGTGGCACCGCCTGGGGGCCGACTGGGGGCCCGCAGACTTATGGTGGCACCGGCTGGGGGCCTACTGGGGGCCGGCAGACTTACAGTGGCACCGGCTGGGGGCCTACTGGGGGCCCGCAGACTTACAGTGGCTCCGGCTGTTGACCGGCAGAGTTACGGTGGCACCGGCTGGGGGCCTACTGGGGGCCCGCAGACTTACGGTGGCACCGGCTGGGGGCCTACTGGGGACCCGCAGACTTACGGTGGCACCGGCTGGGGGCCGGCAGACTTACGGTGGCACTGGCTGGGGGCCGACTGGGGGCCGGCAGACTTACGGTGGCACCGGCTGGGGGCCTACTGGGGGCCCGCAGACTTACGGTGACACCGGCTGGGGGCCTACTGGGGACCCGCAGACTTACGGTGGCACCGGCTGGGGGCCGGCAGACTTACGGTGGCACCGGCTGGGGGCCAACTGGGGGCCCGCAGACTTACGGTGGCACCGGCTGTTGGCCGGCAGACTTATGGTGGCACTGGCTGGGGGCCGACTGGGGGCCCGCAGACTTACGGTGGCACCGGCTGGGGGCCTACTTGGGGCCCCCAGACTTACGGTGGCACTGGCTGGGGGCCTACTGGGGGCCCGCAGACTTACGGTGACACCGGCTGGGGGCCTACTGGGGACCCGCAGACTTACGGTGGCACCGGCTGGGGGCCGGCAGACTTACGGTGGCACCGCCTGGGGGCCGACTGGGGGCCCGCAGACTTATGGTGGCACCGGCTGGGGGCCTACTGGGGGCGGGCAGACTTACGGTGGCACCGGCTGGGGGCCTACTGGGGGCCCGCAGACTTACGGTGGCACCGGCTGGGGGCCTACTGGGGGCCCGCAGACTTACGGTGACACCGGCTGGGGGCCTACTGGGGACCCGCAGACTTACGGTGGCACCGGCTGGGGGCCGGCAAACTTATGGTGGCACTGGCTGGGGGCCGACTGGGGGCCCGCAGACTTACGGTGACACCGGCTGGGGGCCTACAGGGGACCCGCAGACTTACGGTGGCACCGGTTGGGGGCCGGCAGACTTACGGTAGCACCGGCTGGGGGCCGACTGGGGGCCCGCAGACTTACGGTGGCACCGGCTGTTGGCTGGCAGACTTATAGTGGCACTGGCTGGGGGCTGACTGGGGGCCCGCAGACTTACGGTGGCACCGGCTGGGGGCCTACTGGGGGCCCGCAGACTTACGGTGACACCGGCTGGGAGCCTACTGGGGACCCGCAGACTTACGGTGGCACCGGCTGGGGGCCAGCAGACTTACGGTGGCACCGGCTGGGGGCCGACTGGGGGCTCGCAGACTTACGGTGGCACCGGCTGTTGGCCGGCAGACTTAGGGTGGCACTGGCTGGGGGCCGACTGGGGCTCGCAGACTTACGGTGGCACCGGCTGGGGGCCTACTGGGGGCCCGCAGACTTACGGTGACACCGGCTGGGGGCCTACTGGGGACCCGCAGACTTACGGTGGCACCTGCTGGGGGCTGGCAGACTTACGGTGGCACCGGCTGGGGGCCGACTGGGGGCCCGCAGACTTACGGTGGCACCGGCTGGGGGCCGACTGGGGGTCCGCAGACTTACGGTGGCACCGGCTGGGGGCCTACTGGGGGCCCACAGACTTACGGTGACACCGGCTGGGGGCCTACTGGGGACCCGCAGACTTACGGTGGCACCGGCTGGGGGCCGGCAGACTTACGGTAGCACCGGCTGGGGGCCGACTGGGGGCCCGCAGACTTACGGTGGCACCGGCTGGGGGCCTACTGGGGGCCGGCAGACTTACAGTGGCACCGGCTGGGGGACAGCAGACTTACGGTGGCACCGGCTGGGGGCCGACTGGGAGCCCGCAGACTTACGGTGGCACCGGCTCGTGGCCGACTGGGGGCCCACAGACTTACGGTGGCACCGGCTGGGGGCCTACTGGGGGCCCGCAGACTTATGGTGGCACCGGCTGGGGGCCCGCAGACTTACGGTGGCACCGGCTGGGGGCCGACTGGGGGCCCGCAGACTTACAGTGGCACCGGCTGGGGGCCGGCAGACTTACGGTGGCATCGGCTGGGGGCCTACTGAGGGCCCGCAGACTTACGGTGGCACCGGCTGGGGGCCGGCAGACTTACGGTGGCACCAGCTGGGGGCCGACTGGGGGCCCGGAGACTTACGGTGGCACCGGCTGTTGGCCGGCAGACTTATGGTGGCACCGGCTGGGGGCCTACTGGAGGCCCGCAGACTTATGGTGGCACCGGCTTTTGGCTGGCAGACTTACGGTGGCACCGGCTGGGGGCCGACTGGGGGCCCGCAGACTTACGGTGACACCGGCTGGGGGCCTACTGGGGGCCCGCAGACTTACGGTGGCACCGGCTGGGGGCCCACTGGTGGCCCGCAGACTTAGGGTGGCACCGGCTGGGGGCCCGCAGACTTAGGGTGACACCGGCTGGGGGCCTACTGGGTACCCGCAGACTTACGGTGGCACCGGCTGGGGGCCTACTGGGGGCCCGCAGACTTACGGTGACACCGGCTGGGGGCCTACTGGGGACCCGCAGACTTACGGTGGAACCTGCTGGGGGCCGGCAGACTTACGGTGGCACCGGCTGGGGGCCGACTGGGGGCCCGCAGACTTACGGTGGCACCGGCTGGGGGCCGACTGGGGGTCCGCAGACTTACGGTGGCACCGGCTGGGGGCCTACTGGGGGCCCACAGACTTACGGTGACACCGGCTGGGGGCCTACTGGGGACCCGCAGACTTACGGTGGCACCGGCTGGGGGCCGGCAGACTTACGGTAGCACCGGCTGGGGGCCGACTGGGGGCCCGCAGACTTACGGTGGCACCGGCTGGGGGCCTACTGGGGGCCGGCAGACTTACAGTGGCACCGGCTGGGGGACAGCAGACTTACGGTGGCACCGGCTGGGGGCCGACTGGGAGCCCGCAGACTTACGGTGGCACCGGCTCGGGGCCGACTGGGGGCCCACAGACTTACGGTGGCACCGGCTGGGGGCCTACTGGGGGCCCGCAGACTTATGGTGGCACCGGCTGGGGGCCCGCAGACTTACGGTGGCACCGGCTGGGGGCCGACTGGGGGCCCGCAGACTTACAGTGGCACCGGCTGGGGGCCGGCAGACTTACGGTGGCATCGGCTGGGGGCCTACTGAGGGCCCGCAGACTTACGGTGGCACCGGCTGGGGGCCGACTGGGGGCCCGGAGACTTACGGTGGCACCGGCTGTTGGCCGGCAGACTTATGGTGGCACCGGCTGGGGGCCTACTGGAGGCCCGCAGACTTACGGTGGCACCGGCTTTTGGCTGGCAGACTTACGGTGGCACCGGCTGGGGGCCGACTGGGGGCCCGCAGACTTACGGTGACACCGGCTGGGGGCCTACTGGGGGCCCGCAGACTTACGGTGGCACCGGCTGGGGGCCCACTGGTGGCCCGCAGACTTAGGGTGGCACCGGCTGGGGGCCCGCAGACTTAGGGTGACACCGGCTGGGGGCCTACTGGGGACCCGCAGACTTACGGTGGCACCGGCTGGGGGCCGGCAGACTTATGGTGGCACTGGCTGGGGGCCGACTGGGGGCCCGCAGACTTGCGGTGACACCGGCTGGGGGCCTACTGGGGACCCGCAGACTTACGGTGGCACCGGCTGGGGGCTGGCAGACTTACGGTAGCAACGGCTGGGGGCCGACTGGGGGCCCGCAGACTTACGGTGGCACCGGCTGTTGGCTGGCAGACTTATGGTGGCACTTGCTGGGGGCCGACTGGGGGCCCGCAGACTTACGGTGGCACCGGCTGGGGGCCTACTGGGGGCCCGCAGACTTACGGTGACACCGGCTGGGGGCCTACTGGGGACCCGCAGACTTACGGTGGCACCGGCTGGGGGCCGGCAGACTTACGGTGGCACCGGCTGGGGGCCCGCAGACTTACGGTGGCACCGGCTGTTGGCCGGCAGACTTATGGTGGCACTGGCTGGGGGCCGACTGGGGGCCCGCAGACTTACGGTGACACCAGCTGGGGGCCGGCAGACTTACGGGACACCGGCTGGGGGTTGGCAGACTTACGGTGGCACCGGCTGGGGGCCTACTGGGGGCCCGCAGACTTACGGTGACACCGGCTGGGGGCCTACTGGGGACCCGCAGACTTACGGTGGCACCGGCTGGGGGCCGGCAGACTTACGGTGGCACTGGCTGGGGGCCGACTGGGGGCCCGCAGACTTACAGTGGCACCGGCTGGGGGCCCGCAGACTTACGGTGGCACCGGCTGGGGGCCTACTGGGGGCCCGCAGACTTATGGTGGCACCGGCTGGGGGCCGACTGGGGGCCCGCAGACTTACAGTGGCACCGGCTGGGGGCCGACTGGGGGCCCGGAGACTTACGGTGGCACCGGCTGTTGGCCGGCAGACTTATGGTGGCACTGGCTGGGGGCCGACTGGGGGCCCGCAGACTTACGGTGGCACCGGCTGGGGGCCGGCAGACTTACGGTAGCACCGGCTGGGGGCCGACTGGGGGCCCGCAGACTTACGGTGGCACCGGCTGTTGGCTGGCAGATTTATGGTGGCACTGGCTGGGGGCCGACTGGGGGCCCGTAGACTTACGGTGGCACCGGCTGGGGGCCTACTGGGGGCCGGCAGACTTACGGTGACACCGGCTGGGGGCCTACTGGGGGCCCGCAGACTTACGGTGACACCGGCTGGGAGCCTACTGGGGACCCGCAGACTTACGGTGGCACCGGCTGGGGGCCAGCAGACTTACGGTAGCACCGGCTGGGGGCCGACTGGGGGCTCGCAGACTTACGGTGGCACCGGCTGTTGGCCGGCAGACTTAGGGTGGCACTGGCTGGGGGCCGACTGGGGCCCGCAGACTTACGGTGGCACCGGCTGGGGGCCTACTGGGGGCCCGCAGACTTACGGTGACACCGGCTGGGGGCCTACTGGGGACCCGCAGACTTACGGTGGCACCTGCTGGGGGCCGGCAGACTCACGGTGGCACCGGCTGGGGGCCGACTGGGGGCCCGCAGACTTACGGTGGCACCGGCTGGGGGCCGACTGGGGGTCCGCAGACTTACGGTGGCACCGGCTGGGGGCCTACTGGGGGCCCACAGACTTACGGTGACACCGGCTGGGGGCCTACTGGGGACCCGCAGACTTACGGTGGCACCGGCTGGGGGCCGGCAGACTTACGGTAGCACCGGCTGGGGGCCGACTGGGGGCCCGCAGACTTACGGTGGCACCGGCTGGGGGCCTACTGGGGGCCGGCAGACTTACAGTGGCACCGGCTGGGGGACAGCAGACTTACGGTGGCACCGGCTGGGGGCCGACTGGGAGCCCGCAGACTTACGGTGGCACCGGCTCGGGGCCGACTGGGGGCCCACAGACTTACGGTGGCACCGGCTGGGGGCCTACTGGGGGCCCGCAGACTTACGGTGGCACCGGCTGGGGGCCCGCAGACTTACGGTGGCACCGGCTGGGGGCCGACTGGGGGCCCGCAGACTTACAGTGGCACCGGCTGGGGGCCGGCAGACTTACGGTGGCATCGGCTGGGGGCCTACTGAGGGCCCGCAGACTTACGGTGGCACCGGCTGGGGGCCGGCAGACTTACGGTGGCACCGGCTGGGGGCCGACTGGGGGCCCGGAGACTTACGGTGGCACCGGCTGTTGGCCGGCAGACTTATGGTGGCACCGGCTGGGGGCCTACTGGAGGCCCGCAGACTTATGGTGGCACCGGCTTTTGGCTGGCAGACTTACGGTGGCACCGGCTGGGGGCCGACTGGGGGCCCGCAGACTTACGGTGACACCGGCTGGGGGCCTACTGGGGGCCCGCAGACTTACGGTGGCACCGGCTGGGGGCCCACTGGTGGCCCGCAGACTTAGGGTGGCACCGGCTGGGGGCCCGCAGACTTAGGGTGACACCGGCTGGGGGCCTACTGGGGACCCGCAGACTTACGGTGGCACCGGCTGGGGGCCTACTGGGGGCCCGCAGACTTACGGTGACACCGGCTGGGGGCCTACTGGGGACCCGCAGACTTACGGTGGCACCTGCTGGGGGCCGGCAGACTTACGGTGGCACCGGCTGGGGGCCGACTGGGGGCCCGCAGACTTACGGTGGCACCGGCTGGGGGCCGACTGGGGGTCCGCAGACTTACGGTGGCACCGGCTGGGGGCCTACTGGGGGCCCACAGACTTACGGTGACACCGGCTGGGGGCCTACTGGGGACCCGCAGACTTACGGTGGCACCGGCTGGGGGCCGGCAGACTTACGGTAGCACCGGCTGGGGGCCGACTGGGGGCCCGCAGACTTACGGTGGCACCGGCTGGGGGCCTACTGGGGGCCGGCAGACTTACAGTGGCACCGGCTGGGGGACAGCAGACTTACGGTGGCACCGGCTGGGGGCCGACTGGGAGCCTGCAGACTTACGGTGGCACCGGCTCGGGGCCGACTGGGGGCCCACAGACTTACGGTGGCACCGGCTGGGGGCCTACTGGGGGCCCGCAGACTTATGGTGGCACCGGCTGGGGGCCCGCAGACTTACGGTGGCACCGGCTGGGGGCCGACTGGGGGCCCGCAGACTTACAGTGGCACCGGCTGGGGGCCGGCAGACTTACGGTGGCATCGGCTGGGGGCCTACTGAGGGCCCGCAGACTTACGGTGGCACCGGCTGGGGGCCGGCAGACTTACGGTGGCACCGGCTGGGGGCCGACTGGGGGCCCGGAGACTTACGGTGGCACCGGCTGTTGGCCGGCAGACTTATGGTGGCACCGGCTGGGGGCCTACTGGAGGCCCGCAGACTTACGGTGGCACCGGCTTTTGGCTGGCAGACTTACGGTGGCACCGGCTGGGGGCCGACTGGGGGCCCGCAGACTTACGGTGACACCGGCTGGGGGCCTACTGGGGGCCCGCAGACTTACGGTGGCACCGGCTGGGGGCCCACTGGTGGCCCGCAGACTTAGGGTGGCACCGGCTGGGGGCCCGCAGACTTAGGGTGACACCGGCTGGGGGCCTACTGGGGACCCGCAGACTTACGGTGGCACCGGCTGGGGGCCGGCAGACTTATGGTGGCACTGGCTGGGGGCCGACTGGGGGCCCGCAGACTTACGGTGACACCGGCTGGGGGCCTACTGGGGACCCGCAGACTTACGGTGGCACCGGCTGGGGGCTGGCAGACTTACGGTAGCAACGGCTGGGGGCCGACTGGGGGCCCGCAGACTTACGGTGGCACCGGCTGTTGGCTGGCAGACTTATGGTGGCACTTGCTGGGGGCCGACTGGGGGCCCGCAGACTTACGGTGACACCGGCTGGGGGCCTACTGGGGACCCACAGACTTACGGTGGCACCGGCTGGGGGCCGGCAGACTTACGGTGGCACCGGCTGGGGGCCGACTGGGGGCCCGCAGACTTACGGTGGCACCGGCTGTTGGCCGGCAGACTTATGGTGGCACTGGCTGGGGGCCGACTGGGGGCCCGCAGGCTTACGGTGACACCAGCTGGGGGCCGGCAGACTTACGGGACACCGGCTGGGGGTTGGCAGACTTACGGTGGCATCGGCTGGGGGCCTACTGGGGGCCCGCAGACTTACGGTGACACCGGCTGGGGGCCTACTGGGGACCCGCAGACTTACGGTGGCACCGGCTGGGGGCCGGCAGACTTACGGTGGCACTGGCTGGGGGCCGACTGGGGGCCCGCAGACTTACAGTGGCACCGGCTGGGGGCCCGCAGACTTACGGTGGCACCGGCTGGGGGCCCGCAGACTTACGGTGGCACCGGCTGGGGGCCTACTGGGGGCCCGCAGACTTACGGTGGCACCGGCTGGGGGCCGACTGGGGGCCCGCAGACTTACAGTGGCACCGGCTGGGGGCCGACTGGGGGCCCGGAGACTTACGGTGGCACCGGCTGTTGGCCGGCAGACTTATGGTGGCACTGGCTGGGGGCCGACTGGGGGCCCGCAGACTTACGGTGGCACCGGCTGGGGGCCGGCAGACTTACGGTAGCACCGGCTGGGGGCCGACTGAGGGCCCGCAGACTTACGGTGGCACCAGCTGTTGGCTGGCAGATTTATGGTGGCACTGGCTGGGGGCCGACTGGGGGCCCGCAGACTTACGGTGGCACCGGCTGGGGGCCTACTGGGGGCCGGCAGACTTACGGTGACACCGGCTGGGGGCCTACTGGAGGCCCGCAGACTTACGGTGGCACCGGCTGGGTGCCGGCAGACTTACGGTGACACCGGCTGGAGGCCTACTAGGGAGCCGCAGACTTACGGTGGCACTGGCTGGGGGCGGGCAGACTTACGGTAGCACCGGCTGGGGGCCGACTGGGGGCCCGCAGACTTACGGTGGCACCGGCTGTTGGCTGGCAGACTTATGGTGGCACTGGCTGGGGGCCGACTGGGGGCCCGCAGACTTACGGTGGCACCGGCTGGGGGCCTACTGGGGGCCCGCAGACTTACGGTGACACCGGCTGGGGGCCTACTGGGGACCCGCAGACTTACGGTGGCACCGGCTGGGGGCCGGCAGACTTACGGTGGCACCGGCTGAGGGCCAACTGGGGGCCCGCAGACTTACGGTGGCACCGGCTGTTGGCCGGCAGACTTATGGTGGCACTGGCTGGGGGCCGACTGGGGGCCCGCAGACTTACGGTGGCACCGGCTGGGGGCCTACTGGGGGCCCGCAGACTTACGGTGACACCGGCTGGGGGCCTACTGGGGACCCGCAGACTTACAGTGGCACCGGCTGGGGGCCGGCAGACTTACTGTGGTACCGGCTGTTGGCCGGCAGACTTATGGTGGCACTGGCTGGGGGCCGACTGGGGGCCCGCAGACTTACGGTGGCACCGGCTCGGGGCCTACTGGGGGCCCGCAGACTTACGGTGACACCGGCTGGGGGCCTACTGGGGACCCGCAGACTTAAGGTGGCACCGGCTGGGGGCCTACTGGGGGCCCGCAGACTTACGGTGACACCGGATGGGGGCCGGCAGATTTACGGTGGCACCGGCTGGGGGCCTACTGGGGGCCGGCAGACTTACAGTGGCACCGGCTGGGGGCCTACTGGGGACTCGCAGACTTACGGTGACACCGGCTGGGGGCCGGCAGACTTAGTGTGGCACCGGCTGGGGGCCTACTGGGGGCCCGCAGACTTACGGTGGCACCGGCTGGGGGCCGGCAAACTTACGGTGGCACTGGCTGGGGGCCGACTGGGGGCCCGCAGACTTACAGTGGCATCGGCTGGGGGCCTACTGGGGGCCCGCAGACTTACGGTGGCACCGGCTGGGGGCCGACTGGGGGCCCGCAGACTTACAGTGGCACCGGCTGGGGGCCGGCAGACTTACGGTGGCACCGGCTGGGGGCCGGCAGACTTACGGTGGCACCGGCTGTTGGCCGGCAGACTTATGGTGGCACTGGCTGGGGGCCGACTGGGGGCCCGCAGACTTATGGTGGCACTGGCTGGGGGCCGACTGGGGGCCCGCAGACTTACGGTGACACCGGCTGGGGGCCTACTGGAGGCCCGCAGACTTACGGTGGCACCGGCTGGGGGCCGGCAGACTTACGGTGACACCGGCTGGAGGCCTACTAGGGACCCGCAGACTTATGGTGGCACCGGCTGGGGGCAGGCAGACTTACGGTGGCACCGGCTGGGGGCCGACTGGTGGCCCGCAGACTTACGGTGGCACCGGCTGTTGGCCGGCAGACTTATGGTGGCACTGGCTGGGTGCCGACTGGGGGCCCGCAGACTTACGGTGGCACCGGCTGGGGGCCTACTGGGGGCCCGCAGACTTACGGTGACACCGGCTGGGGGCCTACTGGGGACCCGCAGACTTACGGTGGCACCGGCTGGGGGCCGGCAGACTTACGGTGGCGCCGACTGGGGGCCCGTAGACTTACGGTGACACCGGCTGGGGGCCTACTGGGGACCCGCAGACATACGGTGGCACCGGCTGGGGGCCGGCAGACTTACGGTGGCACCGGCTGGGGGCCGACTGGGGGCCCGCAGACTTACGGTGGCACCGGCTGTTGGCCGGCAAACTTATGGTGGCACTGGCTGGGGGCCGACTGGGGGCCCGCAGACTTACGGTGGCACCGGCTCGGGGCCTACTGGGGGCCGGCAGACTTACGGTGACACCGGCTGGGGGCCTACTGGAGGCCCGCAGACTTACGGTGGCACCGGCTGGGGGCCGGCAGACTTACGGTGACACCGGCTGGAGGCCTACTAGGGACCCGCAGACTTACGGTGGCACTGGCTGGGGGCGGGCAGACTTACGGTAGCACCGGCTGGGGGCCGACTGGGGGCCCGCAGACTTACGGTGGCACCGGCTGTTGGCTGGCAGACTTATGGTGGCACTGGCTGGGGGCTGACTGGGGGCCCGCAGACTTACGGTGGCACCGGCTGGGGGCCTACTGGGGGCCGGCAGACGTACGGTGACACCGGCTGGGGGCCTACTGGGGACCCGCAGACCTACGGTGGCACCGGCTGGGGGCCGGCAGACTTACGGTGGCACCGGCTGAGGGCCAACTGGGGGCCCGCAGACTTACGGTGGCACCGGCTGTTGGCCGGCAGACTTATGGTGGCACTGGCTGGGGGCCGACTGGGGACCCGCAGACTTACGGTGGCACCGGCTGGTGGCCGGCAGACTTACGGTGGCACTGGCTGGGGGCCGACTGGGGGCCCGCAGACTTACGGTGGCACCGGCTGTTGGCCGGCAGACTTATGGTGGCACTGGCTGGGTGCCGACTGGGGGCCCGCAGACTTACGGTGGCACCGGCTGGGGGCCTACTGGGGGCCCGCAGACTTACGGTGACACCGGCTGGGGGCCTACTGGGGACCCGCAGACTTACGGTGGCACCGGCTGGGGGCCGGCAGACTTACGGTGGCGCCGACTGGGGGCCCGTAGACTTACGGTGACACCGGCTGGGGGCCTACTGGGGACCCGCAGACATACGGTGGCACCGGCTGGGGGCCGGCAGACTTACGGTGGCACCGGCTGGGGGCCGACTGGGGGCCCGCAGACTTACGGTGGCACCGGCTGTTGGCCGGCAAACTTATGGTGGCACTGGCTGGGGGCCGACTGGGGGCCCGCAGACTTACGGTGGCACCGGCTCGGGGCCTACTGGGGGCCGGCAGACTTACGGTGACACCGGCTGGGGGCCTACTGGAGGCCCGCAGACTTACGGTGGCACCGGCTGGGGGCCGGCAGACTTACGGTGGCACCGGCTGAGGGCCAACTGGGGGCCCGCAGACTTACGGTGGCACCGGCTGTTGGCCGGCAGACTTATGGTGGCACTGGCTGGGGGCCGACTGGGGGCCCGCAGACTTACGGTGGCACCAGCTGGGGGCCTACTGGGGGCCCGCAGACTTACGGTGACACCGGCTGGGGGCCTACTGGGGACCCGCAGACTTACGGTGGCACCGGCTGGGGGCCGGCAGACTTACGGTGGTACCGGCCGGGGGCCGACTGGGGGCCCGCAGACTTACGGTGGCACTGGCTGTTGGCCGGCAGACTTATGGTGGCACTGGCTGGGGGCCGACTGGGGGCCCGCAGACTTACGGTGGCACCGGCTGGGGGCCTATTGGGGGCCCGCAGACTTACGGTGACACCGGCTGGGGGCCTACTGGGGACCCGCAGACTTAAGGTGGCACCGGCTGGGGGCCTACTGGGGGCCCGCAGACTTACGGTGACACCGGATGGGGGCCGGCAGATTTACGGTGGCACCGGCTGGGGGCCTACTGGGGACTCGCAGACTTACGGTGACACCGGCTGGGGGCCGGCAGACTTACGGTGGCACCGGCTGGGGGCCTACTGGGGGCCCGCAGACTTACGGTGGCACCGGCTGGGGGCCGGCAGACTTACGGTGGCACTGGCTGGGGGCCGACTGGGGGCCCGCAGACTTACAGTGGCACCGGCTGGGGGCCGGCAGACTTATGGTGGCACTGGCTGGGGGCCGACTGGGGGCCCGCAGACTTATGGTGGCACCGGCTGGGGGCCGACTGGGGGCCCGCAGACTTACAGTGGCACCGGCTGGGGGCCGGCAGACTTACGGTGGCACCGGCTGGGGGCCGACTGGGGGCCCGGAGACTTACGGTGGCACCGGCTGTTGGCCGGCAGACTTATGGTGGCACTGGCTGGGGGCCGACTGGGGGCCCGCAGACTTATGGTGGCACTGGCTGGGGGCCGACTGGGGGCCCGCAGACTTACGGTGACACCGGCTGGGGGCCTACTGGAGGCCCGCAGACTTACGGTGGCACCGGCTGGGGGCCGGCAGACTTACGGTGACACCGGCTGGAGGCCTACTAGGGACCCGCAGACTTACGGTGGCACCGGCTGGGGGCAGGCAGACTTACGGTGGCACCGGCTGGGAGCCGACTGGTGGCTCGCAGACTTACGGTGGCACCGGCTGTTGGCCGGCAGACTTATGGTGGCACTGGCTGGGTGCCGACTGGGGGCCCGCAGACTTACGGTGGCACCGGCTGGGGGCCTACTGGGGGCCCGCAGACTTACGGTGACACCGGCTGGGGGCCTACTGGGGACCCGCAGACTTACGGTGGCACCGGCTGGGGGCCGGCAGACTTACGGTGGCGCCGACTGGGGGCCCGTAGACTTACGGTGACACCGGCTGGGGGCCTACTGGGGACCCGCAGACATACGGTGGCACCGGCTGGGGGCCGGCAGACTTACGGTGGCACCGGCTGGGGGCCGACTGGGGGCCCGCAGACTTACAGTGGCACCGGCTGTTGGCCGGCAGACTTATGGTGGCACTGGCTGGGGGCCGACTGGGGGCCCGCAGACTTACGGTGGCACCAGCTGGGGGCCTACTGGGGGCCCACAGACACGGGCTGGGGGCCTACTGGGGGCCCGCAGACTTACGGTGACACCGGCTGGGGGCCTACTGGGGACCCGTAGACTTACGGTGGCACCGGCTGGGGGCCGGCAGACTTACGGTAGCACCGGCTGGGGGCCGACTGGGGGCCCGCAGACTTACGGTGGCACGGCTGTTGGCCGGCAGACTTATGGTGGCACTGGCTGGGGGCCGACTGGGGGCCCGCAGACTTACGGTGGCACCGGCTGGGGGCCTACTGGGGGCCCGCAGACTTACGGTGACACCGGCTGGGGGCCTACTGGGGACCCGCAGACTTACGGTGGCACCGGCTGGGGGCCCGCAGACTTACGGTGACACCGGCTGGGGGCCGACTGGGGACCCGCAGACTTACGGTGGCACCGGCTGGGGGCCGGCAGACTTACGGTGGCCCCGGCTGAGGGCCAACTGGGGGCCCGCAGACTTACGGTGGCACCGGCTGTTGGCCGGCAGACTTATGGTGGCACTGGCTGGGGGCCGACTGGGGGCCCGCAGACTTACGATGGCACCGGCTGGGGGCCTACTGGGGGCCCGCAGACTTGCGGTGACACCGGCTGGGGGCCTACTGGGGACCCGCAGACTTACGGTGGCACCGGCTGGGGGCCGGCAGACTTACGGTGGTACCGGCTGGGGGCCGACTGGGGGCCCGCAGACTTACGGTGGCACCGGCTGTTGGCCGGCAGACTTATGGTGGCACCGGCTGGGGGCCTACTGGGGGCCCGCAGACTTACAGTGACACCGGCTGGGGGCCTACTGGGGACCCGCAGACTTAAGGTGGCACCGGCTGGGGGCCTACTGGGGGCCGGCAGACTTACGGTGACACCGGATGGGGGCCGGCAGATTTACGGTGGCACCGGCTGGGGGCATACTGGGGGCCGGCAGACTTACAGTGGCACCGGCTGGGGGCCTACTGGGGACTCGCAGACTTACGGTGACACCGGCTGGGGGCCGGCAGACTTACGGTGGCACCGGCTGGGGGCCTACTGGGGGCCCGCAGACTTACGGTGGCACCGGCTGGGGGCCGGCAGACTTACGGTGGCACTGGCTGGGGGCCGACTGGGGGCCCGCAGACTTACAGTGCACCGGCTGGGGGCCTACTGGGGGCCCGCAGACTTACGGTGGCACCGGCTGGGGGCCGACTGGGGGCCCGCAGACTTACAGTGGCACCGGCTGGGGGCCGGCAGACTTACGGTGGCACCGGCTGGGGGCCGGCAGACTTACGGTGGCACCGGCTGGGGGCCGACTGGGGGCCCGGAGACTTACGGTGGCACCGGCTGTTGGCCGGCAGACTTATGGTGGCACTTACTGGGGGCCGACTGGGGGCCCGCAGACTTATGGTGGCACTGGCTGGGGGCCGACTGGGGGCCCGCAGACTTACGGTGACACCGGCTGGGGGCCTACTGGAGGCCCGCAGACTTACGGTGGCACCGGCTGGGGGCCGGCAGACTTACGGTGACACTGGCTGGAGGCCTACTAGGGACCCGCAGACTTACGGTGGCACCGGCTGGGGGCAGGCAGACTTACGGTGGCACCGGCTGGGGGGCCGACTGGTGGCCCGCAGACTTACGGTGGCACCGGCTGTTGGCCGGCAGACTTATGGTGGCACTGGCTGGGTGCCGACTGGGGGCCCGCAGACTTACGGTTACACCGGCTGGGGGCCTACTGGAGACCCGCAGACTTACGGTGGCACCGGCTGGGGGCCGGCAGACTTACGGTGGCGCCGACTGGGGGCCCGTAGACTTACGGTGACACCGGCTGGGGGCCTACTGGGGACCCGCAGACATACGGTGGCACCGGCTGGGGGCCGGCAGACTTACGGTGGCACCGGCTGGGGGCCCGCAGACTTACGGTGGCACCGGCTGTTGGCCGGCAGACTTATGGTGGCACTGGCTGGGGGCCGACTGGGGGCCTACTGGGGGCCGGCAGACTTACGGTGACACCGGCTGGGGGCCTACTGGAGGCCCGCAGACTTACGGTGGCACCGGCTGGGGGCCGGCAGACTTACGGTGACACCGGCTGGAGGCCTACTAGGGACCCGCAGACTTACGGTGGCACTGGCTGGGGGCGGGCAGACTTACGGTGGCACCGGCTGGGGGCCGACTGGGGGCCCGCAGACTTTCGGTGGCACCGGCTGTTGGCTGGCAGACTTATGGTGGCACTGGCTGGGGGCCGACTAGGGGCCCGCAGACTTACGGTGGCACTGGCTGGGGGCCGACTAGGGGCCCGCAGACTTACGGTGGCACCGGCTGGGGGCCTACTGGGGGCCCGCAGACTTACGGTGGCACCGGCTGGGGGCCGGCAGACTTACGGTGGCACCGGCTGGGGGCGACTGGGGGCCCGCAGACTTACGGTGGCACCGGCTGTTGGCCGGCAGACTTATGGTGGCACTGGCTGGGGGCCGACTGGGTGCCCGCAGACTTACGGTGACACCGGCTGGGGGCCTACTGGGGACCCGCAGACTTACGGTGGCACCGGCTGGGGGCCGGCAGACTTACGGTGGCACCGCCTGGGGGCCGACTGGGGGCCCGCAGACTTACGGTGGCACCGGCTGGGGGCCTACTGGGGGCCGGCAGACTTACGGTGGCACCGGCTGGGGGCCCTCAGACTTACGGTGACACCGGCTGGGGGCCTACTGGGGGCCCGCAGACCTACAGTGGCACCGGCTGGGGGCCTACTGGGGACTCGCAGACTTACGGTGACACCGGCTGGGGGCCTACTGGGGGCCCGCAGACTTACGGTGACACCGGCTGGGGGCCTACTGGGGACCCGCAGACTTACGGTGGCACCGGCTGGGGGCCGGCAGACTTACGGTGGCACTGCCTGGGGGCCGACTGGGGGCCCGCAGACTTACGGTGGCACCGGCTGGGGGCCCGCAGACTTACGGTGGCACCGGCTGGGGGCCTACTGGGGGCCCGCAGACTTACGGTGGCACCGGCTGGGGGCCGACTGGGGGCCGGCAGACTTACGGTGGCACCGGCTGGGGGCCGACTGGGGGCCGGCAGACTTACGGTGGCACCGGCTGGGGGCCGGCAGACTTACGGTGGCACTGGCTGGGGGCCCGCAGACTTACGGTGGAACCGGCTGGGGGCCGGCAGACTTACGGTGGCACCGGCTGGGGGCCGACTGGGAGCCCGGAGACTTACGGTGGCACCGGCTGTTGGCCGGCAGACTTATGGTGGCACTGGCTGGGGGCCCGCAGACTTACGGTGACACAGGCTGGGGGCCTACTGGGGGCCGGCAGACTTACGGTGGCACCGGCTGGGGGCCTACTGGGGGCCCGCAGACTTACGGTGACACCGGCTGGGGGCCGGCAGACTTACGGTGGCACCGGCTGGGGGCCTACTGGAGGCCGGCAGACCTACATTGGCACCGGCTGGGGGCCTACTGGGGACTCGCAGACTTACGGTGACACCGGCTGGGGGCCGGCAGACTTACGGTGGCACCGGCTAGGGGCCTACTGGGGGCCCGCAGACTTACGGTGACACCGGCTGGGGGCCTACTGGGGACCCGCAGACTTACGGTGGCACCGGCTGGGGGCCGGCAGACTTACGGTGGCACTGCCTGGGGGCCGACTGGGGGCCCGCAGACTTACGGTGGCACCGGCTGGGGGCCTACTGGGGGCCGGCAGACTTACGATAGCACCGGCTGGGGGCCGGCAGACTTACGGTGGCACCGGCTGGGGGCCGACTGGGGGCACGCAGACTTACGGTGGCACCGGCTGTTGGCCGGCAGACTTATGGTGGCACCGGCTGGGGGCCGACTGGGGGCACGCAGACTTACGGTGGCACCGGCTGTTGGCTGGCAGACTTATGGTGGCACCGGCTGGGGGCCGACTGGGGGCCCGCAGACTTACAGTGACACCGGCTGGGGGCTTACTGGGGGCCCGTAGACTTACGGTGGCACCGGTCGGGGGCCTGCTGGGGGCCCGCAGACTTACGGTGGCACCGGCTGGGGGCCGGCAGACTTAAGGTGGCACCGGCTGGGGGCCCGCAGACTTAAGGTGGCACCGGCTGGGGGCCTACTGGGGACCCGCAGACTTACGGTGGCACCGGCTAGGGGCCTACTGGGGGCCCGCAGACTTACGGTGACACCGGCTGGGGGCCGGCAGACTTACGGTGGCACCAGCTGGGGGCCTACTGGGGGCCCACAGACTTACGGTGGCACCGGCTGGGGACCGACTGGGGGCCTACTGGGGGCCAGCAGACTTACAGCAACAGGCTGGCAGACTAAGAGCGACAGGCCGGGGTGGCGGCAGACTTAGAGCGGCAGGCCGGGGTGGCAGCAGACTTAGGGCGACAGGCCGGGGTGGCAGCAGACTTAGGGTGACAGGCCGGGGTGGCAGCAGACTTAGAGCGACAGGCCGGGGTGGCCGGCAGACTTAGAGCGACAGGCCGGGGTGGCCGGCAGACTGACAGCGACAGGCCGGGGTGGCCGGCAGACTTAGAGCGACAGGCCGGCAGACTTAGAGCGTCAGGCGGGGGGGTGGCAAACTTACATTGACAGACCGGCAGACTTACAGCGACAGGCCGGGGGGCCGGCAGACTGACAGCGACAGGCCGGGGGCCGGCAGACTGACAGCGACAGGCCAGAGTGGCGGCAGACTTAGAGCGACAGGCCGAGGTGGCAGCAGACTTAGAGCGACAGGCACGCAGACTTACAGTGACAGACCGGCAGACTTCCAGCGACAGGCCGGGGGGCCAGCAGACTTACAGCGACATGCCGTGGGGCCGGCAGACTTACAGCAACAGGCCGGGGTGGCGGTAGACTTACAGCGTCAGGCCGGGGTGGCGGCAGACTTACAGCGTCAGGCCGGGGTGGCGGCAGACTTACAGCGACAGGCCGGGGGGCCAGCAGACTTACAGTGACAGACCGGCAGACTTAGAGCGACAGGCTGGGGTGGCCGGCAGACTTAGAGCGACAGGCCGGCAGACTTAGAGGGTCAGGCGGGGGGTGGAAAACTTACATTGACAGACCGGCAGACTTACAGCGACAGGCCGGGGTGGCGGCAGACTTATGGTGGCACCGGCTGGGGGCCGACTGGGGGCCCGCAGACTTACGGTGGCACCGGCTGGGGGCCGACTGGGGGCCCGCAGACTTACAGTGGCACCGGCTGGGGGCCGGCAGACTTACGGTGGCACCGGCTGGGGGCCTACTGGGGGCCCGTAGACTTACGGTGGCACCGGCTGGGGGCTGGCAGACTTATGGTGGCACCGGCTGGGGGCCGACTGGGGGCCCGCAGACTTATGGTGGCACCGGCTGGGGGCCTACTGGGGGCCCGCAGACTTACGGTGACACCGGCTGGGGGCCTACTGGGGACCCGCAGACTTACGGTGGCACTGGCTGGGGGCAGGCAGACTTACGGGTGGCACCGGCTGGGGGCCGACTGGGGGCCCGCAGACTTACGGTGGCACCGGCCGTTGGCCGGCAGACTTATGGTGGCACTGGTTGGGGGCCGACTGGGGGCCCGCAGACTTACGGTGGCACCGCCTGGGGGCCTACTGGGGGCCCGCAGACTTACGGTGACACCGGCTGGGGGCCTACTGGGGACCCGCAGACTTACGGTGGCACCGGCTGGGGGCCTACTGGGGACCCGCAGACTTACGGTGGCACCGGCTGGGGGCCTACTGGGGGCCCGCAGACTTACGGTGGCACCGGCTGGGGGCCTACTGGGGGCCGGCAGACTTACGGTGGCACCGGCTGGGGGCCTACTGGAGGCCCGCAGACTTACGGTGGCACCGGCTGGGGGCCTACTGGGGGCCCGCAGACTTACGCTAACACCGGCTGGGGGCCGGCAGACTTACGGTGGCACCGTCTGGGGGCCTACTGGGGGCCGGCAGACTTACAGTGGCACCGTCTGGGGGCCTACTGGGGGCCCGCAGACTTACAGTGACACCGGCTGGGGGCCGGCAGACTTACGGTGGCACCGGCTGGGGGCCGACTGGGGGCCCGAAGACTTGCGGTGGCACCGGCTGGGGGCCCGCAGACTTACAGTGGCACCGGCTGGGGGCCGGAAGACTTACGGTGACACCGGCTGGGGGCCTACTGGGGGCCCACAGACTTACGGTGGCACCGGCTGGGGGCCAGCAGACTTACGGTAGCACCGGCTGGGGGCCGACTGGGGGCCCGCAGACTTACGGTGGCACCGGCTGTTGGCTGGCAGACTTATGGTGGCACTGGCTGGGGGCCGACTGGGGGCCCGCAGACTTACGGTGGCACCGGCTGGGGGCCTACTGGGGGCCCGCAGACTTACGGTGGCACCGGCTGGGGGCTTACTGGGGGCCCGCAGACTTACGGTGGCACCGGCTGGGGGCCTACTGGGGGCCGGCAGACTTACGGTGGCACCGGCTGGGGGCCTACTGGGGGCCCGCAGACTTACGGTGGCACCGGCTGGGGGCCTACTGGGGGCCCGCAGACTTACGGTAACACCGGCTGGGGGCCTACTGGGGGCTGGCAGACTTACAGTGGCACCGGCTGGGGGCCAGCAGACTTATGGTGGCACTGGCTGGGGCCGACTGGGGGCCCGCAGACTTATGGTGGCACCGGCTGGGGGCCTACTTGGGGCCCGCAGACTTTCGGTGACACCGGCTGGGGGCCTACTGGGGGCCCGCAGACTTACGGTGGCACCGGCTAGGGACCGTCAGACTTACGGTGGCACCGGCTGGGGGCCTACTGGGGGCCCGCAGACTTACAGTGACACCGGCTGGGGGCCGGCAGACTTACGGTGGCACCGGCTGGGGGCCAACTGGGGGCCCGAAGACTTGCGGTGGCACCGGCTGGGGGCCGGCAGACTTACGGTGGCACCGGCTGGGGGCCTACTGGGGGCCCGCAGACTTACGGTGGCACCGGCTGGGGGCCGGAAGACTTACGGTGACACCGGCTGGGGGCCTACAGGGGGCCCACAGACTTACGGTGGCACCGGCTGGGGGCCAGCAGACTTACGGTAGCACCGGCTGGGGGCCCGCAGACTTACGGTGGCACCGGCTGTTGGCTGGCAGACTTATGGTGTCACTGGCTGGGGGCCGACTGGGGGCCCGCAGACTTACGGTGACACCGGCTGGGGGCCGGCAGACTTATGGTGGCACCGGCTTGCAGACTTACGGTGGCACCGGCCGGGGCCTACTAGAGGCCCACAGTCTTACGGTGGCACCGGCTGGGGGCCGACTGGGGCCCGGCAGACTTACGATGGCACCGGCTGGGGGCTTACTGGGGGCCCGCAGACTTACGGTGGCACCGGCTGGGGGCCTACTGGGGGCCCGCAGACTTATGGTGGCACCGGCTGGGGGCCTACTTGGGGCCCGCAGACTTTCGGTGACACCGGCTGGGGGCCTACTGGGGGCCCGCAGACTTACGGTGGCACCGGCTAGGGACCGTCAGACTTACGGTGGCACCGGCTGGGGGCCTACTGGGGGCCCGCAGACTTACAGTGACACCGGCTGGGGGCCGGCAGACTTACGGTGGCACCGGCTGGGGGCCAACTGGGGGCCCGAAGACTTGCGGTGGCACCGGCTGGGGGCCGGCAGACTTACGGTGGCACCGGCTGGGGGCCTACTGGGGGCCCGCAGACTTACGGTGGCACCGGCTGGGGGCCGGAAGACTTACGGTGACACCGGCTGGGGGCCTACAGGGGGCCCACAGACTTACGGTGGCACCGGCTGGGGGCCAGCAGACTTACGGTAGCACCGGCTGGGGGCCCGCAGACTTACGGTGGCACCGGCTGTTGGCTGGCAGACTTATGGTGTCACTGGCTGGGGGCCGACTGGGGGCCCGCAGACTTACGGTGACACCGGCTGGGGGCCGGCAGACTTATGGTGGCACCGGCTTGCAGACTTACGGTGGCACCGGCCGGGGCCTACTAGAGGCCCACAGTCTTACGGTGGCACCGGCTGGGGGCCGACTGGGGCCCGGCAGACTTACGATGGCACCGGCTGGGGGCCGGCAGACTTACGGTGGCACCGGCTGGGGGCCTACTGGGGGCCCGCTGACTTATGGTGGCACCGGCTGGGGGTCGACTGGGGGCCCGCAGACTTACGGTGGCACCGGCTGGGGGCCCGCAGACTTACGGTGGCACCGGCTGTTGGTTGGCAGACTTACGGAGGCACCGGCTGGGGGCCGACTGGGGGCCCACAGACTTACGGTGGCACCGGCTGGGGGCCTACTGGGGGCCCGCAGACTTACGGTGACACCGGCTGGGGGCCTACTGGGGGCCCGCAGACTTACGGTGACACCGGCTGGGGGCCTACTGGGGACCCGCAGACTTACGGTGGCACCGGCTGGGGGCCGACTGGGGGCCCACAGACTTACGGTGGCACCGGCTGGGGGCCTACTGGGGGCCCGCAGACTTACGGTGGCACCGGTTTGGGGCCAGCAGACTTATGGTGGCACCGGCTGGGGGCCTACTGGGGGCCCGCAGACTTACGGTGACACCGGCTGGGGGCCGCCAGACTTATGGTGGCACCGGCTTGCAGACTTACGGTGGCACCGGCCGGGGCCTACTAGAGGCCCACAGTCTTACGGTGGCACCGGCTGGGGGCAGACTGGGGCCCGGCAGACTTACGATGGCACCGGCTGGGGGCCGGCAGACTTACGGTGGCACCGGCTGGGGGGCCTACTGGGGGCCCGCAGACTTATGGTGGCACCGGCTGGGGGTCGACTGGGGGCCCGCAGACTTACGGTGGCACCGGCTGGGGGCCGACTGGGGGCCCGCAGACTTACGGTGGCACCGGCTGTTGGCTGGCAGACTTACGGAGGCACCGGCTGGGGGCCGACTGGGGGCCCACAGACTTACGGTGGCACCGGCTGGGGGCCTACTGGGGGCCCGCAGACTTACAGTGACACCGGCTGGGGGCCTACTGGGGGCCCGCAGACTTACGGTGACACCGGCTGGGGGCCTACTGGGGACCCGCAGACTTACGGTGGCACCGGCTGGGGGCCCACAGACTTACGGTGGCACCGGCTGGGGGCCTACTGGGGGCCCACAGACTTACGAAGACACCGGCTGGGGGCTTACTGGGGGCCCGCAGACTTACGGTGACACCGGCTGGGGGCCTACTGGGTGCCAGCAGACTTACGGTGGCACCCCGGCTGGGGGCCGGCAGACTTACGGTGGCACCGGCTGGGGGCCGACTGGGGGCCCGCAGACTTACGGTGGCACCGGCTGGGGGCTTACTGGGGGCCCGCAGACTTACGGTGGCACCGGCTGGGGGCCTACTGGGGGCCCGCAGACTTACGTTGGCACCGGCTGGGGGCCTACTGGGGGCCCGCAGACTTACGGTGGCACCGGCTGGGGGCCTACTGGGGGCCCGCAGACTTACGGTGACACCGGCTGGGGGCCGGCAGACTTACGGTGGCACCAGCTGGGGGCCTACTGGGGGCCCGCAGACTTACGGTGACACCGGCTGGGGGCCTACTGGGGACCCGCAGACTTACGGTGGCACCAGCTGGGGGCCTACTGGGGGCCCGCAGACTTACGGTGACACCGGCTGGGGGCCGGCAGACTTACGGTGGCACCAGCTGGGGGCCTACTGGGGGCTGGCAGACTTACAGTGGCACCGGTTTGGGGCCAGCAGACTTATGGTGGCACCGGCTGGGGGCCTACTTGGGGCCCGCAGACTTTCGGTGACACCGGCTGGGGGCCTACTGGCGGCCCGCAGACTTACGGTGGCACCGGCTGGGGGCCGGCAGACTTACGGTGGCACCGGCTGGGGGCCTACTGGGGGCCGGCAGACTTACAGTGGCACCGGCTGGTGGCCTACTGGGGGCCCGCAGACTTACGGTGACACCGGCTGGGGGCCGGCAGACTTACGGTGGCACCGGCTGGGGGCCGACTGGGGGCCCGAAGACTTACGGTGGCACCGGCTGGGGGCCGGCAGACTTACGGTGGCACCGGCTGGGGGCCTACTGGGGGCCCGCAGACTTACAGTGGCACCGGCTGGGGGCCGGAAGACTTACGGTGACACCGGCTGGGGGCCCACAGACTTACGGTGGCACCGGCTGGGGGCCGACTGGGGGCCCGCAGACTTACGGTGGCACCGGCTGTTGGCCGGCAGACTTATGGTGGCACCGGCTGGGGGCCGACTGGGGGCCCGCAGATTTACGGTGGCACCGGCTGGGGGCCGACTGGGGGCCCGCAGACTTACGGTGACACCGGCTGGGGGCCCACTGGGGGCCCGCTGACTTACGGTGACACCGGCTGGGGGCCGGCAGACTTATGGTGGCACCGGCTTGCAGACTTACGGTGGCACCGGCCGGGGCCTACTGGGGGCCCACAGTCTTGCGGTGGCACCGGCTGGGGGCCGGCTGGGGCCCGGCAGACTTACGATGGCACCGGCTGGGGGCCGGCAGACTTACGGTGGCACCGGCTGGGGGGCCTACAGACTTATGGTGGCACCGGCTGGGGGTCGACTGGGGGCCCGCAGACTTACGGTGGCACCGGCTGGGGGCCCGCAGACTTATGGTGGCACCGGCTGTTGGCCGGCAGACTTACGGAGGCACCGGCTGGGGGCCGACTGGGGGCCCACAGACTTACGGTGGCACCGGCTGGGGGCCTACTGGGGGCCCACAGACTTACAGTGACACCGGCTGGGGGCCTACTGGGGGCCCGCAGACTAACGATGGCACCGGCTGGGGGCCTACTGGGGGCCCGCAGACTTACGGTGGCACCGGCTGGGGGCCGACTGGGGGCCCGAAGACTTACGGTGGCACCGGCTGGGGGCCTACTGGGGGCCCACAGACTTACGGTGACACCGGCTGGGGGCCGGCAGACTTACGGTGGCACCGGCTGGGGGCCTACTGGGGGCCCACAGACTTACGGTGGCACCGGCTGGGGGCCGGCAGACTTACGGTGGCACCAGCTGGGGGCCGACTGGGGGCCCGCAGACTTACGGTGGCACCGGCTGGGGGCCGGCAGACTTACGGTGGCACCGGCTGGGGGCCTACTGGGGACCCGCAGACTTACGGTGGCACCGGCTGGGGGCCGACTGGGGGCCCGCAGACTTACGGTGGCACCGGCTGGGGGCCGGCAGACTTACGGTGGCACCGGCTGGGGGCCGACTGGGGGCCCGCAGACTTACGGTGGCACCGGCTGGGGGCCGACTGGGGGCCCGCAGACTTACGGTGGCACCGGCTGGGGGCCCGCAGACTTACGGTGACACTGGCTGGGGGCCGGCAGACTTACGGTGGCACCGGCTGGGGGCCGACTGGGGGCCGGCAGACTTACGGTGGCACCGGCTGGGGGCCTACTGGGGGCCAGCAGACTTACAGCAACAGGCCGGCAGACTAAGAGCGACAGGCCGGGGTGGCGGCAGACTTAGAGCGACAGGCCGGCAGACTTAGAGGGTCAGGCGGGGGGGTGGCAAACTTACATTGACAGACCGGCAGACTTACAGCGACAGGCCGGGGTGGCGGCAGACTTAGAGCGACAGGCCGAGGTGGCGGCAGACTTAGAGCGGCAGGCCGGGGTGGCGGCAGACTTAGAGCGACAGGCCGGGGTGGCGGCAGACTTACAGTGACAGACCGGCAGACTTCCAGCGACAAGCCGGGGGGGCCGGCAGACTTACAGCGACAGGCCGTGGGGCCGGCAGACTTACAGCAACAGGCCGGGGTGGCGGCAGACTTACAGCGTCAGGCCGGGGTGGCGGCAGACTTACAGCGTCAGGCCGGGGTGGCGGCAGACTTACAGCGTCAGGCCGGGGTGGCGGCAGACTTACAGCGTCAGGCCGGGGTGGCGGCAGACTTACAGCGACAGGCCGGGGGGCCAGCAGACTTATGCCGCGTACACACGGTCGTACTTTTCGTCTACAAAAGTCCAACGGACGCTGACGGACTAAAGCTGGCTGGTAATCCGATCGTGTGTGGGCTTCTCCGGACTTTCAACTGACTTTTTTAGCCTCAAATCCGACGTACTTTAGATTTGAAACATGCTTCAAATCTTTACGTCGTAACTACGACGGACCCCGAAATCCGCTCGTCTGTGTGCTAGTCCGACGGACAAAAAGCCACGCTAGGGCACCTATTGGCTACTGGCTATGAACTTCCTTATTTTAGTCCGGTGTACGTCATCACGTACGAATCCGTTGGACTTTTGTGTGGTCGTGTGTAGGCAAGTCCGTTCGTTAGAAAGTAGGCCGCAAGTCCGCCGCAAGTCCACCGAAAGTCTGCCGGAAGTCTGTCGGACAGGCTGTCTGACTTTTGTAGACGAAAAGT
Source organism: Lithobates septentrionalis (assembly GCA_037952835.1). NCBI lineage: Eukaryota > Metazoa > Chordata > Amphibia > Anura > Ranidae > Lithobates > Lithobates septentrionalis. Next base: position 430,714 of record JBBDGP010000995.1, read on the forward strand.
ACGACCGTGTGTACGCGGCATTACAGTGACAGACCGGCAGACTTAGAGCAACAGACCGGGGTGGCGGCAGACTTAGGGACCTTTCACACTGGGGCGGTTTGCAGGCACTATTGCGCTAATAATAGCGCCTGCAAACCGACCCGAAAGTGTTGCTGCTTTGATTCCAGTGTGAAAGCCCCGGGGGCTTTCACACTGGAGCGGTGTGCTAGCAGGAAAAAAGTCCTGCAAGCAGCATCTTCGGAGCGGTGAAGGAGCGTATACCGCTCCTTCACCGCTCCTGCCCATTGAAATCAATGGCACAGCGCGGCTATACCGCCGGCTTTGCGGTGGTTTTTAACCCTTTCTCGGCCGCTAGCGGGGGTAAAACCTCCCCGCTAGCGGCCGAATACCGACGGTAAAGCGCCTCTTACAATAGCGGCGCTTTACCGCCGACACCGCCCCCCCCCCCCAGTGTGAAAGGGCCCTTATCCTGGCTCTTGGCAGGTGAACAGCTCTTTCTTCTAGCTCCAGTCTCAGCTACCGCTATCCCTGCTCACATGGGAATTGAACTCTGCAAAAAGCACACACAAAAAAAAAAAAAAAAGGGTAGGCTGTAGCGAAACTATTTACACACACACACACACACACACACACACACACACACACACACACACACACACACACATATACATATACATATATATATATATATATATATATATATATATATATATATATATATATATATATATATATATATATATATATATATATATATATATATATATATATATATATATATATATATAAAATGGTGTTCTACGAGGTCCCTCCCCTCTGTGAGTGTGTCTATATATATATGGACACACACACGGCCGGGCGCCACAGACGTAGGGTGAGTGATGTATTTCTCTATGTATTGTATCTGTATGCATTTCTCAGCGTGTTAGGCCCCTTTCACATGTGTGGACCGTTCAGATCCGCCTGTCGGTGGCGGTGACAAGTCCGCTGACATCCGATCCGCCCCGCAAAATCCAGACGGATGGAAACCCTATTTTCCGTCTGGCGGATCGGATGAAAATGGACTGGCGGACCGTAATCATCCGATCCCCCATAGGGGAGAGCGGAGTCTGTGACAGGTCTGTCCCAGCACAGAGTGCAGAGACGGACTTGACATCTGCCGGTGTCTTGCCGAGAAAGTTCCCTCGGCGGATAAGTTCCCCCCTGTACTGCGCAAGCGCTGCGCTTGCGCAGTACGAATGACCAGGAGCCGCCGAAAACAGCCGAAGATAAAAATCTTCAATCAGCTGTACACGGCGCCTGCGCCCTAGGTCCAGGCTGAAGCCCCTCCATCCAAGTGGACCTAGAGGGGGAATAAAAAAGTGCCGAGCGCAGCGAGGCTGTGCCCGAAGCGTGGTGAGCGAAGCGAGCCCGCGAGGGGCCCCCTCACAGGCGCCGTGTACAGCTGATTTGTTCTGTATTTAGCTTCGGCTATTTCCGCCGGTTCCTACTGAGCACGCGCTGCGCCTGCGCAGTAGATGGGGGTCCTTATCCGCCGAGAGGAACTTTCTCGGCAGAACACCGGCTTAGCGGGGATCAACGAAGGGATCCCCGCTGAGCAAGCAGAGTACTAAAAATGGACAGCCCCGGGTGAAAGGGCTCTGTGCTGGGACCAATCCTATTTAATTTGTTTATAAATGACCTGGAGGATGGGGTAAACAGTTCAATCTCTGTATTTGCGGACGATACTAAGCTAAGTAGGGCAATAACTTCTCTGCAGGATGTGGAAACTTTGCAAAAAGATCTTTACAAATTAATGAGGTGGGCAACTACAGGGCAAATGAGGTTCAATGTAGAAAAAAAAAATAGAAGAAAAGAGGTTTAACCTTAAACTACGTAGAGGGTTCTTTACTGTAAGAGCGGCAAGGATGTGGAATTCCCATCCACAGGCGGTGGTCTCAGCGGGGAGCATCGATAGTTTCAAGAAACTATTAGCTAAGCACCTGAACGATGGCAACACACAGGGATGTACAATGTAATACTGACATATAATCACACACATAGGTTGGACTTGTGTCTTTTTTCAACCTCACCTACTATGTAACTATGTAAGTCTCAGCGTTGTCTGCCTCAGCCTGTAAGTCTGCCGGCCCCCCGGCCTGTCGCTGTCAGTCTGCTGCCCCCCCGGCCTGTCGCTTTAAGTCTGCCGCCCCCCGCCTGTTGCTGTAAGTCTGACACCCCCCTGGCCTATTGCTTTAAGTCTGCGCCCCCCCGGCCTGTCACTGCAAGAGCCCTTTCACACCGAGCCGCCCATAGCATCGGCGGTAAAACGCCACTATTTTTAGCGGCGTTTTACTTTTTTTTACCCCCGCTAGCGGCCGAGAAAGGGTTAAAACTGCCCGCAATGCGCCGCAATAGCGGCGTTTTGCCGGCGGTATCCCAGCGCTGCCCTATTGATTTCAATGGGAAGCAGCGGTGGAGGAGCGGTAAACACACCGCTCCTTCACTGCTCCAAAGAAGCTGCTGACAGGACTTTTTTTCCCGTCCTGCCAGCGCAGCGCTCTGGTGTGAAAGCCCTCGGGCTTTCACACCGGAGACAATGCTGCAGCTGTTTGAGGGCGGATTGCAGGCGCTATTTTTAACGCTATAGCGCCTGCAAAACGCCCTCGGTGTGAAAGGGGTCTTAGTCTGCCGGCCCCCCAGCATGTCACTGTTATGCCCCGTACACACGGTCGGACTTTGTTCGGACATTCCGACAACAAAATCCTAGGATTTTTTCCGACGGATGTTGGCTCAAACTTGTTTTGCCTACACACGGTCGCACAAAGTTGTCGGAATTTCCGAACGCCAACAACGCGGTGACGTCAAGCACGTACGACGAGACTAGAAAAGGCCAGTTCAGAACCAAGCGCAGCACCCTTTGGGCTCCTTTTGCTAATCTCGTGTTAGTAAAAGTTTGGTGAGAGACAATTCGCGCTTTTTCAGGCTCGTGGCTTTCAGATCGTTTTCTGCCGTTCAGTTTGTGCTTGTGGGTTTGTATCTGCTCTTCAGTGCGTGCAGTCAGTTCGTATTGGAGTTTTCTGTGTGATCTTGCCTGCTCGTTGCTGTTTTTCAGGTCGCTCTTCACAGGCCTTGCTGTTCTTCAGTGCGTTCTGTTACTTCGTTCTGAGCAGCCGACCGTTTTCTAGCCATGTTTCGTATGCGTACTCCTCGTAGAGTTCGTGCTGTGCGGGGGCTTGGTGTTGGGGTCCTGACCTTGACACAAGTCCAGTCCATGAACAGGGTGGGGAGGAGTTCATGGACCAAGAATTGGTTGCTTCAGCGTGACCAGTTCTCTCATATGCCTTTGCTCCGTGAGATCCGTGAGAATAATCCTGATGATTTCAGGAACTTTCTCCGGATGACGGACCCCGTGTTTCACCGTTTGTTGGCTTCGCTGACCCCCTATATTAGCAGGCAGGATACCTGCATGAGGCAAGCCATCACTCCGGAGCAGAGGTTGGTCGCTACCTTGCGGTATTTGGCCACAGGGAGAAGCCTGCAGGACCTCAAGTTCTCGACAGGCATCTCCCCCCAGGCTCTGGGGATCATTATCCCAGAGACCTGTTCTGCCATCATACAGGTCCTGCAGAAGGAGTATATGAAGGTAAGATTTTTATCCTTTAATATCACATTTTATTGTATTGAATGTTTGATAATATATTGTATTTCTTTCCTCATTCCCTAATTACCATGATTGTAATATGCTGTGAATGTCCCCTTTGTCCTCATGCATGCTGGATTTTTATGTAATTATAATTTTAGGTCCTTCATACATATTTGACCTTCAATAACCTCTCCAGCATGGTGTCTCCTGCCCTATATTCACCTCATGTAGTTACTTAACAATGTATTTTATCAGCTCCATAGTAGTGCTTTACCCCAAACACCCCCTAAAATGTTTTGAAATGTTATTTTTGATTTAAATTCAGGCAGAGGGCCAGAGGCTTTTTTTTGTGGTGTCCCCAAATTTTGGGTAACCCTCCCTCCCCCCAACTGCTAAGTCAGCTGATCCCAATTCTCTATCCTCAATCATCTATCTGCTGACTTTGCCAAACCCATACACACTATACCCATCTCTTTACTGGTCAGATTTATGGATGAATTCCCCAAAGCATGTAGTGCAAGGGCCTGCCTGTATACTTTACAATGGTACTGTTTAAAGTTATTGTATCCTATTATGATCTTGATAGGTAATAGCAGAATGTCCAAATGTGCTCAAATGTGTACAGTGTGTATTTATATCTTTGTATTATGACACTTCTTACCTGTCCAGTGGGCTGCCAATAGTGTAACTAAGGAGGGGCTGTTCCAAGTAATACCCTGTATTTAGGCATTCATCTCTCAATGAAGTGAAGAGGGTTACCTGTCCAAGAGTTCCCCCCCCCTATAATGTTAGAAATGGCCCATGAGAGGGGGGGAGGGGGAATATGATAGGTGTACCTTATACTTTGTTGTTGTTAAATTCCTCTTAATAAATGCTATCTGGAGGTTGACCCATAATGTTTGTGTCTAATCTGCTTGCCAGGTTTCTGTGAAAAAATAGTAATGTTTATTGTTTTTTCCTCAACAGTTTCCTTCCACGCCACAGGAATGGCAGACTGTGGCCTCCCACTTTGCCCAGCGGTGGGACTTTCCTAACTGCGGAGGGGCAATTGATGGGAAAAACGTCCACATCGTCCCACCACCCAACTCGGGGTCGTACTATTATAATTACAAGGGGTTTAATAGTATAGTGATGTTGGCGGTGGTGTCGGCTAATTACGACTTCTTGTATGTGTACGTGGGGAAGAATGGCCGGATGTCCGATGGTGGAGTGATCGCCCAGACGGAGTTCTACAGGCGTCTCCAGAATGGCAGCTTGGACTTGCCACCTCCAGAGCACAATGTTGAAGGTCTCCCATTTGTGTTCGTTGCTGATGAAGCGTTTGCGCTGGGGGACCACCTGATGCGGCCATTCCCGATGAGGACCCTCACCCCGGAACAGAGGGTTTTTAATTACCGGCTGGCCAGAGCCCGAAGAGTGGTGGAGAACACATTTGGAATCCTGGCCAGCCGGTTCCGATTATTTCTGACACCCATCCATATGGCGGAGTATAAACTGAACCATATAATACTTGCCTGCTGTGTTCTCCATAATTTTTTAAGAAAACATTCAGCAAACTATGCTGGCTCAGTTGGGCCTGAGGCCGGAAATCCAAATCCATCAACACTGACGGCGCTTGAAAGTGGCCGTCCTGGCTTGCCCTCCCTGAGTGCCCGTGATGTCCGGTTACGCTACCTGGAGTTCTTTGCGGGTAGGGGGGCTATCAATATGCCAGACAATCTGTGAAAACTTTTTAAAATAAAAAACAACCAAAAAAAATTCTTTGTGGACATTTACTGCTTGTGTTTCTTTTAGCTGACCCTGACAGAAATGTGTTGAGTGCAGAAAATGTCGTGATTGGGTAACCTTATAAAAAACTGTGTTGGCTGGTAATTCCTAAATGCAAAAACACATTTCACTACAAGTGCACTTGCAACTGCACTGAACCTGCACTTGTAGTGCAAAGTGTATTTTCCCTTAGTAAATAACCCCCATTTTTGCATAAAACAACAATTACATCACCCCAAAAGTGTTGTAGTGTTGAGACAATAATCCACACATTATTGATTAAGCCACTTTTTTATAGCTGCACAATCACATGTGCATTTACGAAAGGTTTTTAAAACAAACCAACATGTTTGTTGTATAACAATGTTTGCAGTAGCATTATGAAAAATCAAAATAACCATTTCAGATAAAACAGGCCTGTGTAAAACCAACAAGAAAGCCAAAAAACTTGAACTTACAAAGTTTACATTAGGTAAAACCTGAAGGCTATATCAGACATCAGTATTTAGGAACTGGGTTTGATATAGCGTTCAGATGGGGGGAAATCACCCCTGGAAAAGCCAAATTTGGAAGATGCACACAAATTTACGAATGTCAACATGTGCTATCTGCCATCAGGGGGGATCAAGGGACGTGTTTTGGGGGAGCAAGCCCTTCCTCAACGCGACTTTAGAATTGAGGAAGGGTTTGCACCCCCAAAACGCGTCCATTGATCTCCCGTGATGGCAGATAGCACATGTTGGCACACTGTGTGCATCCTCCAAATTTGGCTTTTCTAAACATTGAAAAAAATTTGAAAAGATTGGACCACAATAAAACAAGTTATTTTGTGGGGTTTAAATTCGCCCCAAAACATCAATGATGTTATTATTTTTTTTAATAACATCATTGATTTGTTGCTGTATGTTGTGCAACTCGAGATTACATCCCATGATCTCCCCGATCAGGATCTGGGCACTTTCAGAAGTAAAGCGTTCTCTCTCCCTCACATCACGATCACCTAAAAAGAGATAAAGAACCAAAAAAAAGGTCTCAAAAATCTGCCACCATCCATCTCTTTTACCTGAGCCTGTGGTTGCAGACACTCACCTGTTGTGGTGCCAATCTCCACCACATCTTCTTCTTCCTCCTGCTCTTCTTCTTGTGTTGGTATTTCCCCTTCTTCCAGAGGTGGGGGGTCTCTGGTCTCCTGGGATGAGGGGTGTCCTCCGAGTCTTTTCTCCCCTATGTAAAACAAAAATGGTATAATTAGCACACAGATATTTGATGGCAGAACTAGAACTAGGAAACATTGCTTGGAAGTGGGGTACAATTGTCTATTTTAGCCGAGTTCCAAGATGTATTTTTTTTATTGCCCTTTGTCAAGCTGCAATACTTTACCTGTTTAGTACAAACTTCACAGATGGGGACCCCCCTATAGTATACACTGGAGTACCTGTGTGGCCCCCTAATAAAAATGGTGTTCTTGTGTCCCACACTAGTGCTCCAGTGTCCAGATGTGAAAACAGCTGCTGAGTGTCCTCTCCTTACACACAATCTAGTTGGCATTTCATTCTAGTAACAAACCCATCTACACAAACAAATATTTGGCATCCAAGTAGGCCCCCAAAAATGTGTGAAAATGCATATGGCCTCAACAATGGTGTTCTAGAGGCTGAAATAAAAATGTTTGATACGAACGAATAATGTGCCCATGAACATTAAAGTTGACCTTTGGAAACGTTACAACTAATCAAAGCATATGGAGCAGAACGAACGTAATAAAGACATAAAGAATAGGAACACAGCACAACTACTTACTTTTTTGCAGCACTCTCCGGATCTTTCGGTACTGCTCTGGCTCTCTCAACTTCAGGTCCGACCACCGCTTCCTGAGCTGATCTTTAGACCTTCGTACCCCGAAATTCCGCTCTAGACTCCTGACCACTTTACCAATGATTTTGGCCTTTCGGATGTTGGGGTGGGGGTAAGGCCCATATTTTCCGTCATAGTCGGACTTCCTCATGATGTCGACCATCTCCAACATCTCCCCAAACGACATATTGGTGGCCTTAAAATGTCTCCTTCTGGATCGGGACGTGCCTGGATCCGCCCTTTCCTCCTCCTCCTCCTCCTCCTCCTCCTCGTTGCTACAATTAGCCCGCACCTGCTGTATGTCCGCCATCATGCTCTTCCCCCACTGCGCCGAACGAAAAGGGGCGGGGAATACACTAGAAAGAACGTCAGGGGCGGGCGGAGTTACACGCATGCGCAGTGTATATAAAGCGTAACACACGTGCGTATTACGTTTGATCTGTGAGCGGAGGAAGGAGCATTGAACGCGGCGATCGTAAGAACGAAGGTAAGAGACAAACTTGGGCCTATACTGCTTCTATAGATTGAGGCCTATATTGTAACAAGATTAGGAGAGTTTGGTCTGACATTAGGCTTTGTCTTGTGTTGTGTCTTGCAGTGAACATGGATATGGTCATGAAAGAAGATACTGACTTCATGTCAGTCTTCATTGATATGCTAAGGGAGCTGCCCTGTCTGTGGGAGATTACCCACCCCCATTACAAGAACCAAGCAAAGAGGAAGGCAGCACTGGAGCAATTGTGTGAAATTATGAAGCAGGTGATCCCCACGGCAGACATCCTCTATTTAAAGATTTTCATTGGTGGCCTGAGGAGCACATATCTGAGGGAGCGCAGGAAAGTCCTGGATTCACAGAGATCCGGAGCAGCAGATGACATCTATGTCCCCAGGATGTTGTACTACGACAGGCTGCACTTTCTGGCAGGCCAGACTGAACCCAGGCCATCCCTCTCCAGTCTTCCTTCCACACTTCCTTCCCGTCCGGCTGAGGCTTCTGATGCCCAACCTGGGCCTTCCAGGCCACATGTGGAGGAGCCCAGATTGAGCCAGGTATAGCATTCCTCTAAATATTTCTGCTTGTCCAATCAATGATGTTAACTAGATGTTAGTTTGGAGTACTAATTTAGGATTGTGATTGATGATGCAAAAACTAAAACCATGTCCCTTTTTCATACACAGGGAAGTCTCAGCCAGGAGGTGGCCGGGCCGAGCAGGCTGGCTGATGTGCAGGTCCCTCCACCCCCGGTGAAAACAGAAAGTGGCAGTAGGAGGAGTACCCTGGAGGAGGCGGCTATCAGATTTTTTTGTAGGGCTACTGAGGTCCTGGGAGCACCCCACACCAGGCAGGAGAACATTGGTGCATTCATTGCATATAAAATGCAGAGGATGGAGGAGGGCCAAAAAGCCATGTGTGAGGCCTCCTCCTCCTCCCTCTCCTCCAGGTCCCCCCAGTCCTCCTCCAGGTCCCCCCAGTCCTCCTCCTCCTCCAGGTCCTACTCCTCCTCCTGCCACATCTACAACTGCACAGTGACAGCCCGGAAGGAAGTGTGAAAGGAAGACCAGAGAGTGAGGACCCTGGATCCAGTCTGGTCGGCCAAAAAATGCAGCCTCTTGTGGTACCACAGCCTGGGGACACTGATGTCATCTGCTGCTATCCCGATCTCTGTGAATCCCGGACCAGACTGCCCTCCCTTATATATGGACTCCTCAGGCCACCAATTTTGAGGTTGAAGAATTGTTGTCTGCCGTGGGGGTCCCAGGCTTCACTAATTTCTCATCTTGATCCAGTGTTGCCTTCCTCTTTGTTTGGTTCTGATACCTTAATAAAGGATTTTTGTTTTGAATTATACTCTCCTATGTGTTTTACTTCAAAAATGATGGTTTGTTTGTGAGGATTCAGGTACATTTCTAATATACAATGTGAAATGAACAAGGGACACCAACAACAAAAAATCTCATGGAGATTAAATAATAAAAGATATCAATGGTGTTGGGGTAACTTGCCACACAAAACACACACCAAAAATATTCTGGAGTAAAAATAAAAATAACATTGAACAAAGATCAGCCTTGGAAAAAATACAAACATTAAAGAAAAAAAAAGGCTTAAAAAAAAAAAAAAAAAAACCATAAAAAATATAAAACTGTCAGATGTGACAACTAATAACAATATATTGAGGGAATCCCACTAAAAAAACACAAATAAAAGTTTGTGAGAAGTGTGTGTGAATATGAGCAGCAAAACTACTTAATTCTTGTCACATTATAAAGAAGAAGAGTGCGCTGTATTAAACCATTTTTTACATTGCAGCGTGACGAAAGTGCTGTATCCATTCCGAACGCTAAGTTTACCAGAACGAGCTGTCCCGTGTCGGAATTTCTTCTGAGCATGTGTGGCACTTTGTGCGTCGGAACAGGCCACACACGGTCGGAATTGACGCGATCGGATTTTGTTGTCGGAAAATTTTATCTCCTGCTCTCCAACTTTGTGTGTCGGAAAATCCGATGGAAAATGTCCGATGGCGCCCACACACGGTCGGAATTTCCGACAACACGCTCCGATCGGACATTGTCCATCGGAAAATCCGACCGTGTGTACGGGGCATTAGTCTGTTGGCCTGTCGCTGTAAGTCTGCCGGACTGTCACTGTAAGTCTGCCAGCCTGTCGCTGTAAGTCTGCCGGCCCCCCGGCCTGTCGCTGTAAGTCTGCCGCCCCCCCCGGCCTGTCGCTCTAAGTCTGCCGGCCCCACGGTCTGTCACTCTAAGTCTGCCGGCCTGTCGCTCTAAGTCTGCCGCCACCCCGGCCTGTAGCTCTAAAGCTGAGACTGGAGCTAGAAGAAAGAGCTGTTCACCTGCCGAGAGCCAGGATAAGGGCCCTTTCACACTGGGGCGGGGACGGCGTCGGCAGTAAAGCATTGCTATTGTAAGCAGCGCTTTACCATCGGTATTCGGCCGCTAGCAGGGCGGTTTTACCCCCCACTAGCGGCCGAGAAAGGGTTAAAAACCACCGCAAAGCAAAGGGTTAAAAACCACCGCCGGCAAAGCGCCTCTGCAGAGGCGCTTTGCCGGCGGTATAGCCGCGCTGTCCCATTGATTTCAATGGGCAGGAGCGGTATACACTCTGCTCCTTCACCGCTCCGAAGATGCTGCTAACAGGACTTTTTTTTACCATCCTGCTAGCGCACCGCTCCAGTGTGAAACCCCCCGGGGCTTTCACACTGGAATCAAAGCAGTGGCACTTTCGGGTCGGTTTGCAGGCGCTATTATTTGCGCAATAGCGCCTGCAAACTGCCCCAGTGTGAAAGGACCCTAAGACTGTGCGCGCTATCTATATATATAGAGAGATATATATATATATATCTATATATATCTATATATATAGATATATATATACACACATATATATATCTATATAGATATATATATCTATATAGATATATATATATACACACACACACATATATATATATATATATATATCTCATAGAACACCATGGGGTCCCTCTCCCCCCTCTTTATATATAATGGTGTTTTAAGAGGTGTATGTATGTGTATATATATATATATATATATATATATATATATATATATATATATATACACACACATACACACACTGTATCTCACAAAAATGAGTATACCTACAATACATGTTTTGAGCTTTGACAGGGCCCCTTTAAACTCCTATATACAGTATCTCACAAAAGTGAGTACACCCTTCCACATTTTTGTGAATATTTTATTCTATCTTTTCATGTGACAACACTGAAGAAATTACACTTTGCTACAATGTAAAGTAGTGAGTGTACAGCTTGTATAACAGTGTAAATTTGCTGTCCCCTCAAAATAACTCAACACACAGCCGATAATGTCTAAACCGCTGGCAACAAAAGTGAGTACACCCCTAAGTGAAAATGTCCAAATTGGGCCCAATTAGCCATTTTCCCTCCCCGGTGTCATGTGACTCGTTAGTTTTACAAGGTCTCAGGTGTGAATGGGGAGCAGGTGTGTTAAATTTGGTGTCATCGCTCTCACTCTCTCATACTGGTTACTGGAAGTTCAACATGGCACCTCATGGCAAAGAACTCTGAGGATCTGAAAAAAAGAATTGTTGCCCTACATAAATATGATCTAGGCTATAAGAAGCCTGCCAAGACCCTGAAACTGAGCTGCAGCACGGTGGCCAAGACCATACAGTGGTTTAACAGGACAGGTTCCACTCAGAACAGGCCTTGCCATGGTCGACCAAAGAAGTTGAGTGCACGTGCTCAGCGTCATATCCAGAGGTTGTCTTTGGGAAATAGACATATGACTGCTGCCAGCATTGCTGCAGAGGTTGAAGGGGTGGGTGGTCAGCCTGTCAGTGCTCAGACCATACGCTGCACACTGCATCAAATTGGTCTGCATGGCTGTTGTCCCAGAAGGAAGACTCTTCTAAGGATGATGCACAAGAAAGCCAGCAAACTGTTTGCTGAAGACATGCAGACTAAGGACATGGATTACTGGAACCATGTCCTGTGGTCTGATGAGACCAAGATGAACTTATTTGGTTCAGATGGTGTCAAGCGTGTGTGGCGGCAACCAGGTGAGGAGTACAAAGACAAGTGTGTCCTGCCTTTAGTCAAGCATGGTGGTGGGAGTGTCATGGTCTGGGGTTGCATGAGTGCTGCCGGGGGAACCATGAATGGCAACATGTACTGTGACTAGGGATGAGCCGAACACCCCCCTGTTCGGTTCGCACCAGAACTTGCGAACAGGCAAAAAATTTGGTCGAACACGCGAACACAGTTAAAGTCTATGGGACATGAACATGAATAATCAAAAGTGCTAATTTTAAAGGCTTATATGCAAGTTACTGTCATAAAAAGTGTTTGGGGACCTGGGTCCTGCCCCAGGGGACATGGATCAATGCAGTGATTTTAATAATGCTTACAGTGAAACTATAAAAGTGTAATATTCCTTTAAATTTCATCCCTGGGGGGTGTCTATAGTATGTCTGCAAAGGGGCACATGTTTCCCATGTTTAGAACAGTCTGACAGCAAAATGACATTTCAAAGGAAAAAAAGTCATTTAAAACTACTCGCGGCTATTAATGAATTGCCAGTCCGACAATACACATAAAAGTTAATTGATAAAAACGGCATGGGAGTTCCCCACAGGGGAACCCTTAACCAAAAAAAATTACGTGGGGGGTCCCCCTGAATTCCATACCAGGCCCTTCAGGTCTGGTATGGGTATTAAGGGGAACCACGGCCAAATTTTTTTTTAAAAATGGCGTGGGGTCCCCCCCAAAAATCCATACCAGACCCTTATCCGAGCACGCAACCTGGCAGGCCCTAGGAAAAGAGGGGAGGACGAGAGAGCACCCCCCCTCCTGAACCGTACCAGGCCACATGCCCTCAACATTGGGAGGATGCTTTGGGGTAGCCCCCCAAAACACCTTGTCCCCATGTTGATGGGGACAAGGGCCTCATCCCCACAACCCTTGCCCGGTGGTTATGGGGGTCTGCGGGCGGGGGATTTATCGGAATCTGGACACCCCCTTTAACAAGGGGACCCCCAGATCCCAGCCCTCCCCCCTGTGTGAAATGGTAAGGGGGGTACAAAAGTACCCCTACCATTTCACAAAAAAAGTGTCAAAAATGTTAAAAATGACAAGAGACAGTTTTTGGCAACTCCTTTATTTAAATGCTTCTTGTTTCTTCTATCTTCTTTCTTCTATCTTCCTTCGGTTTCTTCCGCCATCTTCTTCTTCTCCTGGTTCTTCTGGTTCTTCCTCCGGTGTTCTCGTCCGGCATCTCCTCTGCGACGACTTCTTCTCTTCATCTTCTTCTCAGGGCCGCTCCGCATCCATGATGGCATGGAGGGCGGGGCCACCCAGTGACCCTGCCCCTTTGACGCACGGGGACTTGACGGGGACTTCCCTGTGGCATTCCCCGTGACGTCAGAGGGGAACCGGGTGGCCCCGCTCTCCGTTATTTAACCCTACGCCATTTTTTTTTTTTGCCCGGGGTTCCCCTGTGGGGAATTCCCATGCCGTTTTTATCAGTGAACTTTTATGTGTATTGTCGGACCAGCAATTCATTAATAGACGTGAGTAGTTTTAAATGACTTTTTTTTCCTTTGAAATGTCATTTTGCTGTCAGACTGTTCTAAACACGGGAAACATGCGCCCCTTTACAGGCATACTATAGACACCCCCCAGGTACGAAGATTAAAGGAATATTACACTTTTATTGTTTCACTTTAAGCATTATTAAAATCACTGCTCCCGAAAAAACGTCAGTTTTTAAAACATTTTGTTGCATTGATCCATGTCCCTTGGGGCAGGACCCTGGTCCCCAAACACTTTTTATGACAATAACTTTCATATAAGCCTTTAAAATTCGCACTTTTGATTTCTCCCATAGACTTTTAAAGGGTGTTTCACGGCTTTCGAATTTGCCGCGAACACCCCAAATTGTTCGCTGTTCGGCGAACAGCCGATGTTCGAGTCGAACATGAGTTCGACTCAAACTCGAAGCTCATCCCTAACTGTGACATACTGAAGCAGAGCATGATCTCCTCCCTTCGGAGACTGGGCCACAGGGTAGTATTCCAACATAACGACCCCAAACACCTCCAGGAAGACCACTGTCTTGCTAAAGAAGCTGAGGGTAAAGGTGATGGACTGGCCAAGCATGTCTCCAGACCTAAACCCTATTGAGCATCTGTGGGGCATCCTCAAATGGAAGGTGGATTAGCGCAAGGTCTCTAACATCCACCAGCTCCGTGATGTTGTCATGGAGGAGTGGAAAAGGACTCCAGTGGCAACCTGTGAAGCTCTGGTGAACTCCATGGCCAAGAGGGTTAAGGCAGTGCTGGCATTATTAGCTGTGTGTTGAGTTATATATAATTTTTTTTTTTTATGATATTTATTATAGCAAAAAGTAAAAAAAATTGCTATTTAACCACTTCCTTACCCAGCCATAGTCATATGACGTCCACAGATGGGATCTCCCATCCTGGGTGGACGTCATATGACGTCCTGGGATTCCCGGCCATCTAGGGGGCGCGCGCGCGCGCCGCATTGCTCGGGACCCGGTGCGTGTGCCCGGCGGCCGCGATGTCCGCCGGGCACCCGCGATTGCCCGTTAACCGGCCGTGGATCTGTGTGTGTAAACACACAGATCCACAGCCTGTCAGGTGAGAGGAGAGCGATCTGTGTTCCCAGAACGGAAGAACACTGATCGGTCTCCTCCCCTTGTGCGTCCCCTCCCCCTACAGTTAGAATCATTCCCTAGGAAACATATTAACCCCTCCCCGCCCCCTAGTGGTTAACCCCTTCACTGCCTGTTACATTTACACAGTAATCAATGCAATTTTATAGCATTGATCGCTGTATAAATGTGAATGGTCCCAAAAATGTGTCAAAAGTGTCCAATGTGTCCGCCATAATGTCGCAGTCACGAAAAAAAATCGCGATCGCCGCTAAAAAAATAAATAAATATTTTTTTTTTAAAAATGCCATAAATCTATCCCGTATTTTGTAGACGCTATAACTTTTGTGCAAACCAATCAATATACGCTTATTGCGATTTTTTTTTACCAAAAATATGTAGAAGAATACGTATCAGCCGAAACTGAGGAAAAAATTTGTTTTTAAAAAAAAAAAATTGGGATATTTATTATAGCAAAAAGTAAAAAATATTGTGTTTTTTTCAAAATTGTCGCTCTTTTTTTGTTTATAGCGCAAAAAATAAAAACCGCAGAGGCGATCAAATACCACCAAAAGAAAGCTCTATTTGTGGGGAAAAAAGACATCAATTTTTTTTGGGTACAACGATGCACGACCGCGCAATTGACGTTTAACCGGTTCAATACAGGGCAATTTCACCCCCTTCCTTCCCAGGCCAATTTTTAGTTTTCAGCGCTGTCGCACTTTAAACGTCAATTGCGCGGTCGTGCGACGTTGTACCCAAAAAAAATTGACGTCCTTTTTTCACCACAAATAGAGCTTTCTTTTGGTGGTATTTGATCGCCTCTGCGGTTTTTATTTTTTGCGCTATAAACAAAAGAAGAGCGACAATTTTGAAAAAAACACAATATTTTTTACTTTTTGCTATAATAAATATCCCAATTTTTTTTAAAAAAAACAAATTTTTTCCTCAGTTTCGGCCGATACGCATTCTTCTACATATTTTTGGTAAAAAAATCGCAATAAGCGTATATTGATTGGTTTGCGCAAAAGTTATAGTGTCTACAAAATACGGGATAGATTTATGGCATTTTTAAAAAAAATATATTTATTTTTTTAGCGGCGATCGCGATTTTTTTTCGTGACTGCGACATTATGGCGGACACATCGGACACTTTTGACACATTTTTGGGACCATTCACATTTATACAGCGATCAATGCTATAAAATTGCATTGATTACTGTGTAAATGTGACAGGCAGTGAAGGGGTTAACCACTAGGGGGCGGGGAGGGGTTAAGTATGTTTCCTAGGGAATGATTACTAACTGTAGGGGGAGGGGACGCTCAAGGGGAGGAGACCGATCAGTGTTCCTCCGTTCTGGGAACACAGATCGCTCTCCTCAGAGCTGACAGGCTGTGGATCTGTGTGTTTACACACACAGATCCACATGCCGGCCCGGTCAACGGGCAATCGCGGGTGCCCGGCGGACATCGCGCGCGCCCCCTAGACGGCCGGTAATCCCAGGACGTCATATGACGCCCACCCAGGATGGGAGATCCCATCTGTGGACGTCATATGACTATGGGCGGGTAGGGAACTGGTTAAAGTGCGACAGCGCTGAAAAATAAAAATTGGCCTGGGAAGGAAGGGGGTGAAATTGCCCTGTATTGAACCGGTTAAAATGTTCGCTCTTTTTTGTCTATTGCGCAAAAAATAAAAACCGCAGAGGTGACCAAATACCACCAAAAGAAAGCTCTATTTCTGGGGGTACAAAGTCGCACGACCGCGCAATTGTCAGTTAAAGCGACGCAGTGCCGTATCGCAAAAAAGGGTTTGGTCAGGAAGGGGGTAAATCCTTCTGGGGCTGAAGTGGTTAATGAAGATGTAACAATTAAGAACTCACATGGTTTATGGGGGGGGGGGGACACTGTGCAGATATGTTCTGGGAAGAGAAGTGAGTGGTGACCCCCATAGGGGAACTGTAGACACAGGTGGTAAAATCTCTGGACAGGCCGGCTGTATTATTCGGGAATACTCTAGAACTGATGATTTTACAGCCGGCTGGTGTCACTTCATCTGTTTCCAATGACAGGATTCTTTTTAGGGTGCAGCCATTTATCATGTAATAATCTGTTTAACCAATGCCGATGTTCTATTCAAGGGCCTCGGGGCTCAGGAACAAGGATCCACAGAGCACATAAAAGTTCAAGTGAAGAACAACGCTCTGGGCCTTTGAGCTTTCAACAATTATGAGGTAATGAAGAGGTTTTGTACCAGATAAGAGCATTGGTGTCCTACAACAACAACTAATAGTAGGTATAGAGGGCCTCATCTGGGGCCCCTAATAGCTACAAAGAACTACACATAACATTCATCATACAAAAGAAGACTGTCAGATAATTTAAATGCAGGGCTTTTTTTTCAGGGGGAACTTGGTGGAACTCAGTTCCACCATCTCTGGCTCAGACCCTTTGGTGCCCGCTCATCACAATCACTCTGTATGTAATGCAATCCTGGTATTTAATGCCCCTTTAAGACCCTCCTACTGTTTTCGTGAAATTTGACTGAACACACCAACTATTTAATGTGACTTGGAGGGTGTGTGTAGGGGGAAGGGTTTTGTGGGGCCGTGGTTAAGTTCCAGCTAGGGTTGCCACCTTTTCTTCAAGCCAAACCCGAACATTTTAGTGTCGTACGGCAATTTTTTTTGTAGTATACATTATAAGGTTGTAAAAGGCCTGGGGCACTGTTGGGTGTCCCAATGAGGGTAGTAATGCGGCATGCTACGCGCGCCATGGCGAACAGTAGGGGTGTCCAAATTGCATTAACAGTGTGAGGGGCTTATTAAACAAAAGCATTTTTGTATTCATAAAATATTCTTAGATTAAAAAAACAAATGTCACTGTAAATATATGAACTTAACCTACCTTAAAAGTGGTCAGTGTCAGTCAGCAAAACAGTGAACAGTGGATGGTAGAAGTAGAGTAATGGACGTCACCAGCATGAGAGTGGACACGATTGAAAACCTGGACTGTCTGGGTGAAACTCCGACATGTGGTAACCCTAACTACTGCTCGCTTAACCCATTCCATTTAATCAAATGTAATGAGGAAGTGATATAACACCTCCTCCCTGCCTGTCAAATGCTCTCTGAAAAGCAATCCAAATGTGGATTGCTCTTCAGAGGGCACCACATGTGTAAATGAGCCCTACGTCTGTTTAGCCATTCCAGTATTTTCTGTCAATTCAGTAGATAACTGGGAACAGGAACTGGACTATTAATGTTTACTTTGGGACATTGCTGAGTAACCTCATGGTCTGCAGCAATTACAAAAAAAACTTCCCTGGGCCCCATCTACTTAGCTGGGGGAAGGAACAGGACTATTTAGGGCCCTTTTACACTACTCTGCAGCAAAATCTGCAAGCAGCAAGATTCCTCTGTGTTTCAGATGTGTTTCCTGTGCGTTTTTGGGTTGCCTGTACCTGTGGAAAATGGACATGTGACTCAAAAACCCACCAAAAACTTGAATGGAAAGCTGCATTTTTGGTGTGGTTTTTCAACACCGCACCAAATATGCAGTATGGGTGATTTCTCAAAACGCACTGCACCCACAGTTTAAATCGTCCCATTGCAGAGTAAAAACACATCAGTGTGAAAGGGGCCTTAGGCTACTTTCAGAGTGGTGATTAGAGCTGGTGCGAATTGTAACAGTTCCTAATGTGGCTCTCAGCAGCTAGGTGTGGCTGCTGGCCCCCTTCACTATATTGACATTTTGCCAGTCCCACGTTCAGCAGCGATCAGCACAGGTAATCATTGGCCATTCAGAGAGGAACGAATAACTGTGGCCCCTGGTGAAATGTCATTATAGTGAAGGAGGCCTGCTGCCGCACCTACTCGCTAACAGCTGCACAGGAATCTCTAATACTTGCTGCTACTATTCACACCAGCCCCAATCGCCAAGGTGAATTTAGCCATCAGCTGTTAGTGCTTTGCCTTCCTTGAACAGTTTAATTGCTAATTTACAGCACATTACTTTAGGTGGACTTTAAAAAAAATTAGGGCAGGGAGGAAAAGAAGCTGGAGTCGGGCTTTAGGCAGTGGCGGCTGTTGCTCAAAATTTTTTTTGGGGGGGGGGGGACAAACTGAAAAAAACCAAAAACATCAATTGCAGCCACTGTGCCCATCAAACGCAGCCACTGTGCCCATCAAACGCAGCCACTGTGCCCATCAATTGCTGCCACTGTGCCCCATAGATTGCTGCCACTGTGCCCCATAGATTGCTGCCAGTGTGCACCCTGCCCGGCACTTACCTGTCTCGGGTCACGGTGATGTCCTCCACGCTCCCTCCGAGTCCTCGATGTCTTCTCCTGTCCTCTGCTATGATTGGACACCTGATAGGCATCCAATCACAGCGCCTGTCGCTTCAGCCAATTAGGTGACAGGTAACCAGACCCGAGCATCTGATTGGCTGAGAGGTGGGTCAGTGTTAGCAAGGCGATTTATTCGCTTTCCTTACACAACACTGTGTAAACAGCGAACGCACAGCGCCCACTGTTTACCAATTTGGAAGCCTATTAGAGCCTATGGCTCTAATCAGGCGCTTCCAAAAACACCCCCCCCCCCCCCCCCCCCCCGCTGTAATTCATATGCCTGGCGCCCGACAAGGGGCAGACACCTAAATAGGGGGCGCCAGTGGCAACCATAGATAGATTCATGCAATGCATGAATCTATCTATTGGTAAAAGAGGAGTGCAGGAGAGAGGGGGCGGCGCTCCTGCACCCTTTATGGACCTACTGGCTTTAGGCTTGGTTCACACTGGAGCCGGGCTGAGGATCACAGAGGAACGCTGTGCTTCCTGTTCTCCATTTCAGGACGAAATTGGGAATAAATCTATGTCTGAATTTGGCCCCGAAACAGAGCCAAAGTCGTACAGTGCAGTGCGCTCCGCAGCCACCCCGGAGATATGTGAACCGGTTCCATAGAGAGCCAGTCACATTCTCCTGCTATGCGAATTGAATGTGGGGAAACCCTCATCCAATTTGCATAGGTGTGAACCCAGCCTAAAGTGAAGCGGACATTCCCTAAAACTTTCTAAGATGCCAAAGTTGTTCAGGCACCTTAGCAGGACTAGTTAAAGCTTATCAGGGAGCAGCGGAGTAATCCTTAATGCAGTGGTTCCTATAAATAAATCAGAGTCCCGACAATCCGCCGGGGCATGTAAAAAAAGCAGAAGGCGGAGGTCAGTAGTATGGCAGAGGTAATATGTAATGCAGAGGGTAACCCTCAGTGGCCCACACACAGTAACAGGCAGCCCCTGTGCACATCAGTCTTGTCCATCCTGTCCCCCCCAGGTTCACATCCTCATAGATGCACACAGGCAGCCCCTGAGTTCAGCTTTTTATCCACCATGCACCCCCACATCCTCCTCTTACCAGCAGAGATAAGCAAGGCAACGACTCCCCATTAACTCCTCACCTCCTAACCTAACAACAAGGTTACCAGGACACATGAGTCTGATCAGGCTGGGGAAAGAACAGAAGTAGTTAATCCTTATCTGGCAGCAGCAATCTTTATGTCACCTCCAGGACCTCCTCCACTTCTCAATGAATCCGCCGGGCATGTAATTGCCGGGAACCGCAGCACATGGATTCCACCTGTGGCGTGCCCGAAAATCATCAAATAGTCCCAGTGGAGTAATTCTTGTACTGCGGCTCCCGGCAATTACATGCCCCGGCGGATTGATATACATAAGGGGACCAGGACTATAGTTTAATTGTCGGGAGCCACTGCACAAGTTTTAGTGCTCTGCTGACTGATTTAACTAGTTCTGTTCCTTCCTCAGCCCCCAGCTGCTGCCGATAAGCACTAGCTATGTTCCTTCCCCCGATCCCCAGCTTCCACAGTCCAATCTCAGTGAATCATGTGTCCGGGATCCAGGGAGACTGAAAACCGGACACATGGTTCAAAATGATTCAAAACCCGTACTGTCCGGGTGAATCCCGGACAGGTGGCAACCCTAGTTCCAGCACCTATTGTTTGAGAAAAAAAGCCCTGTTTAAATGTATTGGAGTAGATGGTCAGAGACTGCCGACATGATACAGGAGATGGTCAGGGACTGCCGACATGGTCAAGGAGATGGTCAGAGACTGCGGACATGGTCCAGGAGATGGTCAGAGACAGCAGACATGGTCCAGGAGATGGTCAGAGACTGCCGACATGGTCCAGGAGATGGTCAGAGACTGCCGACATGGTCCAGGAGATGGTCAGAAACTGCCGACATGGTCCAGGAGATGGTCAGAGACTGCCGACATGGTCCAGAAGATGGTCAGAGACTGCCGACATGGTCCAGGAGAGGGTCAGAGACTGCAGAGGCTCCAGGGCCAGAGGATGGGCACCAGGTCCCTAGGGGCCTTTACACAGCACTCTAATCAGATGCTTTTGATGGTCACTCAGCAAGGATCCTATAGGGAGAACACTGCAGAGCCCCCTCCCAATCCTCCCTTGTGGCTCCTCTGTGAGCCTAGCATGGCTGCAGGGAATCGAGAATGTCGCTCGGCTGAATGAACCTGGAAGTCGTCAGAGTATTTCTGGGTTCCAAGTTGTAAAATCATGACCCCAGTAGCTATGTGCTTTGTCTACCTTGTACCTACTGGCTGTAGGAAGCAGACGAGGCATTGCAATCTACTAGACCCGGATGCCTCTATAAAAGGTACCTGTTACTCCATACAGGGGATCGTCAGCCCACTTGTGAAAGTAATGAAATTAAAACTTATTTCCTGCAGACTGCTGCTATGGCTTTACAACAGGCACTGCTTGAGTGAAGAGTTGCATCATTCACAGACCTTGTACTATTCATTCACAAAGCATAGTGGCAAGACGGTGGGGATCCTGTCATTCATTTGCTCCTCCCTAATTTATTCCTTAGGCCCCGTTCACACCTGTCCAGTTTTAGGTGCGGTGCTTATTGCATCCTTCATACGCTTACATAAAAATGCATGTTATTTAGGCCTTTTTCACATGGGCTTCAGCTTGTATAAGAGCACTGTGCACAGCAAGATTTTACTTGGCACTGGCTGGGGGCCGGCAGGCTTACAGCGACACCGGCTGGGAGGCAGGCAGGCTTACAGCGACACCGGCTGGGGGGCCGGCAGGCTTACAGCGACACCGGCTGGGGGGCCGGCAGGCTTACAGCGACACCGGCTGGGGGGCCGGCAGGCTTACAGCGACACCGGCTGGGGGGCCGGCAGGCTTAAAGCGACAGGCTGGCAGACAACACTGAGACTTACATAGTTACATAGTAGGTGAGGTTGAAAAAAGACACAAGTCCAACCTATGTGTGTTGCCGTCGTTCAGGTGCTTAGCTAATAGTTTCTTGAAACTATCGATGCTCCCCGCTGAGACATCCGCCTGTGGATGGGAATTCCACATCCTTGCCGCTCTTACAGTAAAGAACCCTCTACGTAGTTTAACCACTTGAGCCCCGGACCTTTATGCTGCCTAAGGACCAGAGGTCTTTTTCCAATTTGGCACTGCGTCGCTTTAACTGCTAATTGCGCGGTCATGCAATGCTGTACCCAAACGAAATTTGCGTCCTTTTCTTCCCACAAATAGAGCTTTCTTTTGATGGTATTTGATCACCTCTGCGGTTTTTATTTTTTGCGCTATAAACGGAAAAAGACCGAAAATTTTGAAAAAAAATGATATTTTCTACTTTTTGTTCTAAAAAAAATCCAATAAACTAAATTTTAGTCATACATTTAGGCCAAAATGTATTCGGCCACATGTCTTTGGTAAAAAAAATGTCAATAAGCGTATATTTATTGGTTTGCGCAAAAGTTATAGCGTCTACAAACTAGGGTACATTTTCTGGAATTTACACAGCTTTTAGTTTATGACTGCCTATGTCATTTCTTGAGGTGCTAAAATGGCAGGGCAGTACAAAACCCCCCCAAATGACCCCATTTTGGAAAGTAGACACCCCAAGGAAATTGCTGAGAGGCATGTTGAACCCATTGAATATTTATTTTTTTTGTCCCAAGTGATTGAAAAATGACAAAAAAAAATAAAAATATTTACAAAAAGTGGTCACTAAATGATATATTGCTCACACAGGCCATGGGCCTATGTGGAATTGCACCCCAAAATACATTTAGCTGCTTCTCCTGAGTATGGGGATACCACATGTGTGGGACTTTTTGGGAGCCTAGCCGCGTACGGGGCCCCGAAAACCAATCACCGCCTTCAGGATTTCTAAGGGTGTAAATTTTTGCTTTCACTCTTCACTGCCTATCACAGTTTCGGAGGCCATGGAATGCCAAGATGGCACAAAACCCCCCAAAATGACCCCATTTTGGAAAGTAGACACCCCAAGCTATTTGCTGAGAGGCATATTGAGTCCATGGAATATTTTATATTTTGACACAAGTTGCGGGAAAGTGACACTTTTATTTATTTTTTATTTTTTTTTCATAAAGTTGTCACTAAATGATATATTGCTCACACAGGCCATGGGCATATGTGGAATTGCACCCCAAAATACATTTAGCTGCTTCTCCTGAGTATGGGGATACCACATGTGTGGGACTTTTTGGGAGCCTAGCCGCGTACTGGACCCCGAAAACCAATCACTGCCTTCAGGATTTCTAAGGGTGAAAATTTTTGATTTCACTCTTTACTGCCTATCACAGTTTCGGAGGCCATGGAATGCCCAGGTGGCACAAAACCCCCCCAAATGACCCCATTTTGGAAAGTAGACACCCCAAGCTATTTGCTGAAAGGCATGGTGAGTATTTTGCAGCTCTCATTTGTTTTTGAAAATGAAGAAAGACAAGAAAAAACATTTTTTTTTTTCTTTTTTCAATTTTCAAAACTTTGTGACAAAAAGTGAGGTCTGCAAAATACTCACTATACCTCTCAGCAAATAGCTTGGGGTGTCTACTTTCCAAAATGGGGTCATTTGGGGGGGTTTTGTGCCACCTGGGCATTCCATGGCCTCCGAAACTGTGATAGGCAGTGAAGAGTGAAATCAAAAATTCACGCCCTTAGAAAGCCTGAAGGCGGTGCTTGGTTTTCGGGGTCCCGTACGCGGCTAGGCTCCCAAAAAGTCTCACGCATGTGGTATCCCCGTACTCAGGAGAAGCAGCAGAATGTATTTTGGGGTGTAATTTCACATATTTCCATGGCATGTTTGAGCAATATATCATTTAGTGACAACTTTGTGCAAAAAAAAAAAAAAAAAAAAAAAATTTGTCTCTTTCCCGCAACTTGTGTCGCAATATAAAATATTCCATGGACTCGACATGCCTCTCAGCAAATAGCTTGGGGTGTCTACTTTCCAAAATGGGGTCATTTGGGGGGGTTTTGAACTGTCCTGGCATTTTATGCACAACATTTAGAAGCTTATGTCACACATCACCCACTCTTCTAACCACTTGAAGACAAAGCCCTTTCTGACACTTATTGTTTACATGAAAAAGTTTTTTTTTTTTGCAAAAAAATTACTTTGAACCCCCAAACATTATATATTTTTTTAAAGCAAATGCCCTACAGATTAAAATGGTGGGTGTTTCATTTTTTTTTTCACACAGTAATTGCGCAGCGATTTTTCAAACGCATTTTTTGGGGAAAAAACACACTTTTTTTAATTTTAATGCACTAAAACACGCTATATTGCCCAAATGTTTGATGAAATAAAAAAGATGATCTTAGGCCGAGTACATGGATACCAAACATGACATGCTTTAAAATTGCGCACAAACGTGCAGTGGCAACAAAATAAATACATGTTTAAAAGCCTTCAAAAGCCTTTACAGGTTACCACTTTAGATTTACAGAGGAGGTCTACTGGAAAAATTACTGCACTCGATCTGGCCTTCGCGGTGATACCTCACATGCATGGTGCAATTGCTGTTTACGTTTGACGACAGACCGCCGCTTGCGTTCGCCTTAGCGCGAGAGCAGGGGGCGACAGGGGTGTTTTTTTTTTTTTTTTTTCTTTATTATTTTTTTGCTTTTTTAATCTTACTTTTAAACTGTTCCTTTCATATTTTTTTTTTTAATCATTTTTATTGTTATCTCGGGGAATGTAAATATCCCCTATGATAGCAATAGGTAGTGACAGGTACTCTTTTTTGAAAAAATTGTGGTCTATTAGACCCTAGATCTCTCCTCTGCCCTCAAAGCATCTGACCACACCAAGATCGGTGTGATAAAATGCTTCCCCAATTTCCCAATGGCGCTATTTACATCCGGCGAAATCTAAGTCATGAAATACTCGTAGCTTCCGGTTTCTTAGGCCATAGAGATGTTTGGAGCCACTCTGGTCTCTGATCAGCTCTATGGTCAGCTGGCTGAATCACCGGCTGCATTCTCAGGTTCCCTGTTGAGACAGGAGAGCCAGAGAAAAACACGGAAGACGGTGGGGGGGGGGCATTCCCTCCCACGGCTTGTAAAAGCAGTCTAGAGGCTAATTAGCCGCTAGGATTGCTTTTACATGAAAGCCGACCGCTGGCTGAAAAGAATGATACCAAGATGATACCTAAACCTGCAGGCATCATTCTGGTATAACCACTCAAAGTCGTGAATGGCGTACCTGAAGACAAAAAAATGGTTAACAATGGTTAACAATAAAGCACAGTAAAGTGTAAATAATTACACACCGGAAAAACAAACATGATAAAACATAATAACAATAACAATAACAATAAAACATTGCAGAATAGAATACAGTAAAAAAGAGCAGAACAATAGAGAGAGAGAATAGAGAGAGAGAGAACAATAAAACAACTATTTTTTTTTATTTCATATTTTTTTTTTTTTTACACTTTTTTTGTAACTAACTTTTATAACGGTAACCGGTTCCAGGTTCGGGTCTCTCAAAATGCGATGGCATTTTGGGAGACCCTGTGAAAGTGTGCCTAGTCTGTGCAATGCTGTACCCTACGCTAATACTCAACTAGTGAATGGTAGCGTTCAAAACATTCACCAATGCAAAGACCAGGATTGTCAGGACAGGAGGGACAATAATAGCGGGCGTCACGCCTATATCCGCGCTTGCTGCAGACACGACATCTTTTTTGGGGGTTCGTTGGGTAGGGGTACTCGGGAGGACATAAAAATGCCTCTCATGCAGCCGACTGCATTTGGTTGGGGATGTGAATGGGGGAAGTACGGGCGCTGCAGAAGCGGTGGGTTCCCAATTAGGATTGGCGAATGCAGCAGGAAGGGCATTATGGGCACGACGGGCCTGTGTTTGTCTTTCTGGTGGCAGCGGGACACTACTTGTGCTTGCCATCTCGCCAGCTTGAACTGCACTTATGGGACTCGCCACGTCACCACGTGTTACTGCAGTGCTGGTTTGACTACGACCGGGGTGTACTAGGCCGCTGGCGCTTGCCAGTTCACCAAAACGCTACCAAAAAACTGTTAGCGATCGCAGGGATCAGGCCTGACTCTGCGAACGCTGCAGTTATGCTTTTAGTGTTTTGTAAGTGACAGTGATCGATCGATACTGCACTTGGGTGGGCTGGGCCGGGCGGAGGGGCAAAACGCAGGTGCTAGCAGGTATCTGGGCTGATCCCGCTAACACTGCGTTTTTGGGAACCCTAAACTGCTGGTGACGCTAGTATAGATCTGATCGGATCAGATATTGATGCGATCAGATACTATACCACTAAGGGTGGTGTACGGTGCGTGCGTGGGTGTTAGCGGTACTGGCGCTAATCTGACGCTGCCTGGGGCTGGTGCTTGCCAGTTCACCAAAATACTACCAAAAAAACTGTTAGCGATCGCAGGGATCAGGCATGACTCTGTGAACGCTGCAGTTATGCGTTTAGTGTTTTGTAAGTGTCAGTGATCGATCGATACTGCACTTGGGTGGGCTGGGCCGGGCGGAGGCGCAAAACGCAGGTGCTAGCAGGTATCTGGGCTGATCCCGCTAACACTGCGTTTTTGGGAACCCTAAACTGCTGGGGACGCTAGTATAGATCTGATCGGATCAGATATTGATCCGTTCAGATACTATACCACTAAGGGAGGCGTATGCTGCGTGCGTGGGTGTTAGCGGTACTGGCGCTAACCTGACGCCTGGGGCTGGTGCTTGCCAGTTCACCAAAATGCTACCAAAAAAACTGTTAGCGATCGCATGGAACAGGCCTGACTCTGCGAACGCTGCAGTTATGCGTTTAGTGTTTTGTAAGTGACAGTGATCGATCGATACTGCACTTGGGTGGGCTGGGCAGAGGCGCAAAACGCAGGTGCTAGCAGGTATCTGGGCTGATCCCGCTAACACTGCGTTTTTGGGAACCCTAAACTGCTGGGGACCCTAGTATAGATCTGATCGGATCAGATATTGATGCGTTCAGATACTATACCACTAAGGGAGGCGCATGCTGCGTGCGTGGGTGTTAGCGGTACTGGCGCTAATCTGACGCTGCCTGGGGCGACGCATATCACCGCCGGGCGATCGGGGGGCTAAACCTTTATTCGGTAATAAACGGCGGGTGCCCTGACACTATAAAAAATAAACAAACTAACCAGCGTCAACCGTAACGGTTATACGGTGATCAGTGGTGAAAGGGTTAACTAGGGGGCAATCAAGGGGTTAAAACATTTATCAGATAGTATATGGGGGTCCCTGACGCTATAAAACGCTGACGGCGAACCTAAATATTTACCTCACTAACTAGCGTCACCAGCGACACTAATACAGCGATCAGAAAAATGATCGCTTAGTGACACTGGTGACAGGGGGTGATCAAGGGGTTAAAACTTTATTAGGGGGGGTTAGGGGGGTACCCTAGACCTACAGGGGGGTAACAGTATCTGTCCCAACACTGTAACTGTCACAAACTGACACTATGCAGTAATCAGAAAAAAAAAAAAAAAAAAAAAAAAAAAAACTGCTGGTGTCAGTTTGTGACAGGGGGGGGGGGGGGTGATTGGGGGGGGATCGGGGGGCGATCGGGGGGGGGGATCGGGGTGTTTTGTGTGCCTGGCATGTTCTACTGTGTGTGTGTGTGTTGGTGCACTCACATTGATGTCTTCTCTCCTCGGGCCGGAACGGAAAATACCGACCCGAGGGGAGATGACATCATTTCCTTTGCTGCTGTTTAGCATACAGCAGCAAAGGAAGATTCTCATTGGCCGGCGGCGATCGCGAGGGGGGGGCCACGAACGGATGGTCTCCCCCTCATCACCGATCGCCGCTGGACAAAAGACGACCGCCTCGGGCACCGGGGGGGGGGGTCCGATCGGACCCCCCACCCGCGGAAGGCAAATCACGTACCCTGTACGTGATTTTGCCTGTCCGTGCCACTTTGCCGACGTACATCGGCGTGAGGCGGTCGTCAAGTGGTTAAGGTTAAACCTCTTTTCTTCTAATTTTTTTTTTCTACATTGAACCTCATTTGCCATGTAGTTGCCCACCTCATTAATTTGTTCAGATCTTTTTGCAAGGTTTCCACATCCTGCGAAGTTATTGCCCTGCTTAGCTTAGTATCGTCCGCAAATACAGAAATTGAACTGTTTACCCCATCCTCCAGGTCATTTATGAACAAATTAAATAGGATTGGTCACAGCACAGAGCCCTTTCACACGGGGCTGCCAGTTTTTAGTACTCCGCTTGCTCAGCGGGGATCCCTTCGTTGATCCCCGCTGAGCCGGCAGATGACAAGTCCGTCTATGCACTCTGTGCTGGGACGGCCCAGTCAGAGTCCGCTCTCCCCTATGGGGGATCGGATGATTACGGTCCGCCTGTCCGTTTTCATCCGATCCGCCAGACGGAAAATAGGGTTTCCATCCGTCTGGATTTTGCGGGGCGGATTGGATGTCAGCGGACTTGTCACCGCTGACATCCGTCGCTCCATAGAGCTGTATCAAACGACCGTTCAGATCCGCGTAAAAAAACCTGACAGGCGGATCTGAACGGTCCACACGTGTAAAAGGGGCCTAACAAGCTGAGAAATGCATACAGATACAATACATAGAGAAATACATCACTCAGGCGCTTCAGCTCCCCTACCTCTGTGGCGCCCGGTCGTATGTGTGTGTATGTATATATATATATATATATTTATATATATATATATATATATATATATATACACACACACATACACAGAGGGGAGGGACCTCATAGAAAACCTTTATTTATTTATATATATATATATATATATATATATATATTTATATATACATATATATAGTTTCGCTACAGCCTTCCTCTACCTTTTTTTTTTTGTGTGCTTTTTGCAGGGTTCCCTTCCCATGTGAGCAGTGACAGCGGTAGCTGAGACTGGCGCTAGAAGAAAGAGCTGTTCACCTGCCGAGAGCCGGGAGCAGACTGTGCGCGCCGCGCTCTGCTGCCTCTATTTATAACCCTGCGGCTCTTGTGACTCCTCCTACGTTGACGTCACGTGTAACCGTCTGCTTGCTAGTAGCTGATCACGTGACTGTAGCTAATCCGTCACGTGATTGTATCTCATCTGTCATGATATAATGTCTCCTCTACTGCGGACAAGAAAGATCAGCTGGAGAAATCCTGGCAGTGCGGGAGGTCACATGATCGCGCCGTTCCGCCCCCTCCTCCCCGCCCCGGAGTCACCATGGCGATGCTGGCTGAACTTGAGTGCTGGGTGATCGGTGTTCATTAGGTTCTGTGTTGGATGAAGGGACTCCTCTGTATTGTAGTTATAATGGAGAGAATGAGCAGTCCCTGTGTGGACCGCTCTGATCTGTCTGCCTGGAAACATGGAGAGACTGCTTCTGTGTTCTTATATCTGATATTCTCTGAGTTCTCTCACTATATTTATATATATATATATATATATATATATATATATATATATAGTTTTCCTGTGTGTGTCGTCCCCCCCCCCCCACCCTGATATCTATCTATGTGGGGGGAATGCATAGGAAACCATTAAAATATATATAATCTCATAGAACACCATGGGGTCCCTCTCCCCCCCCCCCCCTCGTTATATATAATGGTGTTTTAAGAGGTGTGTGTGTTAGAGCTGCACGATTCTGGCCAAAATGAGAATCGCAATTTTTTTGCTTAGAGTAAAAAGATCACGATTCTCTTGACGTAAAATCTTTCACAGTATACAAAAAAAATTGGGCTAAATTTACTGGTTAGATTTTTTTTTTTTTTTTAATTCATTAAAGTCATTTTTTCCAAAAAAATTGCAAATGAAAGACCGCTGCACAAATACCGTGTGACATAAAATATTGCAACAACCACCATTTTATTCTCTAGGGTGTCTACTAAAAAAATATATATGTTTGGGAGTTCTAAGTAATTTTCTAGCAAAAAAAAATGATTTTAACTTGAAACCAACAAATGTCAGAAAAAGGTTTAGGCCCCTTTCACACTGGGGCGGTAGGGGGCGTCGGCGTTAAAACAGCGCTATTTTTAGCGCTGTTTTACCGCGGTATTCGGCCGCTAGCGGTGCGGTTTCAACCCCCCGCTGGCGGCCGAAAAAGGGTAAAAACCACTCGTACAGCGCGGCTATAGCCGCGGTATAAGCGCAGTCCCATTGATTTCAATGGGCAGGAGCGGTGAATACACCGCTCCAAAGATGCGGCTTGCAGGAGATTTTTCCTTCTCCTGCCAGCGCACCGCTTCAGTGTGAAAGCCCTCGGGCTTTCACACTGAACAAACAGCAGAGGCTGTTTAGGGGCGGTTTGCAGGCGCTATTTTTAGCGCAATAACGCCTGCAAACCGCCCCAGTGTGAAAGGGGCCTTAGTGTTTAAGTGGTTAAACTTTTTTCACTTACACAGGAAGTCTTTTCCATTTACAAATTGTTACAATGTTTATACTTAAGTTCAACTGATAAAGAATGTTTTGATTCTTGGCAGACTGCCTGTTTTTTCTCTTCCTTTCTTTTGAGGGCTGTGGCTTCAGAAGAGCAGAGAGAATTCTTGGCATAGAAAGAATTGTGAAACACTTTAGTCAAGATCGCGATAACGATTCTTGACGATTAATTGTGCAGCTCTAGTGTGTGTGTGTGTGTGTGTGTGTGTGTGTGTGTGTGCACACACTATCTCACAAAAATGAATATACCTACAATACATATTTTGAGCTTTGACAGGTCCTTTATGCTCCTATACACAGTATCTCACAAAAGGGAGTACACCCTTCCACATTTTTGTGAATATTTTATTCTATCTTTTCATGTGACAACACTGAAGAAATGACACTTTGCTACAATGTAAAGTAGTGAGTGTACAGCTTGTATAACAGTGTAAATTTGCTGTTCCCTCAAAATAACTTGACACACAGCAATTAATGTCTAAACCGCTGGCAACAAAAGTGAGTACACCCCTAAGTGAAAATGTCCAAATTGGGCGCAATTAGCCATTTTCCCTTCCCGGTGTCATGTGACTTGTTAGTGTTACAAGATCTCAGGTGTGAATGGGGAGCAGGTGTGTTAAATTTGGTGTTATCGCTCTCACTCTCTCATACTGGTCACTGGAAGTTCAACATGGCACCTCATGGCAAAGAACTCTCTGAGGATCTGAAAAAAAGAATTGTTGCCCTACATAAAGATGACCTAGGCTATAAGAAGATTGCCAAGACCCTGAAACTGAGCTGCAGCACGGTGACCAAGACCATACAGCGGTTTAACAGGACAGGTTCCACTCAGAACAGGCCTCATGCTCAGTGTCATATCCAGAGGTTGTCTTTGGGAAATACACGTATGAGTGCTGCCAGCATTGCTGCAGAGGTTGAAGGGGGGGTCAGCCTGTCAGTACTCAGACCATACGCTGCACACTGCATCAAATCGGTCTGCATGGCTGTTGTCCCAGAAGGAAGCCTCTTCTAAAGATGATGCACAAGAAAGCCAGCAAACCGTTTGCTGAAGACAAGCAGACTAAGGACATGGATTACTGGAACCATGTCCTGTGGTCGGATGAGACCAAGATGAACTTATTTGGTTCAGATGGTGTCAAGCGTGTGTGGTGGCAACCAGATGAGGAGTACAAAGACAAGTGTGTCCTGCCTACAGTCAAGCATGGTGGTGGGAGTGTCATGGTCTGGGGCTGCATGAGTGCTGCCGGGGGGAACCATGAATGGCAACATGAACCGTGACATACTGAAGCAGAGCATGATCTCCTACCTTCGGAGACTGGGTCACAGGGCAGTATTCCAACATAACGACCCCAAACACACCTCCAAGAAGACCACTGTCTTGCTAAAGAAGCTGAGGGTAAAGGTGATGGACTGGCCAAGCATGTTTCCAGACCTAAACCCCATTGAGCATCTGTGGGGCATCCTCAAATGGAAGGTGGAGGAGCGCAAGGTCTCTAACATCCACCAGCTCTGTGATGTCGTCATGGAGGAGTGGAAGAGGACTCCAGTGGCAACCTGTGAAGTTCTGGTGAACTCCATGCCCAAGAGGGTTAAGGCAGTGCTGGAAAAAAATGGTGGCCACACAAAATACTCATTTTTGTTGTCAGTGGTTTAGGCATTATTAGCTGTGTGTTGAGTTATATATAATTTTTTTTTTTTTTTTGGGATATTTATTATAGCAAAAAGTAAAAAAAATTGCTTTTTATTCAAAATGTTTGCGTTTTATATTTTTTGCGCTATAAACAAAAAAAAAGAGCAGAGGTGACCAAATACCACCAAAAGAAAGCTCTATTTGTGGGGGGAAAAAAAGGACGTCACTTTTGTTAGGGTACAAAGTCGCACGACCTCACAATTGTCAGTTAAAGCGACCTAGTGTCGTATCGCAAAAAAGGGTTTGGTCAGGAAGGGGGTAAATCCTTCTGGGGCTGAAGTGGTTAATGAAGATGCAACATTTAGCAACTCACATGGTTTATGGGGGGGGGGGAACTGTGCAGATATGTTCCGGGAAGAGAAGGGAGTGGTGACCCCCATAGGGGAACTGTAGACACAGGTGGTAAAATCTCTGGACAGGCCGGCTGTATTATTTGGGAATACTCTAGAACTGATGATTTTACAGCCGGCTGGTGTCACTTCAGCTGTTTCCAATGACAGGATTCTTTTTAGGGTGCAGCCATTTATCATGTAATAATCTGTTTAACCAATGCCGATGTTCTATTCAAGGGCCTCGGGGCTCAGGAACAAGGATCCACAGAGCACATAAAAGTTCAAGTGAAGAACAACACTCTGGGCCTTTGAGCTTTCAACAATTATGAGGTAATGAAGAAGTTTTGTAGCAGATAAGAGCATTGGTGTCCTACAACAACAACTAATAGTAGGTATAGAGGGCCTCATCTGGGGCCCCTGATAGCTACAAAGAACTACACATAACATTCATCATACAAAAGAAGACTGTCAGATAATTTAAATGCAGGGCTTTTTTTTCAGGGGGAACTTGGTGGAACTCAGTTCCACCATCTCTGGCTCAGACCCTTTGGTGCCTGCACAATCACTCTGTATGTAATGCAATCCTGGTATTTAATGCCCCTTTAAGACCCTCCTACTGTTTTCATGAAATTTGACTGAACACACCAACTATTTAATGTGACTTGGAGGGTGTGTGTAGGGGAAGTATGGTCCATGTTTTTCGTCAGGTTCAGGAATTGCACCGCCACGAAAGGCGGGGTGTAGTTTGGCTGTGCCCATTGCCCATAGTAGGGGTAGTACTTGAGGTCAATGCTGCCCATGTTCTGGTTGGTGCTGGGGAAGTAGACTCTGCTGCCCAAGAGATTGTCGTCCTTGCCGGTACAGCTGATGGTGATGGAGCTGTTGGAGAACTTCGGGATGACTTCTGGTAAGAAATGTATCACCCGGTTAATTTTGATGAGCACACATGGCGTTCCATTGGCATATCCATAGGAGGTATCATCCAGCCCAGAGCAGTTACCCAGCAGGTCCCGTGTGAACTGACAAGCCTGCTTGGGGGTGGTAATGTTGTCCTGTCTGAAGTAGCCTTGAAATGTGCAGTCGATGCCCATTTGCTGCTGGGTGGATTGGTTATAATCTTTCAGTGCAGTATTGATGCCGTCAACATACGGCTGCCAGGTAGTGTTTTGTCCATTAAACGTGATCTGTAGGGATGGTATGTTGGGTCTGATCATTAACCCTTAGCTCTTCCTGCCGGGTACTGCACTGTAGGGGGAGACAGAGAGCACAGCACTGCTTTCACTTTGTAATGAATGTGACGAGCTCCCTGCACAGTGCTGAATACAGTTAGGATCAGGGAGCTTGTCTCCGCTCCTCCTATCAAAGTACTGTATACAGGGGGCCCTCAAGGCCCCCCTGCAGCAAGGGGCCCGGTCGCCATGGCAACCTCAGCGACCCCTATAATTCCACCACTGCTGGAGAGAGGAAGGAGAAGCTGCCTGAAAACTGTGAGTACAAGAGGGAGGGGGAGGGGCCAATGAAGAAGTTTTGTACCAGATAAGAGCATTGGTGTCCTGCAAAAACAACTAATAGTAGGTATAGAGGGCCTCGTCTGGGGCCCCTGATAGCTACAAAGGACTACACAACATTCATCATACAAAAGAAGACTGTCAGATAATTTAAATGTATTGGAGTAGATGGTCAGAGACTGCAGACATGATTCAGGAGATTGTCAGGGACTGCCGACATGATACAGTAGATGATCAGAATCTGCCGACATGGTCCAGGAGATGGTCAGAGACTGCCGAGGCTCCAGGGCCAGAGGATGGTCACTCAGCAAGGATCCTATAATGAGAACACTGCAGAGCCCCCTCCCAATCCTCCTTAGTGGCTCCTCTGTGAGCCTAGCATGACTGCAGGGAATCGAGAATGTTGCTCGGCTGAATGAACCTGGAGGTCGTCAGAGTATTTCTGGGTTCCAAGTTGTAAAATCATGACCCCAGGAGCCATGTGCTTTGTCTACCTTGTACCTACTGGCTGTAGGAAGCAGAGGAGGCATTGCAATCTACTAGACCCCGATGCCTCTATAAAGAGTACCTGTTACTCCATACAGGGGATCGTCAGCCCACTTGTGAGTGTAATGAAATTAAAACTTATTTCCTGCAGACTGCTGCTATGGCTTTACAACAGGCACTGCTTGAGTGAAGAGTTGCACCATTCACTTGCCCCCTTTGCGATTCAGAGACCTTTACTATTCATTCACAAAGCATAGTGGCAAGACGGTGGAGATCCTGTCATTCATTTGCTCCTCCCTAATTCATTCCTCAGACCCCGTTCACACCTGTCCAGTTTTAGGTGCGGTGCTTGTTGCATCCTTCATACGCTTACATAAAAAATGCTTATATAAAGATTCTCTACTTGGCGGCTCTCGCTATGCCGGTCGCCGGCCCGCAGATGGGCAAGCGGAGCCCGAGATACACAGCGGAGGGGGTGTGCGCACAGGGTGTGGAGAGCAGCCCAGGCACCCAGGTCAAAACTTCTGGTCGCAATGGTGACGTGGCGCCTGGGGTTTGTTGATCCCTGGTCAGAATTGCTGGTTACCTGTTCTCATTTTCTCACGCTGTGACAGTGCGTGAGGGAAGGACTGCCCCTGTGATTGTCCCTTTTATTGTGATCACAGAGCGCGCCAAATGCGTCTCCCCAGGGGGTTCTGGGAGGATATCCACGGACAACTGCGCTGTAGCGCGGTCGGGGGGTAGTTAAGCAAGCTGCTAGCAGGCTTTCAGCAAGCTTCAAGACGTTCTGAAGCTTGCCTAATCCCTTCATGCCTAAGCCTTTTTCTGACACTTGCTTACAAGTTAAAACCAGTATTTTTTGCTAGAAAATTACTTAAAACTCCCAAACATTGTGTGTTTATATACATTTTTTTTTTTTTTAGCAGAGACGCTAGAGAATAAAATGGCGATCATTGCAATATTTTATGTCACACTGTATTTGCGCAACAGTCTTACCAATGGAAATTTTTTGGAAGAAATACATGAATTAAGAAAAAAAAAAAAAACGTAAAGTTAGCCCACTTTTTTTTTTTTGTGTATAATGTGAAAGATGATGTTATGCAGAGTAAATAGATGCCTAACATGTTACGCTTTTAAAATTGTGCACACTTAAGAAATGGAGACTATTGTACTTGAAAATTTCCATAGGCAACGCTTTAATTTCTATAGGTTACCTGTTTAGAGTTAGAGGAGGTCTTGTGCTAGAATTATTGCTCGCTCTAACGATTGCTGCGATACCTCACATGTGGTTTGAACACCGTTTTACATTTGCGGGCACGACTTGCGTATGTGTTCGCTTCTGCACGTTCGCACAGAGGGATGAGGCGCTTTTCTTTTTAAGCTCCAGTAAACAGGAAGTGATGTCATGACATTGCTTCCAGGTTACTAGATCTGATTCTGGCTTCGTTCGGGTCTCCAGCCAGCCGAAGGATGTGCCAGCTGGTCGCTCGGGCCTCCCGGTGGGATGCCACGGAAGGCGGCGTGAAGGGGTTAAAGTGGGAGAGCCTTGGAAGGCGGCATGAAGGGGTTAAAGTGGCAATCGGCACTTCCATCTGTGTTCAACATTTACAAACTGGATCTGAACGGCACTTTAAAAGTAAAGTTTCAACAAATCTTGCTGAAAGCTCTGCAAATGTGCAAATGCTTTGTCAACGCTTGCTGCTCTTATCAAAAATGTGTGTAAGATGAGTTTAAAATCCAATACACTGCAGATGTAAAATGTAAATGAGCCCTCCTGGGCTTGTTCCTAAGTACTACCTGGGGCGGAGGGGGGGGGGGGGTGTAAAACCAGGCGGTTAATTACCAATTTTGCCACCCTGGTACTCAACCGCCTGGTTTTTCAAACCACCCCCCCCCCCCCCCCCCCGCAGTAATTAGAAACGAGCCCAAGTGGGCTCATTTCCATGTTGCCTCTTAACTGCTTGTCAAGCTTTGTTTTGTTTTTTTGTTTTTTTATTGATTCACCCCAGATATCCCTTTCCACCTCTCGCCGGCGTTTCTCGGCCTTACCGTTTCCACCGGTTCTCCTTGCTGGAGAGGAAGCTGTACCAGAGGATCTGCAGTGCAAGGATCTCCCTGCTTCCAAACCTGGTAGCCTCAGGAAATTTGGAGTGAGAATTGGTGATGTCACTACAGTGCTGCTCGCTGTTCTTGATGGAGGGGGAAGCTAAAGCAGGGGCAGTCCTGACATGAGGAAGCAAAGCCAGGTTCCTCTACCAAGATGGCTTCCTCCGCACAGAGACACAGTATAGAACATGGCATGGTAAGTCAGTAATGGGGAGAAGTTCAGCTGTAGGGAGACCAAAGGCAACACTGGTGACTAGTACTTCATCCTCTACTTGTTTTTTGTGCAGTTTCCATCTCTGAACCTCTTAGAAGTGTGTGTGTGTGTGTGTGTGTGTGCATTTTTTTTTTTATTTTTTTTTTTTGCTGGCTCAAAGGGCCTCCAACCTCTTACCTGATTTTCTCACCGCTCCTTCCTCGTTCACAGCAGGTGACACTAGGTATGGGGGAGCCTGTGACCACCTCTCCTCTGTCTGTGCTCAGGCCTAATAACCACTTTATAGGGTCCAGCACTGTCGCATGACCAAGGGAGTGACATCTTCTCTCCCCTGGTTCTCCAAGACCGCTAATTTCAACACTGGCTGCGTTGGAGGTAGGAGCTGTAAAGGAGTCCATATAAGGGGAGTATAGGTGGGTCACTAGGGGCCCTTTGCATATACGCTGTTCCTCTTTTCTCATGGTCAATATATCTGTGTCCATTTTTGAAATGCTTTTTTAATCAAAATCCCTTTTTATTTATTTTTTATTTCAGGATAAATGGATCGCCCATCAAGATGATTTCAACCAACTTCTGGCCGAACTGAACGATTGCCATGGCACAGCAAGCTCTGGTAAGATCTGTGGATGCAGAATTTGGACATATTATAGTCATCATAGTGCACTGATTGTTCACTGATTGCTTTAAATGCCACCCTTTTGCACCATGTTACACCTGTATTTAGGATGTAACATGGTGAAATGTGCTGTACGGATGATGACCCTTGGTTTGGATGGGTGTAGAGGTGCACTTGATATGGAAGGTCGTCACAGTTGGGGTTACTCTTAAAATCTTTTATTGAAATTCATTGTTCAAGTTATGAGTAGAGCCAACGTGTTTCAGAGGAAATGCCTCCCACTTTGTTAGGGCTGTGATGGTTGATGTGGTCGAGATTGGCCTTGGACCCAGGGGTCAAATAAGAATGGAGCATTTTAGGTGCTGTAAAATGATAGAGGACTGTATTTGACCTTCATGTCCAGACCTATTCCAACAATCGCAGCCCTGACGAAGGGGAAGGCATTTCCCCCGAAACACGTTGGCTGCTGTCATCACTTGTGAACCGTGAATTTCAATAAACCTTTTTAAAAAGCAACCTCAAGTGTGATGAACTTCCATACCCAAGTACACCTCTACACCCATCTGAATCTATCTTGCTTTGGCACGTTTCTGTCTCTACCAGAGAGGTAGCAGCCGAAACTCCAATGATGCTCACCCACATCTTGCCTTCAACCGCCATGTATCTCTGTGATGGAACAGACAACAAAGGTCCTGTGTGCAAGACCCTGTGAATGTGTTGAATTACAGCCTCAGCCAAGCCACGCCCCCAATGCTTTATATATATTATATATATATGTATGTATGTATGTATGTATGTATGTGTGTGTACGTACGTGGCTAGACTATAGCAAATAAGTTGCTTATCCAAACACAATCCTTTAACCAGTTGTGGACCCTGGACATACTGTACATGCCTTTAAATGTTATCAACATGTACAGGGTGTGTAGTCCCTTCTCCCACTTGCTGGAGATTCCCAGCTGTCATAATGATAGTTGCTGTGTAAATATAGAAACTGCTGCTGTCAAAAGAAAGGATCCAATGGCACAGTGTTTATAAACGTTGTTACTTTTGTATCTAATCTCATTCATCTGCAGATCAAAGGGATGAACCTGACAAGTTAGAAGGAAAAAAAGTTCCAATGTAACCCCTTTAACCACTTTCTTACTGGGCACTTAAACCCCCTCCCTGCTCAGGCCAATTATCATCTTTCAGTGCTTTTGAAAGACAATTGCGCGTGGTCATGTAACACTGTAACCATATGAAATTTTTTATAATTTTGTTCACACAAATAGAGATTTGATTGGACCCAGCCGATCACATGGGTAAAGACCCACGTCATCTGCTCTTTACCGAGATCAGGCGCTGTAAAACTGGGACAACGTCATGTGCACTATTATTCACGTGCTGAAAAATCACCTCCCACCAGCCGTATAGACCAATAACGGCAGGTGGAAGGTGGTTAAACTAATGTT
Organism: Lithobates septentrionalis; assembly: GCA_037952835.1. NCBI lineage: Eukaryota > Metazoa > Chordata > Amphibia > Anura > Ranidae > Lithobates > Lithobates septentrionalis. Next base: position 469,366 of record JBBDGP010000995.1, read on the forward strand.
TTTCAGCATGTGAATATTTGTAAAATATATGATGTGGCCCTTCCACTGAAAAGTTTGGAGACCCTTGCGTTTTTTTGTTTTTTTTTATTATAATGGAAACGGTATCACCATTCCAGAAAGCGAATGACAAATCATATCCATTACAATTCAAACATTACAGTGTTTTCATAGGGCCCACATATTGTGCTCCTAAGTACACTTCTATTCAGTAACACAATCTGCATACAGAACATTATGTTTGACTCATGCCACTTTTGTCGGCCGGCAACACTGTTCCTCTTAAGGCCTCTTTATTGGCCTCACTGATGGGCACTGTTGGGGCTTTACTGTAATCAGGGCACTGATGATCAGTGCCTTGATTACGTATACAGGTCTCCCCTGTGAGGAGCTGCCGCTGATGGGCTATCCTCTTCTCCCTCTGTCAGTGTGAGGCGAGGAGAGCCGATAAACGGCATCTCCCTGTTTACATGTGACCAGCTATGATTGGACACAGCTGATCACATGGGAAAAGAGCCGCGGCTCTTTACCGAGATCAAGGTCACTCTGTGTCCCCAGGGACATGGTGTGTCCGCGATTGCCGCGTTGCGTACCGAGACTGGGTGCCGTCATATGACGGAGTTCCAGAGCCGCCCTGCTCTGCCATTTATTTGTCTATACGGTGGGCGGGAGGCAATTATACTCAAGGACCTAACCTGGTCCAAACTAGAAAAAGCAAAGAGAGAAGCTAGGAAGATGCATAGAAGAGAAGAAAAGAGAGAGATAAAAGGGTTGGGGGGAATATTATGGGAGGAAGAGAAGAAGCTCTTTAGATCCAAAATCATAGAGAGGCTACTGCTGAGAGGTTAGAGTGGCTGTTCTCTGTAAATGAACTGTGGAGTCCAAATTTCACAATATTTCTCATGTTGGCCTTTCAGCGCCATTGTAAGATTCTCCATTTTCCTGGATCTCAGTGCTCCTGGCTAGCCAATAGGATCTGGTTGGCAGGGTGGAGCTTTTCCATAAAGCTGGAATATACGCCTTTAACACAGCAGTTAAAGTGTCATTAAAGCCACATCATAAAAACTATCAATAAATTGTGTATTACATGCTGTTCATACTAAGTCACTATGCGATTCGTTTTCTGTATTCTGCAAAAAACCTGGTTGATCCTTCTGCTCTCCATTTCCCCCGTCTGTCCATGTCCCCATTGCAGTTAGGGATTTTGCAGAGCAGTATTGGCAGCTCTGCACATGCTCAGTTTTCAGTGAGTTTCTGTGCTGAGCATTTCCTCACATCTGAGCAGCCCATGTGACTATAGAGTCACACATGTGGGCCTATACACAGTGGTAATCGACAGCCCACTCCCTGCCTCCTCCTCCATGCACACTAACCAGCTAAACACAATAGGGGTGGGATATTACGTGTAGATTGATGGAGGCTTCACCTCCCTCTTATTCTAAGACAGGCTGGGGGAGCGTGGCACAGCATATGACTGGCAGAAATCCGCCCACATCATGTTATTGGCAAAAAATAATAAAGATTTAATTTCAAATGTATATTTGTATGACAATTTAAAACAGTTTATTGCAATTTAATTATTTATTTTTACTCTGTATTCCAAAGGCTTAGGGTCCTTAACAACCAATGACTCATTCAGCTGTCAACTGAAGTGAAAACTTGTAAACTGAAGTCCCAGCAATTGGAGCTGTCAAAAAAAAAAAGGAAAAAAAAAAGCAGCCAATGTTTATCAACAACATTGCTCAGCCAGATAAAAAAACATTGTTTCTTTTTGTATTGTACTTATTTTCTTCATCTACAGATCAAAGGGATGAACTTCAATCTGTAGATTAGGTCAGTGTAACCACTTCAGCTCCGGAAGGTTTACACCCCCCCCCCTTCCTGACCAGGCGATTTCCCCCCCCCCCCCCGATACGGCACTGCGTCGCTTTAACTGACTATTGCGCCGTTGTGAAATGCTGTACCCAAATTTTCCCCACAAATAGAGCTTTCTTTTGGTGGTATTTGATCAAATAAATAAATAAATTTAAAAAAGGCCATTTTGGAAAAAAACTATTTTTTACTTTCTGCTATAAAACATTTCCAGGGATATTTTTATGTGGGCTTTTTTTTACTAGTTATGGCAGTGATCAGCAACTGATAGCGGGACTGCGGCAGGCAAATTGAACACTTTTTGGGGACCAGTGACACTAATACAGTGATCAGTGCTAAAAATACACACTGTCACTGTACGAATGGCTGGAAATGGGTTAACATCAGGGGCGATCAAAGGGTTAAATGTGTGCCTACAACTAAAATGTGCTTTCTTACTGTGGGGGAGTTGCTTGTACTATGGGATATCAAAAAAATGGAGGTTTAAGAAAAAATCTGCTATTTGTCAGCCAACATCCCAATCTTGAATATGGTACAAAATTTCCCCTTAGGGGTGGGACTTTTAAAGGCATAGATTGTGAGACATACAATGTATTAAAAAATATATAAAGTAGTTTTATTTAGACAACATATCAAAATTAATGACGTAATATTCATACAAACATGTATTACAAAATATCTGTGCAAATAACTTTCGCGTGCATAATATTTCTGAAATATCATAGAGAACATATGCACTCAAAATATGGACATGTAACAAATGATCATATGCATTCAATGTTTCCTACGCGTTGCGGAGTGTCCTACACTCCTTCTTCAGGGATGATCCAATATGCAATTTATTCTAAATGTAACAATGTGTCCCGTGAACCATCAGAGCCATGGAAGAATGGCCAAATGAGCCAAGGAGGCACAGATAGATACAGCAAGGGTTAAAGAAAAGAATTCCTGGTTGATGGGGGAAGTGGGCGCAGGAAACACCTAAAACAACCCGGGACCGCATCAGCAGGAAGCTCAAAAGGGTGCTGTGTTTGCGCAGACAAAGGCAACATAGGATGAAAAGACACACTGGGTCAGGAGGATATGATGTTCATCCCTATTATCATGCAGTATAAGCTGATAAATATATAGTATCGAGTCCATATTACAGATACTGTTCAATGGCTTGAAAAGGGTCCAAACGGAGCCTCAGAAACATCCCACAGATGCACACATCCAAAGGAGACGCAGTCTGAGCCAGTGTGCACCACTGATATGTTGCCTTGGCAAGAGCCACAATGTGCTGTGGCTCTCTCCAAGGCAACATATCAGAGGTGCACACTGGCTCAGACTGCGTCTCCTTTGGATTTGTGCATCTGTGGGATGTTTTGAGGCTCCGTTGGGAGGGGGGTTCAGATACCTGTCTAAGACAGGTATTTGCACCCACTTCCGGGCATAGACTCCCACGGGAGTCTATGCCTCTTCCCGTCCCACTGCGCTGTCTGCTGGGACGGGTCCCAGAGACAGCACGGACCATTCAGATTGCGCTGCGCAACTCGCACATGCGCAGTAGGATTCCCATACCAAAGATGGCAGGGGTAGCATCCGAGGACCAAGGGACGGTTCGGCCTCGGGTGCCGACATCGCTGCACCCTGGGACAGGTAAGTGTCCATATTTTAAAAGTCAGCAGCTGCAGTATTTGTAGCTGCTGACTTAAAAAAAAAAAAAAATTGCGGGACTCCCTGTTTAATTAACTCTTTATTACCTTCTCCATTTAATTACTATTTTCCTGATGATTTTTTTTTTTTTTTTTCACTTCTATTTTATAAACTATTAATAATGAAAACCTTTTTTTGTTAATATTTTTCCACCTTTAACATATACCGTATTTATCGGCATATAACACGCACAGGCGTATAGTACACACTTTAATTCTAAGAGGGAAGTTTCAGGAAAAAACTGAAATTTAAAAAAAAGAATTTTGAAGCAAAATAAGGGTCAGTGCCCATTAATGCAGCCTTTATCAGTGCCCATCTGCAGCTTCGCCATTATCCATTAATGAAGCCTGATCAGTGCCCATTTGCAGACTTGCCATTGCCCATCACTGCAGCCTAATCAGTGCCCATCTGCAGCCTTTCCCATCATTGCAGCCTAATCAGTGCCCATCTGCAGCCTTGTCCATCATTGCAGCCTGATCAGTGCCCATCTGCAGCCTTGCCCATTATTGCAGCCTGATCAGTGCCCATCTGCAGCCTTGCCCATCATTGCAGCCTGATCAGTGCCCATCTGCAGCCTTGCCCATCATTGCAGCCTGATCAGTGCCCATCTGCAGCCTTGTCCATCATTGCAGCCTGATCAGTGCCCATCTGCAGCCTTGCCCATTATTGTAGCCTGATCAGTGCCCATCTGCAGCCTTGCCCATCATTGCAGCCTGATCAGTGCCCATCTGCAGCCTTGCCCATCATTGCAGCCTGATCAGTGCCCATCTGCAGCCTTGCCATTGCTGGAATAGACAGAGTCAGATCTCCTGTGTGCTCGGCTCGCAGACTCGCAGTCCCGCCCATTGGCCCGGCTCCTATCATGGACATAACACCGGTCCAATGCCGGGACGTCAACGCTAGGAGCCATCCAGGAGGCGGGACTGGGCGCGATGCCGAGCCGAATACAAAGGAGATCTGGCTCTGTCTATTTAGGCAGCGCTTATTCCTCCTTCCCCTCTGACGCAGCCCTATATTGGCATATAACACACACATGTTTTGCCCCCTATATTAAGGGGGGAAAAGTGCGTGTTTTAACCAATAAATACGGTATTTACACGTTCCACATTGAAAAAAGCGCAAAATTAAACTTCATTTGTAAATACGTTTTTTCTTTATAGTACATCACGGGACACAGAGCCGTAGTAGTTACTATGTGGGTTATAGGCCACTTTTAGATGATGGACACTGGCATACCCTAAGACAGGAAGTCCACTCCCTATATAGCCTCTCAGTTTTTTTGCCAGTGTCTTAGGTATTGGTCATGAGTAAAGATGTGCTATGCTGAGCTCCACTGGAATATTCCTTTGCTGGGGCTAGTTATGCAGCCGGATCCATTCAAAGTGTCTTTTCAGGCCGAATTGAATGGTACCCGGGCCTCATGGCGGAAGAAACGAGGTTTAGCCCGTAACTCTTTTCTTTTTAGAGAGCTGGACCCTGGGATCCAGTGCTTTGGTTTTTTCAGCCATAAAGCTTCCTGGTGGGGTGCTTTACGGGTCCAGGGGTGTGGATCCCCCAATAAAAAGGGGCCCCGGCTCCTGAAGGTTTTTTAACGAAGCCCACCGTGAGGGGTGAAGATTGGGTCTGTTGGTTTTACCACAGAATCCCTGTGGCGGGAAAGGTAAGTGGAGATTCCTAAGGAATTTTACATTTTCTTATGGATTGTCTCCTTTAACCGCTTCCCAGGCGCCTCACGCAGATAGGGCACGTACAGGCAGATTAATGTACCTGCTCCATGACCATGATCGCGGGTCCCACGGACCCGATGTCGCGATACCCACGATCGTCTCACGGTGAGGAAGAACGGGGAGATGCTGATGTAAACAAGCATCTCCCCATTCTGTCTAATGACACTCTCATTGGTCACGCTCCCTGTAATCGGGAGCGGTGATCAGTGTAGTGTCACACACAGCCCCTCCCCCCACAGTTAGAATCACTCCCTAGGACACACGTGACCCCTACAGCACCACCTAGTGGTTAACCCCTTCACTGCCAGTGACATTTTTACAATATTCAATGCAATTTTTTAGCATTTAGCACCCGATGTCTCCGCCATAATGTCGCAGTCGCGATAAAAATCGCTGATCGCCACCATTACTAATAAAAAAAAAAAAACTATCAATAAAAATGCCATAAAACTATCTCCTATTTTGTAAAAACTATAACTTTTGCGCAAACCAATCAAATGCTTATTGCAATTTTTTTTTTTTTTTTCCCCAAAAATATGTAGGAGAATATAACCGCACAATTGTCAGTTAAAACGACGCAGTGCTGAATCGCAAAAAGTGCTCTGGTCTTTGGCCAGCAAAATGGTCCGGGGCTTAAGTGGTTAAAAAGTAAATGTCATGCCTAAAGTCACCACTGGGGGCTGTATAGAGCGCGTACCTTGTCATGCTTTCCATAGATCACTCTGTGTTGGCAGAAGCTGCAGGCTCCCTCCGGCTAAGCAATCACAGGCCTTTGGTAATATGTTGGAGGGGGGGGGATTTATTTCTAAAAACACCCCCCACCTGGGCAGAAGCTCTCACCCCTCTTCCACAGGATAGGTAGGGGGAAGCCCAGAACGATCGGCGCATGCCGCTCCGTTCGTCCACCGCCTCTGTACGGCGGTTTGTCATATCATCGCCTCCACCCCCCCAACAAATGCTGATCCCGTCGGATCGGAAGCCCGCACTCACACGGGAAACGGTCTTTTTTTTTTTTTTTTTTTTTGTGGGGGGGGGGGGGGGCGCTGTGGCTTGGCGTGGTGTTGGCATGTGGCAACGTCCAGCACGGGAGTGCTTTATATAAAGGCTCCATTTGGCAGACTGCAACTGATGGAGGGACACGAGCAGAAGGGGGCATGTAAGTGGTGACACAGGCATTCCCTTGACACATTTATTGAGCATCAGGCTCAGCATTAATAGCAGCGGCAGTTGGTGGACTATTTGCTCAAGCAGTGGGTGTAATTTCTTCTGGTAGTACCTCTGCATTTGTGCATCGGGCTGTGGTCAGAAGGGGAGGTAGAAACACCCCAAAAAAGGGCTTAAAAAGGTCTCCCTCAAGCTCTAAAAAGCCTAAACTCATCTCTACAATGGCATCCTCCCCTGAGAGGGGGTGACTGGTCAGAGTGAGCCATCGGGGCCATCAAATGTTGCAACTGTTTCCAACACTGCAGCCCCTGTCTATATTACTGAAGAGGTTTTTTCCTCAGCCATGATAGGTTTGGAAGAAAGGTTAGCAGCTTTAATTGCATCCTCCCAGAGTGGGACAATATGCGACAGGTCCCCTTCCATTTCCCAGGACCCTCAAACTGAGGAACTGGGGGCCGGAGAAGATGAATTTCCCTCATGGGACCGTGATGAGGCTGATGACTACTCTTCTGAGGGGTCAAATGCGGAAGGATCAGCTTCACAATCTGAAAGATTGATGGTACAATCTCTTACTGATTTGGTCCGCTCCACATTTATGCTACCCTTAAATGAGTTGGTTGATAAGCCCACTTCTTGTTTGGGTTCGCTAAAGCCTCCTCAAGCTGTGCATGTCTTTCCTGTCCATTCATTGCTGCAAAAGCTTATGTATTCTGAGTGGGATCACCCAGATAAGCATTTTTTTTTTTTTTTTTTATTCTAAAAAGTTTTCAACACTTTATCCTATGGAGGAAAAATTTACTAAAGTGGGAGATACCAGCAATTGACGCTGCTACATCCTCTGTGAATAAAAGTTTGACTTGTCTGGTAGACAATGCTCAAATGCTTAGGGTTCCAACAGATATGAAGTTGGAATTCCTGTTAAATGCATTTTCTTTGGCAAGTTCAGTGACTCAGCCTGCGGTAGCAGCAATTGGTGTATGTCAATCCTTGAGAGACCAGTTTAAACAGGTGCTCAAGGCTATTCCTGATCAGCAGGCCCAGGATTTAGCTGAGCTACCAGGGGCTTTATGTTTTGCAATAGACGCCTAGAGAGATTCTATTCTTCAGGCCTCGCGCCTTACACTTGGGCTGGTGCATATGCGTAGAATACTATGGTTGAAAAATTGGTCAGCCGATGCGCTATGCAAGAAGCAAAAAAAATTTCTAGTGGAAAAAGTACGCTTTTGCCAGTTAGGAAAAGGAGTAAACGTATTTCATGTAAACGAGCTCCTTCTCTAGTGCCGGGGGCATCGGCCTCCAGGCAGTCACGACTGCCTTCGCTGTCAAGTTCAAGAGGTAAACCTCAGGGTCAACCCCAGGGACAAAAGAAGTCCTAGGGAGGAAACCTACAAAACAAAATACTAAAGCCTCTTTATAAAGGGGTGCCCCCGCTCGTTCGAGTGGGGGGAAGACTTCTGCCATTTTTAAGGGTCTGGCAGGAAGAGTGTCGAGACAGATGTGTGGCTTCCTCAATAGCGCTAGGGTACAAACTAGAGTTCCGAGAGTCCCTGTCTCGTTTTCTCAGATCAAACATTCCCAGGGATCCAGAGAAAAAGAAGTCTCTCTTTCAAGCATTGGACCATCTTTTGTCTCAAAAGGTGATCTCGGTGGTCCCCATGGAAGAGCAGGGATTGGGGTTTTATTCAAACCTTTTCACTGTACCAAAACCAAATGGAGATGTCAGACCCATTCTAGATCTCAAATATTTAAACCAGTTTCTGAATATCCGCTCTTTTCGCATGGAGTCAATCCGATCAGTGGTCTCCATCCTACAAGGTGGAGAACTTCTGGCGTCAATCGACATCAAGGATGCATACCTCCATGTGCCTATTTTTCCCGCTCACCAGAAATATCTACGTTTCGAGGTAGAAAATCTTCATTTTCAGTTTGTAGCTCTGCCTTTCGGTCTAGCTACTGCACCTCAAGTGTTTACAAAGGTCCTGGCCCCTCCTCTAGCCAGATTAAGGGCCCAAGGTATAATGATTATAGCTTACCCAGACGATCTGCTATTGATAGACCAGTCGGTAGCCCGCTTAGACCAAAGTATTGTCACCACAGTCCACTACCTGGAATACCTAGGTTGGATTCTCAACCTAGAGAAAGCTTCCTTAAAACCATCAAGGAGATTAGAATACTTGGGTCTGATCATAGATACATCCCAGAAAAGGGTATTCTTGCCCCAGGAGAAGATCAGCACCATAAAGGAACTGATTCAGGTGGTCAAGGCAAAAAAGAATCCTATTCGGCTTTGCCTGAGATTGTTGGGAAAGATGGTAGCTTCATTCAAGGCCGTTCCTTATGCCCAGTTTCATTTGAGGCTGCTGCAAAACAGTATCCTATCGGCTTGGAACAAGAAGGTCCAAGCTCTAGATTTCCCAACGTGTCTGTCTCCAAAGGTGCGCCGGAGCGTCAGTTGGTGGTTGATAACCAAGAATCTGCAGATGAGAAAATCCTTTCTACCAGTTACCTGGAAGGTGGTAACAAAAGATGCCAGCCTTTCGGGTTGGGGAACAGTCCTGGAAGAGGCGACTGTCCAAGGGAAATGGTCCAGATCAGAAATGACCTTGCCCATCAACATTCTAGAGATTCGGGCAGCCCGCTTGGCCCTGAGGACCTGGACATTCAGGTTGCGGAATTGTCCTGTCAGGATCCAATCCGACAATGCCACAGCAGTGGCCTATATCAATCACCAAGGGGGCACGAGAAGTCGTGTGGCCCAGAGAGGTGAATCATATCCTAACTTGGGCAGAAAACAATGTACCTTGCCTATCGGCAGTCTTCATTCCAGGAATAGAAAATTGGCAGACGGACTACTTGAGTCACCAGCAGTTGTTCCCGGGAGAATCGTCCCTTTACCCCGATATCTTCCTGGCAATATGCCGAAGATGGGGGATCCCAGACTTGGATCTGTTTGCGTCCAGGTTCAACAAGAATATCAACAACTTTGTGTCAAAAACAAAGGATCCGCTAGCATGCAGAACAGATGCCTTGGTGTTCCCGTGGAATCAGTTCACACTGATTTATGCATTCCCTCCCATTCTGCTGCTTCCACGACTTCTTTGCAGGATCAAGAAAGAAGGGAAGTCGCTGATTCTTGTGGCCCAGAAGATCTTGGTATGCAGAGATCATGAGGATGGTGGTAGGGGACCCATGGACTCTACCACCACGTCAAGACCTTCTTTCGCAAGGTCCGGTATTCCACCCTACCTTACAAGTGCTAAATTTAACAGTTTGGCTATTGAGACCCACATTCTGAAGAAGCGTGGGCTGTCAGGTTCATTGGTATCTACCTTGATTAATGCAAGGAAGCCGGCCTCTAGAATCATATATTATAGAGCCTGAAAGGCATATGTTTCCTGGTGTGAATCCAGGGGTTGGCACCCCAGGAAGTATGTCATAGGTAGAACCCTTGACTTTCTGCAGATGGGGTTAGAAATTAAACTGGTCTTGAGTACTATCAAAGGCCAGGTCTCGGCCTTATCGGTATTATTTCAACGACCACTTCGCATTCTTTGGTTTGTAGCTTTTATTCAGGGGTAACACGGCTTAATCCTCCGGTTAGGTCACCCCTGAACCCTTGGGACTTGAATTTAGTTCTGTCGGATTGCAGAAACAGCCTTTTGAGCCGATACGGCATATTCCCTTGGTCCTTTTGACAAGGAAACTCGTTTTTCTGGTAGCCATATCTTCTGAAAGAAGGGTTTCAGAGTTGTCTGCTCTTTCTTGTAAAGAGCCGTTTTTAATTATTCACAAGGATAAGATAGTATTGCGTCCTCATCCTGACTTTCTACCGAAGGTAGTGTCAGGTTTTCATCTAAACCAGGATATTGTTCTACCTTCATTTTTTTCCAGAACCCTATTCTACAGAAGAAAAGTCGCTACATTCGCTTGATGTGGTGAGAGCAGTCAAAGTCTACTTGAAGGCGACTGCTCTAAAAAACAGATGGTTTTTGTTTGTGTTGCCTGAAGGTCCTAGAAAATGGCTCTGTGTTCCGTGATGTATGATGAAGAAAATAGGATTTTTATAACAGCTTACCTGTAAAATCCTTTTCTTGGAGTACATCACAGGACATAGAGGTCCCTCCCCTCTTTTAATACACATATATTGCTTTGCTACAAAAATCTGAGGTACTCCCAGTAGTGGGAGGGGTTATATAGAGAGTGGACTTCCTGTTTAGGGTGTTCCAGTGTCCATCACCTGAAGGTTGCCTATAACCAACATAGTAACTACTATGGCTCTGTGTCCCATGATGTACTCCAAGAAAAGGATTTTACAGGTAAGCGGTTATAAAAATCCTATTTTTAATGCTTTGTATTATTGCTGGCAGCTGAAGTGTAAACAAAACTGTTGCGGTAGGTATCGGTAATTGGTATCGGCAAGTACTAAATCTGTACTCGTTGGGGAAAAAAAAAATACACCCTGTTCCAAATTATTATGCCAATGATATTTTTCTCATTTACCTAAATAATTGATGTAAACAGTCAGCATAATTCTCATGTTATCAACTATTAAGAGTACAATTCAAATTTTATTGAACAAACCTCCTAATGGTAAGTTTTTTTGTTTTTTTTGTTTTTTTTTAAAACTTAGTGCACTGTTCCAAATTATCACACACACAGCAAGTTTCAAAACACTTTATAGGTTGTAAAGGACTGAAATTTGCCATTTGTTGTGTTTGCAGCATATTTACTGAAATCGAAAGCTATTTCAGTCAAACTTTGAATAACATTTTTAACTTTTTAAACATTTTAACAGGTCACATTACATTTTAACATAGGACCCCTTATTTGATAGCAGCCTTACAAGTCTTGCATCCATTGAACTTGTGAGTTTTTGGACAGTCCCTGCTTAAATTTGTTTGCAAGATCTTTTTCTTGAGGATGCTCTAAAGGTGGCCGTCCACCAACCATCCACTACTCCATCCATCTGGACCATCTAGGGTTGCACGGCACTCAGTGAACAGGACTGTTTGGAAATTAGTCTTCATGTATTTTTCTGCCCAATGCAGACATTTCTGCTTGTGAGCATTGGTTAGTGGTGGCCGAATGGAAGGTTTATGCACAGTTGCAAGACTCTGGAGGACTCTACACCTTGATGTCCAAGGGACTCCAAAGGCACCAGCAGCTTCAAATATCTGTTTGCTGCTATGTAATGGTGTTTTAGCAGATGCTCTCTTGATCCGATGTATGGATCTGGCAGAAATCTTCCTCAATGTGCCTTTATCTGCATGAAACCCGTCTGTGCTCTGAATCAGCCACAAATCTCTTAATAGAGCGATAATCACGCTTACGTTTTCGTGAAATATCTAATGTTTTCATACCTCGTCAAAGGCATTGAACTATTTCATTCTTTTTTTCTTTTTTGCCACATCAGCAAAGTATTTTTCCGGGAGTCATCATTCAATAACTTAAAATTCAAATTCATCCCTTCATTTCGTCACATCATAGTGGCAATTTTATTCTGCATTTTTACAAAACATATATAACACAAGCAGATATTTATTACACATATTTCCCCTTTAAGACCCAACCCGAGACGCCCCCCCCCCCAATCCCTTAACCATACCTCAGTTGTTACCCCCCCCCCCCCCCCACACTAAACTCCTTGTCTACCCCAGTAACTGCTCCACTAGCCCCTATGTCACCACGAAGCAAAGACCAGGTCTCTAAACTAAATAGCCCATATCTCAGCGGCTCTTGGGGAGTCCTTAAACTCCACCCATGCTCTCTACTTCGTTTCGAAGGCCGCCATTTTCATCCCTTCGCTAAACCTTAGGTATTCTAAGCTGTAAATATCGTTGATTTTGTTAAACCAGTCCCTCATCGTAGGTCTTTCTTTCTTTTGCCAATACCTAGGTATGAGACTTTTGGCTGTATCGATAAGATTTGGTAGTAGCGTTTTCAAATACGTTTTTGTGGGCAATTAGCTCATATGGAAAAGACATACCCAAGGGTCGTCGGGTATGTTAATGCTGGTGATATCTTTAATGAATCCCCTCACTTCCCTCCAGAATATCATGATTTCCGGACAGAACCACCGAATATGGGCCATTGACCCTAGCTCCTTGTAGCCCCTCCAGCAATATTGTGAAGTATCATTCTGATATTTATGTGTACGATCAGGGGTCAAGTACATTCTGGCCAGACACTTAAAGTTTAACTCCAATATTTTACAATTAACTGAGGTAGCGGATGATCTCCTCAATATCAGCCACACTTCTGGTTCTGTAAGCTTCCTTTCCAGTTCCTTTTTCCCATTTCCCAATAAAAGTCGGGACTTCTATATTCCCCAGCCCTATCAAAGCTTTATAGATCTTAGAACCCCCCTCCTGTTTTTATCAATGCAGATTTTCTCTAGTGGGAGTAGGTTGTCTGCTGGTCTAATAGGCTGCGGGAGTGAGTCTATAAAATGGTTCAATTGATTGTATCGGCATGTATTAATGACTAACAGATTTTTCTTTTCCTTGAGCTCCTGGAATGTACATATTTAATCCTGGCACATTACATCTTTTAGTTGGCCGTTTTTCCTCCAATATCCAGTTGCCAAACCACTCCTCCTTCCCTGGTGCAAAGTAATCTGAATCCTTAAGTGGGATTAGAGGTGAGTTAAACCCCCAGTGCTCGCTTTTGTGCAATGTGTCCCAAATGTTGAGTGCGTGTCTTGTGATATCATGTGTTACGATGCTACATTTTCTTAAGTGAGGTGGAATCCATATTATTTTATTCAGTTTAGTTTCACTAATTTTATTTTCCATTTTTACGCAGTGTTTTTCTACATTATTTTTAACCCAGTCTATTACCCTTGCTAGCGCTATAGCCTCGTAGTACTTACGAATATCTGGTGCCTCCCCCCCTTACCCTTCGCTTTTGTCAATTGTGTAAATTTCAAGCGTGGTATTTTTCCTCTCCAAATAAATCTTAAAGCGGGGTTCCACCCAAATTTTGAACAATATCTGTATGTATTCTCTTCCTTGCCTAGATGCTGACATGCCGTTTAAAAAAATTTAAATTGCCGTAACTACCTTTTTTATTTTTCTATTCTTCTTTGCACTTCCTGGTTCTCCTCCCGTGGGAGTAGGCGTGTTTCTAGCCTCTCCCAGACTCCTGGGAGCTAGTCTCAGGCTTCCCAGGATGTCACTGAGCATGTGCGGGAACGAGCGGTGAATGCTGGGAGCACAGCATTCACTGCATCCAGGAAATAAATGCTTGTGGGCTTCAAATGCCCACAATGAAGATGGAAACTGCCTGCAGTGAATAATATATGTTATTCTTTCTGACGAAATCTGACACAGGCGGACATATTACACACAATATGTGAGTATGTAATGCTGAGAAGAAAAGTTTGTGAATGAACTCAAAAAAAAAAAAAAAACCATAGATAGGTGGACCCCCGCTTTAAGAACATTGTGTGTAAACTTCTAAGGTATGTTTGTGGGAGCGTTATTGGAAGCATTTGCATTTTGTATGTAATTTTTGGCAGTATTACCATTTTATAGATATTTATTCTCCCTGCCCAGGATAGCTGTCTGTATGAGATTCTATTTAGTTCTTGCTTTATCTAATTGAGAAGGGACATATAGTTCACCTGGAAAAGCGTCTCTATTGATGTAGTGATTTTGACCCCTAAATTTAGTTTTTTTGATATGAATAGTCTCCAATTTTACTAATGTTGATATCCAGGGATTACAGCAGTGGGCAACACGCTAAGGATGGAGAAAATCATATACCAGCATAGGGGTTGTGCCGCCAAGTTCGAAAAATTGTGGGAGCCGTGGCTGGGAACTCCGGGATTGGCCCCGGAGGACCTGGTCATGGATAGACTCCTGAGACTTAATGCGGGCTGAGAGATCCCACGCCCTAATAATCTGACAGAACATGTATTTAAATGCAGATGTATTGGAAGCCATGTAGGGTATCTTGATTGTGGGGTGTTTAGGGGAGAATGGCATGTCATATTATTTTGCATGTTTGTGGCTTGGCTCTCAGGGAACTGGGGGTGATATACCTTGTTGTAATTATAAGGCTTATGAATCTCTGGACTGTATGCTGTCAATTTTCAATAAAGAATTTTTTCTGGATTAAAAAAAATGTTGATATCCAGTGTTTCCGATTCAGTCGGATTAACTTTAAAGTTGGATAACTTCCCATATTCTAATAAAGTAGACATGATATTCGGGAGGGAAATCCTCGGGCGTGTTACATAAAGCAGGATATCATCTGCAAAGGCAGCTAATTTATACTCATCTTTACCGATTGTTACCCCACTGATGTCCGGGTTCTGCCTGATCTTAGAGAGAAGGGGTTCGAGGGCTAATACAAACAGCGGGGAGAGTGGGCACCCCTGTCTTGTGCCATTGTACATTTCAAAGGGCTCCGACAGGACCCCATTTATCCTCACTCTTGCAGAAGGTCTGGAATATAGTGCCCCTATCCATCTACAGATCCTATCCCCAAGGCCGATCTCCAGTGTGCCCATCATGAAGTCCCAGTTGACTCTGTCGAACGCTTTTTCAGCGTCTATTGACAGAAGTAGACCCGGGGCTCCACTCTTTTTCATTTTCTGTACAGCTAAGAGGGTTTTAATACTATTATCGCGTCCCTCCCTTCCCGATATAAATCCGACCTGGTCTGGGTGTATGTTCTTGTTTATTATTGGTTTCAAACTTGCCGCGATCACTTTTGCGAATAATTTCGTGTCCACATTTAGGAGTGAGATGGGTCTGTAGCTGGAGCATAAGGTACAATCTTTATCTTCTTTAATTATAATGGCAATATTAGCTACCAATGCTTCTCTCCTCATTTCCCCTTTATCCCTGATATCGTTCATGTAAGAGCACATTTTGGGTATTAAATAGTCCTGATAGTTTTTATAGTACAGGACCGTCAGCCCATCAGGGCCTGGGCTCTTGCCTACCTGCGTCTCCTTAAGTGTCTTTCTTAATTCATCCTCAGTTATGGGGGCCTCTAAGGATGTTTGTTCCCTTTCGGTTATTTTAACCATACCAATATCTTTTAAATATTTTTTTATTTTCACACGTTTTTTTTTTTTTTTTCCCTCCTCCTCCAGAGTGTCATTTTTATTTATAGCATATAACCCCCCCCATAATATTCCTGGAAAGTTGCCGCAATAGCTGTATCTTTATAACTGATCTCACCTGTCTTAGTTTTTATTTTGTCAATATAGTTATTGTTTTTCTTTTTGCTTAAAGCCTTTGCCAGGAATCTTCCAGGTCTATTACCTAGGTATCTTTCTTTTTTCACAAGGTTGTATAACTTTCGGTTTTCTTGTTCTCCCGCATAGCCTCTCTTCTCTTTATATAGGCCCACCAGTATCTCTCTGTCCCCTGTTAATTTATGTTGTTGTTCAAGGTCAAAAATGTATTTTTGCAGGATTAATTTGTCTTTTACCTGTCTTTTTTTTTTTTCCTCCGAAACCACCATCATTAAGATACCTCTGATGTATGCTTTTGTGAGCCTCCCAAACTATAGCTTCTGATGTCTCGCTCGACGTATTTGTTTTAAAGTAGAATTCCAGTTCCTCCTTAATTTACTTGTCGGTTTCTCTATTGTGGAGATCTTCATTTCATCTCCAATTGTTGCATAAATTTTTACGTTTACCTATTTTCAACTGTAAACTCACGGGTGCGTGGTCCGAGAACGTCATTGAACCTATTTTTTTACTCTCCACCTCCTCGAGGAGCCAATGCTCCACTAAAAAAAAAGTCTAGTCTAGAGTACGTTGCGTGTACGGGGGAGTAGAAAGTATAGTCTTTTACATTAAAGTGCTGCAGCCTCCAGACGTCTACCAATTGGCATTGACGCAGCTTCTTTTTCAATTTGTTCATCCATACCCCTCCAGTCCCCCGGGCACGCGACGTACTATCTTTCCCTGGCTCAAGGCACAGTTTAAAATCTCCAGCTATGATGGCCCCCCTTTAAAAGGATTCCCAGTAGGTACATGCTAGGGTTGTTGTTCGGGCCGTACACGTTTGCTAATGAGCAATCAAACCCGTTAAGTTTACCTTTTTAAGAACAGAAACCGTCCCTCTGGGTCAGTCATTCTCTCTAGCGTGAACCTAACGTCCTTTGCGAAACCAATCGCAAATCCTTTTGCTCCCCTGGTCGGGGAATCCCCGTAGAACCACGTCGGGTAGTCTCTGGAAAGAATTCTCTGGTTCTTGCCGAGGAAAAGGTGCGTCTCCTGTAACAAAACTAACTCTGCTTTAAGAAATTTCAATTCGCCCACTATGTTCGCACATTTTATGGGAGAATTGAGACCCCTTACATTGTACGAGATTATGTTTAACTCAGACATCTTGTTATTTGTACAATGAGGAGGTCTTTGCTTATCCTTACTAGACTAGGGAGTGGGAAGCACTGAGGTGAATAAGAGTCTTCAGCCCCCCTCCCTCCCCTTACCCCCCCTCCCTCCTGCGTATCTCACTCTCCCTTACCCTACCCTTTCCCCAAACTCTCCACCCCCCTCCCACCCACTTGGGGGTAACAGGCCACCCCGTGGCCCCACTAACAGCACCCGGCCCCTTGGTTAGCCCCCTGAACTATTTCATTCTTTTCGTCAGCAGAGAGAACCTTCTTTTTTTTCCCCATATTGCTTGAACATGGTGCTCTGCTTAATAATGTGGAACACCCTCCTTTTAGTAGTTTTTTTTTTCCTTTTAATTGGGCTCACCTGGCAATCTAATTATCACGGGTATCAGTGATCAAAAGAGCCCTGAGACGCAATGCCATCCATGAGTTAAACTGAAAAACAAAATATTTAATCTTTGTGACACTGAAATAGAATTTGCATAATAATTTGGAACAGGGTGTAATGGCTGTGTGTTGAGTTATACAAGCTGTACACCCATTAGTTTACATTGTAGCAAGGTGTCATTTCTTCAGTGTTGTCACATGAAAAGATATGATAAAATGTGAAGGGTGTACTCACTTTTTTGGTATACCGTATGCAATGGCTTCACTTTTCGGGTAAGAGTACAAGCAACTGTGACAGTTATCATTTAGGACATGCCAACTGTTCAAGTGATGGGTTTAGTTCCACTTTAAATTCCATGGAGACCAGTCCTCTTCTTCCCCCCCCCCCCCCCCCCCACAACATAACATATAAGCTCAGATGAAGAGGAAGTGTAGAACCCCTGAAATGTGTTGGCTTTTCTATCTCAGTAATTAAAATGGTTCTAAAGGCAGAAGGTTTTTTTCTACTTTAATGCATTTTATGCATTAATGTAAAAAAGTGCATGCACGCAGTTCCTCAAGAGCAGGGGGGAGGAGCCAGGGGCATCACCAGAGGACCCAAGAAGAAGAGGAGGATCGGGGCTGCTCTGTGCAAAGCCACTGCACATTCAGCAAATGAAGTTTGATCATGTGGTTGTCTTCTCTCTAGGTTCCATTAACTAGACAGATATTGGCAGGATCATTGACAAATGTTGATCCTTGTTCGCGTATGTCATGCAGATGAATAGTGCCCATTCTCCTCCTTCTGTGTGTGTGTGTGTGTTTGTTTTTTTTTTTAAATTCTATTTAGTAATGGGTTTATTGTTTTTGGTGCGCAGTGTAAGCTACTGGTTCATCAACAGTATCTACATTTTTTATGAATAAAAAAAAAAAAAAATTACAATTTTCTCAATCGAGTGAATAGATTGCTAAAACTGGAAAAAGTGAGGGATTTCCCAAAAACCTCTTGAAACGGGTGTCAGGATAGAATTGAAGCCTCCTCCAGATTGTAGAAGAATGCTGGCTTACTAAATGTAACCCTCTATTTAAATAGAAGCCAAAGAAGGAATTGGTAATAAAATCTCATATAAAACTTCTGGGTAAACACCCGGTTACGCAATGATGTCAATCAGGAAGCTCCTTCCTACGTGTTTTGTCATATGACGTGTTTCGGGGCATAGCCGTGAAAAAATGTCTTGGTGCGTTCGCAGCTTAGTCTGGTCCAAAATACTGTATCTGCATTAGTGCAGTTTTCTTGTTAATGACACAGTACCTACATATTGCTTCAGTGCATGATGCTTATATAATGGATCAATTCCTCAAGAATTAATGTGTTTCGCTCTTTGCCCAGTTCTGAAGAAGCGGCAAAGCACGTTGACAAATGTGGGCGCTTTAATTTATGGGCAGTCAATGGACTTACCGACTTTGGATAATATACACGTTTTTGTGGTATTATTAGTCTTATGAGTTGTATATTTTTAGACCTGAAATGTGAACAAAGCATATCCCTCTATAGTGTGTGCTTGTCTCAATTAAGAGCACTAAGTGTCATTTCTGTCTGCTGCCTTCTTCCTCTGCTATCAGCATAGGTTACTTCTGACAAGTTCTCCTGATACCAAGAGAAAAATGGTGGCAGGGGAGGGACCTCCAGCTGATTGACGGCCTCAGCTCTGTTGCTGTGTGGAAGAGTGTGTCCCTTCCAATCAAGGCTCAGAGCTCTCCTCCACAGGAGGACGCTCAGACAAGCTTTATAAATTCGTGACTTTGAACAGATGTAGTTGAGAGAGGCTGCAGATAAACAGGTGCAACTTATATAGGGGGATTTGTTTCATCTCTGTGTATCACCTGAGGCCAGTCACTTCACTGGGTATATTGTAGGGTTTACAACCACTTTAAGACTTGACTAAATTAGGAAACTTTTATGGTCAATATGTGAATAAAATTTGACTTATGTCTATATCTTTGGTATGTGTTAGAGTGTTAATTCTTTCCTGTGAATACACCTAAAGTCCTCACCAAATGTGTGGGTATTCTTTTATGAATAATAATGAACAGCACCCTTTAGTCTTGATCATTGTTTATGTGGTGGCTGTTGTTAAAAGCAAAGGTGGTTGAAGTAGTGGACTCCTACTTGGTTTTTCTGAAATATCTGCAAAAGTACTAATTTGGTTAGAATTTGTCAACCAGGCAATTCTAGATTTGACTAGAGTTTCTGTACTGACCGATTTTTATTTTATTTTATTTTTTTTATTTTTATTTTTTTTTCAGTAAATCAAATTTCACCATTGGATTAAAATTGGACAATTGCATTGTTATTGACCAGCTTTGGGAACCCTCAGAACATATTACCAACCGATCCACAGCATTGGTTTTGTGGAACTCGGCCTTTTGGATCTTGACCTAACTGGATACCAGGTGTCTGCTCCTACCTGTTCCATATTGCGCAATGAATGTTTGTCTATATTTTTAATTGCATGATTGGAATACGTGACTGGAGAAGAGTTACAACAGAATACCGGTATAAACAGATGATTCACAGCGGATCGCCAGTCTAATCAGTGAGCTGACAGAGTGCAATTTAAGTATGTACCTTGAAGGAGACATTTTATTCAGCCTGAACGTCTTCTGATTTATTTGTGTCCTACTCCACTTTTGTTTTAATGTAGTAGGTGGACTTGTGATTCTCAACAGATTGCTGCAAGTTATTTATTACGATTCATTTGTTTTGGAGCACATCACTATTTTTTTATTTTTAGTATAATGGAAGTGAGTATTTAGCGCACTTTTTATTTATCTATATACCATCAATGAAATGCAGCTCCCGGACACCAGCAGCACTCATGCAGCCCCACAGGAAGACACTCACTGCAACCACCATGTTTCACTAGGTTGTTGGTCCCCTCCCACTGATGTCACTTCCAGGATTTGCATTCCACGCTGATCCTGACAGCGCGGCTGCTCCACCAGTATCCTCAGAGCTGTGGCTTCCATCTGCTGGCTTCTCTGGAACGTTCTGCTGCTATATAGTGACATCTCTGGGAATCTGAGACACACTGGGACCACCAGGATGCCGGATCACCTTCTTTATTTTACACATGATGCGCTCCTTTCATCATCTATTTTGTAAGTGGTTTTAATCCTTTTGGGATAATAAATGTTTTTATTTCTGCACTTAGAGGCGCCTTCTTTCTGTTTTATTGTGTATAACTGACATGTGATTAGTCACAGTGATCACATAATACCAGGGCCAGCCCGGTACAACAATCTGGGTACACAGCGGGTGACAAATCGTTCACTAGCGACACACACAAGGTGGGCGAGCAGGAGGAAGTCATAAGACGTGCTTTCAGGATACTGGTGCTCCTGCCTGCCTGGCTGTATTATTATAACAGGCTGGGCGGGGGATGGTTAAAAAATAAAAGGCGTCATACCATTATTGAAGTAAATCAAATGGATAATTCCAATCAACTTTGTAGACTTAATAGATTTTGAGTTGTTGGTTTGAATCCCGACCACGAATCTACCTGCACAGAGTTTGCATGTTCTCCCTGTGCCTGCGTGGGTTTCCTCCGAGTACTCCAAGCACATTCTGGTAGGTTAATTGGCTCCTGTCTAAATAGTCCCTATTTATGTATGAATGTGAGTAAGGTACCTTTAGATTGTAAGCTCCTTGAGGGCAGGGACTGATGTGAATGCACAATATATATGTAAAGAGCTGTGTACATTGGTGGCGCCATATAATGTAAGTACCTGTAATAAATATATTGAACAAATAAACGCAATCAAGTAGAAATCAATCATAACAGAATCCCACCAATCAGTCTGTAGACTGATTAGAAAGTAATTTGATCTGCACATTCAATAAAGGTTTATTTAAAATGGTATTAAATCCAAAAACAAAACTGTATTATATTGCAGCTTACCAATTCTTAGATGTGGTGACTGCATTAATTTTCTTTTTTAGACTTCTTTTCACCTGGTGAACCAGCTAGTAAATCTAGTTGTTTTTAATTTTATTTAACAGACTAAGCTGTGCAGCAAAATAGGCAGCTAGAGTCTTGAGACAAATAGGGGTGCAAACAATGATCAGCTTTTATTCATTTATGAATGTTGCTGTAACTGCTTTTAAAGTGTTCTATATTGAGTTTAGTTTTAAAGGCTAAATGTACTTATGCACCATGTTACACCCCTATTTAGGGTGTAGCATGGTGCAAATTATTTCCCCCCACACCCTTACACGACACCCCTCCCCCCCTATTAAAGCGTGTGAGGGTTCTTCTCCCCTGCAGCCACTGTCACTTTTACATTTTGCTCTGCCAGCATGTCATTCATTCACAGAGATCTGAGAATAAATGAACTACAGGTTCCATCTGCCACAGTGGGAGATGGACTTGTAGTTCTCAATGTACTATGAGTGCAGTAATCAGCGCATTTGTAGTCCACTGACACTTCCTGCAGCTCTCCAATTGAAAGCCTGTACAGAGGTACCTGTAAAAAAAAAAAAAAAAAAAATTGCACAAATATGTGCAGTTATTTTTTTTAAGGTGACCTTACCCTGTATTAGTCAGGTCCATCTAAATCTGCTAGTGCATCTAACGCTACCCTCTCCCCATATAAACAATGTTGCTGTCCAAAGTTGTCTCTATTGCACCTCCATCCAGAGTGGAGACACCATAAGACAGGAGTGTGTTACTGACCAAATCACCAGGTGAAAATAAAGGGGGGGGGGGGGAAATCTGTGTGCACCAGTTTTAGTAATCTTCTCCAAAGTGTCCATTCACACCCAGGCGCTTACAGGCACTTAGGTGCAGGAGTGTTTGAAAGAAAAAGAACCCAGGGCCAGCCCGATTAGGAGAAGAGTATTTAGCCCTTGACATGTGTAAATGCGTCCAAACATGCTTAAGCGCAATTAAATGAACGAACGCCCAAGCACTTAATGCATCTAAACACATTTACAAAACGCATGTTTTAACGCTGCTTTTTCCTCCCGTGGAGCAAGGCATCCAGGGGAGGAAAAAAAGTCCAGTGTACATGAGGCCTAAGCCTGGTCTCAGCACTGTCAAAGTGGCACAGGTCACCTACTCAGAAACAAACAAAAATTTTTCAAAAAATTTGAGGGGCCAATGTGGAGGGAAGGCCAGTAGGTAAACCGAAGGGCATCCCTCATGCAGCTTCCTGGGCCCATGACAAGTATACTTTAATGTTCTCATGTTTTTTAATACTTTTTTGTTTTTATGACCTATCTTGGTTACGGGTAATTCTTTGTTTATGTCCTGTTTGTGTTCATGTTTTTCAGTGGTTTACAGACCATGTACAAATACCGTTCACATTCGGCCTTGACCAATGAAAGCTTATAATACATTTTTTGCGTGAACAGTAGTTGCAATGCATTTTTATTGGTTTTTTTTAATTAGAAATCTTAAATAGTTTGAAAACAAACTAAAAAAGGAAAGAGACACATGTCTCCTTTCACTATGACAAGTCTGAAGTTTTTGTAGTTAGAATTCTTCTGTATGGTTTGGGGCAACATCTATCCCATGTTTGGAAGCAGTAAAAGTGAATGACCCGGCCAATGGTTAAGCCTGGTACACACGGGGCGAATATCGTCTGTTATCGGCCGGTTCAACAGAAACCAATCAACATTCGGCCCGTGTACAGCAGCCGCTCTGACAGAAGCCAACCGAATGTCTGGCTTCTGTAGAACAGGCATGCCAGAAAAACATCTGCTGATCAGCGCTTGCACCCAATGGCGTTGAGCGTTGACTGGTGTGTTCTGGTGGGGGCCGCCCCCCTGTCAGAACACAAATACTCAGCGGGAAGATCGCTGTACTAACATCTGATGGTAAAGAGAACACCTTGTGAGCTCTTCAAAATACTCGGCGTGTATCAGGCGCAATGCAGCACCTGCCAATCACCTGCATGTTTACCGAGTCATTCAGGTTTGAAGCGCTACCACACTCTGGGACTGATTAGCGTTAACAGATGCTAGAACCTCCTGTTAAGAGTTCCTGTTTTAAGAGTCCTTCTAAAAGTCTTAGATCACCAACAGAAAAAATTGAGTGTCCCATTCATGATGTCAGTGTAGGTTTGAAGATGAAAATTAAAATTTGTACCAAGCAGTAGCACAAACAGGACCTATTTCAAACACTTTAGAGCTTGAATCCACACCATGCATGCTTCATAATACACAAGAGTTGAAAATAAATAATTTTACTAATAAATAAAATATATATATATATATATATATATATATATATATATATATATATATATATATATATATATATATATATATACACACACACAAACGATCAGTTTACAGAAATACTGACAGAACAGTAGCACAATAAAACTTGGTGGCCCAAAGTAATAGCCCGATGCTTTTGTTTTAAGAAAATGACATGCTGACACTTCACATGTGCCATTGTTTTCAACCCCAAGTCTTACAATGACATACTAAGACTTGAGGTTCAAAACAGTGGCATACTGACACATGGGGACCAGAATGATGAATTACTGACAACTGGGGTTTAGAATAATAACACTGACATTTGGAGCCCCAGAAAAATGATATTCTGATACATGGAGGGGGCAGAACAATGTCACATTGACACAGGGGGTCCAGAATGATGACATACTAACACTTGGAATTCAGAATATTGACATTTACACTTGGAGCCCCAGAACAATGACAAATTGACACATTGGGGTCTGGAACCATGACATACTGACACATTGGGGTTGATTTACTAAAACTAAAAGTGCAAAATCTGGTGCAACTGTACATGGTAGCCAATCAGCTTTAAACTTCAGCTTGTTTAATTAAGCTTTGACAAAAAAGCCTGGAATCTGATTCAGATTTTGCACTCTCCAGTTTTAGTAAATCATCCCCATTGAGAGTCTGGAACCATGACATACTGACACATTGGGGTCCAGAAGAATGACACTTTGAGTTCTAGAACAATGTTCCACTGACACTTGGAGATCCCAGAATAATGACACACTAAGGCAGGCCATACACAGCTCAATTTGATCCATGTATGGGCAGGCTGAATGTACCAAGTTGACCAATCGATCAACTTAATTATCACTAGTGGCTGCTACTGCCCTGACCCAACCCCCCGACCCCCCCCCCCCCCCCCCGGCGAGGGGTTCTCGCTTCAACGCTGTCTGTGTTGATGGGGGAATTGAGCTAATTTCTTTCCTGCAACCTGTGGTTACAGGAAAGAAATAAGCTCCGTGTTTGGCCGGCCTAATACTCCGAGGTCCCAGAACAATGATACACTAACATTTTAAAGCCCCAGGACAACACAATTAAGCCAGGAACACACTACAAGTTTCTTTTCGTATAACCCAGCAGGTTGAACGAAAAAAAAAATGTCAGCTTTGGTCGGACACGCTGTACTAACCATCTGACATTAGTACAGCGATTTACCCCTGCTGAGCTGTTCGAACGCGCCCCCCCCCCGCCAGAACACTCCAATCAGCGCTCTCTGCCATTGGCTGAGAGCGCTTATCAGGAGTCCATCAGCTGCTGGTTTTCCAGCATGCACATCCGACAGAAGCCGGACAGACCGACATACTCACGGGCCAAATGTTGGCCAGTTTTTTTTTTTTAACCGGCCGATATCTCCTGACATTCGGTCCGTGTACCCGGCTTAACACTTGGAGCCATAGAACAAAGACACACTGACACTTGGAGGTCCCAGAATAATCACACCCTGGCACTTGGAGGTCCCAGAACAAAGACATGCTAACACTCTGAGGTCCGAGGACAATGATACACTAACATTTTGAGGTCCCATGACAATGGCACAATAACACTTGGAGCCCCTAAACAATGACACATTAATACTTTGAGATACCATAAGAATGACACGTTGACACCTGCAGCCCCCCAGTTCAGTCTAGTTCGAGCCATGTTGGATAATAGAGTCATCTATATTAGAGCCCTTGCACACTGGGGCGGTGGGGGCGTCGGCGGTAAAACGCCGCTATTATTAGCGGCGTTTTACCGTCGGTATTCGGCCGCTAGCGGGGCGGTTTTACCCCCCGCTAGCGGCCGAGAAAGGGTTAAATACCACCGCAAAGCGCCTCTGCAGAGGCGCTTTGCCGGCGGTATAGCCGCGCCATCCCATTGATTTCAATGGGCAGGAGCGGTAAAGGAGCGGTATACACACCGCTCCTTCACCGCTCCGAAGATGCGGCTAGCAGGACTTTTTTTACCGTCCTGCCAGCGCATTGCTCCAGTGTGCAAGCCCTCAGGATTGCCAAGAGTTTCCATTTTCAGCCACAAGCCCTGCTGAATATAAACTTAGAAATAGGATCCTCTAAGCATTGCATTTTTTTTTTTTTGTTGGCTCTGACTTCCGCGTAGACAGTGTCATCTCTTGGTTGAATAAGCTCCATGTTTGAGGATCACATTTTACAGTTTTAGATATAAGGAGCCCAAACTGGCAGTCTCCCCGGGGTCCTCAAGAGCTGTCTGGGATCAGCCAGTTTAGGAATGTCATGGAAACCTCAAATCCAAGGAAACAGGCCTGAGACAAGAGATTTTAAAAAGTTTACTATTTGTATTCAGCAGTATATTTTTAATATATGTACTACATTAGAGACATTCACTACTTGGTGGGCTTTATCAAAAATATAATGAAAGGAGCAAAGCGTTAAGTGAAAAGTGCAGTAATCCACAATATCCAATCAAAATTCACCTTGTTCTAGTTTTCCTTCAATAATGTGAATTTATTAGTTACTATGGCCTCCTGCATTTTGCCTTGCATGGAGTTTTTTCACCTTTCTTTTTACATCTTTTGGGGATGATGTCAGTAAGTTCTATGTACCTGTGTGACCACTTGTTCGATTTAATCTGACAGCAATCTTTAAAACAATGAAATATTAGTTTTAGGGGACTTAAAGCTGATTTCCAAGCAGCTAATAAAGAGCACTATTTAATCTATCACGTATTGATTTAAAAAAATTACACGTATCTTTATATAGAACTAGGGTACCAACATCTGTCTTGATTTCAGCCTTCTGTAATCCCCTGCACAGCAGCACAGAGACTGTAAGAGATAGGGGCAGAACTCTGAGCCAATTAGGGCTTTCTTGCTTTGCCTGCACTGTGAACCTGGTTTGAGACTGATAGAGTAGAAGAATGATTTTGTGTTGCTGTGTTGGAGGCGGCCATCTTGGTAGAGCCAGGGCTTTACTTGCACGTGTCAGAACTTCTAACTAGGAGAACAGTGAGCAACACAGTAGCGACATCACCAAATCTCCCCGCTGTCACAATTTAAAAAACCTCAGCCGCGTGGGGCTCCATCCACCGATCCACGTTATTCATTTAGAGAGTCCTGTAAATTGGAGCACTACAACCACCATCAGCTATTGCGGCTCATGGCTTGTAGTTCTTAATGAACTACCCAGGTGCTGATGAGCGCTCTAGGTAGTTTATTGATTCTTCCTGTCTTTTAGTAACTGCCTGCCCGTACGAGGTATGGGCAGACAACTACGCTGTCCCTGCAGGAGGCTGATCTGCTGATTGTGGGTGCAATGCTTTACAGGCTCCTAATAAAATAAAAATGTAAATTTTTTTTTTTTTTTTTACCTGCAAAAAAATGTGCATTTTATTATTATTTTTTTAAAAGGGTGAACTTATCCTTTAACATTTTTAGATATTCCTATACCATAGCAAGTATTCCTTTTTTGAGTTCAGTTTCATAAAAAAAAAATACAAAGCCAGAACTTCTTTTGTTAGTTTTGGATAGAGTGCTAAGTGGTTAGAAACCCTGGCAGGTTTTTATTTCCGTGTGTCCATGCAGGGTAGATTCTCCCTCTCTAATTGCCCTGATGGCGAGAGAAAATCAAAAATCATGAATTGTCACTTGATCAGAAACCAAAAGAATGTCTTCCAACATGGACAGTCCCATGTAGAGCTACAAAATCCTGATGGTGCTACACCAGATATAATTTTATATAGTGTTTGCAAAGACCATAACAGATGGTGCTGTGAATGCCTGAAATACAGTAAATGATAAAAAATCAGCAGCGCTCCAAAGATGAGTTTCCCATTGAATCATCCTGGGGAAGGTGACCCTGTGAGGCCCCAAAACCCTGACATGGCAAATTAGCCTATGTGTCATTATGTATTTGCAATAAATCATGGAAACACACCTTTGGAGGGCTAGTGACTTTCTACTCCAATATGGACATTTAATGTAAGGACAACTGTCAAAGACAGAATTACCCCAACTTTGGATAGATATTACTTCACTACAGGACAGAAGTGAAGGCAAATCTCCCTAATGGGGAAATAAAAAAAAATAAAAAAATCTAAAGCCCCATACACAGGATAGGACTTTGTACAAACTTTCCCTTTTATTTTTGTACAAAGGGCATTGGCCATAAGTTTGTATTGCCTACAGACGGCAGGACTTTTCCAGCCAACTTTCACCAAATCACGTGGGTTTTTAGCTCTTTACCACCACCCTTTGGTCAACTTCTGTATTGTTGTCTGATATTGTTCAATCTCGCCACTTTTATCGGCGAGATTGACACCTTGCGACCCGGGTTTACACTGGTGCGGGGATCCGACTTGGATCCCCGCCAATGCCAGGCACTGTGTTTTGGTATGAATCCTGAGGGGGAACTCCATGCCGGTTTTTAAAAAAAACAAAAACGGCATGGGTTCCCCTCCAGGGGTATACCAGGCCCTTCGATCTGGTATGGATTTTAAGGGGAACCCCCTACGTCAAAAAAGAAAACGGTGTGGGGGTCCCCCCAATTTATACCAGACCCTTATCCGAGCACGCAGCCCGGCCATACCAGGCCGCATGCCCTCAACATGGGGGGTGGATGCTTTGGGGGAGGGGGGGCGCCCTGTTGGTTGTCGGGGTCTGCCGGTGAGGGGCTTATCGGAATCCGGGAGCCCCCTTTAAGGTGGCCCCCAGATCCCGGCCCCCCACCCTTTGTGAATGAGTATGGGGTACATCGTACCCCTACCCATTCACCTAGGGAAAAAAGTGTCAATAAAAAAACACAGTACACAGGTTTTTAAAGTAATTTATTAGGCAGCTCTGGGGGTCTTCTTCCGACTCTGGGGGTCTCTCCGGCATCTTCTCCCGGTGTCCGGATCTTCTGCCGCCTCCACTATCTTCTGCCGCTCATTTGCTAGCGATGGCCCGATGACCGCGCCCCCTTATGAGATCACAGTCCCAGCATGCCCCGGGACTGTGACCTCATAAGGGGGCGGGGTCCCCGCCTATATAAGCCCATTGCGGAGCCCTCAGAGAGCATTCCAGCTGGAGAGAGCGTCGTGTCAACATCGGAAGAAGAGAAGAGGGAAGAAGACGATCTAGAAGTCCGGGCCACCGCTAGCTAAAGAGCGGCAGAAGATAGCGGAGGAGCCGACAGAAGATCCGGACACCGGAAGAAGACGCCAGAGAGACCGCCGAAGTCGGAAGAAGACCCCCGGAGCTGCCTAATAAATTACTTTAAAAACCTGTGTACTGCGTTTGTTTTTTGTTTTTTATTGACACTTTTTTCCCTAGGTGAATGGGTAGGGGTACGATGTACCCCATACTCATTTACAAAGGGTGGGGGCCGGGATCTGGGGGCCACCTTATTAAAGGGGGCTCCCGGATTCTGATAAGCCCCTTGTCCGCAGACCCCGACAACCAATGGCCAGGGTTGTCGGGAAGAGGCCCTTGTCCTCATCAACATGGGGACAAGGTGCTTTGGGGTGGGGGCCGCAGGGCACCCCCCACCCCTAAAGCACCCACCCCCCATGTTGAAGGCATGCGGCCTGGTATGGCTCAGGAGCAGGGGGGCGCTCGCTCGTCCCCACCCCCTTTCCTGACCGGCCGGGTTGTGTGCTCGTATAAGGGTCTGGTATGGATTTTGGGGGGACCCCCCACGCCCTGTTTCGGTGTAGGGGGTTCCCCTTAAAATCCATACCAGTCCGAAGGGCCTGGTATGCTCCCAGAGGGGAATTCCCTCTCGCGCCCGCCGCAGTAGGAAAATGTGTTTTTCCTATTGCAGCCAGCGCGAGATGTACAGTACCCTGTCGCCGAGAACCAGCGCGATTGGATCGCGCTGGAAACATTCTCGCGGCTGCGTACTGTAGTTTGTACAAACGTCCGATGCTTTTGTGTACACACGATCGGACTTTGCTCAATCGGACTTTTGTTGCCGGAAAGTTTGTGCATTCGCACAGCCAACAAAAGTCCGATGGAAACAGAAAAAGTTTGTCCGATGGAGCGTACACATGGTCGGATGTTGCTCCAAAACAGCTAATTTGCATGTTTGTTGTCAAAAAGTCTGATCGTGTGTACGGGCCTTAACAGGAGTTTTAGCTCTTCCCTACTCTTTGTAATGCCTTTAGCTGCAATAAGTTTTATAAGAACTGTGTTGATGGCAGTGAGTTTTAGAACTTGGTTATGCTATCTGGTAGAGGTGTCTGGATCACACAACCCGCTGCGCAGCATTACATATCTTTTGAGTAGTAAGGCAGTTCACATGTATGTTTTTTATCTGTAGTTAAAGTTATTTGCCTACTGTTCAACTATAATAATGAATTCCAGGTATTGATATTTTTACATAGTTGGCCCAGCTTCAATCAGTTTAACTTAACCACTTGCCGCCCACCATATAGCAAAATGACGGCGGCAAAGTGGTTTCAATATCCTGACCGGACGTCATATGACGTGATCAGGGTATTAAGCCGCTCATCGCGGCGATCGTTGTTGCATATCCGATCTAGGTAAAGAGTCTCTGACGGAGACTCTTTACCACATGATCAGCCGTGTCCAATCACGGCTGATCACGATGTAAATAGGAAGAGCCGGTGATTGGCTTTTCCTCACTCGCGTCTGACAGACACGAGTAGAGGAGAGCCGATCGGCTGCTCTCCTGACAGGGGGCGTCTGTGCTGATTGTTTATCAGCACAGCCCCCCTCGGATCCCACCCAGGACCACCAAGGAAGCCGCCCAGGATGGCCATCCACACGACCACCAGGTATGCCCCCTAGACCCCCAGGGAAATACTAATCTGTGCCCAGGCAACTGCCAATCAATGCCCAGGCAGCTGCCAATCAGTGCCCACTCACAATGCCTGCCAGTGCCACCAGGGATGCCTATCAGTGCCGCCTATCCGTGCCACCCATAAGAACCCATCTTTGCAGCCTTTCAGTGTCGCCTATCAGTGCCCATCAGTGCTGCATATCAGTGCCACCCATCAGTGCTGCCTATCAGTGCCCATCGTCAGTGCCCGCTCATTGGTGCCACCTCATCAGTGCCCATCAGTGAAAGAGAAAACTTACTTATTTACAAAAAAATTTTAACAGAAACAAAAGCAAAACTTTTATTTTTTTCAAAATTTTCGGTCTTTTTTTTATTTATTTAGCAAAAAATAAAAATCGCAGAGGTGATCAAATACCACCAAAAGAAAGTTCTATTTGTGGGAGCAAAATGATAAAAATGTAGTTTGGGTACAGTGTAGCATTACCGCGCAATTGTCATTCAAAGTGCGACAGCGCTGAAAGCTGAAAATTGGTCTGGGCAGGAAGGTGTATAAGTGCCCTTTATTGAAGTGGTTAATATACCTGTGGGAACCCCATAAAATCTGGAAATCACTAAAATAGGCACTGCTACTCCAGTGATTCACACTTGCTTCTGGTTCCTGTGCTGATCAGCTGCCCCACTGTATTGTGAACACAGAAAGCTGCCTGGGCGCCATTCAGAGAATGCTTTGCATTACCTTGATGAAGTTAAAGCGTTCTCTGACAAGGTGAAGAGATTGGGCGGTGAAGTCACAATCCAATCAGAGAATGCTTTGTTTTCATTGAGAAAGTGCAATGTTCTTTGAATGATGCCAGTGCCAAGCAGGTGACCTCCTGTGTTCAGTAAGCACCTGGGCAGCCCCTCGGCATGGGACCCAGAAGCTAGTGGAGATCATTGGAGAAGCAGTGTCCACTACAGTGATTTCCAGCTTCTGGAAGATCCTACAAGTATGGTATATGCATAGTTACATTGATCCAAACTAGACCAATGTAACTATGTAAAAATATCCATATCTGGAATTCTTTAAGGTGCGTATAAACACTATGGGGTAGATTTACTAAAACTGGAGCGTGCAAAATCTGGTGCAGCTCTGCATAGAAACCAATCAGCTTCCAAGTTTTATTGTCAAAGCTTAATTGAACAAGCTACATTTAGAAGCTGATTTACTACCATGCACAGCTGCACTAGATTTTGCAAACTCCAGTTTTAGTAAATCAACCCCTATATGGCAGTTAGTCAAAAGTGCACAATCTGGCTGCTAAAGTTCTATCTTATATTAGATTGTTTTACAAACATGGACATTTGGACCTAGATGGGGGAGAGTGATCTCTATGCAGATTTTCTCAGGGGAAAGCATTCATTCATTTCATTTTCAGCACTTACCGCATTGGCTGGGAATGCTCGCAACATGGCTGCTGTAAAGCCCCTGTACAACCCCCTGGGCCCCTCATTTCTCAGAACTTCTCTTAAGACATCCTGGGCGCCTCTGTATTGGTCAGCATGAGCTGGAATGAGACGACAAAAAACAGTTAATGGCAAAGCTTAAAGTGTCACTAAAGGCAAAACTTTTTTTTTCATTTTGAATACAGTAAAGGACGGTTATAACCCCTATCAGTTTGTTTTTTTGTCATATATGTCCCATTGGGGAGATTTCCCTTCACTTCCTATCCCATAGTCAAAACAGGAAGTGATAGGAAATCCCTCCAACGTGAGGGAATCCAGGTGTGTCACCAGAACTAGTGTCTCCCCTCTGGAAGATTTCCCCTCTATTCTTGTTTCAATGTCAAAATGTGGGATTTTCTTTTACTTTCACTATCATTATAAGAGTAAACAGGGCAAATAGGGTGAATGTCTCTAACGGGGACATAGACAGTAATGAAAACTCACAGGGGTTCTAATACCTCTCTACCATATCCAAAACTAAAAAAAAAAAACATTTTGACTTTAGTGACACTAGCTTGTCATAACCCCACAGTTTGGTTGTGCAGTACTTCTTTTGCAGCTGTAATCTTTTGGTGCTGCGTGGGTTAATGGACGTGTGCAGGGCCAGGACAATGGGTGGGCAGGGGGGGCGGCTGCCCTGGGCGCTGTGATATCATGTGAGGTGGGGGGAAGTAAGTCATAAGGAGATTGGGGGGGAGGGGATTTGTGTTTGGTTCGGGGAGGGAATAAGAATTGGATGGATTTGTGTTGGGAAGGGAGATAGGGAAGAGGATTTGTGCTAGGAGGGGGGTTTGTGCTAGAAGAGGTGATATGGTAGAGAGGAGGGAGGGGAATTGTACTAGGAGGGGTATTTTTTGCAGGGGTGTTGGGCTAGGAGGGGGGGGGGGGGATTTGTGCTAGGAAGGGGATTTTTTTTGGGGGGGGGGTGATTTGTGCTAGTAGGTATGAATGGGGGGACCCGTGCTAAAAAGGGACTTTTTTGGGGGTGGGGGGGTTTAAGCTAAGAGGGAGATTTGTGCTGGGAGGGGGGATTTGTAGTGGGGGGGGAGGGAAGAGGATGTGTGCTTAGAGAGGGAATTTGAGGGATTTGAAGGGTAGAGGATTTGTGCTAGGAGGGGTGATTTTTTTTTGGGGGGGGGGGCATTTGTGCTGGGGAATTAAGCAGGGGAAGCGGATTTGTACTGGGAGTAGGGGGAATTTATGCTTGGAGGATAAGCATTCAGATAGGTGCTCAATTTTTTTTTTTTTCATCTTGAGGGGTGCAGTTTGCCATGTTTGCCATGTGCTCTAGAAGACCTTGTCCCAGCACTGAACCCGTGACAGACACTCATCAAGACTGTCGACTATGCCCGCCTTTTCCACTCCCCTATTCACAGAAACCATACTATACCTTCACTGAATGAATACCAATCTCTGAATGGAAAAGGCAGCTTCTATGGATATAGGGAGGGGCATAGTCAGCACTCTTAATGACAGCCTATGACAGGTCCAACACAGGGATCGATCCATAATCTTCCAGTGCAGGGGTCTCCAAACTGTGGCCCTTTGCTTACCTTAATCTAGCCCCTGTGGCAATATTCCATCCACTGACACCAGTATTGGGGCATCATTCTTGTTGCTGACACCAACCATGGGGCACTATTCCGCAAACTGACACCATCAAAAGGGCACAGTTCCTTCCATTGACACCAATGATGGGGCACTAGTCCTCCCACTAATACCAAAGACA
Organism: Lithobates septentrionalis; assembly: GCA_037952835.1. Classification (NCBI taxonomy): domain Eukaryota; kingdom Metazoa; phylum Chordata; class Amphibia; order Anura; family Ranidae; genus Lithobates; species Lithobates septentrionalis. The sequence continues at coordinate 502,822 of JBBDGP010000995.1, forward strand.
TGGTATTGTTTACGCCCACTGGACACCTCAACATTTTCTATTCCTAAATGGCCCTAGTCCGGCCCCCCTAAAGTCTAAAGGACCGTAAACTGGCCCTTTGCTTAGAAAGTTTGGAGATCCCTGTTCCAGTGGAAGGAGGGTGGAGGACTTCAGATTTCCACTATGCCAGCCGGCAACAGCACACTTTGCATTAAATGTAAATAACAATCCTTGCGCTCCATTTAAAGAAAAAAAAAATGACCTAAAACGTAGGTTTTAATATTGTTTACAAAGAATATAATCCAGTTATCTCTTTTCCTGCATTGAGAAAGCTGCAGAGCTTATAACCCAGTGTCTGTGCCTCTGTCTCCTTGTTCACATCATGCTGGATAAGCATGTATGGATCAAAGTAACGCAAGTTACTTTTAGATGATGGAATACAAGCCACTCAGCTGAGTCATGCTAAAGGGGAAGGTGTGTGTTTAGTACACCTTCTCTTTAAATAATTTTTTCTCATTGTATATGTAAAAAAGGCAGAGTAGACTGAGATACCTGTCTGAAATCGAGACTTTAGTACGTCCATTGGAATGGCCACTACCCAGTTACACATGCCAGCCACACCTCCTGCGAGCAAAATACGCATTGCGCTGAGATTGTTGATGCTGTGAGATTTAGAGGATACAAGGATGAACAAAAATAGAGATTCATGTACAGTGTTAGAAGATCCAGTAACTGATACTGACAAATCAGAATTCATTTTTCATTGTCCTAATTTCTATAAATCCATGCAATGTTGAAATGTGATTTCCACTTGCAGTCTGCTGGTGCCCTGCACTTGCCACTGAACTACTCCAAAAAAACAAGGAAAACTGCAACCCAGTAGTATTAACAGTCACTTTCTGTAAACTATTTTATAACGTGTCCAAGTCGGTTTCTTTGTCTATCAGTGTCCTTATGCAGCTTTTGCTCTGAAGGCCAAGACTTCCATTCCTTCCAGGCAACATTTATTTCTCAACTCCTGGTACATCTGCATTCTGTGTATGTGGTATGATAGTAAATGCAATGCAAATTAAAGAGTGCAGACATAACACTGTGTCCGTCACTCCTATTATGTCTTATTTATACATGCTAGAACCGCTGCTGTCATTGTCTAGAATGCTCTGAAATTCCCAAAGATATTTGGGGGTTGATAAACATTTAATGTTTAATGCTGAACATCAGGTAAGGGACTATGTACAAAGCTGACATACATGTATAAAAGATATTTAACATCATAAGGGATTTGTAATTCTGTGCAGCCAACTTTGCAAATCGGATGCCCCTGTTTAACAGTACAGCCAGCATGGAACACACCCCCTGCCTACTGATTGGACAGTGAAAGAGTAGCAGCCCACTGATGAGTTCACCACTCTGCACTCTCCTCCTGCTAGCACATCATCCTAGCCTGACAGGCTCCTAGGGCTGACCATGTGCTCAAATTTCTGCCATAAATATAGACAATATTACATAGCATATTCCTTTTATTGTGCTTGTTTCTAGCATATTTGTAAAATTGGTAGCTTTACACTATGTAGTAATTTACTTCAGTATTGGTGATTAATTATTGAATCACTAGTCACCTTTGACCTTCTGGTGTAAGCATCTGTTTCATCCACTCATAGCTCATAAAGTACATTCCAGTGGCGGGGATATCTTATGGAGAACATAGAGTGATTAGAAAAATATTAGGTAATATTACATTAATATATTTTTATCCCTCAGTGTCAGGACAGCTATTTTTTACACAGATTGTAGGCTTCTGTAGCGCTACCCCTGAAGGAGCCACTTGATAATTTAAACCAAATTGTACACACGCTGCGCTTATCAAAATAAAAAATAAGAAATTTCCACTAAAATATTAATAAAGTGATATTGTGCCTAACATATATACAAAATCTATTAATAACTATTAATACTGTACTATACGTTAATGTGCAATAAATTTCAATGAATGAATAAATAGGTAAAAGTGCTCCAATAAGCCTGTGTATTGCAAATATTCCACAAAGCTTGTGCAATTTTAAAACATTATGAGATAATTCAACACAAACATCCATGCGATTTAGTGTTGCATCCAAGCATATCAGTACTGCATCTATGCAATATGGTGTTAGTGCAATGTTCGAACAATAAAAAGTTAAAAAATACAAAAAAAAACGCATCCATGCGATTTGGTGCTACATCCATGTGATTCTATTCAATTCAGTGCTGTGTTGCTGTGCAATGATTAAATTAACAGTCCGATTTAGTGTTGCATCCATGCATTTCAGTGCTGCATCTATGCAATATGGTGTTAGTGCAATGTTCAAACATTAAAAAGTTAAAAAATACAAAAAAACGCATCCATGCGATTTGGTGTTGCATCCATGTGATTCTGTGCAATTCAGTGCTGTGTTGCTGTGCAATGATCAAATTAACAGTCCACAGATCTTCCACAATCCATTCATGTGTTATGGTGAACACAAACTAAAGTGCTGTGCGCTCATACAAGTGCTCCCCCCAGGTGATAGCCCCTCACCTTAGGGCGTGCGATCTTGCAAGGTCGCACGCCCTAAGGTGAGGGGCTATTACCTGGGGGGGAGCACTTGTATTAGCGCACAGCACTTTAGTTTGTGTTCACCATAACACATGAATGGATTGTGGAAGATCTGTGGACTGTTAATTTGATCATTGCACAGCAACACAGCACTGAATTGCATAGAATCACATGGATGCAACACCAAATCGCATGGGTGCGTTTTTTTGTATTTTTTAACTTTTTATTGTTCGAACATTGCACTAACACCATATTGCATAGATGCAGTACTGATATGCTTGGATGCAACACTAAATCGCATGGATTTTTGTGTTGAATTATCTATTAATGTTTTAAAATTGCACAAGCTTTGTGGAATATTTGCAATACACAGGCTTATTGGAGCACTTTTACCTATTTATTCATTCATTGAAATTTATTGCACATTAACGTATAGTATAGTATTAATAGTTATTAATAGATTTTGTATATGTTAGGCACAATATCACTATTAATATTTTAGTGGAAATTTCCTATTTTTTATTTTGATAAGCGCAGCGTGTGTACAATTTGGTTTAACTATTTTGCATGGTTATGAGACATGCGTAACGTTAGCAGCTGATCATTTGCAAAGATGTACTATTTTGGAGACCAGATTTGGTCAATTACCTGGAGGCTCACAGGACTACAAATTAGCACTTGGTAATTTTAAGTTCTTTGTTCTGCGCTTTGACTCCAAAAACATCCTCAGTCCCTCTGACAGACCTGCATGAATGAAAGTTACTGCAAACACTTATAAGAACACGAGTATACCTTTAACTTGGCTGTGAATTAGCACCAGGAAATAGACACAAGACCGTTTAGTGGTAAATAAATTCAATGTATTGGTGCAGGTTGAATAAATGGTGCTTTGAGTATAAAAATGAAGACAGAAGGTAGGTTAAGACGGTATGATCACTATGCCAAGATAATTTAAATTAGAGTTCTGTACCATTAGACTGGGATTAACTCATGAATTAGCAAAGTAATCAATAAACAGTGTATATAAGCAATATGTATAATAATACTATAATAAGTCTGCAGTGCACTCGAGGAGAACAGCTAGGATATGGTGCAATGTTCCCTGAGAGGTACCTCTTAGCATAAGAAATAAGTAAAGGTCTCTGTGTAGCAGATGCAAAGGGACAATCTTTAGACCTAACTCTTCAGCCGGCTAGCGTTGGGGCCCAGTTGTAATGTTGGTACACATGAGAACAGTCCTAGTCAAGCCTGGAAGCAGCAATTAGGCTACTGAATGGTTTTATGGTAAATTCCTGAAGGGCTCAGTCTCTCTAGCAGCAGATAGTAAATCCCCACAGCAGTAGCTCCGCAGTCCCAGCGATACTGCGCTCACCATTCAGTCACACACAGTGATCAGTCCACTCTCTGCTTTGTATCCAGGTGACTCTAGCATCAGCACTCCCAAACTTAACACTCTGGATCCAGCTCGGGCAGCTGATATGCAGCAGTGATGATGCACACTGGACAGTGATGTGCCCTCTACGGTCAACCTCATGCCATGAGGATGCTGTGTCCTGTACAGCATGGGACACTGCAGCTCTTTCCCCTCCTCCTGTCAATCTCCTCTCTGGGAAATGTAGTTTAACCTCCCTGGCGGTATAATTATTTCAGATTTTTGCGTCTCAAAGCGGTACAATTATTTTGAATAGAAATTTGGCGTTTTATATTGTAGGTCTGTAATTCTTAGCAATAACACACTTATATCTGTCCACCAAGAGTCTAGTAGATATCCCGGGTATGATGAAGTTTAAAACACAAAATCATAAATTATAATATAATAAATAAATATAAAAAATTATAAAAAATAATAATATAATAAAATAAATTTCCCCACGGTTCACTATCGCTCAATTCTGCAAGTGTTCTCATTTACTATCGCTGTTTTCTAGCTGGTCTAAAACCACTTTTGTCGTAAAGGGACACTTTTTGGTTGCTATGGAAAATCTCCAGTTTCCAGGCAGAAAGAACAGTATATATCATATAAAACTGCATGCAGAGCATTGGACAAAGCACTGGGGATAAAAGGGATATGAAATGATTTCATACAGTAATGTAATCTGTAAGATTACAGTGTACTGTATGTGTTATGAATTTTCACTTTTTTGAATTTGCCGCAAGGCTCCGCCCCCGTGCGTCGCAAAGCTCACAGGGAACGGAGCCGGCACACAGGACATCGGGATCCTGGAAGAGTAACCTCTTCCAGGATCCTGCAATGCAATCCAGAGTGTGGCTTGGGGTTACCGCTAATGGTGCTGAAATTTAACCCCGAGCCACACTTGGGAAAACCGCCAGGGAGGTTAAAAGCTCTTGATTACACAGTGGAGTCTCTCCTTAGGACTACAGTTCCCACAGTGCATTGCTGCCTGACTCCGTCTACTGAACTCATCCTGCTTAACAGCTCCTTCCTTTTGCTGAAATAGCCATTAACCAGTTCAGCACCACAGGACAGCAGCTGCAGCCAGTGTTTCTCTCAATATCTTTCTTAACCAAGCACCTGGCCACAATTCTTTTAGATTGTTATGATACCAGAGAGACACCCCTAATGGGTAAGTTATTTGGCATGGGAAATATATTTTTTTCTGATATTTAAGTTTAGATTATATTTTTGGTAATTTTAGATACAAATCTTGAAAGCAGAAAATTAAAGAAGGAAGTTCTTACCTCTTAGTAGAGTAAGGACGGTGCCTCGGTACAAACTCTGGATCCCTTGCTCCCGGTACAGTTGTTGGGCACAATCTATAGGTCCTGCAAACCTTTTCACTGAGCTGTTTGCCTGAGCCTGAGAGAGAGAACATACAACTATAGCTAAAGGCATTTTCATTTATTAGTTTGGATAGAATGAGGGTTAGAATGGGGAATGGGGTTAGGTGTCATGTCTGTGTTTTTTTTTTTTGCTGTCTGTATTACTAGACAGATACAAAGATAACAGATGCTCACTATACATATTACAATGTGTTTGTACAATCTCATTTAGATCTACCAACAACTAGTGCAAGGGCCTGCCCGATTGGACACAAATTGAATGGACTGGTCAGTTAGGACATCATATTACATAGTGTTTGTCAATTTAAAGAAGATCGTACAAAGATTGTACAGCTGGATTGTAAAATGTTTGAAGAGTTTAGGAGGTAGAAGAATTTGGAGGGAGTGCAAATGAGAAGTAGAGAGGACTGATAGAGTAAGCAAAAGTAAGACCCCTTTCACACTGGGACATTTTCCAGGCGTTTTTCAGGCGCTTTAGCGTTAAAAAAAGCGCCTGAAAGAAGTCTCATCTGCAATACCAATGTGAAAGCCCGAGTGCTTTCACACTGAGACCCCTTTCACACTGGGGTGTTTTTCAGGCACTTTAGCGTTAAAAAAGCGCCTGAAAGAAGCCTCATCTGCAATCTCAATGTGAAAGCCCGAGTGCTTTCACACTGGGGCGCTGCGCTGGCAGAGCGTCAATAGTCCTGCAAGCAGCTTCTTTGCAGCGCTTTCATGTTTTTGCCACCAGGCTGAATGCGCCGATGGCCCAAGCCCTTTCACACTGCCAGCGCCTAAAAAAAGGCCCCAGTGTGAAAGGGGTCTTAAGCGGCGCGTTACCAGCGTTTTTCGGGCGCTGGCAGTGTGAAAGGGCTCGGGCTTTTACATTGGGATTTCAGATGAGGCTTTTTACAGGCGCTTTTTTTAACACTAAAGCGCCTGAAAAATGCCTGAAAAACGCCCCAGTGTGAAAGGGATCTAAAAGAGGAAGGAAAAAAAAAAAGGGAAGTGGCTGATTCACAGAAAGACAAAATGGGAGGGGTGATAAAAAAAGAGGAGAATTAAAACTGAACTCCAGGAAAGTAAATGTCTTCACTTGTAGTGGGGCCCTGCTCTGTTCAATTATGTCTGTTGTGGAGACTGGGAAAAAGCAGTTTTACTTGCCCAACTCTCTGCTTTCACAGTCTTATTCCCACTGATAGACCGGCCTCTTCAGCTTCTTCTCTCCTGCACTCCAGCAGCATAAGGTCCTCTGAAGTCATGAAGACTGATGCAGGATCCGTAGCCCTACACTGGATGTGAGAACACCAAGGGAAAGTCCAGCCCTTGGTGCATTATTTCCACCACTGTCCTCAACAGTAGGGCATAGTTCCTGCCAACGACACCGACAATGGGGTACTAGTCCTCTCACTCACACCAATGATGGGACACTATTGATCTTTTATTGAAAATAATCGAGCAACCAATTTTATACAAAAGTAAAAAACAAAACCATAGTACAAAACTTCAACAGAAATCCAAGGAATACACATCCATGTTCAGAATAGATACAATATATACATAGTCCACTACCAAAACATTTTTAGAAAACTATTTACATAAAGCAGCAGAGGGCCTAAGAGGCACAACCTATCACCTATGTACGCAGCCATTTATCAAAAATTAATCAAAAAAATAATAATCTAGGGTGATAAGAGACAGACAGCCACACCCGGGAAAGAGACTCCTGGCAGTCAGGGAGGCTTGAAACCCCTCCACGCTTTCAACCAAGCCCCCTGACTCTGCTTGTCTCTCTCAAGCTCCCGAATCTTCCCCACCTCATTCAAAATGTCATACACCACCACCTCAACAGGAAGGATTTTATGCCGAATGCTGACCTGACACCGTGCATTCCAGGTGAAATATTGGACTACCAGGCTAATTAGAAAAAGTGTATCCAAACAAAAAACACCACCAGTATTAAATGCTCCGTACAGCCACTCAGCATAACCCAGCTTGGAGAGGAAAGGAACACGAGGGCCCGCCCCACCTGTTTGTACACCTCTATGTTAAAAGGGCAACGAAGCAGAAAATGGTCCATAGTCTCCTCCTCATCTGCACACTCTTCCCGAGGACAGCTACAATCCATCCCACTGCGGAATTTCAAATTGCCCCGAACATAGAGCCTCCCATGGAAGCACAACCAGGCCAGATCCCTAAATCTAGGGGGTAGTCTGTCCAAATTAATCAGTCTTAACCCTGCCCTCAAAACTGGGCCTGGGCAATCCCGTTAAGGCCAGTGGGTCATGAAAGACTTCGCTCAAGACTCGACTCATAAGGACTTTCCTTGGAACCGATCTGAGATCTTCAGCCGGCAATCGCCACGGCCGCAGTAACTTCAGGCACGGAGCGACATAGGCTGGTAGCTGACCACAATGACCCCTGAGATTCTTCACTTGGCCACCTTCTTCCCAAAGTTGTAGAAAAGGCCTAAACCAAGATCTAAATATGCCTACCCATCCAGGAGGTTCCACTGCAAGCATATTACCAATGTTAAATTTGAGAAATAGCAGTGAAAAGAAAAGAACTGGGTTGACCATACCTAAGCCACCCTCCCTCCTGGATAGATAGGTGATACTCCTCTTGATGGGGTTCAGTCTGTTCCCCCACAGCATCTGGAAGAACACACTACTGACCCTAGCATAGAGAGACACTGGCAAGATGCAGACAAAGCTGACATACAAGATTGGAATCAGGTAAGTCTTAATCAGATCAACCCTTTCCCTCATAGATAACTTCCATCTCTTCCAGCTGACCACCTTAGTATTGGCAATTTCCAGTCTGCCTTCCCAGTTTTTGAGGCCAGAATTGCCGGGTCCAAATTCAATGTCTAGAATCTTAATTCTTTCCTGGGGCACTGGAAAGGTGTCCGGGAGATCAAACCCCTCACCTTCCTTTACCATCCAGAAAACTTCACTCTTTTCCTGATTGATCCTGGAGCCTGATGCTTCAGAATACCGTGATGTCAGAGAGACTACCTCCTCTGCTTCATACATCCCAGTGACAATCACCGACACTTCATCCGCATAGGCAACAACCCTCAATGGCGGCTCACCTGGGAGCCCCACTGGCACGCCACACAACATTCTGCTCTCTAGCCTCCTGATAAGGGGTCGATTGCAAACACATAGAGCAGGGGACAACCCTGGCGCACGCCGGAGCCAACTTCAAAGGACTGCCCAACCCAACCATTAACAAGAGGAAAGCTTTCTGCCCCCTTATACAAGACTTTTAACCAATCTACAAAACCAGCCGGCAGACCGTACTTACTAAGGAGCAACCACAGGTACTCATGGGTAACACGATCAAAAGCCTTTGCCTGATACAATGTCAGCAAATACTTTTCCCAGCCTGCAGCCCTGCACCGCTCCAAGGCCTCCCGGATAGCTAAAACCGCTGTGAAGGTGCACCTACCCTGGACCGAACAGTACTGATGGCGAGAAAGCAAAGACTCTGCTACTGACAATAGGCGCCAGAAAAATATCTTTGCCAGTATCTTTCTATCGACATTAAGAATGCTGATGGGGCGCCAATTCTTAATCATCAAAGGATCTTTACCTTTTGAAAGAAGAATCACAGCCGAGTGCCTCATGGAAAGGAATAGACCCCCCCCCCCCCCAGCAAGGCATTTGTTAAAAACCTCTACCAAATGTAGGGCCAGAATAGACTTAAAGGCTTTGTAAAACTCAGCCGTCAAGCCATCCGGTCCAGGTGACTTTTTGATGGCAAGCTGTTCAATTGCCCTCATCACCTCTTCAACTGTGATCTCCTCTGTCAAATTCATTAATGGAACATCTCCACCATTTAGACCTGGAGTAGAGTCCAAAAAGCTTTCCATCTTGTCACAATCAAGCCTTTTCCTCCCAAGGTCGGCAAAAAAGGACCTCACGACGTCTAGAATCCCTGACCTGGACTTTTTCAAGAAACCTGTACTGTCCTTAAGGCCAACGACCGTTTTAACAGCTACACCTTGTTTGCAGTTCCGGTAAGGGTCAGGCGAGTGGTACTTCCCATAGTCACTCTCTAGAACCAAAGAGGCATGCCGGTTATATTGACACTTCCTGAGAAGGAGTTTCACTTCGGAGATTTCCCTAGGATCTCCTCTCGAGACAAGAATATCCAGCTTCCTCTGTAAACATTGGTAGGTCATGTATTTATTAAACTGTTTTCTATTGGCTAGGCCCCTGAAGAATCCAGCAATCCTCTTTTTTGGTCAGCTCCCACCACTAAGCCTTGCTGCTACAAAAGTCCAGGATGGTCACCTGAGCCTGAAAGAATTCCTCAAAGGATTGTCTAACATGTTTTTCCCTTGAGTAGAGTCGAATTCAATCTCCAGATGCCCTTGCCCCTCTGAGGGGCGTCTGAAGCATTCAGGACCACAGATAGCATACAGTGATCAGAGAACTCTACTGCCTGCACCACTGGGGGCGAGAGATTGCTTCTTAGCTCCCCTCTGCTGCTCATCACCAGAAGCCTCTCTCTTTTTTGAGGCTGCCTCAAACTCCATTTTAGAATCGTAACTTCGCTCCGAAGAAGCTCCAGATGAAGAAATATCCCACTTAGAGGACCTATGACGGTTTGAGACCGGCACTGTAGCCCGTTCCGTCCTCACCGCCTGCTTCTTCCACCTCCCAACCTTCCTTCTCTCCTCCAGGTACTGCAGGTCAGCTTCAGAGATGCTCTCATCTCTTGTTTTTTTCTTTGAAGTCTTTACAGAAGACTCCTTTACAGAGGAAGAAGCGACCTTTTTAGTACACGCTACCACTCCTGGTGGAGGTGCTCCCTTTCAGTCAGACTTAGGAGGGGTAGACTGCTGGGGGGGTAACTAACTCGGGGGGCACAGACTTGGAAGGTTCTGACACAAGAGGAGAGGGTACAGTAGGCTGGGGGGACACAAAGACAGATACAGAAGGAATACTTAAAGACACAGGAGGGGTGGCCACAGGAACTAGAGAGGGATCCTGAGCAGGACCAGGGGAGTCGGTCACCACAGAGGAGGATGGTACACCAGGGGCCTCACCCTCCATCCTGTCCAGCCTCGACAAGTCATCTATTCCCTCCTTCTCTATATTGTGCCGGGCTTCAGGACATCTGCTGTAGGGGTGGCCAAGGCGCAGGCACAGGTTGCACCTGATCATCTTGGTGCAGTCCTTAGCCATATGACCCTGACCCCGACACACTGAACATATCAAGGCTGAAAAGGAGGAACTCAAATGCCCCTTTTCTCCACAGCGGTGACACAGCTTCGGCTGACCAGGGTAGAAAATAGTCATCCTATCCCTCCCTATAAAAGCTGAGGAGGGCAGGTGATGGACAACATTCCCATCCCTGGCCAACCTGACTGTTACTGACCAACCCCCAGTCCAGATGTTATGCTCATTAAGGATTTTGTTGGGCTTAGTCAAAACCTCACCATAGTTCCTTAACCAGACCTCTAGATTCCGAGCAGGGACGCTCTCATTAGTCAGAATAATTGTGATCTTTTTCACTGTTGACTTCTGAGAAACTGCAACTGGGACCAGACCTTCCCATTCAGGTCTTGACCTGCACCGAGCCTCATATCGGTCCCAGAACAGGTCAAGACCCTCTGCCCTGGTGAAGCTAATAGTATAATCCGGTGTCCCAGCTACATGTATTAGGGCATAAAGGTAATTTGCCCCAAAACCCATCTCCAAAATCAAATCCACTACCGCACACCGTGCTGGAGGGATTGCACCACCTTCCCATTTGAGAATTACCACATTTCTTCTCGGACCCTCAGCAGAAGCCAGAGACCCAAGACCAGATCCCGGGGTGCCCAAAGTGGTAGGCTGCAGGGGGAAAACCCGCTTGGGAGTGGAGCTACCAGGAGCACAGCGTACCACCTGAGCAAACGTAGGCTTATCAGGGCCAAGGTCCAACACTGATGTCACAGTAGTCTGTACATTATTTGCTTGGACTGAGCTGGGACGATTGTCCATCACACTTGCACAATTGCTATCAGTCTCACACACATTCAATTTCCCATCAGGAAAAGTCACAGTTGCTGCAATACCAGCTGTCTCCTGATGCTGCACTGTAGAGTCTTCAGCAGCTGTGGGGCAAACAGCTTTAGACTCAGCTAATGGAGGGTTATTAGGCTGAGCTGACACCTATAGTTGATTTGCATGAAATTTAATTTTTTAAGTGCAACTCTGCAGCATCAGCAGGTATAACATTGTTACACATAACATTAGCAACTTGAGTGTCACTGGGCACACTTTCAACATTGCTCATGGTCTTAGATGGCACAAAAAGAGTTTCATCCCCTTCTTCAGGCTTGACATTATCTGTTACGTCCTCATCACCAAACGCCAGCTGATCCCCCCCGTATAGGAGACTCCATTACCTGGATGGCCCTGAGCATGCCTTCTGAGTCCTGGGAAGGCACGGGCTGCTTACCTCTCCCTGAGGGGGCAGAACTGGGGGTCTCCTCCTCCACCTTGGCCATCCTTCCAAACCTTTGATTATTGCTAAACTTCTCCTTGAAGGGCCCATCTCTTCCTTCCATCATGGCCACAATGGTCTCCTGGTGTTCCACCTGGACTTTAGCCAGGTTGATCTCTGAATCCATCGATCCACATTTCTGGCTGTGCAAGCCCTCACGCTGCTTACGCAAGCTCTTCAGCTCCGCTCTGAGCTTTTAGAGCTTGTCTCTCTCCCTATTCAGGACCTTAATCCCGGCCACCACGAATGGTCTCGGAACCTTCACCCTCACCAGGGGCAGAGTGATCACCAGCCATGGCTTGTACAGGGGCAGGCATGTCACCCGACGGCCCAGGAGATTGCTGCGAGCTTCCAGCAGGAGAGGCCCCGTTGGCCTCCATGGCTTCCCCAGAAAGGGGCCAGGAGGGCTGGGAGAGATTTCATCACCACTCCCCTCTAACACAGATCACCTGGAGGAGCTTCAGAGACACCTTCCTCCTGACACAACTGTGCTCCAATGATGGGTGGGGCACTATTCCTCTCAAAGATACCAATGATGGGGCACTATTCCTCCCACTGATACCAATGATGGGAACTATTCCTCCCACTGACACCATTGATGGGGCACTATTCCTCCCACTGACACCAATAATGAAGCACTATTTCTCCCACTGACACTAATAATGGGGCACTATTCCTCCCACTGACACCAACGATGGGGCACTATTCCTCCCACTGACACCAATGATGGGGCACTATTCCTCCCACTGACACCAATGATGGGGCACTATTCCTCCCACTGACACCAATGATGGAGTGCTATTCCTCCCACTGACATCAATGATGGGGCACTATTACTCTACCTAATACCAACAGTGGCGGCTGGTGCTCAAAATTTTTTTGGGGGGCGCAAACAAACTGAAAAAAAAAACATCAATTGCAGCCTCACTGTGCCATCAAATGCAGCCACTGTGCCCATCAATTGCCGCCACTGTGCCCATCAATTGCCGCCACTGTGCCCATCAAACGCTCCCACTGTGCCCATCAAACGCTCCCACTGTGCCCCCGCCCACCGTCTGTCCAGCACTTACCCTGTCTCGGTGGGGCAGCAGGTCATGGCGGCGAGCGGTTTCCTCCATGTCCTCGATGTCTTCTCCCGTCCTCTCCTCCCATCCTCTCCTATGATTGGATGCCTGATAGGCGTCTAATCACAGTGCCTGTCATTTAAGCCAATCAGGTGACAAGTAACAGACCCGAGCACCTGATTGGCGGAGAGGCGGGTTCAGTGTTAGGAAAGCAAATGAATATTCACTTTCCTAACACAGCTGAGTAAACTGCGAGCGCCAATCATGGCGCACACTGTTTACCTTTTTTGACACCTATTAGAGCCTATGGTTCTAATCAGGTGCTTCAAAAAATACCCTGCCGCTGTAATTCAGGCGCCCGGCTCCCAAAAAGGGGCCGGGCGCCTGAATAGGGGGTGGCGACCGTGGATAGAGGGGTGGCTGGAGAGAGGGGGCGGCGCCCATGTGCCCTTATGGACGCACCGCCACTGAATGATGGGATGATGAGGCATTGTTTCCTCCCATTGACATCAGGACATTTTCTACTCCTACTGGCCATCGTTTGGCCCCCTAAAGTTTGAAGGACAGTAAAGTGGCCCTTTGTTTAGAACGTTTGGAGACCCCTGCCCTAGACCAAGTGTGCATTTAATACAAGATGTGCAGGCACAACCCCACTGCAAGGGTGGATTTTTACGTTTTTCTGGAGCTCAGGTTTAATAAAAGAAAAAGAAAGATATTAAAGAGAGAGAGATAAAGGAGGGAAAGAATATACAAGGAGTTGTTAGTGAGAGAACTGGCTGATTTGATTACATAACCAAGGGTAGTATTCTTGTTATAACACTCAGGCTTATTCAGTAAACCAGTATAGTGATTTGGCTAGGGACATTATAAAGTGGGGACATTAGAGTGTAAGCTCCATCACGGTAGCACCAATGATCAGCATGGTCTACATGCTCTGCAACATTATGCAGAATATAATGATGCAGTGTAGGTATGTAAAATATATAACCTGAGCTGGCCTCCATTGCCACCTAACCGTCATGTATGGAAATGTAGATGGGAACATTTTGCAGATCAAATTTAGTGGGTGGATTAAAGTGAACCTGTCATTAACCTGAGCAACTTAACCTAAGTAGTTGAGAGCAAGCACCATGTGACGATGGTACATGCCGATCTGGCTCTGTGTACCTGTCCCTCTCAATTGAAATCCGGCGGGTAGTACCACCACTAAACCCAACCCATTCAAGTGAATGAGGTTGTCACCACTACCCTGCAACCATGTGCAGTTGCGGAGAGGTGGTGTGGGCTTTGGGTTAAAACAGGTGGTGTTGATTCCTAGCTGCCTGTCTACTGTGAATCACTTTTCAGAGGGGTGGCATTTTGACATTTCACAGGGCAAACCTTTCTGTAGATCATTTGGGAGCATACATTGCTTTGAAGGATGCCACAGATATGATTTTTCTCCATATTATACTGTAACTAGAGACTTTAACTGGGATTACAGGCTCCCAAGAAGAAAAGGACCATCCTCCACATCACAAAAAGGTAGGTGCAGGTCTCTTGTGGTGTCTAGTGTCAGACTGTTAAGTTAGTGACAGGTTCACTTTATTGAGCAAACAATACAAACTTGAAAGAAAAACAGTAAGGCAACCAACAAAAAAAAAAATGTGTAATGCATCCAATCAGAATTTATCATTTAAAGATTGGATTACTGCAAACTAAAATCTGATTGGTTGCTGTGGGTTATGACTCTGTGCACATCAGCCAGACAGTTTTGGCAAGTTTGTCTCTTACCTGTAGCAAACATTTGATCCGCTCAGCGGGAATGACAATAACGGCACCGCAAAGTCCTGCCAACATACCTGCTGCAAATACCTGACGGGGTCTGGAACCAAAGAGAAGGAAAACGTGTAAGCAGGTAGGTCTTTTTTAAGTGGACCTGTCATCTACACCTGTTAGGCAGCCATATCTCACCTGAGTGGCTCATTTGGATGGTTCTGTTGCAGCTTCTTTCCCAAACTAAATCCAAAAAACGTGACTGCCATTATAGGGGTCACACCAGCCAGGGGGGCCCCCATTCCTCTGTACAGACCCCATACCCCCTAAGAAAGAAAAGGACATGAGATACTTTGTTATGGCAATGACCAGGTATTGGTGAACCGTACTGGAGACATTCTCCAATATTCATTTTTCGATAGTACAGATGATGCATTATATTCTAGGCCCTTTCACCATGGTGTCTGGGGAAAGAACTGGCACAAACTGTGCTCCTGATATCATTCAGGATCTTTGGTTTTGATGAATGAGGATAAGCTGGCAAACTCTCACAAGAGTCAGAGAGAGAGCTGTGCGTGATGTCATAAGCCTAGGCCAATGATCAGACAGGAAACAGGAAGTGGGTTGTATAAGGTATTTACTGGAAGAAAAAAAATGTTTTACTATCCAAAGTTAAAACATCAAGGGCAGAAGATTTAATAGATGAAAAGTTGAAAAAATGACTGAAGGTCTGCTTTAATTCTAACTGCCTTTACTGAGTACCGTGCAATGAAAAATAAAATGTCCAGCACTGCATATTTAAAGTACACCAAACACAGGAGAAACAATAGAGGTTGTCATTGCTGATTTGAAAATTCTTATTACCTGGCTGTGTCTGACTATTATACATCTCGGCCATTCAGTGATTTAGAAAGTAATGAAACTTTAGTACTTTACTTCACACCTCTGCAGGGTGGTAACACACTCACATTAACGCATGCTATCTGCTCATTAACCACTTGACCACTGGGCACTTAAACCCCCTTAATAACCAGACCAATTTTCAGCTTTTGGTGCTCTCACATTTTGAATGACAATTACTCAGTCATGCAATACTGTATCTATATGAAATTTTTGTCCTTTTTTTCACACAAATAGAGCTTTCTTTTGGTGGTATTTAATCACCGCTGGGTTCTTTATTATTTGCGCTATAAAAGAAAAAAGACCGAAAAATCTGTAAAAAAAATACATTTTTCTTTGTTTCTGTTATAAAATTTTGAAAATTAGTAATTTTTCTTCATATATTTTGGCCAAAATTTATACCGCTATATATCTTTGGTAAAAATAACCCAAATTAGTGTATATTATTTGGTCTTTGTGAAAGTTATAGCGTCCACAAGCTATGGTGCCAATATCTGAAAATTGATCACACCTGAAGTACTGACGGCCTATCTAATTTCTTGAGACCCTAACATGCCAGAAAAGTACAAATACCCCCCAAATGACCCCTTCGCTACTTAAAAATCCCCATAGGCGACGCTTTAAAATTTTTTACTAGTTACAAATTTTGAGTTACAGAGGAGGTCTAGAGCCAAAATTATTGCTCTCGCTCTAACGATCGCAGCGATACCTCACATGTGTGGTTTGAACACCGGTTTCATATGTGGGCGGGACTTACGTATGCGTTCGCTTCTGCATGCGAGCACACAGACAGGGGCGCTTTAAATTTTTTTTTTTTTTTTTTTATTGTTCATTTTACTTTATTTATTTTAGTTTGACACTTTTTTCCCCAAAAAATTTTTTTTGATCACTTTTATTCCTATTACAAGGAATGTAAACATCCCTTGTAATAGGAATATGGCATGACAGGTCCTCTTTACAGTGAGATATGGGGTCAATAAGACCCCACATCTCACCTCTAGGCTGTGCCTGAAATAAAAAAAAAAGATCCTGGCTTCGATCGTAGCGGTGAGTCGGTAGAAGCACCGGAGGGCAGCGGGAGGGGGGGGGGCGTCCCTTCTCGCCTCCCGTAAGAACAATCAAGCAGTGTAACAGCCGCTATGATCGTTCTTATAATGTAGGGAATCGCCGGCTGAAAAAGCTGATATCTGAATGATGCCTGTAGCTGCACCCATCATTCAGAAATCCCCGCACAAAGTCAAGGACGTCGTATGACGGAAGGCGGGAAGTGGTTAAAAAAGCTTCTTTTTTTTTTAACACAAAGTTGTCCATTTATACAATATTTCTAACACATAGCATGTACATACCAAAAATGACACCCCGAAAATGGATTCTCCCACTCCTCCTGAGTACGGCGATACCACATGTGAGACTTCCACAGCCTGGCCACATACAGAGGCTGGGTATGGCTGAGCATGG
This sequence comes from Lithobates septentrionalis, assembly GCA_037952835.1. Lineage (NCBI taxonomy): Eukaryota > Metazoa > Chordata > Amphibia > Anura > Ranidae > Lithobates > Lithobates septentrionalis. Next base: position 519,838 of record JBBDGP010000995.1, read on the forward strand.
CCGGGTATGGCTGAGCATGGCTGGGTATTGCAGAGTATCGCAGAGTATGACTGGGTATGGCAGAGTATGGCTGGGTATCACCGAGTATTGTAGAGTATGGCTGGGTATTGCGGGGTATTGCAGAGTATGGCTGGGTATGGCAGAGTATTGCGGGTTATGGCAGAATATTGCAGATTTTTGCGGGGTATTGCAGAGCATGGCTGGGTATGGCAGAGTATTGCAGAGTATGGCTGGGTATCACTGAGTATTTCAGAGTATGGCTGGGTATTGCGGGGTATTGCAGAGTATTGCGGGATATTTTGGGGTATTGCAGGGTATGGCAGAGTATTGCGGGGTATTGCAGAGTATTGCGGGGTATTGCAGGGTATGGCAGAGTATTGCGGGGTATTGCAGGGTATGGCAGAGTATTGCGGGGTATTTCGGGGTATTACAGAGTATTGTGGGGTATTGTGGGGTATTGCAGAGTATTGCGGGGTATTTCGGGGCATTGCAGGGTATGGCAGAGTATTGTGGGGTATTGCAGAGTATTGCGGGGTATTGCAGGGTATGGCAGAGTATTGCGGGGTATTTCGGGGTATTGCAGGGTAGGGCAGAGTATTGCAGGGTATTTCGGGGCATTGCGGGGTATGGCAGAGTATTGCGGGGTATTTCGGGGTATTGCAGGGTATGGCAGAGTATTGCGGGGTATTTCAGGGTATGGCAGAGTATTGCGGGGTATTTCAGGGTATGGCAGAGTATTTCGGGGTATTACAGGGTATGGCAGAGTATTGCGGGGTATTTCGGGGCATTGCAGGGTATGGCAGAGTATTGCGGGGTATTTTGGGGCATTGCAGGGTATGGCAGAGTATTGCGGGGTATTTCGGGGCATTACAGGGTATGGCAGAGTATTGTGGGGCATTGCAGAGCAGTGAGGGATGGCTGAGCATGGATGGATGGATGGCTGGATGTCTCTGTGCAGCGCTGTGGGCACTACAGATGCAGCCCACAACGCTGCAGCCATCCATCCATCCCCCTCTCCGCTCACAGTGTACCGATCGGTACACAGGAGGGGAGGAGAGGAACCGGCGTCATCAGATGACGCCGGTTTGTTTACATGTGATCGCGCCGTCATTTGACGGCGCAATCACATGGTAAACGGCCGCGATCAGCAGCCATTTACCGGGATCCGTGATGCTCTCGAGTGCGCGCCCTAGGGGGCGTGCGAGAGCCGAATTCTGGGAGGACGTCCCTGGACGCCCTCCCAGAGTTAAACAACCGCCCTGTAGCCGTCATTTGGCTATGGGACGGTTGTTAAGTGGTTAATGTACGTTGTTAATGTGTATTGCGTTAAGGCAACCCATTCATTTTGAATAGGCCACTAACATAGGTGTGCGCAGCCTATTGCATTAGGGTGTGCACGACAAAGCTCAAACACGTGTGTGTATAAATAAATTAGAAATAAATGTGAACAAACATTTTAAAATGTATAAAACTTATCAATGTTAAAAAAATAAAATAAAACACTTTATATTTTACTTATTAAAACATTTGTTTACACTAGTGGTTGAGGGGCAGTAAAACTCTGTAGTTGAACCATTCTTTTACCACCCTCAACCACTACCACCTTTTAGCTGTAGAGGCAGCGGCTGGGCATGTTCACATGCCGCAGCTGCAAATATACCCCTTTTTGTTTTCAGCAGGTGTAGCACCCACTGACTGGTGACCCATTCAAGTGAATGACGGCACTCTGCAAGCGCCCTGCAACCGTGTGCAGTGTGGAGTTCAAGAGGTTAAAGCAGGTGATGTGGAGGCGATACAACATCTCACCACCTCTAAAATGCTCTATGAAGAGTGATCTGTTTTGTGGATTGCTCTTCAGAAATCAGAGCATTTGTGAATGTGCCCCTACATAGGCCACAGGGTTCCCAGTGACCCCCCTCACGTCTGAGTCCTCCTTTACTTCAGAGTCCACAGCATTACCCTTTACACCAGAGTCAATAGTGTTACATCTCATATCACAGTTCCTCCCTTAAATCAGGGTTCCCACAGAGCCTCCCTAACACCAGAATCCCCAGAGTTCCCCTTTAAAACAGTGTGCCAGACAATAAGTATTTCTAGAAGGGGGTCAGGTCAGCCATAGCAGCCCCCCTCCCAGCACAGAGTATTTTACTTCATATGACCAGACCCCTTCCCCAGTATGTGTAAGAATTGCCCTCCCCTCCATGGGACTACAAATCCCAGCATAGCAGGCTGGACTCCCATTTCAGCTGCTCCCCGGTGTCCCACACACAGTGTGACTGAGAATGATTGCACTACACCCCCCCTCTCCCTGCCTGCTGCAGTACAGCGCACACTGCTAGAGTCTGTGCCCCCAACTCCCCCCTTACCAGTGACATTTCCTGAGTCCCAAGTCCCGACGCATCCTCCTCACCTCAGGTTGTTGCGTTGTCGGCGGTTTTTGGGTTCAAAACCAATTCTCCCATTGGACCAATACGTTTACAATGCAGATGTGTCATACACACCCCCCTCTATGATATCTTATAATACAGTTAAATTTTACTGTGGAAATTTAAAGATACAGAGCCCCAAATACCAACCCATTGGTTACATAGTGGCATTTTTGCATAATTGCAAATTGGGTTAAAAAAAATTCTCCCATTGGACCAATACGTTTACAATGCAGATGTGTCATACACACCCCCCTCTATGATATTTGGGGCTTTGTATCTTTAAATGTCCACAGTAAAATCTTACCGTATTATAAGATATCATAGAGGGGGGTGTGTATGACACATCTGCATTGTAAACGTATTGGTCCAATGGGAAATTTTTTTTTTTTACCCATTTAGAAGTATTGGAAAAATGTCACTATGTAGCCAATGGGTTGGTATTTGGGGCTCTGTATCTTTAAATTTCCACAGTAAAATCTTACCGTATGGTAAATGTTAGAGAGGGTGATGTAACATATAATATAATGATTATACAGAGCTGTCACACATCCATTATGTTATATTTAGTTTTTGTGTGTTTAAAATCCAACCAAAAAATACTCTTCTGATAGCATGACCACTGATTTGCAACTGTCTGATGGCTTGACTTCAGTCTTACTCCGTGGTTAGTGGCTGCACTCACAGGAGTTATACAGCCAAAAGAAAAACAGTTACAATCGCATAGTCGCAGAGGTGCCAGAATGGAGATCCTGCCAGTAAAAATGCCCTGGGATGTGCCTGGGCATTAGGGTGTGCCCAGGCACACCCCGCGCTCACGCCTATGGCCGCTAATGCAACCCGTGACGCCAGAAACTCCATCTGTCCATTTTTCAGGAATGTCTGGCAAGGTAATGCATTACCATTCCTTGCGATGTGCTGTAACACATTATTGATTTAGTGTGTAAGGATTCTATAGAGAATGAATGGGAGTGTATTGCACTAACATTTACATTGTGTGTTATCAGGCGTTGCAGTTACTGTGCACTTTACTGCAAAACAAATATGCCTTTGGGCTATACTGATGCCCCTTATGAAATGGGATCTGCGATGGATCACTTTTCAGAGAGCGTATGGCAGGGGGAGATTATATGATGGTAAAAATGCTGACCCACCGCGCCACAACGTGTGCAATTCATGGACGGTTGTGGCCTGGCCCAAATTTCCAGATAGCAGCTGCTGAATGCCATTTAATTTATTTGCGAAACAAAGCATCATGGCTATGGCATGGGTACGGCCCTGAGTGGCTGCATTTCTTAGTTTAGGTTGGTGATCGGGGGGGCTGTAGAAATGCAGCTCAAACGCCTGCTTTTACTGTCCCCCAGGCTGCCTGTGTGAACAAGCCTTGAAAAAAATTAAAGGGTAAGTTCACTGAAAAAATATATGATTGCAGTTATAGGTGAAGACTGATTGGCTGACTAACCTGCTGCTTTTCTATATCTGCTTTTCACTCTAATATAAAAATAAATACAAAAAATGCAGAAAAAAAAGAGTAAGAGCCCTTCATAATGTGCAGCGCAGATGCGCAGACCCGGGAACTCAGTCCACGATGCTCACCATTAGAATTACAAGTAATAGAAGAAATTGTCAGGTGGTTTAACCACTTGACCTCCGGAAGATTTACCCCCCTTCAGGACCAGGTCAATTTTTGTGATACGGCACTGCGTTACTTTAACTGACAATTGCGCAGTCCTGCAGCACTGTACACAAGTAAAACTTATGTCCTTATTTTCCCACAAACAGAACTTGCTTTTGGTGGTATCTGATCACCACTGCGATTTTTATTTTTGCGCTATAAACAACAAAAGGCCGACAATTTTGAAAATAAAAAAAACAATATTTTTAATTTTTTTGCTATAAAACACATGCAGCAAAAAAACGGAAAAAAAATCACATTTCTTTATAAATTTAGGTTAATATGTATTTTGCTACATATTTCTGGTAAAAAAATCCCAATGAGCGTATATTTATTGGTTTGCACAAAAGTGATAACGTCTACAAACTATGGGCTTATTTATTTATTTATTTATTACTAGTAATGGCGGCGATCAGTGACTTATAGTGGGACTGCGATTTATGTGGTGGACATTCGGACACTAACTGACACTTTTGACACTTCTTGGGGACCAGTGACACTAATACAGTGATCAGTGCTAAGAATACACACTGTCACTGTACTAATGACACAGGCTGGGAAGGGGTTAAACATCTAGGGTCAAAGGGTTAACTGTGTGCCTAGCCTGGGTTTTACTATACTGTGTGAGGTGCTTTTACTAGGGGAAGGAGAGACATGGAATTTATTCCCTGCTCTGCAGGGACACAATTACCATCCCTTCCCTCCTGTCAGAGCGGCGATCTGCCTCTCTGCCTAATGATTGGTGGTTCCCGGAGGACATCGGGTACCGTGCACCCGCTGATCGACTTCCGCTGTGTGTAATTACAGTAGAAGCGAGCCGCCAGTGGCACGCATGTGCGCCCCCTACCTGGAAGTGTCAGAGCATATATATATATATATATATATATATATATATACATATACATGTGATCTGGCACACAGGTGCAGTTTTACTGCTACAGGGTGGACCTGATGCGGTTAAATCTCTAGCATCCATCAAACTCTGAAACATCGGTTTCATGTGGAGTGACCCTTGAAAGTATAATAAAGGCAAAAAATCTTCTAGATTGGATAGTGTGGTGATTGGAGTGGTGAGGACTCGGAGGATGGGGTTACAACCCCTGTTGGTTTTTTGTTATTACCGCTGACTTTGTCCCCGCTAGGGAGATACACTTTCTCTATTTGTCTTTATCGCCAGGAATGGAATTGAGGGTAAATTCAATATTCTGAGTTGCTGCCAGAACACCAGTAGAGAGGTAATCCCTGATGGAGACATTTGTTCCTATGACAGCTGTATAAAAAGGGAAATCCTTCACAATGGAAAGATACCCTCTCACTTCCTGCCTACAGGACAGAAAGTGAAGGGAAATCTGCCTAATGAGTTTTAACTCTTCCCTACTCTATGCAAAGTAGAGAAGTTTTGGCTTTCTATAAACACAATATGTATATACACATATACATCAGAATATTGAATTGTATTTTTACGGTTGTACAGCTTTGTTTTTTAATTAAAATAATAAACATGTTCTATGTACTTGCTCTGTGGAATGGTTTTGCACAGAGTGGCTCCACACCTCCTTTTCTGGGGTCCCCCCACGGGTATCTCTTCCTCTTCTTTAAATGCCCCCATAGCAAGCCGCTTTCTATGGGGCACTAATGTGGGCTAGATCCTGATCCAGGCTGTGTGCATCCATAGATGCACACAGCGCGACCTGGCCCCACTTCCCTAATCTCTCCTCACACTATTTATTTGACTGACAGCGGCAGGAGCCAGTGGTTCCCACTACTGCTGAGTCTCCTGGGAGAAGAGAGAGAGGGGAAAAGAGATGCTGCAGACGGGCACAACGCTGGATTGAGATCGGCTCGGGTATGTGTTTACGGAGGGCTGGGGGGGGTGGGGGGGGGGAAGCAGCTTTTGAACGTCTTTTACCTTTAATGCAGAGAATGCATTAAGGTAAAAAAAACTTTTGCCTTTATAAACACTTTAAATTGGACTTGACATAAACATGTTATTTTATTGGATTATTGAACTGCTGCATATCCAAGCACTCTTCTCTTGGTAACGGATTCCTTTTTGTTTGCACACAACAACCTAAATTTAGATAGCAGCTGCAAGGATTTGTTAACCAATAAAAAGAAATTGCAAAGTGTTAACAGGTGTGGAAGATACAGTACATTATAACCATCCAGTGTATAAAGGATTGCAAGGTTTGAACCGCTCTGATTTGCACAGCATTATGTGTTATGATGAGGCTGTAAATTGGGAAATAGTTTGTGTCATACACTGACTGTGGTTTATTTCTGCAGATTATTACAAACTGATGTTCTGTTTTAAATAGATGTGAGTGACATCCCATCTCCTTCCTGATTGGTCACGGATCCCGCCCTGGCAGACAGCTGGGCTCTGGCGTCTGGCTCTCACCCCAGTTCAGGATGAAGGGGGTGCATTACTCCTGAGTTAGTGACTCACACACAATACATGTCCGGGCGGAGGATAAAGTACAGAGCAAGGAGGCCCTGCAGCACAAAGGTAACATGCAGCAATCAGGAAATCAGTAGCTGAGTTTTGTCTTCTTGTCACTGTCTGCAATACCAGGGATGTTCCTTAATGTTTGGCGGAGGAACTTTTTACACAGCTGAGATCTTATTTAATATAGGTAGCCTTTACTGGGGCCCCTGACATCTCCAAAGTGCCTCACTTATTATTGATTGTATATCATGCTACACAAGACTGTTACAGACTAGGAATGTACAAATGTCAGAAACTGCAGACTTCCTTCAGGAACTGATCCGAGACTGTGGTAATGACTGTGACCGCTCAGACGCTGTATACAAGACTATGACCGTTCAGACACTGTATACAAGACTATGACCGTTCAGAGACTGTATACATGACTGTGACCATTCAGAAACTGTATACAAGACTGTGACCGTTCAGAGACTGTATACATGACTGTGACCGTTCAGACACTGTATACAAGACTATGACCGTTCAGAGACTGTATACAAGACTCTGACTATTCAGAGACTGTATACATGACTGTGACCGTTCAGAGACTGTATACAAGACTATGACCGTTCAGACACTGTACATGACTGTGACCGTTCAGACACTGTATACAAGACTGTGACCGTTCAGAGACTGAATACATGACTGTGACCGTTCAGAGACTGTATACAAGACTATCGCGTTCAGAGACTGTATACAAGACTGTGACAGTTCAGAGACTGTATACATGACTGTGACCGTTCAGGCACTGTATACAAGACTATGACCGTTCAGGCACTGTATACAAGAATATGACCGTTCAGACACTGTATACAAGACTGTGACCGTTCAGACACTGTATACAAGACTATGACCGTTCAGACACTGTATACAAGACTGTGACAGTTCAGAGACTGTATACAAGACTATGACCTTTCAGAGACTGTATACAAGACTATCGCGTTCAGAGACTGTATACAAGACTGTGACCGTTCAGAGACTGTATTCAAAACTGTGACCGTTCAGAGACTGTATACAAGACTGTGACAGTTAAGAGACTGTAAACATGACTGTGACAGTTCAGAGACTGTAAACATGACTGTGACAGTTCAGAGACTGTAAACATGACTGTGACAGTTCAGAGACTGTATACAAGACTGTGACAGTTCAGAGACTGTATTAGGGCTGCAACTAACAATTATTTTCATAGTTGATTAGTTGGCCGATTATTGTTGCGATTAATCGATTAATCAGATAATAACCTTAAAAAAAGTGTGGTGTATAATTTAATATGTAAAGTTTAAAAAAAGGCAATTTATTCTTCAAAATCTATATGCAGTGGTAAATATAAATATTCAACTATATGATTAGGGAGCAAAATCTGTAATCCACTTTGAGAATAACAGACAGAAGAGATATACTGTATATACTATTGGAGGTTGAATCTGGTAAATATCATCAGACTCAGAGATCACATTTTTTATTTAGACCCCATTCACACTGGGGCGCACGTAATGTGCCCTGCTCCCACGTAATGTGCCCTGCCTCCTTGAAATGTGCCCTGCTGCCACGTAATGTGCCCTGCCTCCTTGAAATGTGCCCTGCTGCCACGTAATGTGCCCTGCCTCCTTGAAATGTGCCCTGCTGCCACGTAATGTGCCCTGCCTCCTTGAAATGTGCCCTGCTGCCACGTAATGTGCCCTGCCTCCTTGAAATGTGCCCTGCTCCCACGTAATGTGGCTTGCCTCCATGTAAAAGTTTACTTTAAATGTAATAGTAATGCCTTCTATTACCTCCAGTCTATCAGCCTCCACCCTCTCTGGGTTCAGATGCTGATCTTCCCTGCACAGTCTTTAAAGTCATTTTTTTTAAAACAAACATGGTATACTTACCTACTCTGTGTAATGGTTTTGCACAGAGCAGCCCCGATTCTTCTCTTCTGGGGTCCCCCACCGATGCCTCTGGCTCCTCCTGCCTTTAGAGTGCCCCAATAGCAAGCTGCAAATTATAGTATAGTGTGCCCCTATAGCAAGGTAAAAAACTTCTGCTTTTAGACCCACTCACTTCCTGCCCAGGACTACATGTTCCATGAGGCATTGCTCCTCACACATTCACAAGTTGTCAGGCACTTCCTGACATGTATGTATGGTGTACTGAGCTGTATGTGTGCTGCACTGTATTTCCTGATATGTAAACGAATAATGCATTCTGTATGCAGGCCAAATAATCGGCTGGCCGATTAATCGATTATTAAAATAGTTGACAACTATTTTCATAATCGTCTAGTTGTCGATTAATCGATTAGTTGTTTCAGCCCTAGACTGTATACAAGACTGTGACCGTTCAGAGACTGTATACATGACTGCGACCGTTCAGAAACTGTATACATGACTGTGACAGTTCAGAGACTGTATACATGACTGTGACCGTTCAGAGACTGTATACAAGACTGTGACCGTTCAGAGACTGTATACAAGACTGTGACTGTTCAGAGACTGTATACATGACTGTGACCGTTCAGAGACTGTATACAAGACTGTGACCGTTCAGAGACTGTATACATGACTGTGACTATTCAGAGACTGTATACAAGACTGTGACTATTCAGAGACTGTATACAAGACTGTGACCGTTCAGAGACTGTATACAAGACTGTGACCGTTCAGAGACTGTATACATGACTGTGACCGTTCAGAGACTGTATACATGACTGTGACCGTTCAGAGACTGTATACATGACTGTGACCCTTCAGAGACTGTATACATGACTGTGACCCTTCAGAGACTGTATACATGTCTGTGACCGTTCAGAGACTGCTGACATGACCCTGACCATTCTTCAAATGTGGACATAACTGTGATTGTTCCGAGACTGCAGACATGACTGCAACCTTTCTGAGACTGCGACAATTCTTAGACTGTGGACATGACTGTGACCATTCCTGGACTGCAGACATGACATTGACCATTCTGCAAGTGTGAATATGACTGTGACCGTTCCGCAACGCCAGACTTGACTGACTGTTCTGAGACTGCGGACATGCTACAGGTGTGGTTGGAGACTAGAGGCATGTTGCAGGAGACAGTCAAATACTGGCCATACAGAAAAGATTCCTCTTGTTCAGCCAGAATGGAGAAATCCATGCTGCCATCTTTTGTTTTCTGGTAGCTGCAGCACCCACAGCTGCCCAAATACTCAAACGGTGATTTCATCTGATGGGATGCAGTCACGGTCAACCAGCTCAGTCAATTTGAATTGAATTTCAGCAGGCATCAGCCAAATTTTAAACCAAGAATGGGAAGAGGGAATAAGCTTATGTTCAGTCCAAACCCAGACGTTAGCTGTCATTGCTGGGCAGAGGCTCCTCTAGGCTTTGTGAGGCCTTAGGCAAAACTTAGACATGAGGCCCTCTCATGCCCATAATTGGAAAAATAATTCAACTGATAAAAATTAATACTACTTTGCAATGTACAGTGTACAATTAACTGATATCAATCCACCCATAGCAAGTCCTCAAAGATTCTAGCATGTTATTGGATCATATCACAACAGCGAGCTCACCCAGACGGTCCCCACCCCTTTCGCAGGCTGTGCTCTGCTCTGCCCTGGGAGTGTCTTGTCAGCAGATTGCAATTTGTGAGCGGCACATAGAGATAACATTGACAGCTCGAGGTGGTAGCGCCATCCTTCTTCCCGATGCTGGGCTCTCCCCTCCAGTGACGTAGTGTTGTGACGTAGGGTTGTCAGTGTTCGGGGCAAGGCAAGTAATTGGAGCCCCCTAACCGTGGACTTTTAGCTCCGGTCTGGTCACATGATCCACTGTGTCAATCAGTGATGGCTGCAGGGGAGAGGAGAGAGCACTTGACAATCACTGGTAAAGCCTGGAGCAGTGACATCACCCACAGGTTCCCATGTCCCATATGTTGTTGGCGGTTGTATGGTCACATACCTCAGTACCCCTAAACCTTAGGTGCTTCATTATGCAAATCTTGACCAGCCACTGTTGTAGAATGCTTGGGCCTGCACTCCACCTTACTGGTAAAGGAGGCCATCCATCAAAGTTATAAGCCAATAACAACCATTGGAGCCTTACCACTTCCTCTGGCTGGTCTAGATCTGTATATGATAGGGTTCTTGGGGACTCAGAACTCCTGAATTTTCCACCAGGTAGGTAAGAGGAATGCAGCACCTATAGGGCCTTTTTTCATGCCCTGAGATAGTTTGGAAGGCTTAAAGAGTAAGTTCATCATTTCACACAAAATGAAAAGCTGAACTAACTCCAAGTGTCCTGGCCACCCCTCTAGACCTCGCTGTTCATAGTGTCCATGAGGCCCCATGCTTCCGGTGTAGAGGTCCATGGTCTTTACACAATAAATTATCCTGGAGAGGGGGGGAGAGGACAGAGGAAGGGGAGTAGAGGGAAAGGGAAAAGAGGACAGAGGGAGGGGAGGTGAGAGGACAGAGGGAGGGGAGGAAAGTAGAGAGAGGGAGGGGAGGGAGATAGGTCAGAGAAAGGGAGGGGGGGGGGAGGAGAGAAGGAGGTCAGAGAAAAGAAAGGGGGCAGAGAGGGGGGGAGAGGAGAGAGGGGGGGAGGAGAGAGGGTGGGGGGGAGAGGATAAAGAGGGGGGGAGAGGAGAGAGTAGACAGAGGGAAGGGGGGATAGAGAGAGGGTGGGGGGAATCAGAGCAGACAGAGAGATGTGGGAGAGGATAGAGAGAGGGGAGGAAGAGGAGAGAGGATAGAGAGGGGGGAGGTGAGAGTGAACAGAGGAAGGAGGAGAGGATATAGAGAGTGAGCAGAGGGAGGGGGAAAAGAGAGAGGGTGTGGGGGAGATCAGAGTGGACAGAGGTAGGTGAGAGAGGGGAGAGAGAGAAGAGAGAGGGAGAGGGGAAAGAGAGAGAGAGAAAGGGGGGAAGGAGAGAGAGAGAGAGGGGGGAGGAGAGAGAGAGAGGGGGAGGAGAGAGAAGAGAGTGGACAGAAGGAGGGGGTGAGGATAGAGAGGGAGGGGGAGAGGATAGAGAGAGGGAGGAGGGAGGGGAGAGGATACAGAGAGGGAGGGGGAGAGGATAGAGAGAGGGAGGGGGACAGAGGGAGGGGGAGAGGATAGAGAGAGGGAGGGGGAGAGGATAGAGAGAGGGAGGGGGAGAGGATAGAGAGAGGAAGGGGGAGAGAGGATAGAGAGAGGAAGGGGGAGAGAGGATGGAGAGAGGAAGGGGGAGAGAGGATGGAGAGAGGAAGGGGGAGAGAGGATGGAGAGAGGAAGGGGGAGAGAGAATAGAGAGAGGGAGGGGAGAGAGGATAGAGAGGGGGGAGAGGATAGAGAGGGGGGAGAGGATAGAGAGAGGGGGGAGAGGATTAAGAGAGGGAGGGGTAGAGGGACGGGGAGAGAAGAGAGTAGACAGAGGGAGGGGGGAGATGATAGAGGGAGGGGGAGGGAGGAAAGGGTGGGGGGAGAAAGGAGAGAAATGGAGAGGGGGAGGAGAGAACGGACAGAGGGAGGGGGAAGAGGATAGAGAGACAAAGGGGGAGAGGATACAGAGAGGGAGAAGGAGAGGATAGAGGGAGTGGATACTGGATAGGGGAGGATAGCGTGGACAGAGGGAGGGGGGAGAGGATAGAGAGGGAGGGGGAAAAGATACAGAGAGGGAGAAGGAGAGGATAGAGGGAGTGGATAGGGGGAGGAAAGCGTGGACAGAGGGAGGGGGGAGAGGAGAGAGAGGGAGGGGGGAGAAGATGAAGAGAGGGAGAAGGAGAGGATAGAGGGAGTGGATGGGGGGGGGTAGCGTGGACAGAGGGAGGGGGGAGAGGATAGAAAGGGAGGAGAGAGAAGAGAGGGAGAAGGAGAGGATAGAGGGAGTGGATAGGGGGAGGGGGGAGGATAGCGTGGATAGAAGGAGGGAGAGAGGAGAGAGTGGAAAGAGGGAGGGGGAAAGGATAGAGAGAGGGAGGGGGGAGAGGATAGCCTGGATAGAAGAGGGGGGAGAGGAGAGAGTGGACAGAGGCAGGGGGAGAGAATAGAGAGAGGGAGGGGGAGAGGAGAGAGTGGATAGGGTGGGAGGATAGTCTGGACAGTAGGAGAGGGGAGAAGCGAGAGTGGATAAAGGGATGTAGGTAGAGAGGACAGAGGGGGGCAGAGGGCAGAGGAAGAGAGAGGATGGGGCAAGTGGGGAGAGAAGAGAAAGGGGGGTGAAGAAAATAATGGGGGAATGGAAGGGGGAAGATAGGAGGGTTAGAGGGTGGGGGGGGTAGAGGGGGCAGAGTAGAAGGAGGAGGGGGGCTGACATGTGGTAATTGGGATATGTGGATACAGTGTATATATCAGGGTGTTCAGTGTTCCACCTCACACTGCAAAGCCATCTAGACACGTTATACTGAGAGTGGGACTGATACACTATGCTTCCCCCTCCAGCCTCGCACTAAGTTAGTTGCTCGTCCTCCACGGACATGCTGGATATTGTAGTCCCACTTCCACAGACTCCCCTCCACAATGGGGCACACGGACACGGCTTTCCCAGCCAGCCTCCGCCTCTATCACACACAGCTGAGCCCTCCACTCACCGAGCATGTACTTCTTCCAGGGCTGCTCCTGAGTCCTGCTACACCCGCCCGCAGGTCCTGTTCTGCTGTACCAGCACTCGATGTGATATGTCGGGCTGAGAAGACTCTGCCTGACAGGAGACTTTGTCAGATAATGGGGCAGCCCACTGCAGCGATTTCACACCATGTTCAGTGCTGTGCTGTCAGTAATGTTGCGGCTCCCGCGGTTGGCTGGGGCATCGGACCCAGGGACAACGCGGGTCCACCGGCTGCCCACGCTACTCCAGTGCTCTCCCTCCTCCGGTAGGAAAAATAGGAGGCCCGCGTGGCCTCTTTGAGCGCGAGGCCTCAGGCGACCGCCAAATTTGCCTAATTAAAGAGCCGCCTCTGTTGCTGGGCTAATGAGCTGCGGGCGTGAGATTCCCTGCCACTTAGCTGCATGTATATGTAAGCGGGGGTAGAGTGTAGCGTTGTCACAGAGGGAATGGAGTCACAGATACATAGCACAGTCACTTCTGATGTAAGCGGTAATTGTATTCGTCAGCACTATAGGTACTTTCCACTGACTAACACAGTATAAACCCAAGCACACGACGCGTATCTGTAGAGGCTGCTATTCACACACCCTGTAACAGCGGTATTCCTTCAGCAGATGGATATAGGCATCTGATCCGCTTGTCCCGCCTTCACAGCGAGGACACTGGTTTTATTATCCACAACAGGGAGTCTTATCCAACCAGGATTGCTGATGCAGGACTCCATAGGAACCCTGAGCTATCCCTCACAGGCCGGAACACTCTCCCTATCTTCTCCTAACTCTCCCTGACAAGCGGGTTCTCTATCCCTGTCTATGCACACACGTGAACTGAACTAAACGTGGCTGGGCTTTCTTATATAAAGTATCCACCCAAAAATGGACGACCAAATCTCCTGAGATTTTCTGTCCTATCAGGACAGCAGGCTTCTCCAAAATGGTGCTGAAAACAATAATAGAGGCCAGACAACTCTGAACATACAGTATTTACACATAAACATATCAAATAGGCTGGAAAGTGAGTATATACACTTGCTAACCCACTACCTCTTTCAGCCATCTAGGCTGCCCTGCACTACAGATGCCTACATATATACAAAGGGGTGGTCAGGGCCGGATTAACATAGGGGCTGGTGGAGCTGCAGCTCCAGGCCCCTCCCTCAATATAGGCCCATGCCAGTGGCTTGTCAATTCCTGTGTGCCTTCCTGAAGGAAGAGGAGCCCTCTGTGCTCACATGGAGGAGACAAGTCAGTGCAGCCAAGTCCTGTCTCTGCCGATGCCTGACCCCTATCACAGGATCTGTTCCACTCACACAGATCCTCTGTGTCTGGGGGAGGGGCGCTGATGTCCTAACCAGCAGGAGCCCGGGAGGAAGGACATCTCCCATGCTGTTATGATAAGGTCAGTACATTTGTTAGGGGGATGTTGTGTAATTATTGTGCTAGGGGACAGACTGCTGCTTCCCCCATGTAATGTGCTCTCTTGTGCCCAGTGCCCACCATGTCATGTGCCTTGCAGTGCCCCCCATGTAATGTGCTGTGCCCACCATGTCCTGTCATGTGCCTTGCAGTGCCCCCCATGTAATGTGCTGTGCCCACCATGTCCTGTCATGTGCATTGCAGTGCCCCTATGTAATGTGCTGTGCCCACCATGTCATGTGCCTTGCAGTGCCCCCCATGTAATGTTCTGTGCCCACCATGTCCTGTCATGTGCCTTGCAGTGCCCCCCCCCATGTAATGTGCTGTGCCCACCATGTCATGTCATGTGCATTGCAGTGCCCACTATGTAAAGTTCTGTGCCCACCATGTCCTGTCATGTGCATTGCAGTGCCCCTATGTAATGTGCTGTGCCCACCATGTCATGTGCCTTGCAGTGCCCCCCATGTAATGTTCTGTGCCCACCATGTCCTGTCATGTGCCTTGCAGTGCCCCCCCATGTAATGTGCTGTGCCCACCATGTCATGTCATGTGCCTTGCAGTGCCCCCCATGTAATGTTCTGTGCCCACCATGTCCTGTCATGTGCATTGCAGTGCCCACTATGTAAAGTTCTGTGCCCACCATGTCATGTGCATTGCAGTGCCCCCATGTAATGTGCTGTGCCCACCATGTCATGTCATGTGCCTTGCAGTGTCCCCATGTAATGTTCTGTGCCCACCATGTCATGTCATGTGCCTTGCAGTGCCCCCCATGTAATGTTCTGTGCCCACCATGTCCTGTCATGTGCATTGCAGTGCCCACTATGTAAAGTTCTGTGCCCACCATGTCATGTGCATTGCAGTGCCCCCCATGTAATGTGCTGTGCCCACCATGTCATGTCATGTGCCTTGCAGTGCCCCCATGTAATGTGCTGTGCCCACCATGTCATGTCATGTGCCTTGCAGTGTCCCCATGTAATGTTCTGTGCCCACCATGTCATGACATGTGCCTTGCAGTGCCCCCCCATGTAATGTGCTGTGCCCACCATGTCATGTCATGTGCCTTGCAGTGCCCCCATGTAATGTGCTGTGCCCACCATGTCATGTCATGTGCCTTGCAGTGCCCCCCATGTAATGTTCTGTGCCCACCATGTCATGTCATGTGCCTTGCAGTGCCCCCCATGTAATGTGCTGTGCCCACCATGTCATGTGCCTTGCAGTGCCCCCATGTAATGTGCTGTGCCCACCATGTCATGTGCCTTGCAGTGCCCCCCATGTAATGTGCTGTGCCCACCATGTCATGTCATGTGCCTTGCAGTGTCCCCATGTAATGTTCTGTGCCCACCATGTCATGTCATGTGCCTTGCAGTGCCCCCCATGTAATGTTCTGTGCCCACCATGTCCTGTCATGTGCATTGCAGTGCCCACTATGTAAAGTTCTGTGCCCACCATGTCATGTGCATTGCAGTGCCCCCATGTAATGTGCTGTGCCCACCATGTCATGTCATGTGCCTTGCAGTGTCCCCATGTAATGTGCTGTGCCCACCATGTCATGTCATGTGCCTTGCAGTGTCCCCATGTAATGTTCTGTGCCCACCATGTCATGTCATGTGCCTTGCAGTGCCCCCCCATGTAATGTTCTGTGCCCACCATGTCATGTCATGTGCCTTGCAGTGCCCCCCATGTAATGTTCTGTGCCCACCATGTCATGTCATGTGCCTTGCAGTGGCCCCCATGTAATGTGCTGTGCCCACCATGTCATGTCATGTGCCTTGCAGTGCCCCCATGTAATGTGCTGTGCCCACCATGTCATGTGCCTTGCAGTGCCCCCCCCCCATGTAATGTGCTGTGCCCACCATGTCATGTCATGTGCCTTGCAGTGCCCCCCATGTAATGTGCTGTGTCCAGTATGTCATTTGCTATACGTTGCAGTGCCCACCATGTAATGCGCTGTGCTGAACAATGTCATGTGCTGTGCATTGCATTGCCCTTCATGTGATGTGCAGTGCCCACTATGTCATGCTGTGCCTTGCAGTGCCCACCATGTCATGTGCAGTTCCTAACATGTAATGTGCAGTTGCATTTCCCACCATGAAACGTGCTATGCCATGCAGTGCCCACCATGTAATGTGTTGTGCCCACCATGTAATGTTATGTGCCATTCAGTGCCCACCATGTAATGCGCTGTGCCCACCATGTCATGTCATGTGCCTTGCAGTGCCCCCCATGTAATGTGCTGTGTCCAGTATGTCATTTGCTGTACATTGCAGTGCCCACCATGTAATGCGCTGTGCTGACCATGTCATGTCATGTGCTGTGCATTGCATTGCCCTTCATGTGATGTGCAGTGCCCACTATGTCATGCTGTGCCTTGCAGTGCCCACCATGTAATGTGCAGTGCCCACTATGTCATGTGCTGTGCCTTGCATTGCCCACCATGTAATGTGCAGTGCCCACCATGTCATGTGATGTGCCATCCAGTGCCAACCATGTCATGTGCAATGCCCACCATGTCATGGCTGTGCCTTGCAATGCCCGCTATGTAATTTGCAGTGTCCACTATGTCATGGCTGTGCCTTGCAATGCCCGCTATGTAATTTGCAGTGTCCACCATGTCATGGCTGTGCCTTGCAATGCCCGCTATGTAATTTGCAGTGTCCACCATGTCATGTGCTGTGCCATACAGTGATCCCACCATGTAATGTGCAGTGCCCACCGTGTAATGTGCAGCGCCCACCATGTCATGTGCACTTCCCACCATGTCATGTGCTATGCTGTGCCCAGCATGTAGTGTGTTGTGCCCACTGTGTAATGTGCTGTGCTGTTTAACAGTGCCCACCATGTCATGTGCAGTTCCTAACATGTAATGTGCAGTTGCATTTCCTACCATGAAACGTGCTATGCCATGCAGTGCCCACCATGTAATGTGTTGTGCCCACCATGTAATGTTATGTGCCATTCAGTGCCCACCATGTAATGTGCTGTGCCCACCACGTCATGTGCTGTGCCATGCAGTGCCCACCATGTAATGCGCTGTACCCACCATGTAATGTGCTGTGTCATGCAGTGCCCACCATGTCATGTGCAGTGCCCATCATGTAAATTGCTGTGCAGTGCCCACCATGTCATGTGCTGTGTTGTGCCCACCATGTCATGTGCTGCACCATGCAGTGCCTACCATGTAATATGCTGTACTCACCATGTAATGTGCTGTACATTGTGCACCATGGCATGTGCCGTGCAGTACCCACAATGGAATGTTGTATGCAGGGCTCATCATGTCATGTGTGGTGTCCACCATTTAATGTGCTGTGCTCACAATGTAATGTGCTGTGCTGTGTCATGCAGTGCCCACCTTGTCATGTGCTGTGCAGTGCCCACCATGCTATGTGCAGTACCCACTATATAATGTGTTGTGCCCACCATATAATGTTCTGTGCAGTGCCCACTTGTAATGTCCAGTGCCCACCATGTAATGTGCTCAGCTGTGCCTGCCATGTCATGTGCTGTGCCCACCATATAAGGTCCTGTGCCCACTGTGTGCATGAGCTGTGCCCACCATGAAATGTGTTGTGTTGTGCAGTACCAACCATGTTATGTGCTGTGCCCACCATATAATGTACTGTGCCTACCTTGTAATGTGCTGTGCCCGCCATTAAATGTGCTGTATCCACCATGTAATGTGTTGTGCCAACCATGTGATGTACTGTGCTATACCCTCCCTCCCGTGTAATGTACTATGCTGTGCCCCCCACAGACTCACCCCCTCACTCCCACCCCCTCTCTCTCTCATCCCCTCTCTTTCACCCTGTTCTCTCTCTCACCCCCTTCACCCCCTACCACCCTCTCTCTCTTTCACCCTCTCTCTCTCCCCCTCCCTCTCTCTCTCTCTCTCTCTCTCTCACCCCCTCTCTCTCTTTAATTTAAATTTCACAAAAAATTGTTTGCGCTTTCATTTTATTTATTTTCATAAAAAGGCCCACCAACATCCTTAGCACCAGGCCCATGATGCTCTTAATCTGGGCCTGGGGGTGGTGGTGCTTACATCATTGACCTAATATGGCCATGTGCCCATATTAGGTCTGTGAAGTCACAAGCATCTCCGCCCCATTTTGTGTACCTCCCACCCGCAGCTCTTTGGCCCAGCAATGGCAGTCAACCTCTGGGTTCAAATTGAACCCTAACTCATCACCACTGGAATCGTGTCACATCAGACTGCTAGAGATATCTGTCATTGCCAAGCAATTATAAATCAATGCTTCCACTACTGGCTGTTACTGTCTCATGCATCCTGGAGGTCAAAGGTTGGGCATCGAGTTTTGGGTCTATGTATAAAGATCTGTCAAAAACTACTCTCCTGTTTTGCTGCACTATACTATGTATTGCTGCAAACATTTTCCTACTCCACTAGGTAAATTGTTTGCCTTAGGGTGTTGAAGTGTCAGAACGCTAAGTAAAATCAATTGTAATGTGGGTAAAATCAATTGTAATGTGGGTAAAATCAATTGTAATGTGGGTAAAATCAATTAAAACAAAAAAGTTTTGAGGAAACATCTTTTTCTAGATTTCTGCCTTAGAAAATAATAGTCCATGATAGATTTAGTGTGGCACAAACCATAGTGGGATCTCAGGGGGGTTGTTCACAATCTCTGGACATCACTCCCACAAGATCGCCAGAAATCATGTACCCTGTCCTATCCTCCAGCTGTTGCAAAACTACAAGTCCCATCATGCATCTGCCTCTGGGTGTCATGCTTGTAGCTGTCAGAGTCTTGCTATGCCTCATGGGACTT
The DNA here is from genome assembly GCA_037952835.1 of Lithobates septentrionalis. Classification (NCBI taxonomy): domain Eukaryota; kingdom Metazoa; phylum Chordata; class Amphibia; order Anura; family Ranidae; genus Lithobates; species Lithobates septentrionalis. Next base: position 539,187 of record JBBDGP010000995.1, read on the forward strand.
CTGGGGTAGTTCTGCAACAGCTGGAGGTCCGCTAGTTCCATATCCATGCTCTAGATTAGAGCAATCTCCCAAGATAACAACACTTCTTTCTGTTGCTTGAAAGTATTTTTCTGTTTTCCACAACGTTATTGTTTTTTTTCGCTTTGGACACTGGACCTGCAGAGCCAAAGGATTGTTTATAGTTACCAGTGTCTGTTACTTTCTAAGAAGAATGTAAATGTATGTGCATTTGTAGACAGGGTGTTATGCCGCGTACACACGAGCGGACATTACGGCGGACTTTGCCCGGCGGACTTTTCGACGTACTTTCCGACGGACTTTGTGAATGAACGGACTTGCCTACACACAATCCACCAAAGTCCGTCGAATTCGTACGTGATGACGTACGACCGGACTAAAACAAGGAAGTTCATAGCCAGTAGCCAATAGCTGCCCTAGCGTGGCTTTTTGTCCGTCGAACTAGCATACAGACGGCGGACTTTTCGACCGGACTCGATTTCAACGGATAAATTTTAAACAAGTTTCAAATCTAATTCCGTCCAACTTTTGAGAAAACAAAGTCCGCTGGAACCCACACACATCGAATTGTCCGACGAAATCCAGTCCGCCGGGCAAAGTCCGCCGTAATGTCCGCTCGTGTGTACGCGGCATCAGAGTAGTCATGATGTCTAACACTATTTGCTTTTAGTACTCTGTTAGAATGTTCTAAGTCAGAAAGATTACACTTGGTACAGTTTAACCTTGGAATATATGTATATTGTATGTATATAAAGGTTATGTATAGGAATGTTTAAACCCAAGGGTGTATAGCAGGGATCTCCAAACTGCGGCCTGAGGACCAGATGCGACCCTTTGCTTGCCTTTATCCATCCCTTGGGGCACTATTCCTCTCACTGAAACCAATGATAGGGCTCTTTTCCTCCCACTGACAATGATGGTGCACTATTCCTCCTGCTGACTCCAATGATAGGGCACTATTCCACCCACTGACACCAATAATGGGACACTATTATTCCCACTGACACCAATGACAGGTCACTATTGATCCCACTGACACCAATGACAGGTCACTATTGATCCCACTGACACCAATGACAGGTCACTATTCTTCCCACTGACACCAATGACAGGTCACTATTGCTCCCACTGACACCAATAATGGGGCACAATTCCTCCCCCTAATATTAAAGATGGGCCACTGGCTACACTCCAGCCCCCCTAAAGTCCGAAGAACAGTAAACTGGCCCTTTGTTTAGAAAGTTTGGAGACCCCTGGTGTATAGCATTGTTTTCTCTGTCCTCCTACTGAAAATGCTTGTACTGAATACTTCTTAAAGCGGTTGTATACCCGCTGTTTTTTTTTTTTTTTTTTTTTCTACACCTGCAAGGGAAAAGGCATAATGAGCTAGTATGCACCGCATACTAGCTCATTATGAGATACTTACCTTAGAACGAGGCGCCGGCATCTCACACGGTCCACGCCGAGGGAGCTGACATTTCCCCTCGACGTGTCTTCCGGGTATCGCGGCTCTGGCGCTGTGAGTGGCCGGAGCCGCGATGTCGTCACTCCCGCGCATGCGCGCGGGAGACTTCTGTCCGGCAAGCTCCGGAGTTTGCCGGGCTGTCTGCCGAGAATGCCCTGTGCGCATGCGCCGCTGCAGTCAGCGGCTCATTGTGAGGGGAATATCTCCTGAACCGTACAGGTTTAGGAGATATTTTTTTTGACCTACAGGTAAGCCTTATTATAGGCTTACCTGTAGGTAAAAGTAAAAAAAAAAGGTATACAACCACTTTAACTGTTCATATTTCCTAGCTAGTGATAGTGCTCTGTCTAGTTGTGCTGTAAATATATAAATATATACAATTGCCTACATTTCATATATTAAATGGGTTCAGTTGTTGAGGGTCCTGCTGAGCCTAGTGCCAATCTGACCTACCGGTATTCTAAAGAGAATTTTTATAACTTGTTAAACTGTTCTTCCCCTTTCCCATCCCAGGGGTAGTTGCATCACCCTCCTAGGTAGGTATGACTGTGACCCATAGGGGTTGATTTACTAAATGAAAATAGACTGTGCAGTATGCAAAGTGCGGTTGCACTCTGCGAGAGCAGTTGCCCTAGAGCTTAATAAATGAGCAAAAGCTTTGCTGAATTCCAATATCCAATCATATGCAAGCAAAAAGGCTGTTTTTTAAATTTTCCTTGCACATGATTGGGTATTTTTGCAAAGTGAAGCTTTACCTCATTTACTAAGCTCTGAAACAACTGCACTTGCAGAGTGCAATTTCACTTTGCAAAGTGCACAGTGTATTTACCTTTAGTAAATCAACCCCATAGTCTCTCCATGGAAACTGTATACTGAAGCTCAGCAGAGAAATTGTCTCAGTGAAGGTTAGTTCAGAAAGAGTGTCATTTTGAGTCTTATAGCCTGGAGTATCCTATACCCTGCACCCTCTCACTATTCAAGTTATCAGCAATAAATCACTAAAAAGATTTCCCTAGACTGCTTTCTGCTTGTGTCAGTGTGCTTGGTATTGGATCTGTGGTGTGCTGGCAGCCCCTGCACTAGTGGGAAAGAACCCTGGTCATTATCATTATTGGTGTCATTATCATCATCAATCATTTGGCGGTTGCGTTACAGATATATCACAAAATCATGATTCTTTATCTCTGATGTACAAAATCCTGCTATATTCTAATGTTAGAGATTGGTACATACCTGCTGGGTGACAATCTTTCGGAAACAGTCTGCAGTGTTGGTATATTGAGGGGCTACACCTAATTCAGGTCGGCCTTGAATCTGTAGATTTACCTGCAATGACATTGTTACATGGTTAAGTCTTCAGTAAACAGGGTCACACCTTCCGAAAATGCTAGTTGTAAAAAGCATGTAGCCAGAAAAGTCAGAGTGAAATCAGGACTTGATTTATGTGCTTATTCTAGGTAAGTAAATCAAAACCATAGTCAACGTGGCAACTAACGTTTTCAGACTCAGGTCATTACTGGCAGGCCATATATTTTTCTCAAGACAATATGTTTTAAAGAAGAATTCCAGGAATGGGATTTTTTACATAGTTACATTGGTCCAGCTTTCAGTGGCGGGGGGGGGGGGGGGCAAACAGTATGCCACCCGCCTCGGTTGGTCGGTATCACTTACCCCATCACCTGCGGCTTCTCCTGCTCTTCAGCCTCCCGTTATCCTGCTGTTCTCCGGTGGCCTCTCGTTCTCCGAGTCATCACTGCGGCTTCCTTTTACTCCCTCCTCCTTGATGGCCAAATGGGTGTCTTCTCTTTTCGGCCAATCTGAAAACGGATCTCACACCCTCTTCTGATTGTCCGGATTGAGGATCAGTGTTTCAACAGCGAATGTTCATTCACTGTTGTAACACACCTGGGTGGTATCGGAGCGCATCCTCTGTGTCCCAGGCCCACCCAATTTTGAAGCCTATTAGAGCCTCTGGCTCTAATCAGGTGCTTAATAAAAAAAAAACTGCCGCTGTAATTCATGCACCCGGTGCCCTGAAAGGGGCTGGACGCATGAATAGGGGGTGGCCGCTGCGGCCGTGGATAGATTCATGCTATGCATGAATCTAACCATTGACATATAGGGGGGTGGAGTGGACAGAGGGGGCGGCGCCCAGACGCCCCTAATGAACGGGCCGCCACTGCCAGCTTGGTCCATAACTATGCATATACAATTCCTGTGCGATCCCCCCTAGAAGCTGGAAATCAGCTTAGACTTTGTTACTCCTGTGATCTCCACTAGTTTGCTGGTACCATGCCAAGTGGCTGCCTTGTTGCTTTCTGAACACAGGAGACCAGCCACTCGCCGTCCCAGTGAGGACTGACCTCCTTATTTTTTGTCCACCAAAGGAACAGTAAGTGAGGAAAAATCATGCCATTTGGTTCACAGACTGAATTTTTAACCCTTCCCCTGCAAAATCAAAACAAGGAAACTGGCTAACGGTAGCCTTATACTATGTACACATTCTAATGAACATTGACCACATGTCATCCATGATGACAGAATGTAAGGAAAAGGAGGGAAAACAGTTTTAAGCCCCCCTTGCCTCATGGGGTTTCTAGTATCTCCTCAGGTTTAAAATTTGCGGAAGACTTACCATTGACCCTTGGCCTCTGGAAAGGTCAGGTGACACTGTATCTGGGCAGTTTAAGGGGATTGTGGTGTGGAATTAAAAAAGATCCCCTCACGTTTTAAAAAATTGCGGGAAGACTTCCCATTGGCCCTTGGCGTTTGGGAAGGTCAGATGACCACTGTATCTGGGCAGTTTATGGGGTTTTCTGTCTGGAATTTCAAATAAAAAGCGGGTTTCCGAGCCCCAGAGGTTCAGTCGCCTCAGTAGCAACAGCTGTGGTGTCCCCTCCCACCCTCCCTAAGTCGCGGCTAAGAACTTTGTTATTTGGCTAGTGTCATCTTTCAAGAGGGACAGTTTATTTTAAACAAAGTTAAACAAATTATTTAAAGGTGATAAAGTTATATGTTGAAAGTGTGTGTTTAAAGTGGTTGTACACCCTGTACAACCACTTTTACCTACAGGTAAGCCTATATTAAGGCTTACCTGTAGGTGCTGGAAATATCTCCTAAACCTCCACGGTTTAGGAGATATTTACGAAAAAGCGGAGCCCCGATGACTACGGCGCATGCGCTGACGTCAGCGGTGCATGCACACTTTAGAAAGGGCACATCATGGCGTCTCTAATAGGGGTCATGCCGTGACTGGCGGCTCCCGCGCGCATGCGCGGGGGTGATGTCACGCGACTCCGGCCAGTCACAGAGCCGGAAGTTCACGGCCCTTTAAGAAAGAGGGGCGAAGATGGACGCTCCCTGCTAGTGGGGACAACGGTGACATTGCGGGCTTCCGTTTCAGGTAAGTGACACATAGTGGGCTACTATGCAATGCATATTAGCTCATTATGCTTTACCTTTGCAGGGAAATAAAGAGGAAGTAAAACCCACTGGGGTTTTACTTCCTCTTTAAATTCTGCTGACTGCTATCCCATATCTGAGGTCTGGTAGATCTCTCGCCAATTATTCTTCCCGATGAGATTTTGGCTGTGTACAGTGCTGTCAGTCTGCATGGTTTTAGAACTTTACAGTTACCCAGATGGCAGCACTGTGAGGCTTCAGGGGTTTTGAGAATGGTATACACACACTACCCAATTGTTTCTGTAGCAAGTGCATTACTATGGCTACAATCGCTTCAAACAAGAATGGTATAAATGATAAAGAATGGTGTCTGTAGTAAGCATTAAAAAAGACCTCGCCCAGATCTGTGACTGCAGATAGAAGGCAAGAGATCACTGTACATCTGCTCTACCCTGTACAAGTCTTATCATCCCACAGAGCAGCTCCATGGATCTCTAGAACAGCTGTAAAATGGTAAGTGTCTAGATGTTTTTAGAAAAAAAAGGGAATAATTTAGAACAAATTTGGGTTCTGCAATAGTGGATTAATGAATAATTATCAACGGTTTCAGTCTTCATCCTTAAAATGGGTAGAGCAGAAAGAAACAGGACTTATGGTAAAAATTATATTGTCAGTTTTTTCCATTAAATGGATTTCCGATCATTTCCTGTTCAAGGGAACCACCAGGACAATTTGTACGTCGGGACTATAAACGGGGCAGTGGCCAATAGCTTTCATCTCTTTATTTATTCTAGAGCATGCGTGGCACTTTGTCCGTCGGATTTGTGTACACACGATCGGAATTTCCGACAACGGATTTTGCTGTCGGAAAATTTTATAGCCTGCTCTCAAACTTTGTGTGTCGGAAAATCCGATGGAAAATGTGTGATGGAGCCCACACACGGTCGGAATTTCCGACAACAAGGTCCTATCACACATTTTATATATCTTGGATACTCTCCATCATTCCAAACTCTTCTTGTCCACCTGGGAGTTTTGGTTGCTTTCGTCCATCTTTATATATTCCAGCTCCTCAAAATAGTCACAGCAATACAGCAGACCCAGAAACTCTGGGCAGAAATCTCACCAATAGAGTCCCCCACGTGATATAAGAAACTGACAGGTGGTCTAACTTTTCAGCAGCTACTAAACACTAAAATATTAGTTATGGGTGGGTTCATCCTTTAGACTAATGGCGACACTTCAAGTCAGTGCAAATCCCATCATGGAAATTGCACTTTTTTCATTCCAGCAACCAAGCAACCACCATTCTCAGTTCAAAGGAATTAAAGGAGACTATGCGACAGAAATGCAGCTGTTAAGCAACAAAAAATTTCCAACATAATTGTAACAGTCAGAACCAATGACCAATGACTTCTGCTACTTAATAAGTCTGCCCAAATAGTGAACACAGTGGTCACAAGCAATGTTTAAGTTATCCCTTGTACACATGTTCAACCATAGTGAAAAGATGACTCACCTTGATGGTGTCAAGAGGCTGTCCAGCTAGTGTGAGACATACTCCCCCCACCCCTCCGGAGATGAAGTGTTTAATATAAGCCAGAGGGTGAGCTGCATTCTCAGAAGACATGAGTGTGGTCTTAGATGAGCCGTGGATGGAGTGTGATGCCGGGTGATAGTGCAGGGTGTGAGATATAGTGGGGGGGAAGATTGTGGGAGGAGAGTGTACAGGGGTGCAAGGCTCACAGGCCAGTAGGGCCGATGGTGCAACTAATGTGTCATTGCTGAACATGCCACACTAGGGGGACCAGAACTGCTGAGTAGTGTGCAAGGAAAAGTAGTAAGATACTATAGGTGTGAAAGAGTTTAGCGATAGCGATGTTAGTGTTGTATAAATAGCACCCTTTATAGTAATTGTGGAAACCCTTGCAGTGTCAACATTTATTTTAAGGACATGCAAAGAACTTACTCTATAATACAAAATAAAAAATAAAAAAAAAGAATGAGCGATAGTGTAAAAGGGCAGCGGGTTATACAGTAACATTGGTCATGTGGCTTTGTTCTCCAGACTTTAACCTGCCTGGCGAAAGCATCACATTCCTGTGCCAAATTTGGCTTACACACAGTGGCACCATACTAAGGAATGACATGCTTGCTGCTCTGACAATTCTACATTACACTCGTCCTTTCTGCTTTTTTATGTTTTTTTTTTAATAATGCTCTTTTTTTTGCCCGCTGCGTTAGTACTTTTATTTTTGTGCTCACAATTCCTGTTTCTTCCTCACTTATTTTTTTTTTGTATTTCAAACCATTTATATTTTTCTACATTTACTGTATATACTCGAGTATAAGCTGACCCGAATATAAGCCGAGGCACCTAATTTTACCACAAAAAACTGGGAAAACTTGACTCGAGTATAAGCCTAGGGTGGGAAATGCGCAGCTACTGTAAGTGGAAAAGAGGGTCAACAATGCCCATTTGCAGCCTCACTGTGCCCATTTGCATGCCTTACTATGCCCACTTGCAGCCATATGTCCCCCAAACTTCAAACTCGGTAGTTAAGGGTTCCTAGATGCCCCCTAGCTGCAGCCAAAATTTGGGGTCTCTGGACCCAAAGGGTCCCGAAATGACATTGCTGCAGATGGACACAGTTGACCGACTTTGGGGCCCTGTATCTTAGGGCCACTTGGTGCTAGGAACCCCTAATTTAGTGTGCAAACACAGTGAAACTAGCACTACAACATATCCAAAGCTGGGGTTCCTAGCGCCAAGTGGCCCCAAGAAACGAGGCACCAAAGCCCATTTGGAAAATGTCAAGCACTTTTCTGTAGCAGAGAATGACATTTTCCAAACTGACTTTGGGGCCCTGTATCTTGGGGCCACTTGGTGCCAGGAACCCCAGCTTTGGATATGTTGTAGTGCTAGTTCCACTGGGTTTGTATACCAAATTTGGGGTTCCTAACACCAAGTGGCCCCGAGATACGGGGCCCCAAATTCGGTTCAAAAAAATTTCATTCTCTGCTGCAGAAAAGTGCTTGACTCGAGTACCGTATAAGACGAGGGGAGCATTTTCAGCACAAAAAAATGTGCTGAAAAACTTGGCTTATACTCGAGTATATACGGTATTTTTTTTTTTTTATTTTGCTCTCACTTGTATGGTTTTGGTTGCATTAAGCTCTGAAACAGCCAGAAATTTTTATTATGTTGAGTTTGCAACTAATCCAATACATTTTCAGTGAGCCTGTTTTTAGTGCGCATTTTATACAGTGCCTTGAAAAAGTATTTATACCCCTTAACATTTTCCACATTTTGTCATGTTACAACCAAAATCGTAAATGTATTTTATTGGTATTTTATGTGATAGTCCAACACAAAGTGGCACATAATTGTGAAGTGGAAGAAAAATGATAAATGGTCAATACTTTGTAGAACCACCTTTTGTTGCGATTACAGCTGTAAATATTTTTGGGTAGGTCTCTTTTAGCTTTGCATATCTAGAGAGTGACATTTTTGCCCATTCTTCTTTGCAAACTAGCTCAAGCTCTGTCAGATTGAATAGAGTGTCTGTGAGCAGCAGTTTTCAAGTCTTGCCACAGATTCTCAATTGGATTCAGGTCTGGACTTTGACTGGACCATTCTAAAGCAGGCCATACACGGTCGAATTTCGAACGAATTTTCTTTTCAAAATAAGAAATTTTGTTTTTTTTGTGATCCGATGATGCCACCATTGATTTTCGAAATTCGGCCGACCAAGCCTTCAATTTCACCTCATGTTGCTACAGAAAAGAATTTTCTTGGCCGTGAATCTTCTTTTCTCTCCGTAAATCTTCTTTTCTTATTACATTTCTCGCACGATTCTCCCATCATTGATTAGAAAATCGTTCGTTTTTCGGAAAATTTCCAACATGTCCGATTCCTCAAATTCGATTGCCGGACGAAAATCGGCCGTTGTTGCAGCCCACTAATGATGCGAAATTCATACGAAAATTCTTTCATACGATTTTCTAAAGAAAATTCTTACGAAATTCGAACCGTGTATGGCCGGCATAACACATGAATATGCTTTGATCTAAACCATTCCATTGTAGCTCTGGCTGTATGTTTTTAGGGTCGTTGTCCTGCTGGAAGGTGAACCTCCGCCCCAGTCTCAAGTCTTTTGCAGACTCTAACAGGTTTTCTTCTAAGATTGCCCTGTATTTGGCTCCATCCATCTTCCCATCAACTCTTCCCTGTTCCTGCTGAAGAAAAGCATCCCCACAACATGATGCTGCCAACACAATGTTTCACGGTGGGGATGGTGTGTTCAGGGCAATGTGCAGTGTTAGTTTTCCATCACACATAGCGTTTTGCTTTAGGCCACAAAGTTAAATTTTGGTCTCATCTGACCAGAGCACCTTCTTCCATGTGTTTTCTGTGTCCCCCACATGGCTTCTTGCAAACTGCAAACGGGACTTCTTGTGGCTTTCTTTCAACAATGTCTTTCTTCTTGCCACTCTTCCATAAAGGTCAGATTTGTGGAGTGCACGACTAATAGTTGTCCTGTGGACAGATTCTCTCACCTGAGCTGTGGATCTCTGCAGCTCCTCCAGAGTTACCATGGGCATCTTGGCTGCTTCTCTTATTAATGCTCTCCTTGCCTGGCCTGTCAGTTTAGGTGGACGGCCATGTGTTGGTAGGTTTGCAGTTGTGCCATACTCTTTCCATTTTCGGATGATGGGTTGAACAGTGCTCTATGAGATGTTCAAAGCTTGGGATATTTTTTTTATAACCTAACCCTGCATTAAATGTCTCTACAACTTTATAACTTTATCCCTGACCTGTCTGGTGTGTTCCTTGGCCTTTATGATGCTATTTGTTCACTAAGGGTCTCTAACAAACGTCCGAGGGCTTCACAGAACAGCTGTATTTATACTGAGATTTATACTGAGATTAAATTACACACAGGTGGACTCTATTTACTAATTAGGTGACTTCTGAAGACAATTGGTTCCACTAGATTTTAGTTAGGGGTATCAGAGTAAAGTGGGCATTGAATACAAATGCACGCCAAACTTTTCAGATATTTATTTGTAAGAAATTTAGAAAACCATTTATAATTTTTCTTCCACTTCACAATTATGTGTCACTTTGTGTTGGTCTATCACATAAAATCATAAAATCTCAATAAAATACATTTACGCTTTTAGTTGTAACATGGCAAAATGTGGAAGATTTCAAGGGGTGTGAATACTTTTTCAAGGCACTGTAAATAGTTTTTCAGTTTCGGCTATCCTCCTTCGGGTGACCTCAGAGGGAAACTCCAACTTCCTCTGTAAAGAATTCATTTATAAATAGCCTTAAAGGAACTAGCAGATTAGAAAACAACCTGGCCACTTCATTTGAAAACTTTAGTCCTGCAACAGCAAAGAAACTGTAGAGCCTACCATTCAGTGGGAACAGGCCCCAGTAGGAAGCATCAACTCCACACTGTCTATAAGGGATCATCACTGGAAAGATGGAGGAGTATGCTACAAGAGATGGTCAGAGACTGTGGACATGCTAAAGGTGATGATCAAAGACTGTGGACATAGTAGGTGAATTTGAAAAAAGACACAAGTCCATCAAGTCCAACCTATGTGGAAATTTTACATGTTACAGGAGATGGTCAGAGACTGCAGATATGCTACAGGAGATGGCCAGAAACTATGGAAATACTACAGGTGATAGTCAGAGACTGTATACATGCTACAGGATGGTCAGAGACTTTGGACATGCTACGGAAGATGGTCATACATTTTGAACATGCTACAAGAGATAGTCAGAGACTCATTGGTGTGCGCGGTCTATTGCATTAGTGTGTGCACCCCAGACTACAAACACACATGTGTGTATATCAACAAAGCAGTGGATAGTGTCAGTAGGGCAGTGGACAGTGTCAGTAGTTTTTATCTGTATTATTTTTTTACAACTTTATTTTTTGAACTATTTTTTTTACAATATTATTTTTTTTACAATGTTTTTAGGTACCCAATTGATGAAACATCTAGGGTCTAAACAGACCTCCGATGTCTCACTTTTGAGACAGAAAAAGGGACTGAGGACAGAGATTCCCCAGTCTCTTTCTTTGCAGCCTCAGCTGCACTGGACAGTGAACAAATGGGAAGTGCTCTGTGCTTCCTGTTCATTCACAGGCTGAAGCAAAGTAAGAATGAACACAGGAGCAATTGGTACTCACGTTCAGAAAAGGAAGGGACTGGTAAATGAAATCCCGCTCTCCATCTTGAAACATCCCCTGCAGCAGCCGGTGGGGGGAGGAGAGGTCGGAAGCTGGCAGCACTGCAGGGGGGAGACAGGGGGCGCCAGAAAGCAGGGGGAATCGGCACCACACGGGGTGATTAGGGTGTGCCCAGGCCTATGCAGAGACTGCAGACATGCTGTAGGAGATAGTCAGAGACTGTGGGCTTACTGTAGGAGATAGCAAGAGACTGTGGCCAGGCCAGAAAAGCAGTTGGAGGCTTAGGACATCACCAGAGAGCTGCACATAAAATGATATTATGCATATAACTTATATAATGCTACCTTTTGAAAAAGCAGGTTTTTCACAGCCTATCCATTGTTTCTTGCAGAACATGAGGAGATAATCGAAAAGAATTGAAATGTTCCGTTGGCTCCACCTTCTACTCTTTCACCTCCTGTGGCCCCATGTGTGGTCCTTCAGGATCTGCGCCTTTAATGCCCAGCATTTTGGGGAGAAGAAGGCTGCCAACCAGGAGGTGCTGGATATTTTGATCAAGGTAGTATAAAGAACAAAACCTGTAATGCCGCGTACACACGGTCCTACTTTTCGTCTACAAAAGTCCAACAGACGCTGATGGACTAAAGCTGGCTGGTAATCCGATCGTGTGTGGGCTTCTCCGGACTTTCAACTGACTTTTTTAGCCTCAAATACGACGTACTTTAGATTTGAAACATGCTTCAAAACTTTTACTTCGTACCTACGACGGACCCCGAAATCCGCTCGTCTGTGTGCTAGTCCGACGGACAAAAAGCCACGCTAGGGCACCTATTGGCTACTGGCTATGAACTTCCTTATTTTAGTCCGGTGTACGTCATCACGTACGAATCCGACCGACTTTTGTGTGGTCGTGTGTAGGCAAGTCCGGTCGTTAGAAAGTAGGCCGCAAGTCCGCGGCAAGTCCACCGAAAGTCTGCCGGAAGTCTGTCCGACAGGCTGTCCGACTTTTGTAGACGAAAAGTACGACCGTGTGTACGCGGCATAACTGTGATATGCAGGGCTACTACCAGACAATCTTGAAACCCATTTCCAGTTTATTTTTTTTTTTAAAACTTAGCTTTGTTAGATACTCTATATTGTCAAAAGTATTGGGACACCTGCCTTTACGCGCACATGAACTTTAATGGCATCCCTGTCTTTAGTTGAGTTGACCAACACTTTGTAGCTATAACAGCTTTAACTCTTCTAGGAAGGCTGTCCACAAGTTTTAGGAGTTTGTCTATGGGAATGTTTGGCCATTCTTCCACAAGCGCATTTGTGGGGTCAAGCGCTGATGCTGGATGAGAAGGCCTGGCTTGCAGTCTCTACCCTAATTCATCCCAAAGGTGTTCTATTGGGTTGAGGTCAGAACTCTGTCTGGGCCGGTCAACTTCCTCCACCCCAAACTCACTCATCCATGTCTTTATGGACCTTGCTTTGTGCACTGGTCTAAATCATTTGGTGGAGGGGGGATTATGGTGTAGAGTTGTTTTTCAGGGGTTGGACTTGGCCCCTTAGTTCCAGTGAAAGGAACTCTTAAGGCATCAGCATACCAAGACATTTTGGATAATTTCTGTCTCCCAACTTTGTAAGAACAGTTTGGGGATGGCCCCTTCCTGTTCCAACATGACTGCGCACCAGTGCAAAAAGCAAGGTCCATAAAGACATGGATGAGCGAGTTTGGGATGGAGGAACTTGGCTGGCCTGCACAGAGTCCTGACCTCAACCCGATTTGGGATGCATTAGAGTAGAGACTGCGAGCCAGGCCTTCTCGTCCAACATCGGTGCCTGACCTCACAAATGCGCTTCTAGAAGAATGGTCAAACATTCCCATAGACACACTCCTAAACCTCGTGGACATCCTTCCCAGAAGAGTTGAAGCTGTTATAGCTGCAAAGGGTGGGCCAACTCAATATTGAACCCTACAGACTGAGACTGGGATGCCATTAAAGTTCATGTGCGTGTCTAAAGGCAGGTGTCCCAATACTTTTGGCAATATAGTGTATTCATTTTCATCTGTGTTCCCGTTGGTAGATTTTTCATACTCTCTATTTGATAGGTGTCAGAATTGAGGGAAATACTCTTACATGACACAGGAACAGCCAGCATTTAGAAACAAACAAAAGTCCTAACCCTTCCCCATTCTATCTAAAACAAAAAAATATATAATTTTTGATGTTCATGAGTTGGGCAAATACCAAGAACATTTTAGAAATGTGGTATTCTTCACATGGAATTAAAACGAAATCATGTGTAATATACATCTTTTTTTTTTAATGGATTTAAAATGCATATAGGCCCCTGGTTCTTAAACATAGCTGACTGAAGATTGTAGATATGGAAAGGTCACTTTAACCACTTAAGCCCCGGACCATTTGGCTGGACAAAGACCAAAGCATTTTGCGATTCGGCACTGCGCCCCTTTAACTGACAATTGCGCGGTCGTGCGGCGTGGCTCCCAAACTTTTTTCCCCACAAATAGAGCTTTCTTTTGGTGGTATTTGATCACCTCTGCGGTTTTTATTTTTTGCCCTATAAACAAAAATAGAGCGACAATTTTGAAAAAAAGCATTATTTTTTACATTTTGCTATAATAAATATCCTCAAAAAATATATAAAAAAAACAATTTTTTTCCTCAGTTTAGGCCGATACGTATTCTTCTACATATTTTTGGTAAAAAAAAACTGCAAACTGCAATAAGCGTTTATTGATTCGTTTGCGCAAATGTACATGCGGCGGTCGACAAGTGGTTAAACAACATTACATTGCAAAGTAGCTTATATAGCCATTATAAGTTATATCAGTTTTTAACAAAGACAGGGATTTACTTTAAAGGGTTCGTAAACCCTCACATATACCCACTGAAGTGACTGGCCTCAGGTGATACACAGAGATGAAACAAATCATCCTACATAAGTTGTACCTGTTTATCTGCAGTATTCTCTTCTCTACATCCGTTCAAAGTGCAGAGTTTACTCTGACTGAAACCTGAGCTGAGATCTTTCAGCTCTGAAAAGTAGGGGGTGGGGAGCTGAAGTTACATCAGTGAGTTCTGGGTGCTGTTTGGAGGGAAGGGACACACCCCCTTTCATACAATACAAAGGATCAAAGCTGAGGCTGTCAATCCCAGGCTGTGCCCTCCCATGTCACCATTTTCCTCTTGGTGTCAAGAAAACTTGTCAGAAGTGACTAGCAGAGGAATGAAGCATCAGACAGAAATGACACTTAGTGCTCTGGATTGAGACAAGTACACATTATAGAGGGATATGCTTTGTTCATATTTCATATCTGAGGTTTACAAACACTTTAAGTAATAAACAAAGTATTTTCTTTCTGCAACCTTGAAGATAGAATGCGTTCCTTGAAAATAGTACACAGCCATATTTATAGGATAAGCATTCCAGAGGTTACAGATTTTTTATATTTTTAAAAGGTGACGTGACCTTTGTACTATGCATATAATACAGATACAGTATATTTCTGTTGCATGGATAACCTTTTTTTAAAAAAATAAGTAAATTTGTGGCAAAGCCGCTTTTTAGAACATTTCTTGTGCTTTTTTTCTTGTAGATAGTACAACGATGTGATATCTGTCTTCTCCAGGAAGTGCAGGACCCCAAAGGCCAAGCGTTGTCCAAACTCCTGCAGGGACTGAACAGGTGGGTGGGTCACAAAAATTGACAGGGGTTTGAGAACTATTGCAACCTGGTAACACTTAAAGCAGTCTTGGGCCGCCCCTTTCACATGGGGCGGAATCTGTCCAAGGGGACCCGCATGTTCAGCAGGGGATCTCTCCGCTGATCCCTGCTGAGCAGGCGGATGACAGGTCAGCCCACTGCTCTCTATGGGGTGGTCAGATGGAAAGGGACTGCATGTCCAATTCCATCCGATCTGCCAGATGGCGAACGTATACCTATCCGTCTGTTTTTAGCGGACTGTATCAGATTGGATGCCGGTGGGTGACAGCAGACAGATGTCCACTGGCATCCGCCACCCCATAGAGAACAATAGGTGGTCTGATCGGGTCATCCTGAAAAAACATACAGGTGGACCCGATCTGTCTGCTGGTGTGAAAGGGGCCTTAAACTCAAAAGAAAACATTTATTATATTGCAGCTAACCAATTCACAGATGGTGTGATGGACCCCGTACTCTTGAGGAGTAGCCTAGCCCAATACCAGCACGATCCAAGATCCCTCAGCTCACCCACTCACTTGTCGAGACAGCAGTGTAGGGTGAATAAAAGCATAGGACCCCTTTCACACTGAGGTGCTTTTCAGGCGCTTTCACGCTAAAAAAAGCGCCTGAATAACCCGTGAAAATCTATTTCCATTAAAATCAATGAATGCTTTCACACTGGGGCAGTGGGCTGGCAGGGCGGTGAAAAAACGCCCCTCTTCATTGAGATTAATGGAAAGCTCTTCAAAAGCGCCTGAAAAGCTCTTCAAAAGCGCTCAAATGTTTTACTGGCAGTTTTAAAGCGCCTCAGTGTGAAAGGGGCCTAAGACTTTATTGAAGAACAGACACAAGTATATATCTCTGGAGACAATCCCCCCTTCTTGTTGGCATAGAGACACAGGGTGGGGGTAAACTGTACATCCAATCACATGAGGCACAGGTTCATTCAAACATTTCAACACATCTATAAACAAAAACTTGGCATGCAACCAACAACTAGTGGTACTGAAACATTTAACCTTTCGACAACTATTTAAAACAGTAACTGGGCGCGTAGACCACTTCTTTCATGGAGAGACCTGTTAACTGCTTCAGCCCCGGAAGATTTTACCCCCTTCCTGACCAGAGCACTTTTTGCGATTCGGCACTGCGTCGCTTTAACTGACAATTGCGCGGTCGTGCGACATTGCACACAAACAAAATTGACGTCCACAAATAGAGCTTTCTATTGGTGGTATTTGATCACCTCTGCGGTTTTTATTTTTTGCGCTATAAACAAAAAAAGAGCGACAATTTTGAAAAAAACGCATTATTTTTTACTTTTTGTTATATTAAATATCCCCCAAAAATATATAAAAAAAAAAATTTTTTTCCTTAGTTTAGGCCGATGTGTATTCTTCTACATATTTTTGGTAAAAAAAAAAATCGTAATAAGCGTATATTGATTGGTTTGCACAAAAGTTATAGTGTCTACAAAATAGGGGATAGTTTTATGGCATTTTTTTAATTAATTTTTTTTATTAGTAATGGCGGCGATCTGCAATTTTTATCGTGACTGTGACATTATGGCAGACACATTGGACACTTTTGACACTATTTTGGGACCATTGTCATTTATACAGCGACCAGTGCTATAAAAATGCACTGATTACTGTGTAAATGACACTGGCAGGGAAGGGGTTAAACACTAGGGGGCGATCAAGGGGTTAAGTGTGTCCTAGGGAGTGATTCTAACTGTGGGGGCGATGGGCTTCCACTCACATGACAGCGATCACTGCTCCCGATGACAGGGAGCAGTGATCTCTGTCATGTCACAAAGCAGAACGGGGAAATGCCTTGTTTACATAGGCACTTCCCTGTTCTGCGGCCCTGAGACACGATCGCCGGTACACCGGCGGACATCGAGTCTGCGTATCCCGCGGGCACGGTCACGCTGTACGCGGCAGGTGTGAGTTAAAGGGGACGTACAGGTACGCCCATTTGCCTAGCGCTGCCATTGTGCCGACGTATATCGGCGTGTGGTGGTCGTCAAGTGGTTAAAGGAGCTTCTCCTCTCCTATGACTTGGGCATGTGTGCCTGCACACAGTTCAAATGTCCAGTGTCAGTGTTCTAAACCTAGTGTAGACAACCTGGCTGGTTCAGTATTAAAACTAAATGAGTCCAGTGTGGTTGTAGTGAGTCTGGTTACATCAGACCAGACTGGGCTTCTCAGGTCACCCTGTGCCCCTAATAGACACATAAGAAGGGCCTGGGGAGCTGAAAAAGGAGTTTCCTGACCCCTCGAAGGTAAGCTGGGTTCCACGGGCCCCCTGCACAAATTGACTCCAGATGGGATTGCTGCATTTGTTTACTTTTTTCATTTTTAATTTATTCAAAATTAAGCTTTAATTTATTCATGTAAAAATAAAACTGTTGCTGTAACTGCTTGTGTACCTGCAGTGTGAGCTGGAGTTTGGCTTTAATTTGTTACTGTACTAAATCTGCTAGTTCCTCTAACACTCCCCACCCCTCAGACTGACAATACTGCTGTCCAAAGGTGCCCCCTGTGCACCTTTTTCAAAGAGGATGCACTCTAATACAGGAGATGTGTTACTGGCCAGATCACCAGGTGAAAACAGAAGGAATAAAGCCTAAAAGAAGAAAACAAATGCAGCCACCACAACTAACAATTGGTAAGCTGCAATATATTACATTTTTGGTTTTGGGTTTATTACAGCTTTAAATTAAATCTAAACTATATCTGACTGTCCATTAGTTTTTCGGAGGACTCTGTATTATTAACTTTTAGCATTAAAAAAAAATTTTTTTTTTTCCCATTCCCCCTTTTTTGCTTATCAGTGTTGCTGAGCTACTCCAGCCTATTTCAGGAACTTCCTTTCTACATTTACTTGTGCCAAATCCATTGCTCTGGATCAATTTCCTGAGAGATACAGTACAATGATGGATCATGCCTGTGTATTAGCATGGTTACTTGTAGTTTTCATTAGGGGTGCATATGGCAGGGTGATAATACAGAAGCACAATTGGAAGACTGTTGTCACCCCATAAAAGGAAGTACTTGAAAAAATACTGATTGTAGGTTCACCAGGTACACTGGGAGCAGCAGGTTTAAAAAGATTGAAGAGAGCATTTGAAATTAAATGAATACAGTAAAGATTATCTGGGATTTTATTGTTTGGGTTTAAGTTCACTCTAATATGCTACTTTTGTTTCATAGGCAACAAGAACTTTTCCAATCTGTCATTAGTCCCCCTCTGGGTCGGAATTCTTACACGGAAAAATATGTCTTTATATATAAGTAAGTTCTGTAATATATCTCTGTATGCGTAGTAACATACTGGCAGCCTTCTATGTGAGTTAAAGTGATTGTAAACGTCTGATTTTTTTTTTTTTTTTAATAACAAACATGTTATACCTACCTGCTCTGTGCAATGCGTTTGCACAGAGCAGCCCTGATCCTCCTCCTCTGGGGTTCCCCGCGGCTGGTCCTGGCTTCTCCCCATGCCGAGTGCTCCCATAGCAAGCCACTTGCTATGGAAGTACTCGTGCGGGCTCACTCTTGAGCCAGCTCTGTGTATCCATTGACAGACAGAGCGCAGCTTAGCCCCACCTCCTCCTCACTGGCTGTGATTGACAGCTCCTGCTTGTCTCTGAGAAAATGAGGAGTGAGAGAGCCACTGATGTCCTGCACATTGCTGGATCGAGATCGGCCTCGGGTAAGTATTAGGGGGTCTGGGAGCCTAGTATGAATTAAGACTGAGAAAACTTCTGCCTTTAGGACCACTTTAAAGTGGGACTTTAGTCAGAAAATGAAGTCCTGATAAATCACTTTAAGGGGGCTGCCCCTTTTTGCAGGTATAGCTATGTAAAACATTAAAGGAGTTGTAAAGTCTCAAGGTTTTCACCTTAATGCATTCATTGCATTAAGGTGAAAAACCTTCTGTACTGCAGCTGCCCCCCTTTTTCTTACCTGAACCCATTTGTTCCAGCCACTATCTCTGGCCTCATTGGATAGATTGATAGCAGCAGGTGCCATTGGCTCCTGCTGCTGTCAATCAAATCCAGTGACACGAGAGCCGGGGGCGGGGCCAAGTCCTACTGTCTGTGCAAAAGGACACCTGCACGGGTGCCGCCATGAAAAGCGGCTCTCCGTGGGGGCACCCAATGAAGAGGAGGAGCCAGAAGCACCACCAGGGCACCCTAGAAGAGGAGGATCTGGGCTGCTCTGTGCAAAACCATTACACAGAGCAGGTAAGTATAACATGTTTGTTATTTTTTTTTTTTTTAAACTAACCTCTACAATCACTTTAAAAATATGCCTATACTGTTTAAAATAATACACTGTCTCACCCTGCTCTGCACATTCTCAGTTGATCTCTATTTTTAGGCACTGTGCCAAATTTTTAGAGGCTGATCTGCTGACAGCCTAAAGATTTACTGCTGGTCAGGGACTCTGGACTTCAGCAAAATGGCAGCCTCCAGCAAGAAGACTTGCTGACCTCTTGGTAGATTGCAGAGATGGGTAGCTACCAATTAGCTACCTACCTAGCTACCCCTATAGGATGACCAGGTTTTTCTTTAAAAATTGCCCTATAAGCCAGAAACACAGAGCTGCCATTGTTTGACTGTCATGCTGAACCTCTTATTTCAGTATTTTGAGACACTGGCCCGAACAACTATACAGGTTGGTCTGCAATGCCAGCACCCGCAGTCTTGTTTGTGATAGGATTACTGCAAAGGCATATTGTATTGCTTTGGGGTCAATTTTTATATTCTTATACGGTCATAAACTTCTGTTGTATATCTTTTTCTATATATATTTATAAAATAGTTTTACAAATAAACATGTAATGCTGGGTGCTCTCATGACACAGGATTTCCAGAACCCTATGGGTTTTCTAAACCAAGAGCACAGCCGTAGTTGTCTTATTTCAGATGCTCTCTTTCTCATTAAAAACCACAGATAGAACCATATTGAAGATGAAGGCATAGAGGAAGTCACTGCTCTAATTCACTTGTATGTGTAAATTTTAGCTTGAGCTATTGAGCGCTGTAATCAACTTTTTTTTTCCAACTATGGTGAAATGTGTGAAAATGAGCTTAGAGCTGTTGACTCAAGGAGTACATAATATTAACATGTAATATTTTATATCTGATTTAACCTTCAACTGATTCCTCGCTTTCTCCTAATCCCTCACCTTCTCCTGATTCCTAATCTCCTCCCGATTCCCTTCTTAGATCGGACAAGATTTCTGTGAGGGATCAGTATAAGTACCATGACAATGACCCAAAGAAACCAGACGTATTTGCTCGGGAACCATATGTGGTCCGCTTCACATTGCGATATGCAGGTCAGTAAGTGGGGGAACATTGCAGGTTCTGTAATGACATTGGTGACTGGGATGTACTTTGCTAAATCAATAGATAGAATCATATTCATACTTCCATACATATAGGTTTTGAAGTGGAACACCAAAACTTTTTTTCTTTTTTTAATGTTGTATAGAGTGGGAAAGAGTGACAATCTCTGTCAGGTTAAGGACATGTTCTCATTGGGTGTATGAATCCATGCGACCTGCACAAGGATGTACAGGTGTTCCCTACTTCCCTGTGTGGGCAGTCTCTTTGCCGTCAATTGGGGCGCATTGGCTGCACTGACACAAATGCTGCTCCCAATGAGACATTCTCTAAGTGTCACATTGCCCCGAGCGCACACCCTTGGGTACAGCACTGAACGCACCTTGGGGTATGGATTCATATGCCCTATATTAAGGCCTTATTGCTGTCTGTGTCTCCACTGGGGAGATTTTCTCTCACTTCCTGTCTTGGTGACACCCAGTGTGTCAGGATGTAACGGGATGTCATTAATATAGGTAGTGAGAAGAAATAAACATGAACAGAAACAGCAGTATGAACTGGAACTCCCCCCCCCCCTTCCCCCCCCCCCCCCTTCCCACCCTCTTCTCACACCTTTCTCTATCCTCTGTCTTCCTACTACTCTTCCAGGCAGATCTACTCTATGACATCTTTATCCATTTTATACGCCAGGCTTGGTCGCCACCTAGTATCCATGTCATACAATTCCCATTCTACTGGCCAAGCCCCTAACGCTATTCTTTGGTGACTCCGATGCTATTCCATTCAAAATCACAGCACCACAGTTTTGATCTCCACATACCCCCCTTGTCACTGTGACATCAGGTCATATGATTTATGGCTTAGACATTGACTATCCGCACCTATGCGTGCCCACTGTTACCACTTTGGTAAGTTAGTCCCCGTCACCCACCCTTGGGTTATAATTATGACTTGCAGTTGTGAGAAACCTTCCCTAAACGAGTTTGCAGGTCGGGTGATGGGAGTTAACTACAATGGAACCTTGGTTTACGAGTAACGCGGTAAACAAGCGTTTTAAAAGACGAGCAACTTTTTTTTTTTTAAATCCTGACTCAGTTTTGAGTGTTGTCTCGCAAAACGAGCAGGATTCAAGCCAATGGGTTGTGCAGTACCACATTTGGCCAGAGGTGCGGGGGCGCCGGTGACACTCAGAACGGTTCAGAGTCATTTGGAAATACACGGAAACACTCGGAAATATTCGGAAACACTCGATAATACTCCGTTCCAGAGTGTCTCCAAGCCTTTCCGATGGTTTCCGAGTTCAGCCGAGCTGTCCCTGAGTATTTCCGAGGCTCTGGCGCCCCCCCACCTCTGGCCACATGCGGTATTGCATGCATCAGAAGTCAGTATGGAACAAATTATCTTCGTTTCCATTGACTTCTATGGGGAAACTCGCTTTGATATGCGAGTGCTTTGGATTACAAGCATTCTCCTGGAACGGATTATGCCTGTAATCCAAGGTTCCACTGTACCTAATTCTCTAAAGATGGACGATGTTACCTGTATGTTTTTTCCTTACTTGAGGGTTTTCCCATTCCCATGTGTTCCCCTGGGTAAGATGGGAATGTTTGTCAATACTTTTCATTAACATGTTTCTATGTTTATGATCAAACTACATGCTGACTGTGTTACTGTATTGGAATTCTGTGAAACTCAAATAAAATTTTTGGGGGAAAAAAGCAGCCTATATTTTCCCTTGTCAGAACAAGAACGTGGCAGCTGCGATGAGTGGACAGAACAGAGGGGAAGTGAAAATAAAGTCCTTTAGAAAAAAAAAGAATATCCACAATTATCTTTTTAATTTCTCCCTGCTGGAACAATGCATTCTCGCAGCAGCACCAGCTGATAGGCTGCAGCGGCTGATCAAGGCAAATTTTCTATCTTCAGTCAAAACTTTTATTTCTTTTACATGTGGAAAGACTGAAAACAGGTTAGAACCACTTTTGGTTCACATTGTGGTCTGTGTGAGTTCACTGTCACTTCCTATCCTAGTGACATCTTGGTTTCTAAGCAGTGAAACAAACCACAATATGATACAAACAGAAAATACAGCGCTGTGATAAGAGACCAATATACAGTGTTTTGACCTAAAAAAGAATAAAATTACACCTAGAAAAGCTGCTGCTATAAGTGAGATACACACCTATTCAGATAAATAATAATAAATAACAGCGCTAAATAAACTAAAGAATATACACCAATATTAATATATGTTGTGAAACAATAGCAGTGTATGTGACATAGACAAAAATAATAATACATAAATGTGATAAACTAGCCCATAAACTCCATTGACGTGAGTTTAAATGTAGAAACGGCAACTCTAAAATGGGCATTAATCAAGTCCATCTAAATGCAGATGTAAAAAGTCCAAAAACTTAAAACGTATTCTTCGTAATGATGTTGATTAGTAGCCAATCAATTCCACCACCGCACCACTGTGATAACACCAGTTAAATAATGTGCTTACCACAAGGCAAGCTCAAATAAGCTTGTGACCTTAACCCGGTCGGGGCCTTTAACCAGAGGGGATGGTTGGAAGGCGATAGTCCACCAAACCACATAGAAAGATCAGCCACAGCAACGAACCCTTCATGCACACCTCCAAGGCACCGGAACAATTACCACTCAGGGGTTCCCCAAGAGAAAAGAGGGAATCGACATAGCGTAATCCTGATATTTAATTATTTATTTAAAAAGTGGAAAACACACTTTCATTGTATAGAAGAAAAACAGCATAAAATTTGTATAAAGCCAGCCTGCAGACGGAACACACGAGACGTCAGCACGTCAGCTCCTCCCAACGCGCGTTTCGTCACACAATGACGTGCCCCAGACGACGTCATTGTGTGACGAAACGCGCGTCGGGAGGAGCTGACGTGCTGACGTCTCATGTGTTCCGTCTGCAGGACGGATGTTCGCTTTAGCCGGCCGGCTTTATACAAATTTTATGCTGTTTTTCTTCTATACAATGTAAGTGTGTTTTCCACTTTTTTAATAAATAATTAAATATCAGGATTACGCTATGTCGATTCCCTCTTTTCTCTTGGGGAACCCCTGAGTGGTAATTGTTCCGGTGCCTTGGAGCTGTGTATGAAGGGTTCGTTGCTGTGGCTGATCTATCTATGTGGTTTGGTGGACTATCGCCTTCCAATCATCCCCTCTGGTTAAAGGCCCCGACCGGGTTAAGGTCACAAGCTTATTTGAGCTTGCCTTGTGGTAAGCACATTATTTTACTGGTGTTATCACAATGGTGCGGTGGTGGAATTAATTGGCTACTTATCAACATCACTACGAAGAATACGTTTTAAGCTTTTGGACTTTTTACATCTGCATCTAGATGGACTTGATTAATGCCCATTTTAGAGTTGCCGTTTCTACGTTTAAACTCGCGTCAATGGAGTTTATGGGCTAGTTTATCACATTTATGTATTATTATTTTTGTCTATGTCACATACACTGCTATTGTTTCACAACATATATTAATATTGGTGTATATTCTTTAGTTTATTTAGCGCTGAAACCACAATATGAACCAGCAGAGGACAGAATTCTTCTCTGCTGTATCCAAAACTGAAAAAAAACCCAAAAAAAACAATATTGTATATATACATGCATTACCTCTCTTTCTCTTCAGACCTGCAAGACCTGGTTGTGATTCCGCAGCATACCGTCCCAGATAAAGCTGATGAGGAAATTGAAGCCCTTTATGATGTATTTCTGAATGTCACGAGCCACTGGCGCTGTAATGTAAGTAAAATTCAATTATGCTGATATTTTTTTAAATAAAAAGCAAATCCAACTCCAACAAAGCCACTAAATACACCAGTGAAACACATACTTCTATATGAATAGTTTTAAAGGGTAACTCCACTTTCCTGGGGGAAAAAAATAGCAAATAAAGAAAAAATAATATAGCGTATACAATTGCGATACAAGTCATATTATAATTGAATGTTATTAAAAATTACCTTTTCTTTTCAATCTGCAGCCGCTGTCATTTTCCATAAATGCAATGCAATATGGCTACATGGAGTTGTTCTGTACACAGAATGTGTACTGCCCACTCCCCAGAAACATAGTTTCCTGCTTGTGTGATTGGCTCACCAATTTTCCCAGAAGTCTGCCTAAGATACAAGTCAGATTTTAGGCATCCCCTGCAACAAAAATTACATTACAAATATGTGATAAGTAAATATATTTCAATTCAGCCCCTCCCCCCCCCCGAGTCAATACTTTGTAGAACCACCTTTCACTGCAATTACAGCTGCAAGTCTTTTTGAGGATGTCTCTACCAGCTTTGCACATCTAGAGAGTGACATTTTTGCCCATTCTTCTTTGAAATCTAGCTCAAGCTCTGTCAGAATGGATGGAGAGTGTCTGTGAACAGCAATTTTTAAGTCTTGCCACAGATTCTCAATTGGCGTTAGGTCTGGACTTTGACTGGGCCATTCTAACACATGAATATGCTTTGATCTAAACCATTCCATTGTAGCCCTGGATGTATGTTAAGAGGTGAACCTCCGCCCCAGTTTCAAGTCTTTTGCAGACTCTAACAGGTTTTCTTTTAAGATTGCACTGTACTCTGACCAGCTTCCCTGTCCCTGCTGAGGAAAAGCATCCCCACAACATGATGCTGCCACCACTATGTTTCACGGTGGGGATGGTGTGTTCAGGGTGATGTGCAGTGTTAGTTTTCCGCCACACATAGAGCACCTTCTTCCCCATGTTTGCTGTGTCCCCCACATGGCTTCTCGCAAATTGCAGACAAGAATTCTTATGGCTTTCTTTCAACAATGACTTTCTTCTTGTCATTCTTCCATAAAGAACAGATTTGTGGAGTGCACGACTAATAGTTGTCCTGTGGACAGATTCTCCCACCTAAGCTGTGGATCTCTGCTGCTCCTCCAGAGTTACCATGGGCCTCTTGGCTGCTTCTCCAATTAATGCTCTCCTTGACCGTCCTGTCAGTTTAGGTGGACGGCCATGTCAAAATGTCACTTCACTGGTGAGGGTCTCCCTGTGTTCCCCCTCTCCAATAATCCTGCCTTAACATTTCCTCCTTTTGCTGATGCTGCTTGAAACCTGTTAGTACGACAGCACTTTTCAAGGCACATTGGCTCACATTATATAATCTATCACTCTGAAATGGTTCCTGTTTTTGAGTATAGGGACTGCAGACTGTGTGCAGCGTATACACTATGTTGGATCAGACTCCTATTTGACCAAGCTCCATTATGCCACGCCCACTATTCAGTGCAATTTAGCAATGTCTATTTTCACATGTCTTTTCCATCCACCAGTGTTCCTCTTTTCAAACTCCACAGTTAGGAGACTTTAACTAGTTGTTTTTTTTTTTTTTTAGTTTATTCCACTGTCTGTTACAAACAGAATCTTAATTGCATTTGAATTATACATTAAAAGGTATCTCAAGGAATTTTTGTTTTGTTTTATATGAATAGCGATGAATTAGAACCTCTGTCAGTACTGGAAATTTTACATTTTACAGTTGTCACAGAACAAAAGGTGAGGGGAAATCCTCCAATGGGAACAACTTTTCTGGTGACAAATGTCAAAGAGGGGATTTCTCTTCATTTTAGGAGATTTTCATGAACTAATTTTTCTTGGACAGGAAGTGAGGGAAAATCTCCCCAGTGTGACACAGATCTCAAAAAACAAAACACCGCATTCTACACTCTATCTGCAAGAGTAAAGTATGGTTTCACTTCAAGTGGCAACATTGCATTTTCAATGATTCTCACCTTTTTTGGAATGACTTGTCTTTATATTTGTGACAGAATCTGGTTTTTATGGGTGACTTTAACGCTGGATGCAGTTACCTCTCTAAGAAGAAGAGGCGCACTCTCCGTCTGTATACTGATCCAAAATTTCACTGGCTGATTGGGGATGACATTGACACTACAGTGAGAGAAAGCACAACGTGCCCCTATGACAGGTAAGAAAGGGAAGTATGTATAGTTTTGAGAAGGTAGATGAGAGCCAGGACCAGCCTTGGGCACATGAGGCGATTACCTTAGAGGCCAAATGTCTGCTACTGTGGTGACAATAGGACAATATGTCTGCGCTTGTGCCCTCCAATGGTCTCCTCCATTATTGCACATAATGGAGACCATATATTGTACAACACAGTCTGCCTTAAACCTGTACTAAAGAAGAATGGAAGTTGTGATACCTTCCCTAAAATGCTGGTTGCCTGGCTGTCAAGCTGAATTAGTTGTGTTAGTACATTGTGAGTCCCTGACCTAGAACCTGTATGTAAGGTAGGAGTTAAAACATTGTGACTTTTCTGATCTGCATACTTGTTCCCACTCAGTGACTCAAAGCCCCAAAGTAATTGAGTCAGTGTGACAGCCAGGCAATTAGCAGGAGGAAGTCTGCAATAGTAGCCTTGGCATATTTCTCAGTACAGGTTCATTGAACTCTTAGTGCCAAAAGTAAGCAACTATGTGGCCTTTCGGCAGATGGCCCTTGACGCCAAGAGGCCGCATATTTGTGTACCAAAATAAAACAAACCTGTGCCAAGAGTGTGTGCCCTGTGCGCTCAAGACACATTTACTGGCGCAAGTCGGGAGCTTTCCGATCATGTGACCACTGTTGCAGCCAGTCATGGCGGTCATATGTTCATAAACCCTGCCCCGCCTCCCGGCATCCAAAAAAAAACAGGTTACACCACAATAATGCTAGGTTCACACATGTTCAGGTTGTAAACGTGTGCATAATCGCACACGTTCATGACCCACACAGAAGCGTGCTTCTCTTTAGCAGATGCATGGGACTGCATCTGCTAAAGAGAAGCCTGTGACCCATTTTCAGCAGACAGCGGGCTAAAGTCCACTGTCGGCTGATGCCGCAAAGCCAGTACAGGCTCGGGAAAGATTGCGACCATATGATCGGGATCCTGGACCGGCACCCGGCTCAGCCTCACAGTGAGCCATTGAGCGTGGGGCAAAGCAGACAGCAGTAACTGACAGTCGACCAACTCTCTGCTCACAGAGCTCTTAGGGCCGAGCGATCAGTGGCATTTATCGCTCGGTTCTCAGCCTTAGAGCCGGCGAGGGACAGATGCAGCAAAGGGCAAATGCTGCATCCACCTAGGTAAGTACTGTATGATTCAAAAAAGAAATTCCCATACTTCTCTTTTAATAGCGCCTGCATACATGGGCACACATGCCAATGAGTCATATATATCAAAGTATAAAAAATGTAAAACATGAACAACACAATTAGAATAGGTAGTACAATTAGAAGTGGGAAAGGCTTAGCAATCATGTAACAGGGCGGCGGCGGGGCACCCTCCCTTACAGGGAGTGAGGGGAACTCCAACCGCCCCTTTTTCTACATTTACATGTCCCCTTAAGAGGAGTTGTAATGTGGGAGTGGACTAGTCAGCTTTCCAAACAACAAGTAGTTATGGTGTGTTAAGAAGATTAAGGGCTGGGTCTCCTGGACGGAGTGCAAGGGAAGGGGGGCAACTATAGGCCTCCAACTGACCTTATCCTACACACCACCTTTACCAGAGCCACCCTAAGGCAGAGTGTTTGCTCCATGGTGGCAAAACGATGCCAACCCCCGTGTGGGCCAGTAGTGTCATGGTAACAAACTCTCTAGCCTGCCGGTCCAGCTGACATGTCCACTCACCACTCACTACCTGATGTGTAAACAAATGAACATCCATTGGTCAGGGGACCAGGGTAAAAAGAGATAAAAGTAAGAAAAAATATAGGGAACAAGAAAAGGAAGACAGAATAACTGGAACATATCTGGAATCTTGTGTCCAACACAATCTCTCACGCTCTGCCTCTGATGCCACAGCAAAATATGATGAGTAACTGAAAGAGAAAGATTTTGTCCCCCCACTTCAGGCGGCTAGGTTAGGTCTCTGTTCTCACTTGTGGGGTCTGAGGGGATGTCGCTGAAGGGATGACTCTGCCAGTTCCAGTAGGGCCACGTGCAAGCTAGAGGACACTTGTCCTGGGTCGGAGACATATGCTATCCATCTGACCAAGTGCTGGAGAAGCAGTCTCGGGCACCTCTGCAGGTGGCGATTCAGTCCTCTGCTTCCCTTATTTCACTCACCTTACGCCTCCATTCCTCCCTGCTAGGGATTTGTGTTTGTTTCCAGTATATGGGGAGCAGCCGCTTAGCTGCGTTCAATAAGTGAGGCAACACACTTCTCCTATATTGGTTAACTGGCATGGAAGGATTGTGAAGAAGGAAATGAACCAGGGAGAGAGCCCATAATGTCCTTAATCTGAGACCGTTAAGGAGCATTGTCCTCCCAATAGGGTCTAATCTCCGGACAGTCCCACCAAATGTGCAGGAGTGTACCCCTGTGTCCACAACCCCTCCAGCACCGAAGTGGATGGGTAAATTCATGCTAAATCCGCTGGTACGCGGTACCAATGCGACAGAATCTTATAGTTTGTTTCCTGGGTTTTGGAGTTGATAGAGCTGGACTGGGTAAATTGGTAGAGGTGGGCCAATTGGGTGGGGGTAAAAACAAGCCTCAAGTCTCGTTCCCAGGACCTGATGCATGTGGGCTTAACTGCGGAAGCGGTAGAGCCAATTAGACGGTAGAGTTCAGAAACCATATGTTGGATCAGTTCCTCTGCTATAAAGAGATGTTCAAAGGGCGTAAGGGTAGAGATATCTCGTATGAGTCTCAATAAAATGGTGAAGTTGCCTATACCGCTAAAAGTCCATAGGGAAACTCCCGTGTCAGTTCCATAAGGTCTCTAAGGGTAATAATTTACCGTTCTGCAGGAGTTTACCACAGCTGGCATTGCTATCATCCACCCAGGGGCCGAAAAAAAGCCACCTATTCCCCAGGAGAGACCCGCAGAAACCCCCCCAATGGGGCCAGTGAGGACACAAGGGGTGCCAGGGCCAGTTTAGTGTTGAGGCGATCCCAGGCTGCTAAAGCCTGGGTCATCAATGGGGAGGTAAAGTCCGAAAACCCCCTGTGTTCCTGAGCCAGCCATGGGGCGCCAGAGTTTGGATTGAGTGTGGAAGCGCCAGTTTGCGCCATCCTCTGTAGGACAATTGCCCTATAATACCTCTGGATGTCAGGTAGGTCTCTGTCATGTTTATGCTGAAGTTCCGCCTGTTGGAGGGCCTGAAGTACCTTGTTGAAGTCAGCTTGATGGGCCTTCTTGAGCTTGGAGCCCAAAGAGATTAGTTCACCCTCAGCACCGCCTTATGACCCTCCCAGAAGATCCCCTTACTCATACCTGCTGTAGTATTCTCTTTAAAGTAATGGGTCAGGACATTCGTGACTCCAGAACCCACCGCCGCATCGTCCAACAGGGATTCATTTCGTCTCCACGACCAGGCCCTATGGGTACCCGGCAGCAAAGCTAGTGTGGCCGTCACTGAGGCGTGATCAGAAATAGTTATATTCCCGATGGACGAAGCCTGCAACAGCTCCAGAGTCAGATGGTCGACACAGAGAGGTTCTATACTCGGTATATAAATCATGTACCTTCGAGTAGTAGCTGTAGTCCCTGTCTGAGGGGTGAAGCACTCGCCATTTGTCTA
Organism: Lithobates septentrionalis; assembly: GCA_037952835.1. Lineage (NCBI taxonomy): Eukaryota > Metazoa > Chordata > Amphibia > Anura > Ranidae > Lithobates > Lithobates septentrionalis. The sequence goes on from JBBDGP010000995.1 coordinate 568,960, forward strand.
TCAGACGGTGAGTCTGTAGGGATCTGCGAAAGTGTTTAAGGAAGGCGTGTGAGGGGGATGCCGGTGCGACGTGTCAAGCAGTGGATCTAGTCTAACGTTAAAGTCGCCCCCCCATAACCAGAGAGCCCTCTCTGAAGTCCGCTAGGCTATCTAGAGTTTTGTCTATAAAGGTAAGTTGGTTAGTATTGGGGGCATAAATCGTAGCAAATGTGAACTTCTGTCCCGCGATAGTCTGCTTTAAGAAGATGTACCGACCCTGAGGATCCACCCTGTTCCCTGTGATTTGGAAGGGGCAAGACTTATGTATGGCAATAGATGTGCCCCTGGATTTCACGACCGGCGAGTTGCTCAAGAACCACTGGTTATACAAGTGAGCAGGCAGCTTGGGCATCGACTAGGGGGTGAAGTGTGTCTCCTGCAAGAAAACCACCTGAGCCCCTAACTACTTCAGTTCCCACCACAACTTGCTACGCTTGCATGGAGAACAGAGGCCACATACATTATAGGAAGTTACCTTATGTGAAGCCATAGGGGATCCGTGGGACAGGTGAGTCTTGTGTTACGATGGTAGGCACAGCATGAGAGGTGGAGCAGGAGGCAGTTCCTGTAAAAAGGTATGTAGCGAGAGAAAGGAAACGAGGGGGAGAGAAGAAAAAGAGGTGAGAAACATTAGAACAGACATAAAAAGCACAACATGTCATTAACAAAACCACATCCTGAAATACATGGGGGGCGGGTGCCAGGCTCTAACCCCGCTATGGAGAAGCCCCCGGAACCTGACCCCATGTCCCAAAAAGGAAATATACCTAGTAAGGTACGGCATAGGTGGGGAGCTCAGACCAACATGAGAGGGAAGGTCGTGAGGTTCAGCCTCAGTCCACCACCGCCCCCTCAGCTGTTTGTCTGTTGACAAGGGGGGAGAACAATTTTGCAGAACTTAGGGGTTCTGTTTTAAGCTAGGTCAGCCACTAACCGGTGTGAAACACAGGGACCGAAGCCCCAGGCTATTTCCAAAAGGCAACAAGGAAGATCATTGTCTGTTAAAGTAGTAGAATCGTGTGTTCCACTAGGGAGTCACACCATGGCACACATCTTGGCGGAGTCCATATCCAGGCCCAAGGCAATGGGCAGCCTCTGAGGGCCTAGACCTCTCTAAAAGAGCAAAAAACTAGAAAATTAAAAAAAATTAAGAAAGGTAAGAACAAGTACGGGGAGAGGAGTGCTGGAGAGTGTCCTTTCAGTTCCTTGGGGATGCATGGCCTAGGGGAGAGGCAGAGGGCGGACGCCTGTGGTCTCTCTTGCGACTTCTGCGTTTGGCTGAGAGCCAGGACTGAGGGAGTTGAACAAGGGGGTATTTCTGCGGTCCCCTTTAGTCCGGAAATTCAACTGGTTCAAGTCCCAGGGTGGTCAGGAAGTGTGGGAGGTCCTCCTTGGTGCACAGTGTAACTTGTCTGCCATCTTTGGTGGCCTGCAGGTAGAAGGGGAATTCCCAGCAGTAAGGCAGGCCTGCTTTTTGGATAGCTTCTAGCAGGGGATGGAGTGCTCTGTGCTGCATGAGGGTGCGCCTGGAAATGCCCTGGTAGAAGAAAAGGTGCGCCCCATCAAAATCAAAGTACGGTTTCCCACGCATTTTTTGCATGATCTGGTCCTTTAGCGTATATTTGTGAAGCTTACAAATGACATCTCTAGGATAGTCCCCATCTTGGGAAGGAGGCCCGAGGGTCCTGAGGGCAGGATCAATCTCTATGGGTGCTGAAGCAGGCAACCCTAGGATCTCCCAGAATATGTCTTTCAGAGTAGGGTCAATATCTTTAGGAGCCGTGGCTTCAGGAAGGCCGCGAATGCGGATATTTGCCCGCCTGCTGCTGTTCTCAAAGTCATCCAACTGACACAGTAAAGTCTCAATTTTATGTTCCTGGGTATTGCATCTGTCCTGGAGCATAGAGATGGCAGGCAGAGCCTCATCAAGTCTCTGTTCCAAGTTTTACACCCTGACCCCCAATTGATTTCTATCAGTTTTGAGCTGGGCTATGTCTTCCTTAAAGGCCTTCTCAACCCTGGTGGCAAATTTCTCTAGGTCATCCCGGGTGGGGAGGGACCAGACATGGCATTTTATGTCCTCATCCCCTAGGAAGTCCGCCATGTCAGAGCCCTTATCATGTGAGGCAGAGGATCCCGGGGAGTCTGGAGGGGCAGAGTCACTCACCAGCCACGGAGATGGGATCTGGGATTCCACGAGATGCTGCTGCTGGGCCGCGGCTCACTGTGCAGCCTTTGCAGCTTTCATAGCTTTCAGGGTCAGCGGCATCTTGGAGGCCTCATGTCCCGGTCCGCGGGTCGCACTAAAGAAAGCGTCCAGCTGTGCTTGCCAGGTCCCATTCACCCTTGACTGCTGGGAGAGTGCCCGCTGTCCCTGGGACATATTCTCTGTGTTTCTGGGGGTGATATCTCCCCTTTGTGCTGGTGATTAAGCGGTGGTGGGTACAGAGCTGAGGAGATGCACGTCCTCACTCCTCCATAGTCAAGCTACGCCCCCCCCGTAGCACGTTTTAAAAAATAAAAAGGATTGGGACCTCTTTCCCCATGTTTCCTCTGGGTACAGCAGCCCATTCAAATGAATGGGCTGCTGTAGCTGTGACATGCATGTGTACCTATGCTAATGCATCATTTAGGATGTGGGGTTTCACTTGTTAGAATTACCTCTAAGGAAGGTGATGTGTCCCCCTAAATGCGTTAGCCTTCCAACTGTCGTATACATGGCGAGACGTTATCGCCTCATGGCTGGAGTTGATTTCTGACACGCTCGTTTCCTATTATGTTTGTGAGTATACTATTGACTTTTGGCTCAATAAACAATTTGGTGGTAATGCACTAGGCGTTTGTGCCCTCCTGTGTGTTTTTTGCAGTTTTGAACATTATCTGATCTGAGAAGGGCTGCATCTGGGGAAGCATTACAGTGATACCATTGGATGCAGTATTGCCTGAATGCTGGAGTGTTTGAATTCTTCTTTTTGTATAAAACATACCGTACTTAAGGCATGCTAAAATGCCATCACAATCAATATTACTGCATTTAATCATAGCATGGCTTAAAGTGGTGTTCCAGTCGAAATTATATTTTTAAATAAAAATACCCCTATAATACACAAGCTTAATGTATTCTAGTAAAGTTAGTCTGTAAACTAAGGTCTGTTTTGTTAGTTTATAGCAGTAGTTTGTTATTTTATAAACTTACAGCAGGCCGTGGCCATCTTAAGTGTGGGCATCTGAAGCCAGACTGTATTTCTTCCTGGAGCTCATCCTTGCAGATCTTGCACATGCTCAGTGCAGCACAAGCAGTGTAATAGGTTTCAGGTCAGGTCTCCATAGCAACGGCAGTTTCAGAGGAAGTTGCCGCCCCTTCCCAGAAGGCATTGCAAACAGGAAATGATGCGATGGGCCCCGGCCAGGGAGGAGGAAGTGAAAAATGAATACAGCAGATATACAGTGGGTGCTGAGAAAAAAAATTTAAAAATATCCAATTCGTTTACAGTGCACAGTTTAGTGAGGGATGCTGAAGAGTTGTAAAAGTGGGTGGAACTCCACTTTAAGTAATAATTAGTTTATCTTAAAGTGGTCCTTTCAGTAAATACAAGAGTGTGCAAAAAAAACCCTTATGTCACAATATACAGTCAGTTTCATTTTTTTATACAGTCAGTTTCATTTTTCACAAAAGTTCCACCTATTTTTATTAACCGCTTGCCTACTGGGCACTTTTACAAACCAGTCCTACATCTCCAGTCAGGTGATTTTTGTCTGGGCTCAGATGATGTCCTCTCCTTATGCTCATTCTAAATCCACATACACAAAAAAATCTCCAGGACATTAGGGCATGTCCCTTTATATAAATCCCACTTCCATATTGCCTCCCTCACCCTTCCCTGTGCCTCCATCATGTAACTGTACTCAACGCACCCATTACCCCGCACCCCCTGGCAGCAGCTGCAATCCACACAATTTAGTTCCCATTTCTCTTCTCCCCAAGACCAGACTCCCTTTCTCTTGTGCCCTTTGGAATTCCCGCTCTGTCTGTAACACACTCACCTCTCTCCATGACCTCTTTATCGCTAACTCATTTAATCTACTCGCCATTACCAAAACCTGGCTTCATGAATCCAACACTGCATCCCCTGCTGCCCTATCCTATGGTGGTCTACTCTGGACTCACTCCCCCATATCCAGTGGACGCAAGGGAGGGGGTGTCGGAAACCCTCTAGTCCCACACAGCGCCTTTCAGGCACTTCACCAACCTCCCTCTCTGTCACTCTCCTCTTTCGAAACACACTGCATTCGTCTTTTCTCTCCAGTTTCTCTAAGGATAGCTGTGATCTACAGGCCCCCTAGACCAGTATCAACCTTTCTTGATGACTTCTCTGCCTGGCTACCCTACTTTCTTTGTTCCAAAATCCCCACAATCATTCTGGGTGACTTCAACTTCCCTATTAATTCTAACACTCCTGCCACTTCCAAACTTCTCAGTTTAACCTCCTCCCTTGACCTGAAGCAATGGATACACGCTCCTACTCACTCTGAAGGCAACACCCTTGACATTGTTTTCTCCCACCTATGCCCCCCATGCAACCTCTCCGACTATCCATTCCCCCTCTCTGATCACTACCTTATTAGTTTCACTCTCTCCCTCTCATCCACCTCCTCTCCCTCCAACCGCTTAAAAGTTACCCGCAGAAACCTACGTCATCTCAACCCTCAAATATTCTCTCTGCTACCGACGCCCTCTAAGATCCTGCACCGACCTAAGCACTTCTGTCTACAACGCTTCGCTACTAGCCTCAGTGGACTCACTGGCCCCCCTCACTACACACAGTATCAGGCCCTGATCCCTTCAACCTTGAAAAAAACAGATGATACTAGAAGTCTGAAAAAACATAGTCTGTGGCGTAAGACTAATGCCGTGTACACACGATTGGACTTTCTGGCATACTTGGTCCGGCACACTTTCCGACGGACTTTGTCCGCCAGGTGCGCCGGACTTTAAAACGGACAGACTTGCCCACACACGACCGGACTTTCCGGCGGGCTAAATCCGCCCGTCTTTCCGACGGACTTTCGCCGGAGTTACGGCGGACTTTCAGAATGAACGGACTTGCCCACACATGGACAAGTCCGTTCATTTTGAACGTGACTCAGGTGCGACGGGACTAGAAAAGGAAGTCAATCTTGCCGCTTTTATCGGCGAGATTGACACCTTGCGAGCCCCGTCGCGGGGTCATACCAGGCCCTTAGGTCTGGTATGGATTATAAAGGGAACCCCCTACACCGAAAAAAACGTGTGGGGTCCCCCCTAAAATCCATACCAGACCCCGATCCGAGAACGCAGCCCAGCCGGTCAGGAAAGGGGGTGGGGACGAGCGAGCGCCCCCCCTCCTGAACCATACCAGGCCGCATGCCCTCAACATGGGGGGTGGGTGCTTTGGGGGAGGGGGCGCCCTGCGGGGCCCCCCACCCCAAACCACCTTGTCCCCATGTTGATTAAGACAAGGGCCTCTTCCCGACAACCCTGGCCGTTGGTTGTCGGGGTCTGCGGGCGGGGGGCTTATCGGAATCCGGGAGCCCCCTATAATAAGAGGGCCCCCAGATCCCGGCCCCCCACCCTATGTGAATGAATATGGGGTACCCCTACCCATTCACCTAGGGGAAAAGCGTCAATAATAAAACACACTACACAGGTTTTTAAAATAATTTATTAAACAGCTCCGGGGGGGTCTTCCTCCGGCTTCGGGGGTCTTCTTCCGGCTTCGGGGGTCCCTCCGGTTCCTCTTCTCCCGACGTCTGGTTGGTTCTTCTCCGCTCTCTCTGGCCTCTTCTCCCGGTGTTCCAGTTCTTCGGCCGGCTCCTCCGCTGTCTTCAGGCCGCTCTTTTGCCAGCGGAGGTCCGGACTTCTGGGCTTCTTGTCTTCTTCCCTCTTCTTTTCTCCAGATGTTGACACAACGCTCTCTCCAGCTGGACTGCTCTCTGAGCGCTCCGCTGTGACTTATATAGGCGGAGACCCCGCCCCCTTATAATGTCACAGTCCCTGGGCATGCTGGGACTGGGACGTTTTAGGGGGCGTGGTCAACAACTCCCCCAAAGTACCCCCAATGTTGAGGACATGCGGCCTGGTACGGTTCAGAAGGGGGGGGGGGGGCGCTCGCTCGTCCCCACCCCGTTTCCTGACCGGCCGGGCTGCGTGCTCGGATCGGGGTCTGGTATGGATTTTAGGGGGGACCCCACGCCGTTTTTTCGGCGTAGGGGCTTCCCTTTAAAATCCATACAAGACCTAAGGGCCTGGTATGCCCAGCGCTCGCCGCAATAGGAAAATTTGTTTTTCCCATTGCAGCGAGCGCGAAATGCAATACCCTGCCCTTGCGTCGTATCTGGTCCGTTGGACCAGCATACAGACGAGCGGACTTTCCGCCAGAGTCCGACGGAAAGATTTAAAACATGTTGTTGATGTTTTGGGAAAAAGTCCGCCGGAAAAGTCCACCGGAGCCTACACACAGTCGGATTGTCCGGCAGACTCTGGTCAAGTATGCCGTAAAGTCCGCTCGTGTGTACGCGGCATAAGTCTCAGAAAGACTTCAACCAATATAAATCTGCCCTCCAAAAATACAATTCCAGCCTCCTCACTACCAAGCAGGCCTATTTTATCACTCTCCTTAACAACTTAATATCCCATCCCCTTCAACTCTCTACTTTGCCCTCCACTGCCTCCACCCACTAACTCACTCACTGCCCAGGAGATCGACAATCACTTCAAACAAAAGATTGATACAATTTGCGAGGAGATCTCTACTGTTCAGATACCCTCCACGCTTTACACCTCATGCCCACAGGTACAATCATTACTTCCCTCTTTCAACCCCACCACTATAGAGAAGGTTGCTAAATTACTTGCTAACGTCCATTTTACCACCTGCCCTCTGGATCCTGTTCCCTCGCAAATGCTACGTTCACCCTCTGGCTCTATTCTACACTCTCTAACCCACATCTTCAATCTCTCCCTCTCTTCTGGCATCTTCCCCAACTCCCTAAAACATGCATTTGTCAGCCCCATACTTAAAAAAAACCCTTACTGGACCCATCCATTCTTAACAACCTACGCCCCATCTCCTTGCTCCCCTTTTTATCCAAACTTCTTGAACGTCTGGTCTACAACCGACTGGGCGACCACCTTGCTGATAATAGCCTTCTTGGTCCCCTTTAGTCTGGATTTAGTCCCTAACACTCCACCGAAACTGCTCTCCTAAAACTAACAAACGATCTTCTAATGGCCAAAACCAATGGACACTACTCTGTACTCCTACTCTTGGACCTCGCTGCTACCCTTGATACGGTTGACCACCCCCTCCTCCTCAAAAAACTCCATGCCTTTGGTCTCCGTAACTGTACTCTTCGCTGGTTCTCCTCCTAGTTTTCCCTCCCCCACATGCCCCTTCCCCTGATCTCTATGCCAAAATTGATAGCACAACTATAAGCCCATCCCCGCTTGCCAAGGTCCTAGGTGTAGTCCTGGACTCTGAACTCTCCTTTAACCACTTCAGCCCCGGAAGGTTTTACCCCGTTCCTGACCAGAGCACTTTTTACAATTCGGCACTGCATCGTTTTAACTGCTAATTGCGCAGTCATGCAATGCTGTACCCAAACGAAATTTGCATCCTTTTCTTCCCACAAATAGAGCTTTCTTTTGATGTTATTTGATCACCTCTGCCGTTTTTATTTTTTGCGCTATACACGGAAAAAGACCGAAAATTTTGAAAAAAAATGATATTTTCTACTTTTTGTTCTAAAAAAAATCCAATAAACTCAATTTTAGTCATACATTTAGGCCAAAATCTATTCGGCCACATGTCTTTGGTAAAAAAAATGTCAATAAGTGTATATTTATTGGTTTGCGCAAAAGTTATAGCGCCTACAAACTAGGGTACATTTTCTGGAATTTACACAGCCTTTAATTTATGACTGCCTATGTCGTTTCTTGAGGTGCTAAAATGGCAGGGCAGTACAAAACCCCCACAAATGACCCCATTTTGGAAAGTAGACACCCCAAGGAAATTGCTGAGAGGCATGTTGAGCCTATTGAATATTCATTTTTTTTGTCCCAAGTGATTGAATAATGACAAAAAAAAAAAAAAAATTTACAAAATGTTGTCACTAAATTATATATTGCTCACACAGGCCATGGGCATATGTGGAATTGCACCCCAAAATACATTTAGCTGCTTCTCCTGAGTATGAGGATACCTCATGTGTGTGACTTTTTGGGAGCCTAGCCGCGTACGGGACCCCGAAAACCAATCACTGCCTTCAGGATTTCTAAGGGCGTACATTTTTGATTTTACTCCTCACTACCTATCACAGTTTTGAAGGCCATAAAATGCCCAGATGGCATAAACCCCCCCCCCAAATGACTCCATTTTGGAAAGTAGACACCCCAAGCTATTTGCTTTGAGGCATGTTGAGTCCATGGAATGTTTTATATTTTGACACAAGTTGCGGGAAAGTGACAAATTTTTTTTTTTTTTGCACAAAGTTGTCACTAAATGATATATTGCTCACACAGGCCATGGGCATATGTGGAATTGCACCCCAAAATACATTTAGCTACTTCTCCTGAGTACGGGGATACCACATGTGTGGGACTTTTTGGGAGCCTATCCGCGTACGGGGCCCCGAAAACCAATCACCGCCTTCAGGATTTCTAAGGGTGTAAATTTTTGATTTCACTCTTCACTGCCTATCACAGTTTCGGAGGCCATGGAATGCCCAGGTGGCACAAACCCCCCCCCCCCCCCCAAATGACCCCATTTTGGAAAGTAGACACCCCAAGCTATTTGCTGAGAGGCATGGTGAGTATTTTGCAGCTCTCATTTGTTTTTGAAAATAAAGAAAGACGAGAAAAAATTTTTTTTTTTCTTTTTTCAATTTTTAAAACTTTGTGACAAAAAGTAAGGTCTGCAAAATGCTCACTATACCTCTCAGCAAATAGCTTGGGGTGTCTACTTTCCAAAATGGGGTCATTTGGGGTTTTTTTTGCCACCTGGGCATTCCATGGCCTCCGAAACTGTGATAGGCAGTGAAGAGTGAAATCAAAAATTTACGGCCTTAAAAAGCCTGAAGGCGGTGCTTGGTTTTCGGGGTCCCGTGTGCGGCTAGGCTCCCAAAAAGTCTCACACATGTGGTATCCCCGTACTCAGGAGAAGCAACAGAATGTATTTTGGGGTGTAATTTCACATATTCCCATGGCATGTTTGAGCAATATATCATTTAGTGACAACTTTGCGCAAAAAAAAAATAAAATAAAAAAAAATTGTCTCTTTCCCGCAACTTGTGTCACAATATAAAATATTCCATGGACTCGACATGCCTCTCAGCAAATAGCTTGGGGTGTCTACTTTCCAAAATGGGGTCATTTGGGGGGGTTTTGAACTGTCCTGGCATTTTATGCACAACATCTAGAAGCTTATGTCACACATCACCCACTCTTCTAACCACTTGAAGACAAAGCCCTTCTGACACTTTTTGATTACATAAAAAAATATTTTTTTTTTGCAAGAAAATTACTTTGAACCCCCAAACATTATATATATTTTAAAGCAAATGCCCTACAGATTAAAATGGTGGGTGTTTCATTTTTTTTTTTCACACAGTATTTGCGCAGCGATTTTTCAAACGCATTTTTTGGGGAAAAAACACACTTTTTAAAATTTTAATGCACTAAAACACATTATATTGCCCAAATGTTTGATGAAATAAAAAAGATGATCTTAGGCCGAGTACATGGATACCAAACATGACATGCTTTAAAATTGCGCACAAACGTGCAGTGGCGACAAACTAAATACATTTTTAAAAGCCTTTAAAAGCCTTTACAGGTTACCACTTTAGATTTACAGAGGAGGTCTACTGCTAAAATTACTGCCCTCGATCTGACCTTCGCGGTGATACCTCACATGCATGGTGCAATTGCTTTTTACATTTGACGCCAGACCGACGCTTGCGTTCGCCTTAGCGCGAGAGCAGGGGGGACAGGGGTGCTTTTTTTTTTTTTTTCTTTATTATTATTTTTTTTTTTTTTATCTTATTCTCAGGGAATGTAAATATCCCCTATCATAGCAATAGGTAGTGACAGGTACTCTTTTTTGAAAAAATTGGGGTCTATTAGACCCTAGATTTCTCCTCTGCCCTCAAAGCATCTGACCACACCAAGATCAGTGTGATAAAATGCTTTCCCAATGGCGCTGTTTACATCCGGCGAAATCTAAGTCATAAAATGCTCGTAGCTTCCGGTTTCTTAGGCCATAGAGATGTTTGGAGCCACTCTGGTCTCTGATCAGCTCTATGGTCAGCTGGCTGAATCACCGGCTGCATTTTCAGGTTCCCTGTTGAGACAGGAGAGCCAGAGAAAAACACGGAAGACGTTGGGGGGGGGGGGGGCATTCCCTCCCACTGCTTGTAAAAGCAGTCTAGAGGCTAATTAGCCGCTAGGATTGCTTTTACATGAAAGCCGACCGCTGGCTGAAAAGAATGATGCCAAGATGATACCTAAACCTGCAGGCATCATTCTGGTATAACCATTCAAAGTCGTGAATGGCGTACCTGAAGACAAAAAAATGGTTAACAATAAAGCACAGTAAACGGTAAAGTATAAAAAATTGCATACCTGAAAAACAAACATGATAAAACATAATAACAATAAAACATTGCAGAATAGAATACAGTAAAAAAGAGCAGAACAATAGAGAGAATAGAGAGAGAGAGAGAGAACAATAAAACGACAACTATTTTTTTTTTTTTTTTTATATATTTTTGTTTGTGTTTTTTTTTTTTTTTTACACTTTTTTTGTAACTGTAACTTTTATAACTGTAACCGGTTCCAGGTTCGGGTCTCTCAAAATGCCATGGCATCTTGGGAGACCCTGTGAAAGTGTGCCTAGTCTGTGCAATGCTGTACCCTACGCTAATACTCAACTAGTGCATGGTAGCGTTCAAAACATTCACCGATGCAAAGACCAGGATTGTCAGGACAGGAGGGACAATAATAGCGGGTGTCACGCCTATATCCGCGCTTGCTGCAGACACAATATCTTTTTTGGGGGGGTTCGCTGGGTAGGGGTACTCGGGAGGACATAAAGAAAATGCCTCTCATGCAGCCGACTGCATTTGGTTGGGGATGTGAATGGGGGAAGTACGGGCGCTGCAGAAGCGGTTGGTTCCCAATTAGGATTGGCGAATGCAGCAGGAAGGGCACTATGGGCACGACGGGCCTGTGTTTGTCTTTTTGGTGGCAGCGGGACACTACTTGTGCTTGCCACCTCACCAGCTTGAACTGCACTTATGGGACTCGCCACGTCACCAAGTGTTACTGCAGTGCGGGTTTGACTACGACCGGAGTGTATTAGGCCGCTGGTGCTTGCCAGTTCACCAAAACGCTACAAAGAAAACTGTTAGCGATCGCAGGGATCAGGCCTGACTCTGCGAACGCTGCAGTTATGCGTTTAGTGTTTTGTAAGTGACAGTGATCGATACTGCACTTGGGTGGGCTGGGCAGAGGGGCAAAACGCAGGTGCTAGCAGGTATCTGGGCTGATCCCGCTAACACTGCGTTTGTGGGAACCCTAAACTGCTGGGGACGTTAATATAGATCTGATCGGATCAGATATTGATCCGTTCAGATACTATACCACTAAGGGAGGTGTATGCTGCGTGCGTGGGTGTTAGCGGTACTGGCGCTAACCTGACGCTGCCTGGGGCAGGTGCTTGCCAGTTCACCAAAACGCTACCAAAAAAACTGTTAGCGATCGCAGGGATCAGGCCTGACTCTGCGAACGCTGCAGTTATGCGTTTAGTGTTCTGTAAGTGACAGTGATCGATTGATATTGCACTTGGGTGGGCTTGGCTGGGCCAGGCGGAACGGCAAAACGCAGGTGCTAGCAGGTATCTGGGCTGATCCCACTAACACTGCGTGTTTGGGAACCCTAAACTGCTGGGGACGCTAGTATAGATCTGATCGGATCAGATATTGATCCGTTCAGATACTATACCACTAAGGGAGGTGTACGGTGCGTGCGTGGGTGTTAGCGGTACTGGCGCTAACCTTACGCTGCCTGGGGCAGGTGCTTGTCAGTTCACCAAAACGCTACCAAAAAAACTGTTATGCCGCGTACACACGGTCGGTCTTTTCGTCTACAAAAGTCAGACAGCCTGTCCGACAGACTTCCGGGAGACTTTCGGCGGACTTTCGACGGACTTGCGGCGGACTTTCTAACGAACAGACTTGCCTACACACGATCACACAAAAGTCCGTCGAATTCTTACGTGATGACGTACACCGGACTAAAATAAGGAAGTTCATAGCCAGTAGCCAATAGATGCCCTAGCGTGGCTTTTTGTCCGTCGGACTAGCACACAGACGAGCGGATTTCGGGGTCCGTCGTAGTTACGAAGTAAAGATTTGAAGCATGTTTCAAATCTAAAGTACGTCGGATTTGAGGCTAAAAAAGTATGTTGAAAGTCCGGAGAAGCCTACACACGATCGGATTACCAGCCAGCTTTAGTCCGTCAGCGTCCGTTGGACTTTTGTAGACGAAAAGTCCGACCGTGTGTACGCGGCATTAGCGATCGCAGGGATCAGGCCTGACTCTGCGAACGCTGCAGTTATGCATTTAGTGTTTTGTAAGTGACAGTGATCCATCGATACTGCACTTGGGTGGGCTGGACCGGGCGGAGGGGAAAAACGCAGGTGCTAGCGGGTATCTGGGCTGATCCCGCTAACACTGCGTTTTTGGGAACCCTAAACTGCTGGGGACGGTAGTATAGATCTGATCGGATCAGATATTGATCCGTTCAGATACTATACCACTAAGGGAGGCGTATGCTGCGTGCGTGGGTGTTAGCGGTACTGGCGCTAATCTGACGCTGCCTGGGGCGACGCATATCACCGCCGGGCGATCAGGGGGCTAAACCTTTATTCGGTAATAAACGGCGGGTGCCCTGACACTATACAAAATAAATGAACTAACCAGCGTCACCCGCAACGGTTATACGGTGATTAGGGGTGAAAGGGTTAACTAGGGGGCAATCAAGGGGTTAAAACATTTATTAGATAGTATATGGGGGTCCCTGACGCTATAAAACGCTGACGGCGAACCTAAATATTTACGTCCCTAACTAGCGTCACCAGCGACACTAATACAGCGATCAGAAAAATGATCGCTTAGTGACACTGGTGACAGGGGGTGATCAAGGGGTTAAAACTTTATTAGGGGGGGTTAGGGGGGTACCCTAGACCTACAGGGGGCTAATAATCACTGCCCTACCACTTCTAATGCCGCGTACACACGAGCGGACTTTATGGCGGACTTTGCCCGGCAGACTGGATTTCGTCGGACAATTCGATCGTGTGTGGGCTCCAGCGGACTTTGTTTGCTCAAAAGTTGGACGGACTTAGATTTGAAACTTGTTTAAAATTTATCCGTTGAAATCGAGTCCGGTCGAAAAGTCCGCCGTCTGTATGCTAGTTCGACGGACAAAAAGCCACGCTAGGGCAGCTATTGGCTACTGGCTATGAACTTCCTTGTTTTAGTCCGGTCGTACGTCATCACGTACGAATTCGACGGACTTTGGTGGATTGTGTGTAGGCAAGTCCGTTCATTCAGAAAGTCCGTCGTAAAGTACGTCGAAAAATCCGCCGGGCAAAGTCCGCCGTAAAGTCCGCTCGTGTGTACGCGGCATTACTGTCACAAACTGACACCTAGCAGTAATCAGAAAAAAAAAAAAAATACTGCTTGGTGTCAGTTTGTGACAGGGGGGGGGGGTGATGGGGTGATTGGGGGGGGGGGGGTCGGGGGTGTAAAGTATGCCTGGCATGTTCTACTGTGTGTGTGTAGTGTTTTGTGCACTCGCATGTCTTCTCTCCTCGGCGCTGGAACGGAAACTGCCAAGCCGAGGAGAGATGACATCATATCCTCTGCCTGTGTGAAACTACACACAGGCAGGGGAGGATTCCCATTGGCTGGGAGCGATCGCGAGGGGGGGGGCCACGATCGGATGGTCTCCCCCTCGCCTCTCAACGCTCCCAGTCACAAGCCGACCGCCGCTGGCACCGGGGGGGGGGGGTCCGATTGGACCCCCCGCCCGCGGGAGGCAGATCACGTATGGGTACGTGATTCTGCCTGCCCGTGCCATTCTGCCGCAGTATATCTGCGTTAGGCAGTGGTTAAGCCCCACATCCAATCACTGTCCTAATCTTGCCACCTCAACCTCCGCAACATCTCCAAAATATGCCCCTTTCTAATCAATGACACAACAAAGCTCTTTATTACCCTCCTGGTCATCTCTCATTTCGACTACTATAACTCACTTCTCATTGGCTTACCTCTACATAGTCTATCCCCCCTTCAATCCATCATGAATGCTGCTGCCAGACTCATCCACCTTACCAATTGCTCTGTGTCTGCTACTCCTCTCTGCCAATCCCTCTACTGGCTTCTGCTCACCCAACAAATTCAATTCAAAATACTAACAACTTCTTACAAATCCATCCACAACTATATCACTAGCCTAGTCTCAAAATACCAACTTATTCATCCTCTTCATTCCCCTCAAAACCTCCTGCTCTCTAGCTCTCTCGTCACCTCCTCCAATGCTCTCCTCCAGGACTTCTCTAGAGCCTCTCCAATCCTATGGAACACCTTACCCCAATCTGTCCAATTATCTGCTACTCTATTAGCTTTTATCTGATTCCTGAAAACACTTCTCTTCAGAGAAGCCCATCCTACATACACACCTAACAATTGTATTTTCATTTTCTCCATCACCTCATCCCCCACAGCTATTACCTTTGTTCCACTTGACCCTCCCTTCTAGATTGTAAGCTCTAACGAGCAGGGCACTCCTATCCCTCCTGTATTGATTTGTATTGTAACTGTACTGTAATAATGAGTAATCTGCAGGCAGGAGAAAGCATTTTTTTCAGTCTCTAACTTGATGTTATTTTTCTTCTCCAGGATAGTGGTGTATGGTGAGGAATTGGCAAATTTGGTTAATTCTGCTGGAATTTATAATTTCACAAAGGAGTTGGGACTCACAGAGGCTGAGGTATGGAGTAAAAATTAGGAGACTTTATGAGATCAATAAAGTATCTATGTGTTGACAAATTTAGAGGACTAGGGTTTTAGTTTTGGATAGGGTATAGAGGGGTTAGATTGTATGGCAGTTTTTCATTGATGGGGGGGAATTTATCCTCACATCCTGTCCTCAAAGCGAATAGAAATAAATCTCCACAATGGGTACACAGACAGCAATAAATCCTATTAGAGATTCTAACCTGTACTTGTTTTATTTAAACCAAACTTTTTTGGGCACTCTACCTAAAGTGGGCTTCCACACAGTGTCAGTAACCATATTTTAGTGTAAACTAATAACTGTGCATATTCAGCTTTCTGATTCATTAATCTTCAATAGAAAGGCAATACATAAGGAACATGCTTGTTATAGCCATTCTATGGGCTAGGCATAGCTTAGTTATCTATTGGTTCACTAAGGTACAGTAATCGCAAATAATTACTAAACCTGTGCACCACAAAACACTATGTTAAAGGTAAATGAAAAAACAATAAACGATAAATTAAAAAACTTGCTACCAAAACACTTAAAGCAATAGTAAATGTGAAATGTAGGGGGCGCTAGTAATAATAACCAAATTAACTAGCTATACAATATGTATCTCATTTACTTTTATAAATTAATGAATTTATAGGACTACAATTCATAAAATATGTTATCCAGGAAATAAATGTGAACAAAACCCAAAAAAATCCACAGATGCGATCTGGCACTGGATAATGTAAGAGGCCATTTGGTTACATGTGTGAGGTATATGGAAAGAGTATCCTATAATTGTGTTTAGTGTGCACAGTAGTCACTGGGTGTTTTTGCGCGAAAAGAAAGATTCAAGTTGGATGAATTTATGGACTATATTGCATTAATTTAAAAGTTCTCCTCTTTTTCACTAAATTGTGGTGGTATTCACTGATCTTATGATTGTTTCCAATCAGAAGGGTTTGAATATGCACATTTTTTATGTATATAATTGTAGAATATTTCTATTTTGTTCACATCTATTTCTTGGATCACATACTTTATGAATTGTAGTACTATATTTTCATAAATTTATGAAATTAAATGAGACACATATTGTATAGCTAGTTAATTTGGTTATCACTAGAGCCTACTACATTTCACATTTACTATTCCAGTAATAGCAATACCAGCATATTCTATATGGCAGCATGAAAAGGAATGGTGATGTGTAAAGTAAAGCAACTCAATCACCCAACCAACCAATTAAAGTGGGAGTAAACTCCCTTGTATGGTTTCTATCTATAGGTAAGCCTTTTTAACAATAAGCCCTCATGCACACAGGCTGTTAAAAAAAACGTTATGAAAACGCCAGTATCTTTGCAGTGATTTTTTTAAACTTTTTTCAGCGTTTTTGCAATAGCGTTTTTGAGCGTTTTTCCGCGTTAGCGTTTTTGAGCGGTTTTTTTTTTTCAAATTTTTTTTTTTTTTTTTTCAATGGATCAAAAACGCTAAAAAACGTTGGTGAATGGCGTTTTTGAGCGTTTTTGAGCGTTTTTCAGCGTTAGAGCCTTTTTACAGCTGAAAAACGTCTTTCAGAACCCACTGGTCCTGGGTTTTTTTTACAGCTTAAAAACGCCTATGCCACTTGCAGCTCAAAAACGCCTAGGTGGGCATGAAGCCATAGACTAACATAGACAGGCCTTTTTAAGCTGCAAAAAAAGCTCAAAAAAGCAGCTGTGAAAACGTCCGTGTGCATGAGGACTAAATCTCTCCTAAACGTGCACCATTTAAGAGATATTTACTTTAGATGCTGCTGGTGACATGTTACACCAGTATTCAGGGTGTAACATGTAACTTTTTTTTTCCAATAATTTTTATTGATTTTTTTTGTTTTTTTAGACATACAGTTACATCATACATTGGTCTAAGCTGGACCAATGTAAGTATACATATTTCATACCTGGCCGATTCCCGTGGAAACAGAGACTCACTGTAGTAGCTGCTGACTGCTCTGCTGCATAGTAACCACAGGAGGTCACTCACATGGCACAGGAAGGCTTTGTATTTTCTCATTCTTTGATTGGACGAGGTGGAGAGGTGGGGCAGTAGCATCACAATCTCAGCCTCATCCAATCAGAGAACACCTTGAAAAAACACAAGGCATTCTCTGAATGGTGCCAGTGGCGAATGAGCGACTCCCTGTGGTTTCTACGCAGCAGGGCAGCTGCTCAGCACAGTATCTGGAAGATAGCTAGGATCATTGTAGTATGAGCAGCTACAGTGATATTCCCTTTTCACAGGGATCTGCCAAGTATAGAATATGTATATTTATAGAACATAGTCCAAGCTGGCCCAATATAACTGCAAAAAAAACTACCTAGAATTTAGCTTCAGGTAAGATTTAATTAAATCACTGGCCACTTGTGATCTGATAAGCTACATATTCTCATCTCTATCTCTGTTTCCTAATTAGATACATTTTCTCATCTGCAATTTCTAGTAACAAATTGTTGCCTTATCTATGTAGATGACAGATCAATTTTATGTCCATCCACGGTTTTGTTTTTTGTATAATTATACTGTATGTTGGCCAGTGCCATTAGAGCCTGCTACATGGACTACTGCTGTTCTCAGAAAAGAACATTGTCTGGAACAATGGAATTTTTTTTGGACTTGAACTAGTTTTACGCTATGTGGCTTTTCCTTCTTATGTTTAATATGCCTAGCTGATTGTTTGAACGTGGAGCAAAATATCAGACATACATGCCAGCAGTGGGGACACTGCAGCTATACCTTATGATGGGGTTATTTGGCTAACCAGATGCCTGATGGTGCTATCCAGGAGATATGTTAAACTCTGTTTTAGGATCTCCCCTGTCTGGTAAGAGGCCAACATTAATATATTTATTAGAAGAGCACCCTATTTGCACTGAGGCACATTATATATACGTTCGGAGCACTGAGCACTTTGAAAGCACTTGGACATTTAATATGAATTCACTAATTATGGCGTTTTTTAATCATATGGTTATTTATTTTGCACATTTATGTATTTTAGCAATACACTTGAATTTATGAGATGCAGTTGTATGCAATTTTGTATATGTAATATATTTGGTTGCACAGGTTAATTTATCCATTTTAAAGGGATAGCGCACTCATTTTTTTCATTGTACTTTATGTTGTTTGTCTCTTCAGTGATCCCTTTTTATGTTATCTTGCAGGCCCTGAAAGTCAGTGATCATTATCCAGTGGAGGCAGATCTTAACCTCAAATATAGTAGTGCTCACACTTTGCTACCATCGGCTATCCTCATTGTTCTGAGTGTCTTAGCTGCTGGAGGAACAAAATCTTTACAATGAGGGTAAAGTAAATGTCCAGGAAAAAAGCAGAAACCACTTTCTTGCAGATGAAAACTCAGGACCTCTATCTTCTGATGCTATTGGTTTATGCAAACCTTATCCCATTATGTGTAATATAATGATGAAATGTGTAATTTGGTGCTTCATGTTATCTTATGACCTACAAGAAGAGCAAAGTCACTTAACTTTTGTAACCACTGGCTGTTTCCTCGATTTGATTACTGTAGTTTTGTATAGCTCTCAATATCCATGCTTATATTACTGTCCCTGGATTAAGTCTTCTGGACCTTCTGTTCCACAGCAAAACTGCATTAACAAAAGATGGGGTTCACAACAAATATAGATCATGAGGTCTAATGACTTGGAAATAATAGACTTCAATAGCTGATATGCATGTTAGTGTAAAAAACACTGATGGAACTTTCTGGGATTTGTGGCAAAGAAGATTGCCTAGGTGGCTTTATTCTTGGACTGATCAAGTTGTAAAGTCTTTTGTTTCCTTAGTTGCTTTGTTTTAGAGCCCCGTTTCCAAGGTTCACATCTGGATTCTTTAAAAACCAGCATTCTCTGTTCCTACAGTCTTCATAAGCTCTTCCAGTGCAATAACTTGGATGTCCTCAGGAATGTTTTTTTGGCATTTGAATCTTAAATAACATATATATGTTCCACCTTCTCTACCTCTTCTCCAGGTGATTCTGAGAAAGATCTGCATATGTATCGGGGTAATGGGACTACAACATCTTCTGTAGCATTAATGCTTTCTCATAAAGTTATTTATAACATCCTATACTTTGCTATGATAGTACTGTACTTTGATATTGTACACACTGCTTATAAAATGGCTTCCTTTGTGTCAATCTGTGTAACTGATAGCCAGGAGGTGTGACTGATGTCCTCCAGGGACATCTATCATGCGCCACAGAAAGCTTGACCCTGTTAGTTTTTGAATGAACATTGAACAAATGGCAGAGTTGGCGTTTTGAGGTCTACTTACCTTTTATATCTAAAGTTCATATCTGGGCGGGGTGGGGGGGGGGGTGTAAAAGATAATGTCTGGCTCATACTGGAACAACAAACAAATGGCATTTATGGGTCTACTTATATTTATTTCTAAAGATTCCATCCTGGGGGAGGGCAAAAATATTGTAACTGGCTCATATAAAATATATGTAGGTTGCAACATATGTGCATGAATTGTATATAGATATACAGTACTGACACCTTTAAGGGTTAGGCCACTTTTTAAATCATTTTTATTAAGTGTTTTATAAGGTTTACAAACAGAAACCTACATTTTTTTTTTTAATCACAACAAAAAAATGTTATCAAGCGTTTTATAAGGTTTACAAACAGAAACATACAATTTTCAAACTCCCAACAATAGGGTTACTCACATAGGTAACAAACAGTTGCTGGTAAAACTGCATGAGGTGATTGATTATAAGACAAAAAGAATTGTTACATAAGAATAATGTTTGTCAAAGAAATGTATGCTGTAACAATAAAATACGTTTGTACAAAAAGGAAAGTTCTTGTGTCATTTTTAGGTTATCTGAACAGTCTACATATGGGAGTGTTATTTCATATTTCTAGCCATACCCACATTTCAAAGGTATTTATCCCACTTGAAGAACCAGTAATGACAGTCAAGTGTCACAAGATTACAATTGTTTTAGCAGAATGAACTATGGAGGGATAAATACATGAGAAGCATTTTCCGGTAGGTAATCTGCCCAAAAGGCTATCCTGGAGTATTTAAACATACTCCCCATAGTTTATCAAACTTGGCAGAACAACAACGTTTAGCATATGTTGATTCTTCTCTTGTTAAAGTGTCATTAATTATTTCAACCAAATAAAATGAGTCTGGAGCAAAGGAGCTATCTTTTGCTGTGTGATTAGCTCACGACCCAAAAATAAGCAACAATGTATTGGTATCTGAGTTGTGGAGGGTATTGATTTCTCATTCATAAGGCCTAACCAGCATAACTTTGGGTCAAATTCAAAGCACATATGGAAGACAATATTTTATAGTAGATAGAATTTCTGTCCAGTATCTGTATGTAACTGTGGGCACAGCATGTGCAAAAAGGTGCAAGTAGACAGCCCACATCTCAGGCACGAGGCATCTGGGTGATGGCCAAATTGAAATAGCTTTTAGGCTGCACAGTGTGACCTGTGAAGTATGAATAATTAGGCTAGTTTTCGGGAGGGCGATAGGGATATTTGGGGAAGCATTTCCGGTATATATGTCCACTGTTAATATGTTAAATCGCCTAAGTTTTCCATCCATTTTTATTGAACATTGGGCGGTTCAATAAAAACCGTCCGTTCGGCCGACTTCTGACGGACGTGCTTGCTGGAAAATCAGCAGCAGACCGGCTCCCGATTGGCTGAGAGCACTGACCGGAGTGTTCTGGCAGGGGGGCTGTCCTTGGGGGGGGGGGGGGGGCAGTCCCCCTGTCAGAACACAACAGCTCAGTGGGGGAGATTGCTGTACTAACGTCGGATTGTTAGTACAGTAGCTCCAACTAAAGCTGCCAGTTTATTTTTGTTCAACCCACACTGATAGTGTGTACTAGGCTTTAAGCAGATAGATGACTACTGGAGTAGAGATTGGAAATTATACCCTTTGTATTGTTAACAAACGCTATAGATTGAAATAAGGTTGCAACACCTCATTGCAAAGGGGCTTCTCTAAACTGGGTGGATAGGTCTTAATTGTATCTATTAGTAAAAGACCTAAATAGTCATGGCATATTCCGCTTGAAAATACTGAAAAGATTATAGCATAGTATTTGTATATAATTGGTGCAGTCTTGTGATACCTGCTCTTTCTGATGTTAAGCATGCTTAACCCCTTCAGCTCCTGCAGATTATCATTGTCCCAAATAGGAGTACAGTCAGGTCCATAAATATTGGGACATTGACACAATTCAATTTTTTTTGGCTCTATACACCACCACAATCAATTTGAAATGAAACAAGCACGATGTGCTTTAACTGCAGACTTTCAGCTTTAATTTGAGGGTATTTACATCCAAATCAGGTGAGCAGTGTAGGAATTACAACAGTTTGTATATGTGCCTTCCACTTTTTAAGGGACCAAAAGTAATGGGACAGATTAACAACCATCCATCAAACTTTCACTTTTTAATACTTGGTTGCAAATCCTTTGCAGTCAATTACAGCCTGAAGTCTGGAACGCTTAGACATCACCAGACGCTGGGTTTCATCCCTGGTGATGCTCTGCCAGGCCTCTACTGCAACTGTCTTCAGTTCCTGCTTGTTCTTGGGGCATTTTCCCTTCAGTTTTGTCTTCAGCAAGTGAAATGCATGCTCAATCGGATTCAGGTCAGGTAATTGACTTGGCCATTGCATAACATTCCACTTCTTTCCCTTAAAAAACTCTTTGGTTGCTTTTGCAGTATGCTTCGGTTCATTGTCCATCTGCACTGTTAAGCGCCGTCCAATGAGTTCTGAAGAATTTTGCTAAATATGAGCAGATAATATTGCCCGAAACACTTCAGAATTCATCCTGCTGCTTTTGTCAGCAGTCACATAATCAATAAATATAAGAGAACCAGTTCCGTTGGCAGCCATACATGCCCACGCCATGACACTACCACCACCATGCTTCACTGATGAGGTGGTATGCTTTGGATCATGAGCAGTTCCTTTCCTTCTCCATACTCTCCTCTTCCCATCACTCTGGTACAAGTTGATCTTGGTCTCATCTGTCCATAGGATATTGTTCCAGAACTGTGAAGGCTTTTTTAGATGTTGTTTGGCAAACTCTAATCTGGCTTTCCTGTTTTTCAGGCTCGCCAATGGTTTACATCTTGTGGTGAACCCTCTGTATTCACTCTGGTGAAGTCTTCTCTTGATTGTTGACTTTGACACACATACACCTACCTCCTGGAGAGTGTTGTTGATCTGGTCAACTGTTGTAAAGGGTGTTTTCTTCATCATTGAAAGAATTCTTCAGTCGTCCACCACAGTTGTTTTCTGTGGTCTTCCAGGTCTTTTGGTGTTGCTGAGCTCACCAGTGCATTCATTCTTTTTAAGGATGTTCCAAACAGTTGATTTGGCCACACCTAATGTTTTTGCTATCTCTCTGATGGATTTGTTTTGTTTTTTCAGCCTAATGAAGGCTTGCTTAACTGATAGTGACAGCTCTTTGGATCTCATATTGAGAGTTGACAGCAACAGATTCCAAATGCAAATAGCACACTTGAAATGAACTCTGGACCTTTTATCTGCTCCTTGTAAATGGGATAATGAGGGAATAACACACACCTGGCCATGGAACAGCTGAGCAGCCAATTGTCCCATTACTTTTGGTCCCTTAAAAAGTGGGAGGCACATATACAAACTGTTGTAATTCCTACACCGTTCACCTGATTTGGCTGTAAATACCCTAAAATTAAAGCTGAAAGTGTGCAGTTAAAGCACATCTTGTTTGTTTCATTTCAAGTCCATTATGGTGGTGTATAGAACCAAAAAGATTAGAATTGTGTCGATGTCCCAATATTTATGGACCTGACTATATAACTCAATAAAGAGCGATAAACAGTCATCCATAAGCTTTACTATCATCCTTTACTAATAAGGATGATGTAGGGCAAGTCGGGGCTTTAAGAGAGCCTGCCTCTAGTACTTCAATGAGAACATTTGTGGGGTACACAAGTTAGTAATATCGATCTGCTTATAGTAAATACATTTTAGGATTTTTTTAAATATTTTCATCCTCTGAGTTTAAAAATGTTCCAGGTATTCTCCTGTGTACTGCGAAAAATATAACTATTGGGCCAAGTGAAGTTGTAACAACCAACTAGGACCCCAGTTTGCTTTCTAAAGAGAGACCGAGGAAATCTGGCACATTGCCACAGGCACAGCTTCAGTTTTGATCTATCACAAGCTAGTCTTCAACTGGCCATAGATAGTTTCAACCCCATTGCCCTTTTCCCCATCTACAATTCACTCTCTGTTTTTTTCCTAGTGATCATTGTCACTGAAACAAAAAGTGATGGGAAATCAAAATTTTTAGACTTGTCACTATAACAGGCGGTGAAGGGAAATGTGTCCAGTGGGGATCTGTTTCAATGAAGACATTCTAGGAGGCTAACTTCCCTCACTTTGTAGAGATTTACTCTCATTTTCTCTTGTGTCTCTGGGGCAGAAATTGAAGGGAAATCTCCACAGTGGAACACAGGCAGCAAAGAAAATAAATTAAATAAATAAAAACTTACAGGGAGGTAACCCTTCTCTATTTTATGCAAGAAAAAAGTTTAGACTGTACCTACACGTACACCTATTTTTATTGTAATACTGTGGTACTATTGCTATTTTCAATCATGTAAAGGTATTTATTAGCAATGGCTTTTCATGGCACACAACTCCATGTTCTCTGCTGTTGAATCTGTTACCTACAGAGATGTACAAGCTGAAGAAAAAGAGCACAGGTCCTTTGCTGAAAATTGCTGACTTTCTTTTGTGTTTTTTACGTGCTGTATGTATGCCCCTCTTCTGGAAGTGCTATACATTTCCCTTACTCTGGGATAGGACTCGGCTGTGATTTCTACACTTGAAATTGTTGTACTCACAGAGCAGACCTCTGCTGTGTCCCAGGACAATGACAATAAAGGCTTTGCCAGGTGCATTAAATGACATGTCTGACAAACATGGATTCATGGAAGAAAGGCAGAAATGAAGCAATGGATTTATTTAATTATCACAGGGCAGTTATGTACAAGTAAGTCAAAGATTAAAGCCCAGCTCCAGCCAAGCCATTTATTTTGTTTTGTGTAAGATCTGTCAGGTTGCTTATTGCCTTCCTCATTGGTGAGTGTAATGATAATGAACATAAATGAAACCCAAAGTGGGTATGGAAAATGGCAAGTCAATGTCATGATCAGGAGTCAGGTTCGGAAGTGGATGACATGGGCTCACCGGGTGAGCAGGGTCTAAGCACTGATCAGTCGTCACCAGAGCTCCTGAAGGTGTAGATGGGTTTCTCTGCATTCTAGTGGCACATCGCAGTCCCCAGGATTGCCCCACCAGGAGGTGAGCGAGCCGGGGTTGGTAACAGATAAGGTAGGTAGGGATCAGCAGAAGTGCAATCAGTAAACAAGCCAAAGGTTGGCAACTGGCAGTTAACTGAGTAAATAATTCATTTGGATCAGCTTGGTCCAAATGAACTATTTAAAGTTAAATGAAACATGGAGATCAGCTTTAAAGTTCAGCAGATGTTGTATATGGTGTTTGCTTCAACTTAAACATATGAGGTGTTCTACTGGTTGTGTAGATCATTTTCTGTGACAGGATCTAAGACTCCCACTGTCACATTCTGGTGGCAGTGATTTGAGACTGTCACATGAAGATTCACGCTTACTTGTCTATGTAGAGCAAAGCAAATATGCCTCCCCCCCCCCCAATGCTTAGATATAAGCTGCACTCAGTCCCAAATATTCGAGAACAACCAAAAATGACAATTTGCCAAAGGGACATTGTGAGTAGTGCTTACAGTAGAATAGTACACAAAATGTATATATCAAAAAATACAAAATTTATTCCAAATTACATAAAAACATATATAGACATTCACAATCATTGTAGTGAAGTCAAAAGACACACTGTTTCACCAATGTACATTTCGGATGTCAAAATCATTATTCATAGCAGGAGCTGTAATCTCTATGCATTTCACGGAACAATGCCCGCTTCATCAGGAGACAGTCCCAGTTGAATCATTGACTAGGAACCCAACACTCTTGAGAACCTATGTATGAACATTGTGGACCACACTCCTCTGATTTCACAACTTTACAACATCCTATTAGCCTTCCCAAACTGGTCTTTTTACACTAAGGAGCCAGAGCAGAAGTAACAATTCAACACAGATTGGGACAATTTTTCTTCTCGGTCATCAAAGCTTATATTGCGAGTTAGGTTCAGGAAAGAAATATAAATAGTTGACCACGTGGTTTAATGATTTAGGTGTTCTCCACACTACATAAAATCTTTCCCTCATAAAATTCTCCTCATTTGCTGCGTTTGTTGACATTTCGCCAGTTCTGGCATGAGCAGTTGGTCTTTGCAACTTACAGATATGTCTTGGCCAGAAACCCCAGCGATAGGCCTCATGTCCAACTCAGTAGTAGTGTAGATAAGCCTTCCCCATTTTCTCTTTTCCTTGGGCAGGGCATTGATCCCCTGGCAGTAGGTCAACCACTGTTCCGCACATCAGGGAATATGTCACTAAATTTAATAACATTATAAGTATGGGCAGGAGTATGGAGTATAAGTATGGGCTGCCCACTCCCCATCAAATGCAGCTTTACCAGTGCCAAACAATGCGGCCTCACCAGTGCCCAGCAATGCAGCTTGATCAGTGTCCAGCAATGTGGCCTTACCAGTGTCCAGCATTGCAGCCTTACCAGTGGCCATCAATGCAGCCTCACCAGTGCCCATCAATGCAGTCTCACCAGTGCCCAGCAATGCAGTCTCACCAGTGTCCAGCAATGCAGCCTCACCAGTGCCCAGCAATGCAGCCTCACCAGTGTCCCCAACAATGCAGCCTGATCAGTGTTCCCATCAGTGCACCCAGCAATGCAGCCTGATCAGTGTCCCCATCAGTGCAGCCTGATCAGTGTCCCCATCAGTGCAGCCTGATCCGTTCCAATGGGGGTCAGTCCGCCCCAGGTGCCACACATTGGGGAGGGGGGGGGCGGTTGTCATCCCAGCGTGCCCATCCTCCCATCCCTCGGTCCTCCTCCAGCGACCCCTGTAACAAGGTCCCACCTCCTATAATACACACCGGCATTGTTCCACCTATCACTGGACTCTAGGAGGCAGGACCTTGTTACAGGGGCTGCTGGAGGAGGAGGTGGAGGACAGAGGGAGGGAAAGATGGACGTGCTGAGATGAAAACCCCCCCTTCCCCAATGTGTGGCACCCAGGGCGGACTGACCCCAGTTGGCACAGATGCCCTCCCCTTCCCGCACACCCACACTGCCTGCCACAGCTCGCAGTCCTGCTAATGGGAACAACGTTCCTGCTGTGAATAAAGTACAGGAACGTACGCTACTGAGCCATCTATCAGTAGAGGACCATTGGACACAGGAAAAATTTATACTGCCTGACAGCTTACATAAATAAGAGCCAAAGAACTTTCTCTGATGCACCGAGCCAATCACTTGTATGGTCATCCAGCAAAACATCAGTCTGACAGTGGTGGTGTACATCAATCAGCAGAGCAAAAGGCTTGGAGGCAGTTCAAGAAGTGCAGCAATTGCATCGGTGAGCCATCCCAGTCAGAGGCATCCCCCAGAAGGAAGGGGGTGGGCGGAGGCAGAGAGAATACTAGGTGCCGCTATCTGCAGGCTGTAGCAATTAAAAAAATTAAAAATAAAACTTTCCCCTGCCAAGTGGACTCTTTCTTCACTTCCAGGTGCAGCTGTGCAGTGATCTCCTGTGCGACAAGTACTTGACAGTCCTAGTCTCTTCTATATCAATCCCCCGGGCAGGCCAGGACTGTCAAGTACTTGTCGCATAGGAGATCACTGAACGGCGGGCACCCAAAAGTGCAGAAAGAGTCCGCTAGGTTGGGTAATGTTTTTTATTTTTTAAATTGCTACAGCCTGCAGATCATGGCACTCAGTATTCTCTCTGCCTCCTCCCACCCCCTTCCTTTCCTGCTGAATTGGCCGGCCTGACCTAGAAAGTAGCCCTGTACAGCAGCCAAAGGAGCCTGGCGATACCAGTATGGGCTGTCCCCCCCTGAAGGCGCCCCCCCTCTGTCTCAGCTCGCAGCGCCTGGGCGAGGTGCACCCCATGCACCCGCCCAGGATCAGCCCTGTCCTCTCCTTCCCACACACCGCCTGCCTCAGCTCCCATGCTTGTGGGCAGTTCTGCAGGACACGGCTGCTAATGGGAACGGCGTTCCTGCTGTAGAAAAAGTACAGGAACATCGTTCCCACGCGTTCCCACAGGACTTGAGCCCTGAGTATGGGTAATGAACTGCTCGCTTACATGACTGCTATCACAACTTTGTTGCAACATAGGACCTGTGGATTGAATTTTATTCCTCTCATCTCTAATCCTTCTTCTGATCTGATTAGTTTCAAGGTTTTCATGCTTGGGAAGCAGGACTACTCCAACTGGATGCCCCCATCTCTTTCCCCCTTCTTATGTATCTTCCTTACTCTCTTTTTTTTGTTGGGTCCCCACCTTTCACCCTGGACACAGTGGTGGGAGCTGGCCCTCCCTGATTACCTATAGCATACAGAGTGTCCCACCTGCACTTTTTTTTTTTTTTTACTGATCCGTATTTCAGTACATGATTTTTGACATTCCTTTCGATAGATGCCTAAGTCTCAGTTGTTCTGCCTCCTGCTGCCTAAGTGCTCTTCAGCAAATTGTGTTAAAATTAATAAAATGTATTCTTTAAAACATGATGAAAGACATTTTTGATTGTAGTTGTGCTTTAAGGATAAATTGAGACAAAAATGTCAATATAGATGTGATGATATACTGTACAGCCTAGTTATTTACTGTATAATGTTATTGAAATCATTATTATACATTTTTTATTATCAATTTTTATTAGAGTTTACATGACAAACAACAGCAGAAAAATAAAATAAAATTATAAGAATGATCCAAAGGGATCACCAATAAATGTATACTCGCAGCAATACAAGGAAACCACTTAAATGGTCATCATCAGGGCCGATCCTAGGGTCACAGACGCCTGGGTGCAGAAATATTTCTGGTCCCCTCACATGGGCGTGGTCATCTTACCAACTCCTCCCCTTTACAAATGATTCTATGGCAACAACTCAAACACAGAGATGCTCCCCTAAGAAGTCTTTGTTACCCTGGGATCCTCCCATGATCTCTTAACAATAAAGAAAATACAGGGAGAAAGTACACTAATGAGACCTGGAGGGGAGTCTCTCTGATGCACACAGAGAGGGCTGTCTGTTAGAAAGAGCCCCCAGACATAATGCAGGATACGGTCAAAGAATGCAGACATCATACAAGAGACAGTCAGAGACTGCAATCATAATACAGGAGATGGTCAGAGACTGCAAACATAATACAGGAGATGGTCAGAGACTGCAGACATGGTACAAGAAATGGTCAGAGACTGCAGACATAGTACAGGAGATGGTCAGAGACTGCAGACATGATACAGGAGATGGTCAGAGTCTGTAGACATAGTACAGGAGATGGTCAGAGACTGCAGACATAGTACAGGAGATGGTCAGAGACTGTAGACATGATACAAGAGATGGTCAGAGACTGCAGACATAGTACAAGAGATGGTCAGAGACTGCAGACATGATACAAAAGATGGTCACTCAGACACTGCAGACAAAGTACAGGAGATGGTCAGAGACTGCAGACATAGTACAGGAGATGGTCAGAGACTGTAGACATGATACAAGAGATGGTCAGAGACTGCAGACATAGTACAAGAGATGGTCAGAGACTGCAGACATGATACAAAAGATGGTCACTCAGACACTGCAGACAAAGTACAGGAGATGGTCAGAGACTGCAGACATGATACAGGAGATGGTCAGAGACTGCAGACATAGTACAGGAGATGGTCAGAGACTGCAGACATAATACAGGAGATGGTCAGAGACTGCAGACATAATACAGGAGATGGTCAGAGACTGCAGACAAGATATGAGACTGTAGACATGATACAAGAGACAGTCAGAGACTGCAGACATGGTACAGAAGCTGGTCAGAGATTGCAGACATGATACAAGAGATGATCAGAGACTGCAGAATTGATACAAGAGATGGTCAGAGACTGCAGACATACTACAAGAGATGGTCAGAGACTGCAGACATGATACAGGAGATGGTCAGAGACTGCAGACATGATACAAGAGATGGTCAGAGACTGCAGACATGATACAAGAGATGGCCAGAGACTGCAGACATGATAAAAGAGATGATCAGAGACTGCAGACATGATACAAGAGATGGTCAGAGACTGCAGACATAGTACAAGAGATGGTCAGAGACTGCAGACATGATACAAAAGATGGTCACTCAGACACTGCAGACAAAGTACAGGAGATGGTCAGAGACTGCAGACATGATACAGGAGATGGTCAGAGACTGCAGACATAGTACAGGAGATGGTCAGAGACTGCAGACATAATACAGGAGATGGTCAGAGACTGCAGACAAGATATGAGACTGTAGACATGATACAAGAGACAGTCAGAGACTGCAGACATGGTACAGAAGCTGGTCAGAGATTGCAGACATGATACAAGAGATGATCAGAGACTGCAGAATTGATACAAGAGATGGTCAGAGACTGCAGACATACTACAAGAGATGGTCAGAGACTGCAGACATGATACAGGAGATGGTCAGAGACTGCAGACATGATACAAGAGATGGTCAGAGACTGCAGACATGATACAAGAGATGGCCAGAGACTGCAGACATGATAAAAGAGATGATCAGAGACTGCAGACATGATACAAGAGATGGTCAGAGACTGAAGACATGATACAAGAGATGGTTAGAGACTGCAGACATACTACAGGAGATGGTCAGAGACTGCAGATATAATACAGGAGATGGTCAGAGACTGCAGTTCCTATGGACGTTAGTAGATAATGGCCGATCGGCCCTCTCACCTGACCCAGCGATACAGCAAAGGTTCCTCTGATCAGGAGTCAGCTCACTCTGAATTGCCCGTGGCGACTCCGCTGGGTAGCACCCAGATCTGTGTTCTGGCAATGACTCCATTCCTTTCCCTGCCAGGGATGGCGCTAGGCTGTGTATCTTTCCCTCTGATGGCACAGAGCAGTGGGGTTCTCTCTCTGATGATGTTCCCTCAGCACTGCCCTCTCCCTCTGGAGTCCAGGATGTACTTCCCTGAAAGCTTTCCCAGGCTCCTGTCTCTCTCTCTCTCCCTTTCAGCTGAGCATGCTGTGTGGGCTGCAGTTTCCGAGTTACAGTGGGGCTGCCAGTCTTCGGGACTACATGTCCCACAATCCTCTTCTATGCTCCTTTTTCTATTCTATTTTTTCCCTGGCTGATATGAAGGCAGGGGGGAAGAAACATAGTGGGAGGCTGTGCTGGCCACTAGTATAGCAGTGCACGTGCGGAGGAGAGGGAGGGGAAGGGGCGAAAGAAGAGCCCACAACTGCAGTGACGTCACTAGGGTTGGTGTCACCAGGTGCGGTATAACATGGTGTCACCCCCCTTCCACCAACTTTAGTCGCCCCTCAGTACCTACCCCCTCCACTAAGTATAGACCCCCCCTTCGTCAGTGCAGACCCCCACTAAATATAAACCCCTCCCTCAGTACAGACCCCCCTTCATCAGTATAGACCCCCCAGGACAAACCACCCCCCTCCATTAGTACAGACCCCCCAGGACAAACCCCCCTCCATTAGTACAGATCCCCCCAGGACAAACTCCGCTCCATTAGTACAGACCCCCCAGGACAAACCCCCCCTTCATTAGTACAGACCCCCCAGGACAACCCCCCTCCATTAGTACAGACCCCCCCAAGACAAACCCCCCTCTATTAGTACAGACCCCAGGACAAACCCCCCTCTATTAGTACAGACCCCCCCCAGGACAAACCCCCTCCATTAGTACAGACCCCCCCAGGAGAACCCCCCCTCCACTAGAACAGACCCCCCCAGGACAAATCCCCTCCATTAGTACAGACCCCCCCAGGACAAATCCCCCCTTCATTAGTACAGACCCCCCAGGACAACCCCCCTCCATTAGTACAGACCCCCCAGGACAAACCCCCCCTCCATTTGTACAGACCCCCCCAGGACAAATCCCCTCCATTAGTACAGACCCCCCCAGGACAAATCCCCCCTTCATTAGTACAGACCCCCCAGGACAACCCCCCTCCATTAGTACAGACCCCCCACCAGGACAAACCCCCCTCCATTAGTACAGACCCCCCCCAGGACAACCCCCACATTAGTACAGACCCCCCAGGACAACCCCCCATTAGTACAGACCCCCAGGACAACTCCCCCTCCATTAGTACAGACCCCCAGGACAAACCCCCCCTCCTTTAACCCCACCAGCACATACCCCCTTAATTAGTACAGACCCTCCCAGGACAACCCCCCCATTAGTACAGCCCCCCCAGGACAAACCCCCTCCATTAGTACAGACCCCCCCAGGACAACACCCCCCTCCATTAGTACAGACCCCTCCCAGGGACAAACCCCCTCTATTAGTAGAGACCCATTAACACCCAGCTAGAGAGGACAGTGTGCAGCTGCGCCGCCGGGGTGAAGAGCAGATCTAGACAGGCTTGGGCGGGAGTGAGAGACAGAGGAGGAGAACCTGTGTCAGGCTGCAGGCACAGACTGCCCTCCCCCCCAGCGAAGTCACTGCGCGGCTGGTCTCTCTCCACACAGAGACCAGCCGCTCCAATATCCTGCAATACCCCGCAATACTCTGCAATACTCTGCAATACTCTGCAATACCCCGCAATATTCCGCAATACCCTGCAACACTCTGCAATACTCTGCAATACCCTGCAATGCCCTGCAATGCCCTGCAATACTCCGCAATACCCTGCAATACTCCGCAATACCCCACAATACTCTGCAATACCCCGTAATACCCCGCAAAAATCTGCCATACCCTGCCATACTCTGCGATACCCAACTATACTCTGCCATACCCAGCCATACTCTGCCATACCCAGCCATACTCTGCAAAACCCAGCTATACTCTGCAAAACCCAGCCATACTCTGCCATACCCAGGCATACTCTGCCATACCCCAGCCATACTCTGCCATACCCAGCCATACTCTGCCATACCCAGCCATACTCTGCAATACTCAGTGATACCCAGCCATACCCAGCCATGCTGAGCCATGCTCAGCCATACTCTGCCATGCTCAGCCGTACTCGGCCTCTGTATGTGGCCAGGCTGTGGAAGTCTCACACATGTGGTATCGCCGTACTCAGGAGGAGTAGGAGAATCTATTTTGGAGTGTCATTTTTGGTATGTACATGCTATATGTTAGAAATATTGTATAAATGGACAACTTTGTGTTAAAAAAAAAAGCGTTTTAACCACTTCCCGCCCGCCGGCCCTCATACGACGTCCTTAACTTTGTGCGGGGATATCTGAATAATGCCCGCAGCTACAGGCATCATTCAGATATCAGCTTTTTCAGCTGGCGATTCCCTACACCATAAGAATGATCATAGCGGCTGTTCCACTGCTTGATCGTTCTTACGGGAGGCAAGAGGGGACATCCCCCCCTCCCGCCGCCCTCAGGTGCTTCTACCGACTCACCGCTACGATCGAAGCTAGGATTGTTTTTTTTTTTTTTTTATTTCAGGCTTCCCAGCCTAGAGGTGAGATGTGGGATCTTATTGACCCCATATGTCACTGTAAAGAGGACCTGTAATGAACATTCCTATTACAAGGATATTTACATTCCTTTTAATAGGAATAAAAGTGATCAAAAAATTTATTTTTTGGACAAAAGCATCAAACTAAAATAAATAAAGTAAAATGAACAATAAAATAAAAAAAAATTTCCACCGTGTCCCCGTCTGCTCACATGCAGAAGCAAACGCATACGTAAGTACCGCCCACATATGAAAATGGGGTTCAAACCACACATGTGAGGTATCGCTGCGATCGGTAGAGCGAGAGCAGTCATTTTGGCCCTAGACCTCCTCTGTAACTCAAAATGTAACCAGTAAAAATTTTTAAAGCGTCGCCTATGGGGATTTTTAAGTAGCGAAGTTTGCCGCCATT
The DNA here is from genome assembly GCA_037952835.1 of Lithobates septentrionalis. Lineage (NCBI taxonomy): Eukaryota > Metazoa > Chordata > Amphibia > Anura > Ranidae > Lithobates > Lithobates septentrionalis. Next base: position 602,245 of record JBBDGP010000995.1, read on the forward strand.
CCACGAGCGTGTGCAATTTAGAAGGGTGACATGCTAGGTATCTATTTACTAGGCATAACTTCATCTTTCACATTATGCAAAAACATTGGGCTAACTTTACTGTTTTGTTTTTTTTAAAGCACAAAAAATTCGAAAAATCTAAAAATTGCTGCGCAAATACTGTGCGAGATAAAAAGTTGCAATGACTGCCATTGTATTTTTCTAGGATCTTTGCTAAAAAAACATATATAATGTTTTGGGGTTCTATGTAATTTTCTAGAAAATAAATGATGATTTTTACATGTAGGAGAGAAATGTCAGAATTGGCCTGGGCACTCCAGAACGCCTGAAGGTGCTCCGTGCATGTTGGGCCTCTGTATGTGGCCACGCTATGTAAAAGTCTCACACATGTGGTATCGCTGTACTCAGGAGTAATAGCAGAATGTGTTTTGGGGTGTAATTTGTGGTTTGCATATGTTGTGTGTGAGAAATAACCTGCTAATATGACAATTTTGTGAAAAAAATAAAATAAAAAAATCTTGATTTTGCAAAGAAATGTGGGAAAAAATGACAACTTCAAAAAACTCATCATGCATCTTTCTAAATACCTTGGAATGTCTTCTTTCCAAAAAGGGGTCATTTGGGGGGTATTTGTACTTTTCTGGCATGTTAGGGTCTCAAGAAATTAGATAGGCCATCAGTACTTCAGCTGTGATCAATTTCCAGATATTGGCACCATAGCATTTGGACTCTATAACTTTTACAAAGACCAAATAATATCCACCAATTTGGGTTATTTTTACCAAAGATATGTAGCAGTATAAATTTTGGCCAAAATATATGAAGAACAATTACTAATTTGCAAAATTTTATAACAGAAACGAAGAAAAATGCATTTTTTTTACAGAATTTTCGGTCTTTTTTCTTTTATAGCGCAAAAAATAAAGAACCCAGCGGTGATTAAATACCACCAAAAGAAAGCTCTATTTGTGTGAAAAAAAGGACAACAATTTCATATAGGTACAGTGTATACTCACACTGTATTACTCATGACTGAGTAATTGTCATTCAAAATGTGAGAGCACCGAAAGCTGAAAATTGGTCTGGTTATTAAGGGGGTTTAAGTGCCCAGTGGTCAAGTGGTTAATACATGCTAATAGTCTGTTAACCTTGCTTGCTGTTGCTTGGCATTGCATGCTATTGCTCAGCATGTGATCTACCAGAACCCTCGGATCCTTTCCATCCTTGATTCCCCCAGTGGTTCTCTCCATAGTATGTAGCTTACATTCATATTTTTAGCCCCCAAGTGTACTTTACATTTTTCTACAGTACATTGAACCTCATTTGCCATGTATTTGCCCACTCCTCTATTTTATCAAGGTCTTCTTATTAAGTTTCTATATTCTGCTATGAAGTCAATGCTCTGCTTAGCTTTGTATTGTCTTCAAAAAATGAAATGTAACTATTTATACCAACCTCTATATTGTTTATGAACAAGTTAAACAGAATTGGTCCCAGGACAGAGCCCTGGGGCACCCCGCTCACAACTCCAGACCATTCAGAAGATACGCTATTTATTACCACAGTTTGGACGCACTCCTGTAATCAGTTTTCTATCCAGGTACACACATCTAGTTACATAAAGCTCAACAATAAATGATTGATAACAATTTGAAATAAAATGTGTTATTTTGTGATCAGTTTGGTACACTGTGTATTAAGGTTTCCACCAATAGCATATCTATCTTTCTATGAAATGAACCTAGATGTAGTAGACTCCTATTGATGAAAGCTATCGGAAAGCATCAGTTGACAGCACAATACAAATGACCACTTTGCCTTTCAGCTACCGAAGTGATAGCCCAAACAATTTGAAAATGATCAGCAATGAAAATAGCAATGATACTTGGCCACTTATAACAATCACCTGATTTTAAGCACAATGTTGTCAGCTCAGTAAAAGATGACTAGCTGATGTTTATTGCACTTGGACTTTACTGTTGGGAAAATAACACTTTTAAGTCTCGTACACACGATCGGATTTTCCGCAGACAAAGCATCAGACTTTTGTCCGAAGGGCGTGTCCCAGGAACTTGTCTTGCATACAAACGGTATACAATTGTCAGCCAACAAACACAAACGTAGTGACGTACTACGTGGAATTTCAGTTCTTGAGCGCCATCCTTTGGGCACCTTCTGCTAATGTTGTGTTTGTACTTCTGACTTTTGTGTGACAGACTTGTGTACACACGATAGGAAAATCTGACAACAGACTGCTGTCTGCCGAAAATTTACTAGCTTGCCATCCAACATTTGTTGGCAGAAAGTTGGCCACTAATGGTCAGATTTTAGGCAAACAGTCTGTCATCACACAATTTCCGGACGAAAATCCAATTGTGTGTACGAGGGCTTTAAGGAAATGCAGAAAAGTCCCTAGCTTTATAGTATATTAAATTCGGTTTTGTTACAGGAATTTTCTAACTGCTACAGTCCATGTAATAATTTATTGGGACTTAAGTACAATTTAGCTTTTCTAGGCAGTGGCCACCAGGTTGTCATGAGGCACACCGCATGGGACGACTATAAAAACGTTATGTACATTGCAGAATGGTCCTCCTGCAGGCTCCAGCTGTGTGTATTGTCCATTCTCTTATGTTCCAGAGCCTGCTGACCCAGCACTGACACAGCAGGCATCTCCCTGTCCTCTGTTCACAGACCTGCTCTGTGTGTATATGAACCTGTTACTTCTGAACAGTAACAGTGTCGACTGGGATCATTCATCATCCATTGACTTGGTTTTTGTCCTGTCTAATCCTCTGGTAACCTAAGCTTCAATAACAAGGATCTAAATTCAATGAGTTACATTCTTTATTTTTTTGGAATTCCTAATAATTTTAGGTATGTATTGTACTGGTTCGAGTACATTTTTTGGTGTTCCAAACATACTGGATGGCTAAATTAGAAACTTGCTAAGGATCTTTTCTTTTAATGTGGACATTTCTACTTATGCCAAGCATTTCCCAGGTTATTTTTATATCTTGTATTTAAGAGTTTTGAGGATTCTGTTGTTCTGGTTCCCTTGGACATTCGTGGCATCATTGATGGTTACTCATCTTTTAGTCTTGAAGTCCTTCATATTTCCCTGTTAATTACATCAATCTATCATTTACTAAAATAATACCAGCATTTTTTTTTACTTAGCAACACAATGATAGTGTTGTAATGGCCGATCAGTAGTTTGGCTACTTTGAAGTTCCACAAACACAATAAGGAGTTCTCGCCTACACAGTTCAGTGAAATGAGACCATACCCTTCTAGGAGGTAAGTACTGTCTTCATCAGAAACAGCTTTAGTTATCAAAGTAAAGTTGCAATAGTGTATTGGATTGTAAGCTCTTGTTTTTACAGCTACATGATGAAAACTTCTGTCCTTCTACTTTTCCTGTTGGGTCTGCATATCTCTGCAGCTACCTTCAAGATCTGTGCTTTTAACATCAAAAGTTTTGGAGAAGCTAAAGCGTCAAATAAGAAGATAATGGGCACACTAGTGAAGGTGGGTAATTGTAACTGAGTAAGAAAGGTTTTGAAAAATATTATGTAGCTAGCCCTGCAAAAATATATTAGAGACAAGCTAAGAATAGTAACTCCTCTGTGCATAGTCACCTTTTTTGCAGTAGATTACAAGGCTATACTGTAGGACAGTGATAGCGAACCTTGGCACCCCAGATGTTTTGGAACTACATTTCTCATGATGCTCATGCACTCTGCAGTGTAGTTGAGTATCATGGGAAATGTAGTTCCAAAACATCTGGGGTGCCAAGATTCTCCATCACTGCTATAGGAGGTGGAAATACTGTGTGTGAATTGGTGGATATGCAGGGATGAAGCCAAAACCTGCATATTGTAGGCTCTGCTTTTATATCTACTGAATATCATGTACCAAAATGGCTGATTCTTAAAGTGGTGGGATGAGCTTCAGCAGTGGAAGATTTCTTACAGTTAATTATCTCTCGGGACGTTCTTTTTAAGCCCTGGTTCACACCATTGTGGCTTTAAACTCGCACTACTTCAGATCAGTGCAATTTGAATCACCGATTTTATTGCAGTTTGCGACTTCATTTAACAGAAGTCTATGCAAGTCACAGTGAAATCACAAAAAAAGTAGTGCAGGAACCTTTTTAAAAGCCTCTGCGACTTGAGTCACAACAATTTGAACGGTTCCATTGCTGGAAATGGGGTGAGACCTGTCATGCGGTTTTGAAATATCTAATCGAATGACAAATCGCACTAGTGTGAACCAGGACGAAAGGCAAAAACTCTCTACAATGTATGCACAAATATTACCCTTTTTTTTTTGCTGTTAAAGCGGTTTTACAGGCAAAAAGTTTTTACCTTAATGGATTCTATGCATTAAGATAATGGGTGGAGCTCCCCCCACTTATACTTATCTGAGCCCCATCTAAATCCAGTTATGTGCATGAGAGCAGAGGCTCTCTTGGGTCTCTCTCCTCATAGGCTCACACAGCAGCAGGAGCCATTGGCTCCTGCTGCTGTCAATCACAGCCAGTGAGCCAATGAGGAGAGAGCGGGGGCGGGTTAGAGCTGTGCTCTGTGTGTGAATGATGGACAATTCACAGGAGTGCGGCTCAGGAGAGAGCCTGCTCGAGTGCCCCCCCATAGCAAGAGGCTTGCCATTGAGGGCACTCAGCAGGGGGGAGGAACCGGGACCGCTGACAGGGGACCCAAAAAGAAGAGGATCGGGGGTGCTCTGTGTAAAACCATTGCGCAGAGCAGGTAAGTATAACATGTAATCACTTTAAAGAAAAAGGCACATGACCCTACTTTTTTAACAGATTCTGTCTCGCTGTGACATCAGTGCCATCCAAGAGGTCAGAGATTCCAAGGGAGAAGCTGTCCCAGCTCTTATGACTGAACTCAACCGGTAACTACAAAAGTGCATGCAGGGAAAATACATATACATTAATATAAATCTGCCCTCTCCTGATGTCTTTAAAGCGGTGTTAAACCCTAAACCAAGAATGTAATATGTAAGAAGGCCAATATGGTGGCCTGAATTTATGGGAGGAGCCCGGGGGGTATTTACCCAGCCCGTTCACCTGTGCTCTTCGTCGGTTTCCTGTGCGCGATACGATGTCACTAGGCCGACTCTTCGAAAACTCATTAGTGATCATTAGTTCCTGCGTCTGAAGTTTCTCGAGGCTCTCGTCTCCGTTCGCAGTTACATACAAAGCGTCTGGCTCGGCTGTCGCAGGTAGGGTTTTCGGTTCATTTCACGCATTGTTAGATATCTTGTCACTAAACCTCGACATCAACTTACGAATCATTCGAAAAAACCCTACACATAGCCGCAACGTCTGCCAACCACTCGCAATGTTATCATAGCAAACATTTTTTCGTTTTCACGTTCCTCACACCGACGCGAAGACACCGCTTAGTTTAGGCGTGTTCCACTGTTTTATGCTCCACGGACAAATCAATGTCATTCGTGAATTTTCTGTACACTGATCGGTGCCATATCAAGGCTAAAACATTTCTAAACATTTCAAATCATTTCAAACCATTTCAAACCATTTCTATCATTTCAATAATTTCAATCATTTCACTCTCACGTACCACACTCCGATTCGAATCCAGTCGCATCCACGATGCACCAATTCATTCCGGTGTGCCCCAGTTGTTTACGGCCTCATTTCAGTACATGCTCCAGAGTCACGTTCGTTGTCAGTCGCAGGTTGCGGCTCACCAATTCATGTCTATGTCATGGCACATCATTTCACTGTCACGTATCACGTTCCAATACGAATCCGGTCGCATTCAAGATGCACCAATTCGTACCGGCGTGCCCCAGGTATTTTTAGCCCCATTTCAGTACATGCTCCAGAGTCCTGTTTGTTGTCAGTCGCAACAGCGGCATGACCGATCATGCCTCTGTCATGGCAATCAATTTTATTTCACTGCCACATACCGTGCTCCGATTCCAATCCAGTCGCATCCGTGATGCACTGATTCGTTCTGGTGTGCCCCAGTTGTTTTTGGCCTCATTTCAGTACATGCTCCAGAATCCGGTTGTTGTCAGTCGCAGTTGCGATGCGACCAATCCGTACTTCTGTCATGAAAAAAAGAAAAAAAAAATGTTGTGCCTTTGTCAGGGCAAAACATTTTATTCATTTCATTGTTACATACTGCGCTCCGATCCGAATCGAGTCGCATCCGAGATGCACCGATTCGTTCCGGTGGTCATTGGTGTTTCTTCTTTTGCCTCATTTCAATACATGCTCCAGAGTCCGGTTCGCTGTCAGTCGCAGGTGCGGCACAACCAATTTGTACCTCTGTCATGGCAAAACGTTTTTATTCATTTCATTGCCACATGCTGCGACCCGATCAAATCCTAGGGGCATCCGACAGACATCGTTTCATCCCGGTAGCCTCATTTAATACGTGTCTCACAGTTCGATTCATAAGTTTGTTGCGACACATCGATTCATACTTCCATCAAGGCATAAACATTTTACTCATTTTATTTCAAATTCATGCACCAGTCGCTTAAACGCGTTACAAATCACTTCTCCATGTTAGGTAGTCAAACCCTTCACCAGTTGTCATCTTTCATTTCTACTCCAGGTCAGTCAAGTTCAGTAGGTCCACCCTCCACCAGGTTGGACAATATTCCCCCCAGTTTAAAAAAAAAAAAAAAAAAAACATCACTGGGTACGTATGCCTATTTTAGGGTTGAAAATGTTTTTATTGGTAAAAAGTAACAGAGGGAATAAGTACAGTTGACAAATTGTTTACAGAACAGTGATAACCAGCGTGCCAAATGGCTATCGCCCACATCCACGCTGGTGTCTAGTAACACAGATATAGTCATACCATTAATTTATGTCAAACAATAAAAGAGTATGAGAGGAAAAGAAAGGAAGAGAGAAGATAAAAAGAGAAGGGTTAGGAGAAGGGAGGGGTGGGTAGGGGGGTCTGCTGGCAGGGACCGAGAAGGAAGGACACAAATTTATTAGTTGAGGGTCAAATTTGGAATTTAGTTTGAGATCAGGTCAGTGAGGGAGCTGAGCTCGGGGGAACAGGGAGCATATCAGCCAGAGTATCTGAGGAGGAGAAGCGCCGCCAGACCAACCACAAAACTGTATATTTGTCGTATGTATTATTGTCTAGTGCCAACATCTCCTCCATACGCATAATATCATTCATGGTGGAGACCCAGAGAGATAATGGGGAATAGTAGTTGTTTTCCAAAAAAGGGGTATGAGTTGACGGGCTGCAGATAGAAGAAAGTGTAGCAGGCACCGTTTTTGGGAAGTTATCGATCCTGGTAGGATGGAGAGAAGGGCTATTTCAGGAGTCAGTTGCAATGAGTCATCATATACCTTATCATATACCTGGGATACCTGTCTCCAGAAGGGTCGAATCCCACTCCCACCAGACATGAAGATATGTGCCTGTGGCCGCATTGCATCGCCAGCAGGTATATGGAGTAGATAGGAATATTTTTTGTAGTGTGGCGGGGTCCCTATACCATCTCGACATAACTTTTAAATTCTTCTCTTGAGAGTAACAGGAGATAGAGGACTTGTGTGTGAAGTGGAATGCAATCTGCCATTCCGCTCTGGAGATGGTCTTTCCCAGGTCTGACAACCATATCCTGGTGTAAGTGGGTAAGTCAGTTAGTGTGAGAGCCTGAATCAGACTATAAATATGTGAGAGTTATGGGCAAGTGTCTGGGCAACTGTTGAAGGGAGCCCAGGTGTTCAAATTCAGTGAGTGGGCGGTGGATCTGGGATGAACTAAATAGGTGTTTGGTAAAGGTTGTTAGGTGTAGGGAGGTGAGCCAGTTGTGTGATCCCGTCGGGATGATCGGAGTTCGTTTCCCGAGTGGATGAAGGTGTGTGCCTGAGGCCAGGAGGTGAGGTGGAATGAACCTAGAGCTTGAGCCCCTATGCCTTGTGGGAAGGCTGGGTTGTCAAATAGGGATGATAATAGGGATTGATCCGAGGACAGGATCTCGCACAACCCTCTCCTATACCAGAGCACAAGGGCAGCTGTGGTTAGTGGTGAAGCGTTTGATAAGTCCGGGAGATTGCCCTTGTAACCCCAGAGGAGAGCCCTTAGATCGACAGAAGACATGTGCTTTTCGACCATCACCGAGGCTTTTTGGAAGGGTCGTGGGAACCACTCCATGCTATAAGTGTGGCTTTGTAATATAGTTCATAATCTGGTAAGCCTGTACCTCCCTGTAATTTTGGTCTTGTGAGTAATTTATATTTAATTCTAGATAGCCCTTTGTTCCATATGAAACGAATGGAAAGGGAGTGCAGAGCAGAAAAAAAGGACTTAGGGATAGTGACTGGTATGGTTTGGTATAGATATAATAGTTTGGGTAAGGTATCCATCTTGAGGGTATGGTATTGATGCGTCCAAACCATGGTAGAGTTTTATCCCCCCAGGAAGTTAAATCCTTTCGGAGACGGGAAAGGAGGGAGAGATAGTTTAATGCAAAAAGATTGGAAAGATTAACAGGGATTGTTACGCCCAGGTAAGAGATGCTCTTGGTCTGCCATTGAAATGAGTAGTTGGAGCGGAGTGAGGACATGGTAGATCCGGGTAAAGAAATGTTAAGGGCCTCTGTTTTTAAAACCATCCGGGCCATCCGGGCCCGGGCACTTGCCTAGTTTTAGTCCTTTGATGGCACCCAGGAATTCCGGTTCAGCTAAGGGTCTATCTAGATCCGAGGATTCCTGGGGGTCAATTATAGTTAACGCCATTTCAGTGGTATAGGCCTGCATTGGGTCCTGAGAGGAAGATATAGGACTGTGTGTGGTTAAGTGTGGGAGGTTGTATAGTTGGAAGTAAAAGTCTTTGAATGAGGTAGATATGCCTTTGGTGTTAAAGACCTTGGTCTGGTCTGGTTTGGTGATGATGGGGATGGGGTAGCGGGGGGATCTAGGGTGAATGACCCGTGCGAGGTGTTGACCACATTTATTGGCTATGGAGTAATAAAAATTGCGGGCACGGTCCCTGGCTATAAGAGAGTGGGAGTCTAGTAATTGGAGGAGGTCACGACGGGCATTTGAAAGGGTAACAAAGGTGGACAGGTCTAAGGTTTGTGTATGAAGGGATTCCAGATCTGAAATGGTGGTGAGGAGGCGCCGTATGCCATCTGATCTAATTTTCTTTAATCGAGAGCCATTTTGTATAAGAACACCCCTAACCACACACTTCAGGGCCTCCCATTGGTTGAGTGGGGCGGTGGTGTCCGAGGAGTGATGAGATCGGAAATTTTGGATCGCTTTAGTAACTTCAGCGATACACACTGTGTCACGTAGTAGATTGTCATTGAGACGCCAAGATGCCCCTCTATGTGACTGTGGGGGTCGGGCAAAGGATAAGTATACCGGGGATTGGTCAGACCAGAGGGCATGTCCCAGGGAAGTCTGTAACGGAGTATCTAAGAGGGATTGTGAAATGAGGAAATAGTCCAATCTGGAGTAGGAGTTGTGGGCTATGGAGAAATAGGTAAAATCTCTATCTGTGGGGTGGTGTATGCACCATACATCCACTAAGTGATGGGAGTGTAGAAGGGATTTGATGTGTGAGAGTGAGGTCGTGGATATGGAAGACTTACCCGTGACGTGTCGGCAGACGGGGACAAAGTGACATTGAAATCACCTCCGACGATAACACAGGGACCCCCCGAAGGAGGACAGTCTGGTGAGAGTGGTAGAAAGGAAGCGAGCCTGGTCCACGTTGGGAGCATATATATTGGCCACTGTAAAGAGAAAGTTATTAAGTTTTAATTTGAGAAGCACAAAACGTCCATTGTCACCAATACATGAGTCAAGTACCTCAGGGTGAAAAAATCTATGGAATGCAATGGAGACCCCTTTAGATTTAGCTAGAGGGTTAGTACTATGGAACCAGGTAGTGTAATGGCGATTGCGTATCGTGGGTATCGAGCCAGAACGGAAATGTGTCTCCTGCAATAGCAAGATGCTAGCGCTTTGTTTGTGAAAGTGGTAGAGGATCTGGCTGCGCTTCTCTGGGGTGTTAAAGCCCCTACAGTTGTAGGATGCTAGGTTAAGTGGTGGTGTGACTGCCATATTGAGGGGGGGGGGGGGGGATTAAGGGTAGTAAGGATAAAGTATTGGAAGTCCCTTGGGGACTAGTCCCAGCCAGTAGGAGGGGAGGAGAGGGAGGAGGTAAAAGAATGGGGAGTAATTAGAGGGACATAAGTAGGAGGAAAAGGTATTAGCATAAAAGCATAAGTAAGAAGAGAGAGTCCCAGGCTCCAAAGTTAGTAGAGTAGCAGAACTGCGTAGTCTATCAAAATCAGGTGCAGGAGGCTGGGACCCCGACAGTAGTGGATGAACCAATTTACTTGAATAGGCCACTAGGTGGCGCCAATTAACTATAATTACATAAATACAACATACATAAGAATATATTGTGGGGAACATCTCAAAACCAGGGTACGGTGCCAAACGTGAGCACCGAGTATTCCTAAGTGGGGGTTAGTGGTTAGCATGAAGGAGCCCCCGGGGCCCCGGGCTCCACAGGGCAGGAGGTAGGTATGAGCAAAATAACCTGTAATGGGGAAAAAAGTTTAGAACAACAAAGTATAATATGTGAACCAAACATAGAATAACGAGGCATGGATGTAAGGTTCTCCTGCCATGAGAGTGATTGCGAATCGCATTCAGATGGATATGTCCCTGAAAAACAAGTGTTAGAGTCTGACAAGAGAAACCGCAGGCATGAAGGAGATGGGAGCACCTTGAGACAAGTAACAGGGTAATAGAGGAGGGGGGTAGTAGTAAAAGACGGGAGTGGTGCATTAGGTTAAGTCCTCTCCTGGTTTTCATGGATCAGTCATTCTAGCCTTGAACTGAAGAACCCGGTGTCTTCTATGAGTGAGTCCCAACGTGGGTGAATAGTGAAGAGCCTTCGACTTGGAAATAACCGCTAACAGTAGCAACTTGTTGGAAGGTGTTCGGTAAGGAGAAGAACATCAGGTGAGCCTTGGAGAGGTTGTACTCAGGGATTCTGAGTAGACCCAGGAGGTGTTCCTGCTTTCAAAGAGAGAAAAAATGGATGACCAGCTGGTCTAGAGGACATCAATCGTCGGGATCTGTGTGAGAGGAAGATCCAGGGAGTCGTTTGCGGCTCTGTTTTTGCCACTGAGGTATGTATGGCTGGTGGGAGTAAAGCGCCAATCCGGGATAGATACATGAGGTAACTCCAAGGTGCTGAGGAATGCGGGAAGGTCACCTAGCGTGCGGAAAATGGCAGTCATGGTGAACCCGCAGCTGGAAGGGGAAGCGCCATTGGTATTTCAGCTGACGTGATTGAAGTAGCTGTATTAGGGGCTTTAGAGCTTTCCGCATGGTTAAAGTTTGGCGTGAGAGGTCAGGCAGAAGCATCACGGGGTAGTGTTGAAGAGGATAGAGTCCTGAGTGCTGGTGGCACGCATGATGGATTCTTTTATGTTGTAAAAATGCACTCTGCACAGAGTGTCGCGTACAAATGAGGGATCAGGTTTCCTGTGACAGCAGTCACAGACATCTTTAATCAGCTTCTACAATTGCCTAAAGATAATCTCCTTGAACTCGACCGGGTCCTGTTATCTTTAGGCAATTGTAGAAGCTGATTAAAGATGTCTGTGACTGATGTCTTTAAATCTTTGGGTTCCACAGATTCAGGGATTCTGCGTATGCGGATGTTGTTACGCCTGTTTCTGTTCTCAATGTCGTCTTGCTGGTACGCTAGGTGTTACAGCATGACTGTGTGAGAATTGAGTATTTCCGCATGTGTCTGTACTGTGGCGTGAAGGCCTTCAGTGGTAGCTCCTATGTCCTCAAAACGAACAGCAATGTCCCTTTAAAGCTCAGATATCTCCTGCTTGTAGGTTTTCTCTATGCGTTTAACACACTGTTCAAAGTCAGCCTTTTTGGGGAGAGAACGCATGTAGCTGTGCAGAGATCTCATCTGTGATTCTAAGTCCCATCCATCCTCTGAGCCTAGGGATGTGTTAGAGTGGCTCCTGGAGCGTCTAGGGGGGCCATGCTGTATCCCAGGAGTGGGGTGGGGTGCCTGAGAACCGGCCAGTGTGTCTAGGGCTGACTCAGAGCGGGCTGGGGATGGAGGCGCAGGTGCCATCTTGGATTCCGGCCGGCGCTGGGCTGCGACCGAAGATCGGGTATAAAAATCCCCTCCAGGACGGGATCCCCCTGCTCCCTTCTGGTCCCTGTACTTATCTTTCCCCATTTGGTCCGGTTTGGCAGCAGTTTGTGGTGCGGAGAAGCCCTGTAGAGCAGAGGGACCCGCTGCACGTCTTCCCACTCCATACATCAGGCCACGGCCCCCACGTATGCCTATTTTAGGAAAAGAAGCAAACTTGAATTTAATGTCACCCTCATTAGGTTCCGGTCGACCAACTTTCAACCCTAAAGACAGGACATCGTATCTAGGGCACAAGTCACGCAGAGCCATGTCCCAGGCCGGCAGTGAAGACCTCATGGCCCCTCTGTCACCTTCTCCGGTCTCAGAGAACGGCAGCGTGCAGTCCCTCAGGGGATGAACCATCCCCAAATTGACGGCAGAACTGAAGCTCATGGGTATGCCTCTCTTCCCTCCGCCAGCCGTTGCAGGGCCCAGCACCCAGCAGGTGTCCCTCCAATCAATATCCCCTGCCATCTCGCAACTCCACACCATGGTATCATCTCTGTCTACCACGGTCACGGATGTACAAACCAGAGTAGCACTCTTGGAGGCTCGCCTGGCCACTGCTATCCCTGACCTGACCACAGTTCAAGTTCCGACACCCCTTCCTGCAGGCACCACAGGGTGGGGTCCCATTGTCTACCCATCCCATTTGGTTCCAGCCAGCATTAGAAAATACATCCTGGTTGGCAAGGACATCAACCTTGCCTCTCTCCTCATTTCGGTCTACGATCTGGCAGAGAGCCAGGCTTACACCTGGGGAGACGTGTCAGTGGTCCTTAAGGCCAAAGACCACAGGCTCAACCATAAATTGTCCGTCCCAGAATTTACATTGGCCTTCGGCATGCTGAGGGATGTCCTATGCTCAGCTTCCCCCAGCAGGAGAGAGAGCTGGACTTATACCTGCACACTGACGTAGACCTGGGCTATAAGTACGGAGGCTTTTCATTCTACGATTATCATCGTCCCTTCTCTGCTAAGGCAGCAGCCAGGCTCATACAATTTCAGATAAGCACGAATTGGAGCCTCATGGACACAGAGCTGTTCTGCCGTCACTTTGCCGGCTTGCGCTCACCACTGTGCGCTATCTGCCAGTCCTCTACCCACACCGCCACCTGGTGCGCAAATGCGACAGTCAGTCGCCCATTCCAGTTCCCCTCCACCTCCGGTGCAGTTCAAGGTCCGTCGGCCCCTGTACAGACGCCTCAGCTGGACAAGTTCAGACGCCCTGTTCGGACCGTAGGAGGAGCAGCTATCTGCAACTATGGCTCATACAACTTCAGCCAATCCTACCTGCTCCACATCTGCACCCTATGCCATAGGGCACATCCGAGGAATTTATGCAAGGTCAAGCAACAAAAGAAAACATGACTAGGCCGAGTTAATGTCCTGTGGCTTGGGCTCTATCTCACTTCACACCCCACTCCCTCCCTGGCCACCTTCCTTATCCAGGGATTCACAGCAGGGTTTCACACCGGCCTTATCTCTCTGCCCCACACTACCTACGAATGCAGGAACCTCCGCTCAGCGGCCACTGACGAGCAGGCCATAGACCAGCTCTTACAGGCCGAACTGGAGCGAGACTTCATCATAGGTCCCTTCACTCAGCCCCCTTTCGGTACTTGCGATCCGAGCTATCCTACACGGCATCCAGAAACAACAACCGATAGTCAATGCCAAACGTCTGGCTATAACAAGTGCCATCTTCAGGGATATCTCCAGCATCCTGACTACTTCTCCATTTGGTCTTCTCCCCAGCCTGGTCCTACAAGCGGCCATATACCTAGCCTACTACGGGTTCTTGCGGCCTAGCGAGTTCCCCTGCAGCAACCCAGCCCGCCAAGTGTTATGAACACGTCACTTGGTTCACTACCAAGACCATTTGTCCACCTTGCAGTTTCTAAAACTCAGCAGGCAGGCTCCGGGGTAGACATCCACCTCTATAAAACCAACAATATCTGGTGCCCAGTTACCATACTCAATCGCATACTGTCACTCCTGCCCGAACAGTCGGACTCTAGTCCCCTTCTACCTTTTCTGGTCAAACCCTTGAGTGCCTGCCAGGTTGTGAAACACGTAAGGATTCTTATTCGCAACCTACACCTCAACCACAGCCAGTACTCCAGTCACTCCTTCCGCATTGGAGCAGCCTCGGCTGCATCCCGCCACGGAGTCCCAGACCACGCCATTAAGAGACTAAGCAGGTGGAAGTCTGCCTGCTTCGCCCGGTGCATCCCCAATCCTCACGTGGAGATGGCACAGGCATTCACCAAACTTGCTCAATAAATAAACTGAAGCTAATAAAAACTATATCCCTACCTGAATGTTTTTGCCCTCTTATTTTGGTATACCGTCCATAAGACCAGGGCACACTTCAGGTCTATTTCATGTTGTAAGTCTTATGTTAAGTCTAAATGTTGTCCATATCCGTATCGGCCATAGGGCTTCAACCATAAGTAAGAAGGCCATATGGTGGCCTGAATTTATGGGAGGAGCCCGGGGGGTATTTAACCAGCCCGTTCGCCTGTGCTCTTCGTCGGTTTCCTGTGCGCGATATCCACCCTCCCATCCCCTTTTCAGGGCATTTCTCGAATTCATTTCTCTTCACAACATCCATTTCTAAACCTTGGGTATGCCCCCTTATTTTGGTATACCGTCCATCAGACCAGGGCACACTTCAGGTCTATTTCATGTTGTAAGTCTTATGTTAAGTCTAAATGTTGTCCATATCCGTATCGGCCATAGGGCTTCAACCATAAGTAAGAAGGCCATATGGTGGCCTGAATTTATGGGAGGAGCCCGGGGGGTATTTAACCAGCCCGTTCGCCTGTGCTCTTCGTCGGTTTCCTGTGCGCGATATCCACCCTCCAATCCCCTTTTCAGGGCATTTCTCAAATTCATTTCTCTTCACAACATCCATTTCTAAACCTTGGGTATGCCCCCTTATTTTGGTATACCGTCCATCAGACCAGGGCACACTTCAGGTCCATTTCATGTTGTAAGTCTTATGTTAAGTCTAAATGTTGTCCATATCCGTATCGGCCATAGGGCTTCAACCATAAATGTAATATATTGCAGTTTACCAATCATTAAATATGGTGACTGCATTAGATTTGTCTTTTTTAGGCTTTTTCCCTCTGTTTTCACCTGGTGATCTGGCCTGTAACAGACCAGCTGTATTGGAGTGCCCCCACTCTGACTGAATGAGCACAGAAGGCACAGCAGCATTGTAAGTTGTGGGGGAGGGGAGTGTTAAATGTACTAGCAGATTTGAATACACTAAAAAATTTAAGCCAACCTCCAACTTTATAACCAGTTACAGCAAAATGTTTTTTTTCACCATTGGGATAAAGGTTTTATATGAATAAATAAAAGCTGATCATTATAAGCACCCCTGCTCGTGTTAAATGGTTTGTCTCATCCCTGTAAACTGATACATCTGAAAGAGAGATTGTTCTTTTGAAAAACAATAGACTTACTGGCTGAATTACCAGATAGAAATAGAAGAAAGCCTAAAAAAAGAAAACTGCAGTCATCACATTTAAGAATTGGTAAGTTGCAATGTAATAAGAGTTTGCTTTTTGGTTTAATGCTGCTTTAAAGCAGAACTACACTGCATCTGAGCACCACAAACAAAAAAAATGACAGTAAGTTCATTTCTATTATTCAAAGCAAACTCGCCCATTTATCCATCCATGTTTCCATGCTTCATTTTGCTGAGAAATCACTTTGAAAAATACCCCCTATGGCCATCTTGAATAAGGGCAGATGGTTTCACATAGCATTTACTTCCTGGAATCCATCTGCCCTTAGCTCAGGCATGCAAGCAGGAGGGTGTGCTTAGCTGAGAAAACCCTTCCTGAAAACTCCTGGGATGTATGACTTCCAGTGTTGGAGCAAGGTCATCTAGAGCCCAGGGCGAACTTACCAAACTGCGCCCCCCCCCCCCCCCCCAAAGATGTATGAGCATTATGTGTCAACCCCCCCCAAAAAAAAAAAAAAATCAAGCACTAATCTGCATGCTTACCCTCCCCTAAAAATCTCCCCTCCCAGCACACATCTTTGCTCCCCTTTCATCTTGAATCCTCTCTCTCCTCAATGTCCACTCACTGTATACCATTTCCTTTATATTTTTTCTTCTTTATCTTTATTTCTCCTCATCACTTTTAGATTTCAAAAACTACTTGTGATTGTGATGTATTTGTGTATTTATGCACTTTAAATACTTTCTTACATAATTGTGCTGCTGGGTCTCAAAATTCTCCTTTACATTTTCTGTAGGTATGACTCCATCCATCAATACAAACATGTGGAGAGTAAAAGATTGGGAAAGAACAGCTACAAAGAGCAGTTTGTCTTCATCTACAGGTATGGTAGAGGTAGATGTTTCCTTAGCCTAGGTACACACTGGCCCCGGGATTGAACTCGCACAATTTCATACCTGCATGTCAGTCTGACTTCGGGGGCGATTTCAGAGACATCTGTACGGGTTGCTGCACAGATGTCTATATAAATCGCACACCGAAGTCAGGAGTACAGGAACTACTTTTGGGAATCGGTGCTGTGCTGCAAAGTCGGCACCGCACTGATTCGGACAGTGCCATTGCCGGCAATAGCCACCGATTTGGCATGCGATTTGACATGCCAAATCGCATCAATGTGAACCTAGGCTTAAAGTGGATGTAAACCCTTACATATACCCAGTGAAGTGAACAGCCCAAGATAATACACAGAGATTAAACAAATCTTCCTACATTAGTTTTACATGTATATCTGCTGTCTTCAGCTTTATATACTGTTTAGAAAGTGCACGTCCTGTTAGAATTTTCTCTTCCTGATTCACCTGTGGTTGTGGATTCTTGCCATACACTGTAAGACAGCTGATTGGAGGGAAGTCACACACCCCCATTCCATATAGGCAGAAAGAGGAAGAAACAATGCAGAGCTGTGCTGTGAAAATGCATCATCCCCGACACAAATCTCATCCTGGTTTTATCTCAGTTGACTGAGAACTTGTCAGAAGTTATCATGCTGATAACAGAAGAACGGAGCAGGAGAAAGCCACGGGACTTAAGGCTTTGAAGAGAGAAAAGTAAACACTAGAAAGATGTCCCCAGTTTAAATTTCATGAATGGGGTTTACACCCACTTTAAAGAAGAACTCAAGTCAAAACTTTTTTTTTTTTTTGCTTTAGATTTGGTTAAAATAAGGTAGCATTACAATCTTCTTGTTTTTTTCCCCATCTGGAAATTTTCTTTCACTTTCAGTCCCAGAATCATGGCAGGATGTAAGTGGAAGTCCCGCAAAGCGAGAAGCATTTTGCTATTGACAGCTGTCCCCTGAACAGGTACCCCTTCTGGGTGATTTCCCCTCACCTCCTGTTTCAGTGACAACATTAACATGTTTGATTTTGCCTTCTGTTTATGTTCCAATTACAAAATTGAATACAGACAGTAATGAAAAGCCAACAAAGGATGTTTCCCCACTCTAGCCAAAAGTAAAAATGCCCAAATGCAAATGCAACAAAAGCATGACCCCAATTCACATCAATCAGCTAAAGCATCATGTCCATCCACCATAATCTGTCAGGCCATGGAGTACCCTAGACCTCTGGAGGTATCCTGTGAAATCTGGCACCAAACTGTCTGTAGATGATCCATTAAGTCCTGTAAGTGATGAGGTGTGGCCTCTATGGATCAGACTTGTTTTTCCAGCACATCCCACAGACGTTTGATTGAATTGAGATCTGGAGAATGTGGAGTCAACAACTCAAACTCGTTGTGTTCCTCAAACCATTCTTGAATGCATCAGACCAGGCCACCTTCTTCCATAGCCCTGTGTTCCAGTTCTGATGCTCACGTGCCTATTGTAGATACTTTTGGCTGTGTACACGGGTTAGTGTGGGTGCCCTGGCCGGTCTGCAGCTACACAGCCCCATGTGCAACAAACGGTGATGCACTGTATGTTCTGACACCTTTCTATTGAAACCAACATTACCTTTTTATGCAATTTGAGCTACAGTAGTTCTTCTCTTGGATCAGACTACAGAGGCCAGCCTTTACTCCCCACATGTATCAATGAACCCTGGCCACCCATGACCCTGTACCAGGTCACTGGTTTTCCTTCCTTGGACCACTTTTGTTGGGTCCTGACAACTGCAGACCGGGAACATCCCACAAGAGCTACAGTTTTGGAGTTTCTCTGACCCAGTCATCTAACCATTGCTGTATATTTTGGCCCCTGTCAAAGTCGTTTAAATCCTTATGCTTGCCCATTTTTCTGCTTTCAACACATCAACTTCAGGGACATGTTCACTTGCTGCCTAATAGCACTTTCAGATGCCATTGAAATGAGAAAATCTATATTATTCACTTTACCTGTCAGTGGTCATAATGTATTGGTTGATTGGTGTATACTGTATGTGCCAGTACACCCTTTAGGTTAATTTGTCAAAAACTTGAACATATAGTAAAAAAATGCATGAAGGAGGTCAACTCCGGTAAAGGGGTTCTAAGGGCAAAAAAGTTTTTTTTACCTTAATGCATTCTGTGCATTAACATAAAAAACCTTCATGTGTCTGTGCCTCCCCTCAGCCCTAAACACCTACCTGAGTCAGATCTCTATCTAGCACTGTGCCTGTCTGCAGAAGCTCTTCTCTTTTCTCACAGTAGACTTGGCAGCAGGAGGAGCCATTGGCTCCTGCTGCTATCAGTCAAATCCAGTGGGAGGGGTGCAGGGGGTGGGGCTGGACCTGCGCACGTGTCTGCCCCCACAGCAATTGTGTTGCTATGGGGAAGACACAGAATAGGAGGTGCCGGGATCGCTGGCGCAGGACCCCCAGAAGAGGAGGTTTGTGGCCACCCGATGCAATACCATTGTACAAGACAGGTAAGTAGAACATGTGTGTTATTTTAATTTGAAAAAAAAACAGGCTTTACAATTACTTTAAACCCACATCAAAACAATTAGATCAGAGCTATAACTAAAGGAAGCTGAAGTTATACAGAATTAAATATTTTTCTTTAAAAAAAATCAATATCTTGGCTCTGTCCATTTGACCGCCCTATTGGCCAATTACACCACCCATCACATTAAAGAACTAACAAGGAGGCCCAGGGGGTTAAAGGCAGTGGATTGGCTCTGAGAAAGGGGGGATCTCCCCTCAAAACGCATCAGCCATCACTGAGGGTCTTCTCATGGTTGTGAATTGCCTGGTGGGCCATGTGGTCTGTGACTGTTGGAAACTGATGATCTTGAGTATATATCCGTTTTACTGTTCCAACTAAATTTGTTATCATCCACTTCACCTCCGGAAGGTTTAACCTCCTTCCTGACCAGGCCATTTTTTTTTGACACGGCACTGTATTACTTTAACTGACAGTTTCGTAGTCGTGCGATGATGTACCCAAATAAAATGGATGTATATGGAGGGGGGTGTGTGCCTTTCCTCCAATCAGCTGTCTCACAGTGTATGGCAAGAATGCACACCCACAAAATCTGCATTTTTTTCGGGTCTCATAACAGACAGATGGGAGACATTTGACAGGTAAGCAAACAAACAAGATATTTGGGGGGGGGGGGGACACACCCTAAAAGATGCATTAAAGCTGGTGCAGCCATAAGACCATAAAACATAACAAAATATTACAGCGCACACATGCAAAAAAGACATTTACCTCCTGCAAGGCTATTTAAAACACCTAAACATTTTCAAAAAATATGGAGATTTGGTCACACCATATTGCTATATGGTGCTAAGCCCACTTACTGCGACAAAGTATCCCATGATTAGTGGGTCCTACGCTATCCATAAAATGGGAGATCCTGCTTCTCTGAACCATGGGAGACATACACTCCTCTATATGGGAGAACTAAAGGACTCCACCTATGACACAGGTGGACACTAATAAGAGGCAATGATGAGTCAGGTAAGGATACATGAAGGAGGCATGTATATCCTTATAGATAACCACTATGGCAGTAGTTTAGAAAGGATGAGAGTTGGCTTACATCTGCTTTAAATATTTTTTCCACAAAATGCCTATTTTGAATTTCCCAGATTTGTGAAAGGTTTACATTAATACAAACTGCTGTTGACAAACATTTAAATATTGTTTTATGTAAATGATGAAATGATGGGGTCGTAAAGAGTGAGCTTGGTCCTGGACCAACATCATTTTTAATAGTTGTCCATAACTCCTACAACTTGCACAATTTACTTGCTGCAGATCTGCAATTGTCTCCACCTAGAGTTGTAACTATGGCTCTCCTTACTTGGCAGATCTGACTCAGTAAAGGTCGTTGACCGGTATCAGTATGTGGAAGAACATCCAGATCACCCTGAGGCCTTTGCAAGAGAACCGTTTGTTGTCCGCTTCCACTCACCAAGGACTGGTAGGTTGTAGTTATTGACTCTTGCTGTCTCTGTGTAGAACAGGCATGTCAATCTCAAATATAACAGCGGGCTGCATTTAGGGAAATTAGGGGTCAGTTTATGTCTGCTAAAGGTCACATCAACAAAACACAAATCGCTAAGGTCTACAAAGAAGGAGCAAATGGTTCTCACATGGCCCAGGCTAGTGTTAAATCAAGGGCAGTAAACTTTAATGCATATTGGGTGACAGACTGCCGCTGAGTACTGCAGTAGGACCACTTTAGCTTCCATCAAATGCTTTTTCAATGAGTATTACTTATATTGATAAACATGTCAAAATGTAAAATGTTCTTTGTGACAGTTATTAAAGACTTTGCCCTGATGTCTCATCACACTTGTCCAAGGGAAGCAGCCAAGGAGATCAACCGTCTCCTGCAGGTCATGTTGGAGGTGAAGAGTCGCTGGAGAATTGAGGTAGGCATGGAGATGTTTGTTCTATAGGTCATTGTTTTCCTAACCTCCACAGGGCCAGATTAGGCTCAACAACGAAAGTCATACAGGCACACAACCTAGTAACAGTTTTGGTGGTATCAGGAAACCATGAATCAGACCGAGACAGAAGTAAAGTTAAATCACACTTGTTTAATAATAATAATAATAATAAGGTAAACAGAGTAAGCGTAGTCAAAACAAGCCAGAGTTCAGTAACCGGGTCGGGTAGTCAGCCAAGCAAATGTCAGAGAACCAGAGATAAACGTAGTAGTACAGCAAGCAGGATCAGGAGCCAGAAGAAACGTCAGCGGAGAAAGTCTTCAACAGGAACGCAGGAGAAAGTCTCTGTGATGCTGACAAAGGTGAAGGCAGAGATCGAGTGAGCTAGACGACTTTAAATAGGCAGGACTGACGAGCAGAATCAACAACAGGTGGGTAACTGTGGAGAGAGATGGGAGCTGGCAATTAGTCGACAGCTGAGCGGCCAGCTCAGAGAAGGAAGGGCTGAGCCCAGCCCTGACAGGTGGAAGATGTTTCTACTAGCAGTATATTATTTAAAGGTATGTAAGGCTGCCATTGCGAACTTGTGCCTGAAAATAATAGCTGATCAGATATCATATTGATCCTCTGAATTCAATACTTCCTAAATAACTGGCCTACAGCAAGCATGCAGAGCAGGAAGATCAGAGCTCCTGCTAAGTCTACATTCAGTCTGCGGGACCATTCGCAAGGTACAGCGCGGCTCGCGTATGCACAGTGGAAAACCAGCTGTGAAGCCGCAAGCAGTCACAGCCAGCTTCCTAAAGTAAACATACCAACGCCTGGACCCGAAGGTGGCCGAAGAGGCGGCTTGAGTGAGGACAGCACTGGATCCTTAGACAGGTAGGTGTCCTATTATTAAAAAGTCAGCAGCTATAGAATTTGTAGCTGCTGACTCTTAAATTTTTCTGTTTTCAGAGTGAAGCACCACTTTTCTTTTTAATCATTACCAATTTTTAATAAAGAATTTAGAATAAAATAAAAAATAAAAAAGATACATGCACTGTATACAAAACAGACATTTTGCAGTCAAAGCATATCAAATAGTAATACATAAAACATTTGCAAAATGGAGTAAAAGACATAAACAACTAGACAAGTACACCAACATAAATCTCTAGTGTGGTCAATGCAGAGCAATTGATCACAGCTCAAAGTTGGGAGTGTGCTGGTATTTAAGTTTCAAAAGAAAACTCAGTGCTATACAATAAATTTAGCCTAAAAACTTGAGTACAAAATATTCCATAAATGGAGACTAAGAAAAAAAAGCAGAAGCAAAATAAAAAGGAGGGAAAAGGATAGAAAAAAGAAAGGAAGGACTGCCGAAACATTCCAGGTCAGCGGTAAGAACCTAGTGACCAAGGTGGGAGCAAAATCAGAGGAGATCAGTTCAGGGTGGGTCTTCGTTAAGGTGCCACAACTCCCATATTAGGTTATGGACTTCTACTTTGAAGAACTACTTTAACAATTTGCTACACCTGTCTCTCCCAGTCTGGTTCATGTTATGTAAGGCTAAGAAGGGTAATAATAAGACACACTTATGAATTATTAAAAAAATATATTTGTGTATCTTCCTATATACCGGTACTTGATTACATTGTTGGAAGGTGGAGGCCTACACAAACAGGGAAAATATACAGCTGCTGTGCAAATAGAGCCCTGGTGTAGATTTAACCCACATTCCCAGTGCAGCAGGGCAAGTGTACAAGCTAATATATAGTTCAGATATTCATAGGAATGTTTATAACAGGACTACAGCAATAGGTACTTTTGTATGGAAAAGAATGTATTACATTCTTCTCTGATCTTAGAGTGTTATGCTTCTTGGAGATCTGAATGCAGCTTGTGGCTACGTGACGAATGAGGAATGGAGGAATATTCAAAGGAAGAGCAGTAATACCTTCCACTGGCTGATCAGTGATAAAGACGACACAACAGTAAACACCAAAACACATTGTGCCTATGACCGGTAAATACAGGGATGGAAGAGAGGGATCAATTCTGGTCCTGAAGTATTTGAAATAACCAACTTCCTTTATATTCACACAGCATTGTTGTACATGGAGAAGAATTCCTCAAAGCAATTATACCAGGATCTGCCAAACCATTCAACTTCCAGAAAAAATTTGTGCTCTCAGAAGAAGAGGTAGGAGTGACTCTTGCTGGGTTTTGTCATAAATGTTCTCATTTGTAGCAAACCTTCATTATAGGATGTAAAGCCAGAGGCATAACTAGGACCTTTAGGGTCCCCCTGACCCCCAGCTCTGGAGCTTCCCTCCGTGCCCAATGACAGAACGTCAGGGCCCAGTCACAAGTGTGACCTTTGCGACCCTGTTGGTTCCGCCACTGGCGTTAGTAGTTTTTTATTTTTGTTATTTTATTTTTAATTATTTTTTACAACTTTTTTTTATTTTTTTTACAATATTATTTTTTTTAGGAGCACCATTGGGGGGCTTTGGTGGGATATCAGGGGTCTAAACAGAACTCTGATGTTCCACCTTTGAAACAGAGAAAGGAGATTGGGATACAGCCTTCAATCACCATCTCTGCAGCCTCAGCTGCACAGAATGAATGGACAAGAATAGCTCTGAACAGAGATCCCCGTTCATTCACAAACTGAAGCATAGTAAACACATTTTTTTTTGTAGATATGCGCAAATTTTAGCCCATGTTGTATACATGTGTGTCCATGTTTGTGGATGGGTGCATTTAATTTTGAGCTTTTATTCAACTTCTATTTTCACCTCTTCTTTTACACCCGTTTATTATGGTGGCTTTTATGAAGTTTATTCTCCATATGTACTTACCTGTTTTACTGTTAATTGGATATGTTGTCATTTATCTATTTATTTTTTATTTAATCATTACATTGTCAAATCAGTCCACTTATAATGTCCCTGATGAATACATTTCATTTGTAAAAAAAAAACTACTTCCCAACTGACATGCTATATGTTTGTCCAACTATTTCTTATGCTGGTCACTGTAGTTCCATAAGTTCGTCAGCTCTATGAAAGCTGGCAGACAATTGTATGCTCACAGGCTGGCTAAAAACCATCTTTCCCCACCCTCGGGCAGCTTGAAAAAAAAGAGGCAGAGCCTCTGAAACTTGTCGTGCCTGCCTCCGTTCCTCCCCATGCTTGCTCTCACTTTGAGGACAGCCTTAGATGTCGCCATTGATGGTTGATATATCTGGCAGGTCTGGATCTTCAGGTGTCATAGTTGGTCCCATAGTGGCTGCGGACTCTCATTTTTGTACACCACCATCCCTCTACGTCCAAACTAAACTTTCCTTACCCTGAAGTGTTGAGCAGAAAAAAATGGATAGGAGGGTTGGCAAGGGCCGCATATAGAGGAACTTATCCCTCCATTTTCCTCCTGCAGGCACTGAATGTCTGTGGGAGGAAGAGGAGGAGAAGCGGGCATTCAGCAGCTGCAGGAGGAAAATGGAGGGATCAGTTCCTTTATATGCTGCCCACTGCCTTCTATCCAGGTGTACCGGGGAGCTGCGTGGGCCCCCTGGAACATGGGACCGGCTTGCAACTGCGACTCTTGTAGGTACGGCCCTAAATCATTAAATTGACAGCGCACCAGGCCTGTGGACCCTAGTTAGCTGCATATAAATGCGGAAATAGTCTTCTAGAGAAGGGGAAAGATTTGCTTATATGCAGGTTCTTCCTCAACTCAAAGCAGATCTCATCCAGAATCTAAATTTAAAGTGTCAATAAACCCACATCATAAAAACTATCAATAAAAGGTGTATTATATGCTGTCCATACTCACTCAGTCACTATGGGATTCATTTTCTGTATTCTGCAAAAAAAAACTGGTTGATCCTGCTGTTCACTACAGTATCTCCACCTTCTCTCCATACCTCCAATGCAGCTAGGGATTTTGCAGCAGTGGTGGCAACTCTGCACATGCTCAGCTTTCCATGAGTTTCTATGTTGAGTATTTCCTCCCTAGCACGTCTGAGCAGTCCATGTGACTATAGAGTCACACATGCAAGCGTATACACAGTGGTAAATGACAGCTCACTCCCCCCCCCCTCCTCCTTCATACCCACTGACCAGCTAAACACAATAGGGGTGGGATATTACATGTTGATTAATGGAGACTTCACCTCCCTCTTATTCTAAGACACAGGATGGAGGGGCTGATGCAGCCTGTGACTGGCAGAAATCTGCCCACACCATGCTATTGCCAAAAAAATAAAGATTTGATTTCAAATATAGATTTGTATGACAATTTAAAACAGTTTGATATCAATGATTTATTTTTACTCTATTGCAGACAGGCTGGTAAGGATCTGGGTCATGTGACAGCTGTATATTGATTAGGAAAAGGGTACTTAGATTTTTTTTTTAAATTAAAATAATTACAGTCATTGCAGCTGTAACAGCTTCAACTCTTCTGGGAACCGTCCAAAAGGTTTAGGAGTGTGTCTATGGGAATGTTTGACCATTCTTCCAGAAGCACATTTGTGAGGTCGGGCACTGATGTTGGACGAGAAGGCCTGCCTCACAGTCTCTGCTCTAATCCATCCCAAGGGTATTCTATCTGGTTGAGTTCAGGACTCTGTGCAGTCCAGTCAAGTTCCTCCACCCCAAACTCGCTCACCCATGTCTTTAAGGACCTTGCCTTGTGCACTGGTCCAAATCATTTGATGGAGGGGGGGATTATGGTGTGGGGTTGTTTTTCAGGGGTTGGACATGGCCCCTTAGTTCCAGTAAAGTGAACTCTTAAGGTGTCAGCATACCAAGACATTTTGGACATTTTCATGCTCCCAACTTTGTGGGAACAGTTTGGGGATGGCCCGTTCCTGTTCCAACATAAAATCCATCCTGTGTTTGACTGAGTTTTTATGGAAAGAGGTTACAATTCTAAGCACCTGTAGGTAGACTTCTAGCAAGTCCACCTAATGCAGCTGAAAGCTATGCATGGCACAGATTCTCTTAGTGAAGAATGCAAATCCTAAAGTGTTTTTTTCTTCACAGGCTCTGGAGGTCAGTGACCACTTCCCAGTGGAGGTCAATCTCCGGACAGACCCACGGATGGACAGAGAGCTATAACTGTCCATTTCATTCAAACTAATGAATTGAACATTTTGTTGCTGATCAATAAGAAGGCTACATGGCATTGTTACATTTCAGTCTGTGTTGCATTCTTCACCAAATGACTTCACTGAAGTTTAATTCAAGCAGAAGGCATGGAACTCCAATAAAACCTTTATTTTGAGCACTCTGTCTGCATATTATGGCAATTACTGGGAGGCAGGGCAAAAAAGGACTGGGGGATCGATCTCCACTCGATCACACCATAGGGGAGTTTGACGAAGAACTGTCTCGGTACAGCTTAAACAGCATATACTCGAAATTTTATAAAAATACAGTTTTTTTATTAATACAAAAAAAAGATTAAAAACATAGGATATCCAAGGAATATGCAATAACAATCTATGTATGTCACCAGGATTCATGTCCTCTATTGGTGAGGATCAGGATATGATGGATCCCCACGGATATCATTGTTCTCAACAAGTTTTGCGGCATTTTGCGCTTCATCAGGAGAATATCTGTAATCAATCATTGGGATAATAAATACCAGATATTACAGTATAACAATGTGTAAGACAAAATTTATATATGAGGGAAATGAGAAAGAGGGGGGGGGGGGAACAAGAGAGAAACGTCGTTTACCTAGGACCGAAGCCTGGTTGAAATCAAGGCACCACGAACCCCCCGCGCGGCAGCTAAGGGGGACGTGCAAGAGATGGAGAGATGTCTGAGATGAATAATGACAACATATTTGTAAACAATATACCCATGACAGTCAATTGGTAAACAGGAATGAAGAAGGAAAAAGAAAAAACATAAAAACAGAGAGAGGAAAAAGAAAAAAAAGAAGAAAAGCAGAAAGACCAGAGGGGTAAAAAAAGAGGGGGGGGGGGGGTAAGAGGAAAAAGAGGGGAAAATGGGGGAAAGGGAGGTAAAGAAAAATGAATAGAAAGAAAAGAAGGGAAGAGCAGGAAAGAATGAAGGGAGAGAGGGAGGGTAATGGGAAGAAAAGGAAGGGGGAAAAAACAGGAAGGGAAAAGAGAGGGAAGTTGGGGAGGGGGAAGGGAGGAGTGGAAGAGGAAAAGAAGGGGGAGGAGAAGGAATGGATCGGGAAGGGAAAAGGGAAAGAAGGAAGGAAGAAAAAGGAAGAAAAGATAGGAAAGAGAAAAAGGAGAGAAAAAGAAAGCAGAAAACAGGCGGAAGAGGGCCAATTGGTTGTGAAAAATAGCTGACCTTTAATAAAACAAGCGTATAACTCTGAATCAAGGGGAGAAAGGAGGAAAAAGTTTCAATGAAGCAAAGTGGTCAAAGCCACTTTACTGTGCCTCATTTAAAATGTAGAGCTGGTAAGCTGGTAGCTGGTCAAGACAGGGGAAAAAAATTCTCCATTGCCGTAGGACCTGTAACCAAATAATAAAAAAGGAAGGAGGGTAATATCTAAATTAATATCAACCAGCTAATATATTAGACTGGAACAGGCTACGCAAAATGAAGATCCAATATCCAGTCAGCATAGGGATCGATGTAGTATACAGTACGAGAGTAATAATACATGCTTATTGTGATGAAAAGATGAGATGATTAAAGTCCCCTCGGATCCCGTGTCCATTGCACTCATCAAGCAGCCTGTGCTGCTTAAATAGTCCCCAACCCCGAAACATGCACAGGGCCGCAGCCGTCAGCAGCATGTGACATCACCGGATCAGGTCACCCGCACGTCGCGCATGCACAAATCATAAGGCCAAAGGGCTGGAACCCCAAGTCGTGATGCGTGCAAGCAAGGAGGGCGGTCCCAAACCAATTGAGGACCAGCCTCAATTACCAGGGGGACCACATAGCTGCCGTGAGTGGAAAAAAGATGGTGCCAATGACACCTAGTGGCAAGGGAAGCAAACCCAGCGGGCAACAGAGCTCTCAGTGGAGAAAGATACATACAGGAAGAAGCCCAATTATACGGATCAAATACAGAGGAGTATATACACAAAATCAAGCACATAAAAGTCATGCAGACTACATTAAGTATTTTATTTTATTAGTGGGAGACTCCCACATTTCACCATAAACCCTACTCAAGACAGAGCCCATGGTGAACGTCAAATAGGCACAGCCTATTAACAGGCCAACAAAAATGTCAGATAGAACAACAACAGACAAAGCAAATTAAATATATTAGAGTAAGTGGTAAAAAAGGGGGCACACTGGACCTCAATGTTAGTATTAGCAATAAGTCGGGACATAAATTCAGAATTGGTAGAGCACCATATAAATAGAATGGTATGTCTACAGAAAAGGCTTGTAAGAATTAATCTCATTGAGACCTGGTGGAACGGTGGCATTAAGCCTCTCGATCCAGAGTGTTTCGTATTGCAAGAGGACCTTGTCGCGATCACCCCCCCTAGGGTCTTGAGGAATCACCTCCAGTGCTAGAAATTTCACTGCCAAGGGGTTAAACCCATGGTAAAGGCCAATGCGACGGCCAATGGTGGTAAGTTTGCCGTTGGTTGAACAAGACAAATGGTCCCAAAATGCACTGTCTTAGTTCCCTGATGGTTTGGCCCACATATAAAGCTTTGCAATCATAAAGCATTAAGTAGATAACCCCAGTCGTTCCACAATTGGCTGGGGTGCGTGGGGTGAATAATTCACTATTGGGTAGTCTATAAGTGGTACCATCAAGGATCCAGGGGCAGCGTGGGCACTGTCCACATTGGGAGATGCCTTGTCGATCTTGGAAATGGCCACTAGTGGAATAGTGACTGCTCGTTAACCGATCCTTCAAAGAAATGGCTCTTCGAAAGACAAGCTCCAGAGTTTATCGAACATGTTTTTTTCAAGATATTAAAATGTTTGTCTGTTAAAATGTGCCAGTGTTTCGATAAGACATCACGGAGCTGACCATGATGAGCCGAAAACCTGGTGATCACCTTAACAGTATTAGACAATTTAGGTTGTGGAGGGTCATAAAGCAAGGAGGTTCTTTTACGTGCTAGAGTTCGGTTGAATGCTTTTCTCAGATTTGTATGAGAGTAGCCTCTAAGTAACAATTGGTCACGCAACAGAGCAGCCTGTGTGCGGAAATCTCCCTCTTTTGCACAATTTCTGTGTAACCGCAGACACCGCGCATAGGGGATATTGAGCACAAGAGGTCTGGGGTGCGCACTGGAGGCATGCAACATTGTTGCCAGCTGTGGGTTTAGTGTAGATTAGTACCCATAGTTCCATCTGGGTTTTTGATGATCATGAGATCCAAGAAAGGGATCTGTGTATCATCAACATTAAAAGTTAGGTGTAAATTCAGATTGTTAATGTTGAGTGCTTCAATAAACTTTCTCAGCATTACCAATGGGCCCGTCCAAACCAAAAATAAAACATCAATAAATCTATACCAACACAGAATGGATTCAAGATAGAAAGCAAATTGATCATCGGAAAACACAGGTTGAAGGGGTGGGTGGTCAGCCTGTCAGTGCTCAGACCATATGCCACACACTGTCAGTGCTTGGGTATGTGGAGCCCAATAGCAGGGGTACACACCTTGGATAAGGATACTCAGGAGGTGAATCCAGCACAGTTTCCAAAAACGTGGTACAAAAGGGAAAGTCCAATAATCAAAGTCAAACGTAGCAGAAGGACAGGGCAGGCAGCAATGGATCAGAGTCAATAAATGTAGCAATATCACACGGCAAGCAACAGGTACACGCTGTGGGTAGCTCTAAAAACTGAGCACTCTCTCTCTCTGGAACCTCTCAGCTTTATAGTTATTAAACAGGAAATGACCTCCGGAGGATGTGATGGAAGTGATGCAATTGCTGTCTATAACAGGAAACACTTCGGTGCTGCCATCTTGATATGAGGATGCCATCAGACATTTGCTAGAGGCCTCACTATATTCACACGGGGGTGCCACAGGCCACCAACAAGAGTGCCAAGGACTGACATGCTGCGAGTGCGAGGAACCCTGCGGTTGGTACAGGTAGGTTGCGGGTTGTGACACACACTGCATCAAATTGGTCTGCATGGCTGTCGTCCCAGAAGGAAGCCGCTTCTAAAGATGATGCACAAGAAAGCCCGCAAACAGTTTGCTGAAGACAACCAGCAACGAGACCAAGAAAAACTTATTTGGTTCAGATGGTGTCAAGCGTGTGTGGGGTGGCAACCAGGTGACGAGTACAAAGACAAGTGTGTCTTGCCTACAGTTAAGCATGGTGGTGGGAGTGTCATGGTCTGGGGCTGCATGAGTACTGCTGGCACTGGGGAGCTACAGTTCATTGAGGGAACCATGAATGCCAACATGTACTGTGACATACTGAAGCAGTGCATGATCCCCTCCCTTTCGGAGACTGGGCTGCAGGGCAGTATTCCAACATGATAACAACCCCAAACACACCTCCAAGACGACCACTGCCTTGCTAAAGAAGCTGAAGGTAAAGGTATTGGACTGGCCAAGCATGTCTCCAGAAAAAAAGGAGAAAAGGAAGGCACACCGACCTAGTGCATTACGACTGGTAAAGCTTTAATAAGGCATAAAACAGCAAAGTGAATACTCACAAACGATCATGGATCATAGGCATTAGCAATATGACCACCAACAGATCAGGACCTGACGTCAAGTAGATGGAGCAATGGCTGACGCGTTTCCATCTACTTGACGTCAGGTCCTGATCTGTTGGTGTTCATATTGCTAATGCCTGTGATCCATGCTCGTTTGTGAGTATACACTTTGCTGTTTTATGCCTTATTAAAGCTTTACCAGTGGTAATGCACTAGGTTGGTGCGCCTTCCTTTTCTCCTTTTTTTCTTTAGCCTGTGAATACCCATTATTCTGAGGAGGGCTGCAAGACAGCAGATACTACTGTATGAAACTGGTCACACCACACACTGAGGAACTAAACACCTGAGCGCAGGAGAGATTTTATTGTGCAAGCATGTCTCCAGACCTAAACCCTATTGCGCATCTGTGGGGCATTCTCAAACCGAAGGCGGAGGAGCGCAAGGTCTCTAACATCCACCAGCTCCATGATGTCCTCATGGAAGAGTGGAAGAGGACTCCAGTGGCAACCTGCGAAGCTCTGGTGAACTCAATGCCCAAGAGGGTTAAGGCAGTGCTGGAAAATAATGGTGGCCACACAAAATATTGACATTTTGGGCCCAATTTGGACATTTTCACTTATGGGGTGTACTTACTTTTGTTGCCAGCGGTTTAGACATTAATGTCTGTGTTTACAAGGGAGGTGTATTGTAGCACAAATTTTTCATTAGTAAACACACAACACAGATCTGGCTGTTTCTGCTTCCTGATCTCATTTACTGTTCAGAGTTGAGATCAGGAAGCAAAGTTAACTAATCTGTGAGTGAAATCAGCAGATTTGACCCCTTGATTGCCCTCCTGATTACCCGTCACCCAGCCAGTGTCATTAGTACAGCGACAGTGTAGTCTTAACCTTGATCACTGTATTAGCGTCACTAGCAATGTCAGAGTCATTTAGCGCCAGTCACTGATGGCCCACCACAATATCACAGCCATTACTAGTATAGTGTCTGGCCGAGTCCGTATCCTGGTCAGAACTATACTAGTGTCCTCAATAGTATAGTGTCCCCAAAATTGCAATTTATTGGGATTATTTTTTTAACCAGACATGTAGCACAATCAATTTAGGCTTAAACTTAGCCAATAAAATCGCATTTCTTAATATGTTTTATAGCAAAGTTAAAAAAAAATCTCTCAAAAGTTGCGGTCTTTTTTCTTTTATGAAATAAAAGATAAAAAAGCCAATGGCGATCAAACACCACCAAAAGAAAGCTCGATTTGCGCAGTCAAAGGCCAGCAACATCTTCCTTCTGAAGGACAAGTCTGGGCTGGACAACATTTCCACATTGTAGCCCTGAAAGCATGGCTTGAGGACAATTGGAGATTTCTTCCCTCTAAATATCTGCCCTCTGCTCTCGATGAGGCCATCGACCTTGAGGAGTGAGCTCTAAACCCCAGTTCACACTGCTGCGACTTGCGACACAGTTGCATGACAAGTCAAAACGCATTTCAATGGGTGTCATCTTAATCACTGCCACGCAAGTCACAGCGACTAAATAAAATTTCCTGCACTACTGTTCTGCGTCTTTGGTGTGCCTTGAGTAACAGACTGCAATGTTAAAATCACAAAAGTCACAAGGAAGTCATATCTTTGTATTGTCAAGCGATCTTGGCTGTGAAATGATTCGACTTCAGAGGTTTTTTTTTTTTAACCCTATACTCCACTACGTCTATTTTCTGTTGTGTACTTTGTGGTACAGACAATCCCCACAGCTCAAAATCTCCTCCCAAGCATTGTCGCCTCCCATAGCACACTGTCCACCTAGCCAGCTGATGTTCTTGATAACCAAGAACCGATCTGGCTTGTACGCGAGTATCCTGCAATTTATGCTACATGAAACACGATCTATATACCAAAGTCACCATGCAAATTCACACAACTTTAGGGCTCCTTCATACGGAGCCCACTCTGCTCAGCGGGGGATCGCTCTGTCGATCTCCCGCTGAGCAGATGACAGGTCTGTCGCTGCACACTGTGCAGGGACCGACCCGTCAGAGCACCACTCTCCCCTATGGGGGAATCGGATGAAGACGGACCGTAGAGTCCGTCGTCACCCGATCCAATGACGGATGGAAAAATAAAATTTGCCTCCATCACACTTTTTCGGATTGGAGCGGGTCAGATATCAACAGACATGTCATCGCTGACATTCGTCCCACCATAGACCTCTATGGAATGTCCGTTCAGGTCCGCCTAAAAAAACTGACGTGTGGAAGGGGCCTTAGGGTTGCAGCAGTGTGAACCGTGCCTTAGGCCCCTTTCACACTGGGTCGGTGGGGGCGTCAGCGGTAAAACAGCTCTATTTTACCGTCGTTTTTGCGGCTGTATTCGGCCGCTAGCGGTGCGGTTTTAACCCCCGCTGGCGGGCGAAAAAAGGGTTAAAACCGCTCGCATAGCGCGGCTATAGCCGCGCTGCCCCATTGATTTCAATGGGCAGGAGCGGTTTAGGAGCAGTGGATACACCGCTCCAAAGATGCGGCTTGCAGGAGTTTTTTTCTTCTCCTGCCAGCGCACCGCTTCAGTGTGAAAGCCCTCGGGCTTCCACACTGAACAAACAGCAGCGGCTGTGTTGGGTCGGTTTGCAGGCGGTATTTTTAGCGCAATAACGCCTGCAAACCGCCCCAGTTTGAAAGGGGTCTTATACTAGCAGGTAACTGGCCAGAACTGATGAATGCTGAAATAGGGGGCGTGGTCTGGACATGGCCGAGTGAAGTCGCGTTTGCACGGAGCTCCCGGCCTCTCCTATCCCATCTTGGCTATTTTAGCTTTTTTGCAGAATGCTCTCAGCTAAGAAGCGCACATACAGACGGAACAAGAAGAAGCCCAGCCCCGCTCCTAGTACGCCCGCATTGGGGGACTTACAGAGACTTTTCAGCAGGTCTTGCCCTGACTCTCCGAATCTTAAAATGGCGGACCCGAGTACCTCACGCGCGCAGACCCCAGACCGCATGGCGGCTCCGGCCTTTCTGGAAGGGCCCCGCAGCTCGATGCTCTTCTAAAACTCCCCCAACCTAATAGAGACAATCCCTGATGGGTCGCCCCGCCAGCCATTTATGGTAGGAGCAGACGCTGAGCTGAAGGCTCTCCTACGAGCGCTGCCGACCAGAGCAGATATTGAGGCCCTGGTGGAGGAAGCCCATAGGAAAGAGATCAGTGCGGTGAAACAAGAAGTACACTCGCTCAACACGCGCCTGTCATCAGGAGAAACCTCGCTCGCGGCCCTGGAGAGGAGAGTGTCTTCTCTAGAGACTAATCAGGTAGACCAGCACGCCTCAGCAATCGACCTACAGCTTCGAATGGAAGAAATGGAGGATAGGAGCCGTAGGAACAATCTGCGGCTCCGAGGCCTCCCAGAAGCCACAGGTCAGGCAGACCTTCAGGCCACAGTAACGGACATTTTCCGGAGAGTGGCGGGAGACCATTTACCAGAGCGGATCGAAATAGACTGAGTTCATAGAGCCCTGGGCCCTAGATCGTCGGATCCAGCTAGACCCAGGGATGTGATCTGCCGCCTTCACCATTATACCCACAAGGAGGTCATTGCACGGGGAGCCTGGGAGGCGGGAGAGATGGAATTTGATGGCGCGCAAGTGAAGCTGCTGCCGGATATATCCAGATCAACCCTTATCCGCCGAGCCATTTTGAAACCCTTACTGGACCTTGCACGGTGCTGCAATGCCACGTACCGCTGGGGCTTCCCGCTGTCAGTCACTTTTATCAAAGAACAGAGATCCTTCCTGCTACGCTCCCCGGATGCCCTACCAGCCTTGTTCAACTTTCTAGGCACGGATCCAATCGACATCCCCAACTGGCTGGACTATCTGCCTAGAGTACCTGGCCGTCCTAATGCAATGCGGCACTGGGCACCGAGACCGCAGAGATCACAGAGAAGCGGACGTCGCCCTCGATCTCTTTCCCAGGAGAGCCAGCGGGAAGTGTGAGTAGACTTTTGCTTCTCCCCCCCCCTCCCTTACCGCAGGAGCTGTTGGTCCACAACACATAGACTACTGCCGAAGTAGCCCTTTCACCATCCCTTTCCCCATCCCCCTAGGGAGATCCTCACTGACCCCATGCGATCGTTCCCCCCCCCAACGAATCCGATCCAACACAAGCTCAATTTTGCCACCTCGCAAGTCTCCCATGCGCAGACGCGCTCTCATGACCTAATGTGGAGGCTTGTTGGAGTGCATTACGGACGTTTACCTCCATTCGCAGCTCATGCGGTGCCAGCACCTGCC
The DNA here is from genome assembly GCA_037952835.1 of Lithobates septentrionalis. Taxonomy (NCBI): domain Eukaryota; kingdom Metazoa; phylum Chordata; class Amphibia; order Anura; family Ranidae; genus Lithobates; species Lithobates septentrionalis. The sequence continues at coordinate 637,261 of JBBDGP010000995.1, forward strand.
CATCACCCACGATAGGTCCCCTGGAGACTCTCCTTTGACTTTTCCCAGATTGGTTTCATGACCCTCTGTTGGCCAAGTTGGTATCCTGCCTGCAGCTGCCGGCCTTCAGCTTCCTCGGAGGGACCCAGTGGATCAGAGGACACACCAGTGGATGGCTCAATCTGACTCAGCCAGAACTTCCCCCCTATGTAGCTGGCTTATGCTTTTGCCCGCAAGTCGGGTGAGAGGTAATCAGAGCTTCTCACTCTCTGGACCTTCCTTTTTATGTTGGTAATTTAAGTATTATGTTTTTCTTCGGTTTGATAAGAGGGGAAACCTGGCTGGGGAATGTACGGTTAACTTGATTCTTACTATGTCATAGGATGCAGGGTCACTTGAGGACATATTATGCCCAACAAGGGAGAAGTTTGACCGCACGGGAGGGGGGGAGGGGGGATGGTCTGGAATGGGCTATATTCGTGCCTCCTGGAGGGGGCGGGTCCCCTCTCCCCGCTGGCGACCACAGCGGTGTATGAGTCTGTCTGGACCTGCTGGTATACCGCATATCTAGGCGGGCAGTTGATCAGGGGAAACAACCCAACCTGCATTGCTAAGGTAGTAACGCACCTTATGTGTTCTGCAATTTTGATATGGGCTTATAGCTCTACTCTCCATGGATCACCAATCACCACCAGGTAGTGGTTGCGGGGGAGGAGAGGGGACCACTAAACGACTTCCCTGAGTGGACAGGTATTGGGGGTAGCCGGATTAACCATTTTACTTTTCTTTCTTTATTTTTTATATTGGTTATTAATTACAGTTTTGCTTTTTGAGTGGACCAAGATGGGAGGGAGTCCCGGGACCTCACCTGCGGGCGGTATCCAACCACACCCCACATAGGCCACTGCATATACCCGAGGTTTTAGGGTACTATGCACTTTAGGTAAGCACTGTCTTACTGATTTAGACTTATAACTAGGTGTAGACAGCTAGAGTGTGAGTAGTTGCTGTTATAAACACCTTTCTGCTTCTTCTTCTTTCTCATCTCCCCCCCCCCCCTCCCTCTGTTTCTACCTTCCCCATCTTTCCCTACTTGAGTGTGATCTTAGTTAGTTTTTCCCTTTACCTTCCCTGAAGACATGGCGGTAGACACTTTCAAGGTGACCTGCCTTAATGCTAAAGGCCTCAACACTCCGGAGAAGAGACGCATTCTACTCCATGATCTTAAAAAAGCACGCACAGACATTGCGCTTATACAAGAGACTCATTTTAAAACAAATAAATCTCCTGTACTCCAGAATAGAGCCTTCCCACATGTCTATCACTCCACAAATTGTAACGCCAAATCCAGAGGGGTGTCGATTTTAGTATCTAATAGGCTGCCTTGCCGATTCCAGGAAATGCTAGCGGACCCCGAGGGACGATATTTATTCCTAAAGGGACATTTGGGGGAGGCCCAGTTCACACTGGCCACCCTTTATGCCCCCAATGAGCAGCAGGCAAGCTTTATTAAGCGTACGTTAAAGAAACTGATGGAATACAGGGAGGGCCAACTGATCCTGGGGAGAGACTTTAATGCACCCCTAGATCCCTCAGTGGACACATCTTCTGTCACCTCCTCTGTGTCACAGTCTCACCGAAAATGTATCAAACAATCTATACACGATGCCCATCTAATTGATATTTGGAGACTCCAACATTCGGGAGAGAGGGATTATACCTTCTTCTCTCCCCCTCATAAAGTATACTCCAGAATAGATCTATTTATGATGCTCCATGACCAACTACACCTGGTGGAAACGTCCACAATTGGTCAATTACATGGTCAGATCATGCGCCAATCCACCTCACATACACACTCACTGAGAGACCCTCACCGAGGTCTCTCTTCTGGCGGCTAAATGAGAGCTTGCTGCAGATTCCGGAGGTGTTGGGAGATGTGTCCAAAGCCATAGACGCATATTTTCAGGAAAACAAATCCCAGGACTGTGACCCCGGTATTTTGTGGGAAGCTCACAAATGTGTGTTGAGGGGTGTATTTATTAAACACGGGGCCACCATTAAGAAAGAGAGAAACGCACAGCTTACCAGGTTGCTCTCTGACCTGTCTGTAATGGAGTTGCAGCACAAACAGCTGCCCACTCGAGACCTTGAGCTGAAGTTGGGGACCTTGCAAGCACAAATTACAGATCTACTTCTCTATAAAGCAAAGGCTGCTCTGCAGTTCTGTCGCAAGCTGTCTTATGAGTCGGGTGAGAAATGTGGTAAGCTGTTGGCCAGATCGGTGAAGGAAATTAAGGCAGCCTCATACATTCCACAGATAACATTGCCAGATGGTAAAAAGGCCACCCTCCCGCAGCAAATTGCAAAGGGCTTTGAAGCCTTCTACTCTGACCTATACAATCTTCCCCCCCCCCCCCCTCTAGTCTAGCGGACATCGACAAATACGTGTCGGATGCCCAAATCCCCTCATTGCCTGAGGAAACCCAGTCCCTGTTGGACGAACCAATCACATTAGAAGAACTACAAATAGCAGTAAAATCCATGAATATAGGTAAAGCACCAGGACCGGACGGATTTACAGTCCAATATTACAAGACTTTCCTGACGATTCTAGGCCCACGACTTGTGACATTTTTCAACACACTAGGGACGAGCTCTAACTTCCCTAACGAAACTCTCAAAGCCCATATTTCTTTAATCCACAAAGAGGGGAAAGACCCTTGCTCATGTGGGAGTTATCGTCCCATATCTCTTTTAAATGTCGACCTCAAAATATTTTCCAAAATCATAGCAACTAGATTGGCGGCACATCTCAATTCCCTGATTCACCTAGATCAAGTAAGATTCATCCCTACCAGAGAAGCCAGGGATAATACCATTAATGTTCTTAACCTGGTCCATATAGCAAAGACTAGAAAAATTCCCAGCATTTTCGTTAGCACCGATGCGGAGAAGGCCCTCAACAGGGTGCACTGAAACTATATGTTCTCGCTACTTCGTCAGGTCGGCCTAGGAGACAGAATGATGAAATGGATTGGTAGCATCTACTCGATCCCTTCAGCACAAGTGAAGGTTAATGGTATACTCTCATGTCCCTTTCCCATTCGGAATGGCACGAGACAAGGGTGCCCTTTGTCCCCACTGCTCTTCGCCCTTCCTATGCAGGATTAGGTCGCACCCGGACATAACAGGACTTCAAGTAGGTAACACGCACTGCAAAATCTCAGCTTACGCTGATGATCTTTTGTTCTCCCTAACAAACCCTAAAATCTCCCTCCCAAATCTAATGCGAGAGTTTAAAACATATGGAGATATCTCTAATTTAAAAATAAACTTCACCAAATCTGAAGCAATGGGGGTTTCGGTCCCCTCCAGCATCCTAACTGACCTACAGTCATACTTTAAATTTAAATGGACCTCATCAGCACTAAAGTATTTGGGCACATTCATTCCCCCAGATGTAACAAAAACATTTGATCTAAATTTCCCTCCATTATTGACAAAGACCTGGACTTTATTAGACAGATGGCACTCAGGCTTCCACTCCTGGTTCGGGAGATGCAATCTGCTTAAAATGAGTATTTTACCGAAATTCATTTACCTTATCCAAGCTTTGCCGATCCATATCCCGCCTTCTTTCTTTAAACAAATGCATGCACTCTTCACCAGATTCATATGGGCACACAAAAGACCGCGCATACGCCGTTTACAACTAACCTTACCCAAACATTATGGGGGATTGGCAATGCCAGATATTCGCTTATACTATATGGCCTCGCACTTAGGTCGTATACTAGACTGGAGGAGAACTAGCACCTCCAAATTATGGATAAAACTTGAACAATCACAGTCGGGAGTGCCTCTGGGGGGGGGCGTTGTGGTGTGCTGGCGATCTCCCAAGCACTCTGAAAACTCACCCTCTTATAGGAACCACCCTGAGGAATAGCCACCAAATTACCTTTCACACAACTCTCACATCAAAGACCTCACCCCTATTCCCCATCTTGGGCAACCCAAAATTTGAACCAGGCATGGAAGCAGCGGAACGAACGTCTCTCAGAGAGGCAGGAAGGGATTGCGCAATTAAGTTTATCAACGGGGGGAAGTGGCCAACCTTAGCTGAACTCTCTAACCCAACGGGTATGTACCGACTCACTTTCTGGAAAGCATTACAGCTACACCACTTTCTCCACTCACTTCCAGATCCACATAACTTTACTCGAGACCTAACGTCATTTGAGACACTCTGTTCTGAGGACACCCCATTGGCCCATATCTTATCACAAACGTACTCACTACTGAATACACCAACGACGCAGCCGCATTTGACATGCCTTGCCAGTTGGGAAAAAGATCTACACCGTACCTTCTCACCCTCACAGAAAGCTCGGATCATTACCCTCTCCCTCAAATCCTCGCTTTGCGCCAAAATACAGGAATCCAACTTTAAATTGCTTACTAGGTGGTATATGACACCATCTAGACTAAAAAAATGCTTCCCGGACTCCACCGGCTCATGCTGGCGTTGTGAAGAGGAAACTCTGATCCATGTCTTTTGGACATGCCCTAAGATACAGACCTTCTGGGGTGAAGTTAGGCAAATTACACAAAAATTCACTGATTACGTGGTGCCAGAGGACCCTGCCTTTTTCCTTCTCCACCTCTCCTCGGTACCCATGAAGGCATATAAAAAAATCACTTGTGCGACATCTACTCAATGCAGCAAAGGGGTGCATCCCCATTTTTTGGAAACAGACCCTCCCTCCTCCTATAAAACTCTGGCTCCAAAGAGTAGAGGATATTAAGCGGATGGAGGACTTGATATTGACAGCGCAACATAAGCAGGAGACGTTTAAGCAAACCTGGGACTATTGGAATATGTTTATATTCTCTGATGAGGGACAACGACTCTTGAACTGACTCGGCGGGTCTCATCCTTTTAGCCGATTCTAATAAGCGGACCTATCTACCGTCATGTCTTCCCCCCCCCCCCCCTCTTCTTCCCTTTTACTCCTTTTGTACTCCCCCCCACTTCTTCTCCCCACACATTTCTTATAATTTTTTTCTTCCTACATCTCTTCGTTATTCTTTGGATACTTCTGTTCTTTTTAGAGTAAAGTGGAAATTGGGTGGACCACCATAAAGATAATTCTGAAACGTGTTGAGGATTGCCACAGAATATACCTTAATGGTAGACAAGACATGTTTATGCACCTTATGTTTTCAAGCCTGTTAGGCGCTACAATGTATATTTTTTCCTCTGCAAATTACAATTGTAACACAGTTTTTTTATTTCTCTCCAAGTATAATTGTCTATCGGTGGGTCCCCCGCCCATGTTTGGAGTTTAATAAAGTTTATATTTGAAAAAGAATGCTGAAATAGTATCCAAGCCATCAGGCCATGGCACTCTAGAGGTACTGAGCCCTAGATGGGACCACTATATAAGACTAGAAGTTGGACAGATATTTGACAGAAAACCCCAAAGGCCAACCACATGCACCTTAAGAGTACTGGGCAATAAACCCCTTTTAACTCCTTCCTGGAGGTAATCTAGACCTGCAGGAATTAAATATGAATTTATGCCATCATTTTTTATTTTTTTTTTACCAGGAATAAACTCCTTCCAAACTTTAGTGCATAAGTTCCTGGTATTCACTTTACAGCTAAGGAGAAGGGTGGTAATCCAGCTTTCCAAACATCCTCTTCTCCCAAGAATCCTCCTCTCAACCTCCAGGCAGAAAAGCTGAGAATTCAGATGGGACACCGGTCCGTGATAATAAATCTAGACAACTCGGTAGAATCCAGAGGTAATCAACTGCCAGAGACTTCAGAGCTGAAGACCCAGCTCCTTTTTAGACCCATAGGCCTATCAAAATTAATTCTGCGTGGTCCTGGATGATCTTCCAGATCACTAGTAGTAAAGATATCAAGGGAAAGCATAGCCCAACCTGACCACCCTTCTTAAAAAGGAAAATTTAATTAGGAGAGGAAAAAAAAAAAAAATTATCACCCCCCCCCCCCTACAGGAACCTGGAAAGCATTGCACCAATCAGCGGTGCAGTCAGGCTCCTGCAGCTTTCAGTCCATACATTTGATACAGACTGACTGTTTACAAGCTGCAGGGCTTGTGCTTGAACTACAAGAGCACTGATCAGCACCCTGGAGGTCCACTCAGAACTACAAGCCGTGGCAGACAGTAGTTGTATATTAATTCACAGGAAACTGATTGACATGGCTATAGGGACAGTCCCGCATGGCCTCGGCATTTTCAAATTGTGACAACGGGTGCAGGAAAAGGGAAAGGCTGCAGGAGCTGAAACATGTTCCAGAGAAACGGCAAGGCATGCATGACTCAGAAGTTGATTGTCCCTATGGTAAAATGGGACAGTGTAGGTGGATCCATGAATGGACATAGGGAATCATATTAGCCATGACACTTGCAGCCACCACATGTGAATCCAGTATTACAAGATAAGGCAGACAACAGAAAGTGTACAATCCATGCACATCTCACACATGGACAGCATAAAAACCCTTATGCAAAGATTCTAATTCTGTTATAAGCAGGATACATTTTTCATACAAAGTCTGCTATATGAATCAGAAAGCTTAATGCTGCAACCCCCACATTAATATGCAAGACTACCTTAAAATATGAGTAGAAAAGCATTGTTAAGAGCTTTTTAATCATCCTGGTTTGTATTTCCTGTTGATGCCTAAAGCCAATAACTTCAAGTAGCTGTGCTGGAAGAATATTTGAAAAATGTGCTTTAACCACTTCACCTCCAGGTAGTTTACCTCCCTGCCTGACCAGGCCATTTTTTGCTATACAGCACTGCGTTACTTTAACTGACAATCATGAGGTTGTGAGACACTGTACATCCTTTCTCTTCCCCCACTAGAGCTTTCTTTTGGTGGTATTTCATCACCTCTGCATTAAAAAAGTTGAATCTGATTTCTTTATCAATTTAGGCCAAAATGTATCCCGAGCCTCATCCACAGCCCAGAGATATTCACTTCGGCAAAAGCCAATGACATCACCCACATGTGCAGGAATGCTCTTCATTTAGAGAACAGAGTGCTGTGCCGCTCCCATGCGCAAGCAACATTATGACCCAGCTATTCAAATGGCTAGAGCCCACAAACCCAGAGAGGGTGAAAATGGAAGCGTCAGCAACACAGCTGTAGGGCTTCATTTGAAAGGCAAAGTTGTCAAGGTGCTAGTATGCAGTGCATGCTGGCAAATTATGGCATAAACCTGCAGGGGGCCCAGTTTATTTTTTGGACAGTTAACTACTGCTTTCACACTAGGTACGTTTAATTCCAATGGCCAGAATTATTAAACTGGTCAATTAAATGAACACACATTTACAAGTGTCAAGTATTTTTTCAGCTAAAAATTCTGCTGCAAGGTGGAAAGGCATATTGGAGAGATGGCCAAATGTCATGCGAGTATGAGGCCTTAAAAGTAGGGCTGTCCCGATACCAGTATCGGTACCGGCAGCGATACCCAGCATTTGCCCAAGTACTTGTACTCGGGCAAATGCTCCCGATGCTTCCGATACCTTGACGGTGGTCATCAGTGATCGGCGCATGGGGGAGTTACAAGCTTCTCCCCTCACGGCTTTCAGCTGCTTAGTGACATACAGCAGTGGTCGGTGCTTGTTACTCCCCCACACGAGATTACTGCTGACTGTCACCGCATCTTCCATGCCCCCTCCGTTCCGCCGTCCCCCTCCATCCTTTGTGAATGGACAGAGTCAGCTGACTGTCCATTCACATAACAAACATTGTAATCTCCTGTGATTACGATGTCTCAGTTTATGGAGAGGAGCCGCTGTCTTCTCAATTCATTCTCAGTGCAGCTAAGGCTGCAGAGAAAGGGACTGGGGAATCTCTATCCTCAGTCTTTGTCTCAAGGGGGAGATATCAGGGGTCTGTTAAGACACCTGATATCACACCAAAGCCCCCCAACAGGGCTGATAAAAAAAAAAACATATTGCAATAAATATTGTAAAAAATAATAAAAATGTAAATTAAAAAAAATAAAGAAAACACAGACACCGTTCACCACCACCACCCCCCTAAAAATAAAAGCAAGCATTGTTAAAAAAAAAAAAAGTATCGGTACTTGTACTCGATCTTAGAAAAGTGGTATCGGGACAACCCTACTTAAAAGCATAATCTCATGTTGCCATCTTGGTCCTTGGGTCCTACCAGTTAACCAACCTGGAAAACATGCAGCCAGTGAAGGGGGCAATAAACCCCTTTTAACTCCTTCCTTAACTCCTGGGGCAACGGATGTATTCTAACAAGTGTTAGAAAGATGAAGGAAACATTACATTTCTTTTAAATTACATACACATTGTGTGGTGAAACCATTTCAGAGAATGCATTGTACTTGAAAACTTTATTGATACAAGATCTCGAAAGTACATAGGTCAGATAAAAGTGGTGAGCTCATTCAGCATGCAGTGCCCTCCACTTATCCAGAGGGCCCCGGCTAGGCATGTACTTGACGCCGCAGCCATCAGGAACAAGACGCTTCTCAGCCACCATGTTCTCAAAGTCTTCAGCATTGAACTTTGTGAATCCCCACTTTTTGGAAATGTGAATCTGGAAAAGATTAGGGACATGCTTTAAAGTGCAACTTTACCTATTAACAACTTGATAAATGAACTTTAGCAAGGAACACAATAATTATACTATCAAAATGTGCAGTAAATTGCCTTCAGCATTGCTCCTGTTTATTCTTGCTGGAGGCAGCCATTTTGCTGAAGCCCAGAGCCGTGAACAGCAGTAAATCTTTAGGCTGTCAGCAGATTGGCCTCTACAAATTTGACATAGTGCCTAAAAATAGAGATCAGCTGACATGTGCAGAACAGGGTTAGACAGTATTACTGGATTTTTAACACGTATAGGCTCTTACTTTTAATGTTTTATATGGCTATAGCTGCAAAAGGGGCCAGCTCTTTAACAGCAGTAACAAATGGTAAACCTATAGAATGAGCCAATAAAGATAAATAATCCAGCTGTATTCCCAACCACAGCACTACCTGCAACTGATTAACCCAGAACCAACAAGCAACTTCAAGAGGCCAGGTCAACAATTTTGAAGTGAAACTCCAGTAGGGAAAGGGTTAGAGCAGAATGTTCCTAAATAGGACATAAGGTTGAGGGTTCTACCCATCCAGTTGTTATTAACAGCTGTGAATGTAGATTCTCAGTATGTAAAAAACAATGTTTTAGGATGTCTCCAACTGTTGCCAAGTTTCTTTCCAGAGATCCTGTTGCAAGCTGCCAACACTAGGCCAGTGACTTGCAGTTATCAATGTGGTCAGGCTACCGTTTGCATTCCTTCATTTGGCCATCAGGTCTCAAGAAGCCCAACAGGCAACTGCTGGAGTGAAAAAACATCAGGCTTACAATGTCACCAATTGAGGTAAAGTGGCTCAACAGAAGTTAAATTACTGACAGGATTTCCAGGTAAGAAACTGCAATACACAAAAATTAAACAAAAAAAAAAAAAAAAAAAAAACTATATAACGAGACATACCAAACCATACTGAGATTTTGGATTTACACACCTGAACAGAAGCCTAAATCATAAGTTAAAGGACAGACAGTACTGTACGATTGATAACCCGACTTCAGTTAGATCTGCATTTTACCTTCTGGCGGCCAGGGAACTTGAACTTGGCTCTGCGCAGAGCTTCAATCACATGCTCCTTGTTTTGGGTCTTGGTGCGGATGGACATAATGACCTGTCCAATGTGAACTCTGGCCACTGTGCCCTGAGGTTTCCCAAAAGCACCACGCATTCCAGTCTGGAGCCTGTGGAGGTAAATATGTTAGAATCTGAGGAAGTTGGCATTGAGATGTCCCCAAGGCCCCTTAACGCACTATGCATAGGCAGTAAAGTGCATACACAGCCAAGGATCATACTGTATGCAGCCATTGCACACCAGCTTCTGATTACAGCAAAAGTTGGTCGGCTTAATTAGCTGCAAGATACAAAATGGTTAACATAGACTTTGCATTTCACAAGGTGCTGCAAGAAAATGAAGAGTTATTGTGATAAGAAGCAAAGCACTAAGCTCAAATACTGATCAAAGCTACACTTGTAACATTAGCACGATTTTGGTACTTTTAGCCAAGCAAGGTGGCCAAGCTGTTCGCAATGCGACCTTACATTGTTACCAGTGACACCATTATGTGCAGGTTCCTCCAGGTGTTCCTGCCTTAAAAATATGGTGCTAGAACAGGTCTAACTAGCCCTACAAAACTATAATCTCCAGACCAAGCAGTTTTGGGGAGCTTTGACTCTTAATGGTGTTGGATTTGAGTCTGAGGATAAGAGTTCAGAACATTATATTTACCTATCAGCCCCAGCGCAGGATAACATTTTGTTAATGCGGATGACATGGAACGGGTGGAGACGCACTCTGATGTGAAAGCCATCCTTGCCGCAACTCTTCACCATGTACTTGTTGGCACAGATACGGGCAGCTTCAAGAGCTAGAAAGAATACAAGTCTGTTAAACCCAGAGAATGACCTCCAATAAGACATTCTTATCTGCCAGCAGCAAATGTCTCAATGGTCCCTTAGAGCACTTTGTATGGGGTGAAACAAAGCACATACACAACCAGAGAATTACTGTATGCAGTCATTGCACACCAGCTTCTGATAATGACAAAAGCTGGTCGGCTTAGTTAGCTGCAAATCTTATTTCTGTACATGGTTTTATTATGTTAACCGTTCAGTGAAAGACCTTAAAACCCAATGTGTGAGCAATACAAGTGAAAGCAACATCCCAGCCATTTTGCAGTTATATGAAGCTGTTGAGGGGCTTAATCATCCAATGAGAATGTTATAGATTTTTTTAGAGATTCAGTAGCAAGGTTGACTGTTGAAATACAAAGTGCTGTCTACTTTCCTTTAAACACCTTCGTAACATGCCATTGTAAAAGACAGGGTTGGCGGAAACTTCATAAACTGTTTATAAACAGCATTGTTTACAGGATGTTCTTACACAACGTGATAACTATGTCAGAGGGCCAGGATCACAGGTGAAATAAAAAGCCAAACTGGCTCTTTACATGCAGATTGCTGTAACCCAATCATAATAGCAAAACTAGTTTCATTTCCACTTTTTTCAATGACCATTTAACTAAGAGGTGATATTGAAATGCCTGCAGAAATCAATTTTTTTTTCAGCCGGGCGCTTCCCTCACATGTAAAAGCAATCTTAGCAGCCGTTTAGTCACTTGATTGCTTTTACAGTTGACGGGAGGGGCATGGCACCCCCCGCACTTCTCAGTTTGCCCATGCAATCACAGAGGTGGAGAATGAATCCGTCGACGGCGGTTTAACAGAGCTAGCAGTGGATCAGATGGTCCCCGGCCATCTCTATGACTCTCGGAGGCCAGAAGAGACGTCATGACCTACCGGCAGGTGAACTAACTTTTTTTTAGCTGAAAAGCCTGAGATCTTTTTTTTAATCTCAGGCTTTCCAGCATAGAAGAGAGACCTATGAGATTTATAGACCCCAGATCTCTGTAAAGAGGATGCCCTATTCTTTTATTTTTTTTAAACATTTCCTCTAATAATTTTTTTTTTTTTATTCCTATTAGAAGGAATGTAAACATCCCTTCTTTTAGGAAGGGATGTTTACATTCCTTCTAATAGGAATAAAAAAAAAATTAAAGGGCAAGTGTAAAAAAAAATAAAAAAAATAAAAAAGGAACCACTTCATGCCCAGCCTCTAGACAAATGACAGCCAGGCAGTGGCTTGGTTATCCTGAGTGGACGTCAGAAATCCTGTCAGGAAGCACCGATCATGGGGCCAAGCAGCAGCGCGATCTGTCACTGGCCATGTCCATGGGACACAGCCGATGACTGATCAGCCTACTGGCTCGCTATGGGCACCATGTGACCCCTGGGATGAATCCCAGAAGGTCACATGACAATGTGTTGCTAGCTGTGATTGGTCAATTTCATTACATGGTACAGAGAGCCAACTTCAGCCCATATGTACCATGTGATTAGATTTGACCAATCACAGCAACAGACTGAATCAGTTTCATTCAGTAAAATGCTTCCTTATAGCAATATAATTCACTAAAAAAAATTCTGATCACTTTCCCAGGGCAGTAAAATGTTACTATGGTAACATTATATTGCTCTGGTCACTGTTAAATAAAAATGAAAAATTTAATAAAATGTTCTCCATACTGTCAGTGTCCCTAATCACCGCCACACAGCATATGATGCTGTACTGCACTGTTACAGTATAAAGAAAAATAAAATACAAATTCAAAAAAGCCACCACGACTCTTAATACCTTGGACTGTATTTTCAAAAAAATAAAATAAAATTAGTTTTTTTAAAAAGTAGTCATTCGGGGGTATTTTTACTCTTAGCATTTTAGGTCCTCAAGAAATTAGTACATTAGGATTAGAGCTGCACAATTATAAAATTGTGATCTCGATTCATAACCCCCCCCCCCCCCCCCGACTATCTCTATTGCAGCCTTTGCCGATTCTTTCATATAACAAGTGGAAAGACTTATCTGCTCACTCAGCAGTCAAAAGAAAAAAAATGTAGGCAGTCTGCCAAGTTTAACAACGTGTAAATGCAGGAAGTTTAACCACTTAAAGTCTAACTCTTTTTCTGACACTTGTTTAAGTTAAAATCAATATTTTTTTTGCTAGAAAATTACTTGGAACCCCCAAACATATTTTAGTAGACCCTAGGGAATAAAATGGCAATTGCTGCAATATTTTATGTCACACGGTATTTGCCCAGCAGTCTTTCAAACGCAATTTTTTGGGGAAAAATACACTTCAATGAATAAAAAAAAAAAAAACAGTAAAGTTAGCCCAATTTTTTTCGTTTTAATGTGAAAGATGTTACACTGCAAGAATCATGATCCATCTTCTAAGCAAAAAGATTGTGACTCATTTTAGCTAGAATCGTGCAGCTCCAATCAGGATTGATCAATTTTCAGATACATCCTATAGTTTGTGGACTCTATAGCTTTCCTATAGACCAGTGGTCATCAACCTGTCCTCAGAGCTCACAAACAGGCCAGGTTTAACCAGTTCAATACAGGGCATTTTCACCCCCTTCCTTCCCAGGCCAAATTTTAGTTTTCAGCGCTGTCGCACTTTAAACGACAATTGCGCAGTCGTGCAACATTGTACCCAAAAAAAATTGACGTCCTTTCCCCCCACAAATAGAGCTTTCTTTTGGTGGTATTTAATCACCTCTGCGGTTTTTATTTTTTGCGCTAAACAAAAGGAGCGCCAATTTTGAAAAAACAAAAAAAAACAATATTTTTTACTTTTTGCTATAATAAATATCCCAATTTAAAAAAATAAAAATTTTCTCCTCAGTTTCGGCCGATACGTATTCTACATATTTTTGGTAAAAAAAAAAAAAAAAAAAAAAAAAAAAATCGCAATAAGCATATATTGATTGGTTTGCGCAAAAGTCATAGCGTCTACAAAATATGGGATTTATGGCATTTTTAAAAAAAAATATTTATTTTTTTTACTAGTAATAGCGGCGATCGCGATTTTTTTCCATGACTGACATTATGGCGGACACATCGGACACTTGAGGGACCATTCACATTTATACAGCGATTTATGCTATAAAATTGCATTGATTACTGTGTAAATGTGACAGGCAGTGAAAGGTTAACCACTAGGGGGACACAAGGGGTTAATTATGTTTCCTAGGGAATGATTCTAACTGTAGGGGGCGGGGACGTACAAGGGAAGGAGACCGATCAGTGTTCCGCTGTACTGGGAACACAGACACAGATCCACGGTCCGGCCAACGGGCAATCGCGGGTGCCCGGCGGACATCGCGGCCGCCGGGCGCACGCACCGGGTCCCGAGCGTGCCCCCGAGGCGGCCGGGAAGCCTAGGCCGTCATATGACGTCCGCCCAGGATGGGAGATCCCATCTGTGGACGTCATTTGACAATAGCCGGGTAGGGAAGCGGTTAATATATTACCTTGGGGAGATGCAGACTAGAATACTGCAATCACTGAGCAGCAAATGATATCACCTGTGATGTGTTTCAGTTATCTTGCAAACCTGGCCTGTTAGTGGGCCCCGAGGACAGGGTTGATTACCACTGCTATAGATTAATATACACCAATTTGCATTATTTTCAAAGAAATGTAGCAGAATACATTTGGGCGAAATTTTAGAACTCTTTGCAAAATTTTATAAAAATGGAAATTTTTCCCCCTTAAATTTTTTTAATTTAGCAAAACAAAAAACCCAGTGGTGATTAAATACCACCAAAAGAAAGCCATTTGTGTGAACAAAATGATAAAAATTTAGTTTGGGTATAGTGCTCCATGACCGCGCAATTCTCATTCAAAGTGCAACAGCGATGAAAGCTGAAAATAGGCCTGGGCAGAACGGGGGTGAAAGTGCCCAGAAGGCCCATTGAGCTTGCACACAGAACCCAACGCATACATAGGTCGCGCCCACATATGTAAATGGCGTTTAAACCACACGAGGTATTGTCGAACGTTAGAGCACTAATTCTAGCACAAGACCTCTAACTCTAAACCAGTAAATGTTTTTAAAGCGTTGCCTATGGAGATTTTTTAAGTACTAAAGTTTCACGCCATTCGAGTGTGCGCAATTTTAAAGCGCGACATGATATGTATTTACTTGGCGTAACATCTTTCACATTATACAAAAAAAATTGGGGTAAATATTGGCGTTTTGTTTTATACATTCATGAACGTTTCAAAAAAAAAAAAAAAAAAGAAAAATTTCTGCGCAAATACAATGACAAAAAATTGCAACGACCGCCATTTTATTCCTCAGGGTCTCCAATATACATCATGTTTGGGGGTTCCTAGTAATTTTCTAGCAAAAAAAAAATAAATGATTTTTATTTGGAGAGAAGTGTCAGAATTGGCTTGGGCTGGAAGTGGTTAAAGTTAAAGGCTAAAGTAAAAATCAATCTTAGTAAATAAAGCCCTAGAGTTAAAGCGTTTGGTTAACCCTCCGGGAGCCGAGCTTGTATAGGTACATAACAAACACTTATGGTACAGAGGGGATTACATGATTTAGTAGAAATGGGTCAACAACCACTTTAAATAAATTGCACATAGCAAACCTTAAAACAAGGAGTGTTCCTCATCTAAAGAGATCCTGTCCCAAAGCTTAAAGTGGTTGTATACAGACAAAATATGAACAAATCATACCCCCCTATAGTGTGTACTTGTCTCAATTAAGAGCACCAAGTGATTTGTGTCTGCAAGGGTAAAGTTGACAGTTTAAAGCTCTATAACAGTGGTGCAGGTTCTCCAGACTAAGACCCCATACACACTATACAACTTTTGCTGTCCGATTTCCTTTAGATTTACCAAAACCATGTAGTGCAAGGGCCTGCCTGATTGCATACAAATTGAAACTCTTAAGGTTTGATCTCATGTTATATGGTTTTAGTAAATCTGAAGGGAAACACTTAAAGATAACACAAGCTCCATAGCTGGTAGGTCTTACCTTCAGATGACAGCTGCTCGTACTCATCGGAGACCATGTGACCACATAGTGGGAATTCATCCACCTTGGCCTTCTTACGACCCAAGTCAAAAATTCTGATTTTGGGATCTGAAAGAGAAACCTAAATTAGCTACACAAAGAAATACAGACATTGGCACAACTTCTATTTCTCTAAACATAGAGACTTAAATACCTTGGAAAAAGGTCAAACTTGAAATCCTATTAAGGACATTAGGACCTCCAAAAGAACATTCCTTTTAAAGTCAGATTTTAGGCTCCCTTCACACCTTGGCATTCCGTTTTGCTGGCGGAATTGCCACGATTCTGCCCGCGAATCGAAAACAGCACAAATCGCGGGACGCCCGTGCGATCCCCGCTATTTTGAATGGCACCAAGTCGCAGCACAATTGTTGCCCAAAAGCAAAATCGCAGGATGCCCGACGCCCAAAAGTACAAGAGCTTCTTTTGGGCGCTCCACGATTGTGCATTTTTACCGCGATTTGGTGCCATTCAAAATAGCAGGGATCGCAAGGGCATACTGCGATTTGCTGCAATTGCACCCGCAAAATGGAACCAAGATGTTAATGGAGCCTAAAAGGCAAATACACTGAAGAGTAAATCAACTGAAATGGGATACAATTGAACTATATTTTAAAACCAAGGCAAGGTGCAGAAGCAGATCAACTGAGTTCTGCTTGATGGCTTTAAAGTAATTGTTTTTTTTAAAAGAACATACATGTTATATACTTGCTGCCTCTGTGCAAGGGTTTTGCACAGAGCAGCCCTGATTCTCCTCGGGTGGCCCGGCGGTACTCATGGCGGCTCCTCTTCATCGGGTGCCCCACAGAGAGCCGCTTTGCCGGGGGCATACGTGCAGGTGCACTCACAAGTCCCTTTGCTGCGTCCATTGACAGACAGCGGGACTCGGCCCCACCCCCGTGTCACTGGATTTGACTGACAGCAGCAGGAACCAATGGCTCCTGCTGCCATCTATCCAATGAGGAAAGACCGTGGCTGGAGCCACTGGGCTTGTGCTCATTGCTGGAACAAACTGGTTCAGGCAAGAACAAAAAAAAAAAAAAAAAAAAAAAAAGGGGGGGGGGGGGGCAGCTGCAGCACAGAATGCATTAAGGTGAAAAACCTTGACTTTACAACCCCTTCACTGGCCTAACCTCACCTAGTGCTGTACTAAGCCAGGGAGCCTCAATATTAAAGTTCTGTGTGCATTTTGGAAAACAGAAAGTAATAAATTGGAAGTGTGCATGGATCCTTTGGTCTATAAAATACCCTGGTGGGGCACTTAACAGGTTCTCTTTTTGATTTCTGTGTACAAGGGCCTTACCATGGAGTGCCCAACATGTTACTCCAAGCCATGCTTTCACATATAGAAATATGAAACCAGACACTTTATGGGCTTGACTAAAAGCAGAAGTTAAGGCAATTTTTTTTTCTTCCGAGATTTAGTAAGGGAATGTAAACTCTTGTCAGTTTTTGCCATCTGTGTGCCATTAAGATTTACCTTCACTTCCTGTCATAGCCAAAACAGGAAGGAAATCTCTGTAAAGGGTACCCCTTGGTTCCCCAGGTTACTAGAACTAGTGTCCATAGGAAGCTTTCCCTCTAATACTTCTGGGGGACAATCCAAAATTTGGAATCTTCTTTTACTTTCAATAATAGTAACCAGGAAAACTAGAGGGCGAGTCTCCCTAACAGGGGGGTCTAATCACCATCCAAAACTAAAAGCTTTGCCTTTAGTTTTAAATTTAATACCTCAATCCACCAGGTTAAGGACATGGCTTGAGCCCTCAAAATTATAAAGCGTGGTATTCTTGGACACATTAGGAAATGAAAAACTGCATTGTCATGATGAATATACAAGTGTCTTGTCTAGACAGAAAAAAAAAAAAATCTGTTTCATCTTACCTGGGACACCCCTACAGAAGCGGGACTTTGGGTAGGGCTTGTTTTTGCAGTATCTGTAACTAAACAATATTTAGAACAGTGTGAAAAAAAAAAAAAAAAAAAAAAAAGCATTCCTATAAGGTTAAACAGCAGTGTATATGCATGTCCCAATACTTGAACACTCATATTCAATGCACTTAATGCAAAATATTCAACATTAAATTTCTATGAAGTCAGTTTGGGGGGGGGGGCAACTTTAAGGGCTCAGTCACATGGGTACAGATGCCTGTACAGCATGCAAGAGCAGGTTATGCACCTGGCGCACTGTGGAGGCAGCCTCGTCTGCACGGCCTAAATGCAGACAGGCAATGTGGGTCTGGGGTCGTGCACCCATGCCGGTCAAACTCCGATGTGGTCGTGTAGAGCTGCTGCATCTCGATCGACTAACATAGCAGCCTGCACACCACTCCATACGTCTTTAAATGCATAAACAAAAGGCTCTTGCACACTGTACAAGTGTTTTCATCCATGTTAATGAGCCCTAATACACCTTACAAAAGATTACTGCACTACAGTTAGGGGCCTGTGAACCCTACACTTGTGTCCCCATACGTTTATGCCTAAAGCAGAATGCAAACTGCTTTTAAAGGGTCATGTTCCATGCTCCACCTGTATTTAGGGTAGAAAATGTAACATGTTCCAGCTCCTGCATCCTCTCCCCCCTATATCCCTTCCCTGTGACAGCGGCCGGGGATCTTCTCCCCACTGTCACAATTTAAAAACCTCATCCACACGGCTGCATCATTCAGAGTTCTGTGAATTATTAAACCACAAGTACAGTCAGCCACCAGCTTGTAGTTCTCAATGAACTGCAAGGGAGTTTGTGCTCTTGTAGTTCGATTCTTCCTGCAATTCAGTAGCTGCCTCCTGTATCTGAGGTACGGGCAAACAGTGTACTGACAATCTGCAGGATCCTGGCATTGCACCTGCAATCTGCTGGCCACGGATGCAATGCTTTACAGGCTTCAATATAACAAAATAGATGCACTACCTGCAAAAAATATGAGCTTTTTTTATAAAAAGGTGAACTTATCCTTTAAGTGTTCCCAGGCAAACCGCAACTGCCTTTTTTTATTGCTGTCAGAGGGGGGGAAGTTTTCCTTAAAATTCGTCCAGGTGACAAAATGCATTCATACACAATTGATAACGGCAGATTTATAGGGACTCATGCGCAAGCACGGAAGCTGCCGCTGCTGACCTGGTTTAAGAATGCTGGTTCCCTGGTCACTGCTACTGATACATAACATCTCAAACTTCTACTATGCTTGTCTGGTTTCAGTACCTTGTCCTTGAACCAAGGTACTGAAAAATCAAATCAAATTTTAAAAAGAGGGCCACCAATAGCAGACTCCCATACTTTACTTGGTCACACTTTTACCATCTTACTATCCCTTCTGATCCTTACATTTCTTTTGCATTCCTGGACACCTTAGCGCTACAAACTGCACCCCTGGGGCCAAATACAGCCCTTTGCTTGCCTTTTAACCAGCCCTGGAAGCATTCTGGCCACTGACACCAACAGTGGGGCATAATTCCTGCCACTAACAATGGGGCACTAGTCCTTACACTGACACCAACTATTTCTCCCCCTAATACCAAAGATCAGGCATTGTTCACTCCCACTGGGCACAGTCCAGCCGCCCCCCAGTCTGAAGGACAGTAAACTGGCACTTTCTTTAGAAAGTTTGGAAATCCGCGTTGGCTCTTGCTTACTGCCCTCAATTTCAAACTAATCTTTCTTACAAACCTGCAGCCCATTTAAAGATTCTTATTTTCCATTCAGGGCGAATGGACAGGTTCTCAAGAAAAACTACCACCCACTGATACCTCTGCACCACTGTCACAAGTCAGTTTTGTTGTGGTTTTAGAGTGTGACCCTCCCACCAGGAGGTAGCTTGGCCTAAGCAGCCAATCACCTGACCCAAACATTTACCTGGTGCCGAGGAAATTGTTCACCATGTCAGATGTTACACAAGGCTAAAACTCTCAGCTCAAAACTAAACAAGGGAGCAATGGAATTCTCTTACAAGAGGAGCTGTCACATTTTGCCCATTCACAAATCATAAGACCTGCACCCAAGCATTCTAACATTTCTTTCCTAGGTGGAATGTCAATTTCAAGCAAACTTACCTGTTCAAACACCCCCCCCTCCCCTTCAAACACTGATACAAGCAGATTTTTCTTCTTCACTTTTATTTTTCGGGCCAACCCCTGCATGGTCTGAGGTAAGAATGGCTTGCCATTCTCCAGCAGCCTCCTGGGATGTCCACATCATATCCCAAGAAGCATAATCTTACAGAGACTGCTGGAGGACTGACATTTTGGCACATCGGGGGGCAGCTGCAAGAACTCAGACAACCAGCTCCAAATGATGTTGAAGAATGTGTGACATGGGACCCAGCATGTGGTGGGGGATTGACAGAACACAGGACAAATCCTCAAACACTAACTGAAAACCATCTTTTTAGAAGAACTCCAGTAAACAGGGCAGAGTGGTTGTACCGTGTGTAAAACTAAGTCCTGCAAACCTCAGGATTTTGGTTTAATAGCTGTGATTGTTTTAGACTCCTGATCTTATGGCCAAACTTATCCTCCCCAAAAATGTCCCCCCATAACTAAATGGCTACAGGGCAAGGAGGAATGGGTGCTGGTGCGACAAGACACAAGAGCTCTGTGGTGGCACTAAAGTGGACCCAATGTCATACACTGACTGGCACCTGCCATTTACACCCAAGGACATGATTTAAATTACCCTTAGAGTGCTCCACCTCCCACTGCAAGGGTTAAATACATATTAAAGGGGAACTAAAGTCCTGTGGTTAAAGAGCCTGCCCGGTCACAATATTGCAAGAGGCATGCAATGTTTCTTCTGAAATAAAATACACCTACCTGCCATCTTCTGCAGCGCAGTTTACATCACCGGCACACCCCAGCATGGCCAACCCCTGCGCAAGAGTGATGGCACCCCACAATGGCCTATGAAGATGGCCAGAGCCCAGCAGAAAATGACAGTGAGTGGCGGAGATTGTTTAACTCTAGGAGGGGAAGTAATATTGTAATACTTGGCACTCTACGCTCCTCTCCACTACTATGCAGTCCCTCACTTGAGTCACATACAATGCAGGACTATTGGCCCTGTATTGTACTAGATGACTTCACACAGCCATCTTGATAGAAAGGCTTTGGGAGACTGGTCACATAGCCCGAGGCCTGCCAGAGTGAGGAGTAAAAGGCAAGTATCACCCTATTCCTTTGCCCCTACAGTTTTTAGCGTTTAACCCTTAAAGTGCAGGAGTAGTTTTCTGTAATCCTGAGTTGAGCTTTAGAACTCGTTCACATTGGAGCGATTTGACAGGTCAAAACGCATGACAAGCCGCTGCCAATTGCATCGTTCCAATCGGTGTGAGACCAACTTTGCGGCGCCACACCGACTTGTAGTAGCTCCTGCACTAATGGCGACTTACAGGTGTGACTTCGACAGACATTTGTGCAAGAAGCTGCACAGAGGTTATTCAATTTGCACTGATATGCGGCTTTGAAATTGTGCAATTTCAGATGAAGACGCATTCAATGTGAATGAGGGCTGAAAGTAGAATTCCATCCTAAACCCAACTAGTCTTAAAAAAGGCCCTCCCCCCACACCCCTATACTGACTTATTGGTCTAAAAAGTCTAGTATATACTTATCCATTTTCATCCTGCTCTGGTCACGTGATCCGAATTTCCTGTGTCAGCTGCAGGGGAGAAAGGTCCGACAACGGCTGGGACATGGAAGTCTATGGGTGCTGTCATGGCTTAATCGGGTGATCTTACCTCTCCCCTGCAGCTGAAATGGGGACCATATAACTGAAAGGGTCAGAACATATGTAATTACATAGAAATTTCTTATAGGCTGTCCAGTATTGGAGTGGGGGGGGGGGGGGGGGGGTCATAAGACTAGTTAGGATGAGGCTGGGATTCCATTTTTAGAACATCCCCAAGTTGTTATCACAGAGCAGGGCCTCGCTGAGTGTCAGCAGCTGCACCCATGTCCTCGCTCATCGGCAACTATATATAAAGGGGGACAATTAGCGGTGTAGGCTGAGAGAACCAATCAGAGCCTTTGATTCCTACGGATGCTTTTGCCATGGATAGCAGAGCCCCCCCCCCCCGGTTCTCACCCTATCACAATAATAATCAGAAGCCCTCAGGGACCCCAGGAGGACCAATATTTGCTTTATTGTCACTTCATTGTAATTCACCCCCCCCCCTGGAGCCCCCCCAGTAATAATAAAGTCCGGAGCCATGGACGATGTGAGAGGAGCAGCTGTCAGCCCCACCACCATGACTAGGCCCGCTCCTCCCATGCTGGCGGCTCGGACTCCACATGGATGCGGCCTTGCCGGCACATGGCGCCTCCTCTCCTCGTATCACTCACCAGCGAGCGGGTCTGCGGCCCATGATGGCGATCGGTACCTGTACACAGGAGACAAAAGGAGAACACACCGGTAAGAGGTCTGCCAGGGATCCCCCACCACCCTCCACACACCGGCAACCAGGCCCGAGCCGCCATCTCACTCACCTCGCCGACAGCAAAGAGGAAGCCAACGCGCCTGCGCACTCCCTTATAAACGCGCCCCTCCCCTTCTACACCCACCTCTCCCCTTCTACACCCACCTGACCTGACGTCTTGTAGAAATGACACCGAACGCCAAGCGGAATGTAACGCTGACGGCCATTTTGTTGGAGATCAATCTCTGGACCCAGTGAGTCAATGTCGACAGAAATATGTCCTCCCACACAACCACACGCTGCGCATTTTCCGACCACGTCTTCGAAAATGCACACAGATATGTCTCCTACATTAACTATTGGTTTACATGGGCGGCCATTTTGTTGGAGTTCAGCCTTCCAAGAAAGCTAAAGCGTTATCCTCACAAACGCGTCCACTGTCATGGCGACACAAATCTACACAGCTGTATAAAAGGCCTTATCATCTTTCCAAACTGTTTAAATTCCAGAATAAAAAAAATAGTAATAAAGTCCTGGAAATAGAATCTAATGCTGGCTTCACACTATACAACTTTTATACAATTTTCTTGTACAACTTTCCTTTAGCATAGCTCCCAACTGTCCCTGATTCCGAGGGACTGTCCCTGATCTGTCCCTCTTTCCTCCTCATTTGTCTTTCATTTTGCTCTGATCTATATAATTGTATATAAAAAGCGCTATTTATCTTTCGAAAAGTGTTTCACAGTAATAAACCTTTCATCCATTTTCTAAATTGCTGCATTTGTTAATATCAAAAGTCAGTATAAAGCAGGGATATGCAATTAGCGGACCTCCAGCTGTTGCAGAACTACAATTCCCATGAGGCATAGCAAGACTCTGACAGCCACAAGCATGACACCCAGAGGCAGAGGCATGATGGGACTTGTAGTTTTGCAACAGCTGGAGGCCCACTAATTGCATATCCCTGGTATGAAGGAATAAAATTGTTAAAAAAAAGCACTTGTGGGTTTACCTAATCTTTTTTTGTATAATTCTCCTTTAAGCGGCCGTGATGGGGTGTGTGTCCTATGCCTACAAACTTTTTCTAATAGGTGTCCCTCAAATTTGAGAGGCATGCTTTAGATTTACCAAAACCTAAACACTTTCAAATTGTATGCAACCAGTCAAACCCTTGTACTACATAGTTGAAGGTAAATCTAAAGAAAATTGAACAACAAAAGTTGTATAATGTGTATCCAGCTTTACTTCCCATTTTTCTTTAGATTTACTGAGAAATATGTAATGTGAAGGATAAAAAAATCCATCTAACAGGTACCTGGGACGCATCCAGCGCGTTTTTCTGTGCGGGTGGTTGGGGCTGCAGGAACAGCTGCGGACCCACAGTGGGAACCAGCCGCACAGAGGTGAACCTAGACTAAATGCCTGAAAACGCCTAAGTGTGCATGGACACATAGGGGTAACACAGAGGGGAAAAAAAGTCAAACGCTTTTAAAAGTGGCATCTTTTTTTTTTCGTAGCGCACCCCCTAAGGAGCCACAAGTAACTGGGATCCCCCATCCTGCTCAGCCAGGCCCACCGAATTTTCACAGGCACTCCAGAGACAGAGAAGAGCTGCAGCTTTGTTTTTGTGGTTAATTGAGGGTAAATAACTTGGATGGGGATAGGAAATTAAAGCTCCAACTTCTTCCTCCAGCACACGCTTACTTGCAAACCCCAGCTGAATTACGGTTTGGATATCTGACAGGCAGTCATATTTTTATCAATGGCCCTTTGCAGGCAGGAACTAGAAGCCCCTTGTGTAGAAATTACAGTGATCAGCTTGCATTACTTCTGTGGCTACTGATCCCAGCACCACCTCTTCAGGCACTGCCAATCCTCCAGGCTGCAGCAGCGCTTTTCACTAGTCCTCCAGGCTAACATTTCTCTACAGTCCTCCTGACTGTCTCTCACCAGCCCACTCAGCTGACTCTTCACCAGCCCACCTGGCTGACTCTCAGGAGATCTCCAAGGGAAGGGATTGAAGACTTGGCACAATGCAGTCTTCAGGGAGAACTGGCTACATGTTGCAGTCTGCCCCCTTGTAAATCCCCAAATGCCTGTGCTGTACTCACACTGTCCTCTCTCTTGCTCCTGTGCCTTCAGGAAGTGTTTCCTCCAGCAGGATCCTTCCAGCACCCGAGCCCCGGCCCAAGGTCACCCCTCCCAGACTAGGGGGCACCCGTGAGGGCCATGAACAGTCTCCACAGCACTATATCTCCATCTTCCACCCCACTGTCCCTGTTGGCATGGCCCATGCCTATTTATGAGGTAAGCTCTGCCCCCTGCCAGCCCATTGCTGGGGATTGGCTGATTTTATTATAAAAATGTTACCTCTTCTTTAACTTCCTACTTGGCCTGCTTTTTTAATGAGCTACGTAAAGGAACCCAGCTAGACAAGACCCTAAACACGGCCTTCATCGCTGTGATCCCCAAGCTTGGCAAGGATCCTAGTTCAGTTGCCAACTACTGCCCCATATCCTTAATAAATATTGATCTCAAAATCTTGACAAAAATCCTGGCAGATCGTATATCCTCTTTCATTAGTTTATATGTCCACAAGAACCAAGTCGGCTTTATTCCAGGTACACAAGGCCCTGATCAAATCAGAAGGGCGATTGATATATTTTCTCTTCTGAGGTCTAGTTGGGATGGTGGTCCTCCCCAAACAGGTTTTTTACTCTCCCTGGACCTCCAGAAGGCATTTGATTCTGTCTCCTGGTCCTTCCTTTTGGAAAAACCTTTATGAATGTGATAGGAGCACCCTACTCAAACCTAGAAGCAAAAATATGACTGCAGGGATACTACTCAGAATCTTTCCTGATCTTCAAAGGCACGAGGCAGGGTTGCCCTTTATCTCCACTGATTTTTGCTATTCTCATCGAAACACTCGCTATTGCCATCAGGGACCACCCAGATATTCACCGGGTACGTTGTGGCAAACAAAACCACAAATATGCACTCTTTGCGGATGACATTCTGCTTTTCATCACCTCACCTTTAACCTCGCTATTCATCATTTGCAAATTATTAGATAGCTTTGGCACAGTCTCGGGTCTCAAGGTGAACTTCGCAAAATCGATGGCGTTAAATGTAAAATGTAATTCCCTATTTGGGGGTCAATCTGGCTGCATCTGTGGACCGCTTATGCATTGCCAACTTCCCTCCAATGTATAGTAAATTAGAAGAAGACATTACTCACTGAGGCAAATTGGGGCTCTTTTGGTTAGGCAGAGTTAAAGTGGTTGTAAACCCTCTTGGACCACTTTAACCTACAGGTAAGCCTAGATTAGGCTTACCTGTAGGTGCAAGAAATATCTCCTTAATGTACACAGTTAAGGAGATATTTTACAAAAACTGGGCACCGCTGTCTACGGCGCATGCGCGCCGTAGACAATGGCGCAGGCGCACTGAGCATGGCGTTAGTGAAGGTGAACATGCCGTCACTGACGGCACCCGTGCGCATGCGCCGAGTGACGCCATCGCGGCTCCGGCCAGTCACAGTGCCGGAGCCACGATACCCGGAAGTGACTCCGGGATAGATGGCGACGGCGGGGGAGGCGAACGAGGGTCGCTTCGGGGACTTCGATCTGAGGTAAGTTATTCATAATGAGCTAGTATGTTATGCATACTAGCTCATTATGACTTTGCCTTGCAGGGTGTATTTTTTTTTTCTTTTTTAGGCTTTACTTCCTCTTTAGCTCTGTGAAAATGATCCTACTGCCGCGTATTCAGTACCTGTTTAGAGCACTTCCCATTCCGATATCTAAGGATTAACTGCAGAAATTTCAATAGAAAATCATCAAATTCATCTGGGGCGCAAAAGGACATAGAATTGGCAAGGAGACCCTATTCTGAGCTAGAGACAAGGGCTGGGTAGGACTTTCAAACCTTCTCTGGTATCACTCAGAGGCCCAATTGTCCTAAATCTCCATTATCTATTCCAAGTCAGCTCACCCAGACTAAGTCCACATTGAAAGGCAAGCAATCTCTTACTACACACTAGATTTCCTTCTTTGGTGCCCCCCCCAAAATCAGACCTTGTATAACAGTGTCAATTTGCTGTCTCCTCAAAATAACTTAACACACAGCCATTAATGTCTAAACTGCTGGCAACAAAAGTGAGTACACCCCTGTGACAGACCTAGCCGGGACAGAGGCTTTTGGAGGGGACTGAATGCTAGTCCCTTGCCGACCGATTATGGGCCCTGGCATTTGGGGGAACGGTGCTCTTTGTGAACTGTACGCCTGGGGACCCTTGAGGTGGCGTTACTTTAGATTCGGGTCCATGTCCTCCAAGACACACAGACTCTGGGGACCCTGGATATGCCATATTAGAAATAGTGACTAATTCATACTGTTGGGACACATACTGTGAGGAGATGCTGATGTCAATTCCAGCCACCTGTCTCTGTCTGTTGTCTTCTATAATGTAAATGAGTCTAGTGTGTCTTCTCTTTCAGCCATTGTTGTCTGGGCTAATGAGCTCCTGCCATTGTGAGAAGGAGTCCTGTGTTTAAACTTATGATAATGTACCATCTACTGTGTGAAGCTCGGTGACAACAAGTCTGACCTGTAGTGATATCCTGATTAATCATAACAATGACCAGGCTGCTTAAAGGGATTAGTTAATGAGCTCATGTTCATTGGGTCTGGTCACAGGTGTATTTTCAGAGTAATATGAGCAGGAGGTATACACCTCCTCCTTTTCCTGTATATAAGACTGTATTTGTTTCAATAAAAATTCATTCCTGTTTGACCCTCAAGACAGAGCCTCGTCTCGTATTTGGGGGGGGGGCGGGGAAGAATTATTCGTATGGGGTTCTTGTTCGGCTGATCGGAGTGTTCGGTAGCTACCTTTGTGTTCGGAAATGGAATGTCCTGAACTGCTTTAACCCCTTTCATACTCGGAGTGTCGTTACAACCCCTAAGTAAAAATGTCCAAATTGGGCCCAATTAGCCATTTTCCCTCCCCGGTGTCATGTGACTCATTAGTGTTACAAGGTCTCAGGTGTGAATGAGGAGCAGGTGTGTTAAATTTGGTGTTATCTCTCTCACTCTCTCAAACTGGTGATTGGAAGTCCAACATGGCACCTCATGGCAAAGAACTCTCTGAGGATCTGAAAAAAATAATTGTTGCTCTACATAAAGATGGCCTAGGCGATAAGAAGATTGCCAAGACCCTGAAACTGAGCTGCAGCATGGTGGTCAAGACCATACAGCGGTTTAACAGAACAGATTCCACTCAGAACAGGCCTCGCCAGGGTCAACCAAAGAAGTTGAGTACACGTGCTCAGCGTCATATCCAAAGGTTGTCTTTGGGAAATAGAAGTATAAGTGCTGCCAGCATTGCAGCAGAGGTTGAAGGGGTGGGCGGGGGGGGGTCAGTCTGTCAGTGCTCAGACCATACACCGCACACTGCATCAAATTGGTCTGCATGGCTGTCGTCCTGGAAGAAAGCCTATTCTAAATATGATGTACAAGAAAGCCCGCAAACGATTTGCTGAAGACAAGCAGACTAAGGACATGGAGTCCCGTGGTCTGATGAGACCAAGATAAACTTAATTGGTTCAGTTGGTGTCAAGCATAGGCGTGCGCAGGGGGTGTGCCGGGTGTGCCTGGGCACACCCTAATGCACATTATTCCTTGCAAATTAGCATTAGCACTCTGTGTGTCGGCAGGGAGATTGGAAAGATCTCCCACTGATCTCTGCAATAAGAGTGTGTAGCTGTGTGTGTGTGTGTATATATCTATCTATATATATATATATAGATAGATATATACACACACATGCACATTCATGTGTGTTTGAGCTCTGAAGTGCACACCCAAATGCAATAGGCTGTGCACACGTATGGTGTCAAGCGTGTGTTGCAACAAATAGGTGAGGAATACAAAGACAAGTGTGTCTTGCTTACAGTCAAGCATGGTGATGGGAGTGTCATGGTCTGGGGCTGCATGAGTGCTGCTGGCACTGGGGAGCTACAGTTAATTGAAGGAACCATGAATGCCAACATGTACTGTGACATACTGAAGTCGAGCTTTTACTAGAACTTCAATACAACTAAAGACAAAACTTTTTTTCTCTCATTTTGGATAGAGTAAGGCAGGGGCGTTGCTAGGGGGTGGCTATTGGGGCTACAGCCCCGGATCTGGGGTCCATAGCCCCGAGTCTCTTGCTGCAGGGTCCTTGCCTAACCAGCGGGTTGCAGGCTGGCTGCATGAGAGAGGCTGGAGAAGAGAGAAGCGAGCGGGCAGACGAGCAGAGATGACATCTCTCTCTGCCTGCTCCACATCAGCGCTCTTCACAGCCGGGCCTCTTCAATTTGGGAGCGAGGTGCGGCGAGCAGCAGAGAGATGACATCATCTCTCACTGCCCGTCACACATCAGCACTCTTCCACCCTCACAGGATGGTGGAGTGGAGGTCACATGCTTCCTGTCATCGTGGAGCTCCACTTTGCAGCCAGACCCCCTTGCTTCAATGTCGGAGGTGCAGCGGGGAGCAGCGAGATGACATCATCTCTCACTGCCCGCCCTGCATCACCGCTCTCCTGCTCTCACTAAATGGACCAGTGCTGTCAGCCTGCCACCAATGCAGCGTCAATGCACATTTGGTAGCACTGGCTGGCATGGCAAGTTACAATCCACATTAGGTGGCAAGTGACAATCTGCAAATGGTGGCAGGAGATGCGGCAATCTGCAAATTGAGCCAGGAGACATGGCAAGTGACAATCTGCAAATGGTGGCAGGTGACGTGGCAAGTGACAATCTGCAAATGGTGGCAAGAGATGTGGCAAGTGACAATCTGCAAATGGTGGCAGGAGACGTGGCAAGTGATAATCTGCAAATGGTGGTAGGAGACGTGGCAAGTGACAATCTGCAAATGGTGGCAGGAGATGTATCAATCTGCAAATGGTGGTAGGAGATGTGGTAAGTGACACGCCCAGGGCTCCCACTGATTCTGCAGTATGGTGAGTTTAACCACTTCATTATATATTAGAATGTAACAATAGAAATAATGCACTTTAATCACCCTGACACCATATCAACCATGGTGCCATGATGATTGAAGCGCCAACACCAGCCATCACCCGTGAAAAATTGCTTAGGTCTCCCAAACACCCCCACCCCCCCCCCCCGCGGGCATGCAAAAAGGTTGGTGACCGCTGCTATGGGCTCTAGCCCCAGATCTTTTGCAGATCTAGCAACGCCCCTGGAGTAAGGGAAGGTTATAACCCCTGTCATATTTTTTGTTGCCACCTGTTTTTCCCATTGGGGAGATTCTCCTTAACTTCCTGTCCCATAGCCAAAACAGGAAGTCAGAGGTAACCCCTCCAAAGTGAGGGAATCCTGTGTGTCACCAGAACTAGTGTCCCCAGTGGAAAATTTCCCCTCTATTACTGTTCTGGTGTCAACCCAAATTTAGGATTTTCTTTCATTTTAATGATAATGGTAAACAGGACAAATAGAGAGAGTGAATCTCTCTAATGGGGGTGTAGACAGCAATATAAAACTGACAGGGGTTCAAATTCATCTCCACTCTATCCAAAACTAAAAAGAAAAAGTTTTGCCTTTGGTTATGTTTTAATTACTGTGCAAGTTGCTGTTCAGTGTCATTTCTACAAGATGTCAGACCAGGTGGGTATATAAGGGGAGTGGCTTATAAGTGAGTGCACAGGAGCCACCCTATCGTATGAGCTCTAGAATAGGACTACATGGCAACATAAGGATGCTTCTGCACCGACACAGCCCAAGATGGAAACACACAGAGCACAAACCTTCAGCTCCTCCCCCGCAGGACAGCAACTCCCGAGGCAGCACTGTTACTTCCTCAACAGTGCAGGCCGTGTCCTCACTTCTGCCAAATGATATCAATGAAAGGGAAGATGTGCTGGGGATTGTTATGTAATGTTATGTAATCACGTGACTTGTATTTTCATTTACTTGTATATACCAGAGTGTATATAGTTCAGTCCCTATGTCTATTTCTTCAATCAAGTGTGCATCCCATATGTACCCCATCCCCATCCAAGTTTAATTCCCCTAATAAAACAAAAAAAAAACAAAGTGCAAGGGCTTCTACTTGACTCGGTGTGTTTGGAAATCCGTGTGACTGGCTGTGCAGGGTGGGGGGCGAACCGCATTCACCAGCGGTCTCTACGGGGGTAGCGCTACATAGTGATCATGCCCATACATATAAGGGCCCTTTCACACTGGTGCGCTTAAAAGCATAGTGTGTGTTATAAAATGCATATTGCGTTTTCAATGTGTTTTATGCATCCGTAAAACGTGGACATATGACAAAAAATGCATCAAAAACACACCGCGGGCCCATTTTTGATGTGTTTTTCATTCATTGCAATTGGGAGGTGCATTTGTAGTGCACTTTTTAACCACTTGGGGATCGCCTACCACAGATATACAGTAGTACCTTGGATTATGAGCATACTTCCTTCTAGAAGCATGCTTGTAATCCAAAGCACTCGTACATCAAAGCGAGTTTCCCCATAGGAATCAATGGAAACTCAGATAATGTGTTCCAATGCCACTGCTGGTGTATGCAGTACTGCATGTGGCCAGAGGTGCAGGGGCGCTGGAGACACTCAAGACGGAGTATCTCTGAGTGTCACCGGCGCCCCCGCACCTCTGGCCACATGCCGTGCTGCACACCCCAGAGGCTTGAATCCTTCTCGTCTTGCGAGACAACACTCACAAATTGAGTCAGGATTTAAAAAAAAAAAATAGCTCGTATTGCGAAATGCTTGCAAACCGCATTACTCGCAATCCAAGTTATTACTGTACTGCAGCAGAGTAGCCCCCTGTGCCATGGTGATCACGTACATGTAAGTAATCCGTTCTTCCAGGTAGTGGGCACGCGTGTGCCATTCACTGCTGCACAAGCCGATCAGCGGGTCCTGGCCAATGATTTATGGCTGACACCCGCTGATTGGCTGAGTGAATGACAGAAGATAACTCTGTGTTGGTAAAAAATGGAGACCTCTCCCCTGACAGTGGTGATGCTCCGTTTTTTTTTTTTCTTCCTACAAATTATGGAGTAAAAACCAGCACATTGCTTAGTGAAAACACCACACAGTACACACAGTAAACATTGTTAGGCAAAGTTAATTATCGCTACTAATCAAATATATATATATAAAGTAGTGTACCCTCGCCCTATCAGTTCAGGAAACAATGGGCAGGAAAATTGAGGCAACTTTGGATTTTCATGGTACGGTAAGGACTCACAAAAAATGTTTAAAAAAGTATAAATTTATTAAGACATAATAAGATTAAAAAGACCCCTTCAGGGGTGAGAACAATACATATAATGGCAATTGAACAACTCTGAAAGGAACTGGAAAGAAATACTGTACATGTATCCATCCATGAAAGGGATTATTCGTCCCTTGCCAGTTCGACCTCTACATGTTTTGCGGTGGGACCGCTTCTTCAGGAGTATAATTCAGAGTTTTTTGTCTCTATAAAAAACAGACATATGCATAAACAATCTTAATACAATGAAACTAAATAAACATGTTAGGATTGCAATATTTGGGAAAAGTGAGCCACCCACTGACTGCCATAAAGGTAAAACATCCCATATACAGTGCAATCCATAACTATAGTACTTGTATGTAATGTTCCCCATTTGCAATGTATCACCAAAAAATAGGAGCGGGCACATGAAACTTACCAACAGCTCTGACACAGACCAACCAGGCACCTCAAGGCCCCGAGGGCAGTTTCCTGGGCGAGTGCGGGAACCAGGTCAAGGTACACAAAATAAAATAGCTGTCAAAAATGAAATAGAAAATAAGTATATGTAACTAGCACAGCAAATCATCAGAGTGATTACTGAAGCAGCGTATATACAGGGTGCAAGGATTCCCTTTATGCCGCGTACACACGGTCGGACTTTTCGTCTACAAAAGTCCAACGGACGCCGACGGACTAAAGCTGGCTGACAATCCGATCGTGTGTGGGCTTCCCCGGACTTTCAGCGAACTTTTAGCGGACTTTTCCAGCCGCAAATCTGACGGACTTTAGATTTGAAACATGCTTCAAATCTTTACGTCGTAACTACGCCGGACCCAGAAATCCGCTCGTCTGTGTGCTAGTCCGACGGACAAAAACCCACGCTAGGGCAGCTATTGGCTACTGGCTATCAACTTCCTTATTTTATTCTGGTATACGTCATCACGTAGGAATCCGTCGGACTTTTGTGTGATCGTATGTAGGCAAATCCGTTCGTAAGAAAGTCTGCCGCAAGTCCGCCAAAAGTCTGACAAAAGTCAGTCGAAAGTCTGTCGGACAGGCTGTCGGACTTTTGTAGCCGAAAAGTCCGACCATGTGTACGCGGCATAAGACATGTGCACAGCCAAAAAATTTGTTCATTTTCGTTTCATTCGTTTATTTTTTTTTTTCGCTTTTTCAGGTCATTCGTTATGATCGCAATTCGTAAATTCATACATTCGTAAATTCGTACATTTGTAAATTCGAAATTTGAAAATCCAAAAACCCGGAAATTCGAAAATCTGAAATAGTAACTAACTATTAAATTATAGGTATTGTAATTTCCTTTCAAATTTGGCTGTCAGTGAACGTAACAAATACGAATTTATTTTTATTTTTTTAAATTCTATATTTTATTTTTCAAAAAATAAGAAATACATTTTTGATATATATCAACAAATAAACAAATAGAATTTTTGCTGTTTACGTATCACAGAGTATAGTTTAACAAGTTATAGTTCGAGTTTCTTTACATATATATGACTTATTGTCAACCACAGCAGAACCAAAAGTAACACAGCGTATACAGAGAAAAGAAAAAAAAAAAAAAACACAACCCATACACAGATTCTTTCCATGTTTTTAGTATATCCAATCTACATACACGCATGTGCGCATTAATCCGTATGCGCACCTTATGCACGCACATACATACCTGCATACATATATAGTTTCCCCGTCCTCTTCCCCCCCAGCGTTCCGAAAATGCTGTTTACCAGGGAGAGAAGGAAGGGAAAAAAAAAAAAACACCCCTCCCAGAATGCTCTCACTCTCTCTCCTTACCCCCTTAGCCCTCCATCTGCTCTCTGATCGCACATCCGTATTCCCTAGTGCAAACCAGAAGGGACCAAGAGTTCCATTTTTTGTTGAATTTCTCCACCTTACCCTGTATAGTTGCAATGCCTTTTTCCATAGCATATATCCCAGCTATTTTTTTAAACCATAGTGAGATCGGGGGGGGTGATTCTTGTTTCCAAACGGCCGGGATACAAGCCTTGGCCGCATCCAAAAGATGAACCACCAGGGAGTTTCGATATTTACGCTTAGGAAGATCCAAAAGGTGGAGAAGATATCTTCCTGGATCGGGCCCCAAGTCATACTCTGTTAACTGTCTTACGGTATCCCGCACTTTAGACCAGAAATCTACTATCTTCCTACATGACCAGAAGATATGGAGCATGTTACCCTCTGACTCTCCACACCGCCAACATTTATTCGTCCTCTCTGGGTACATTTTTTGTAATAGTGATGGAACTTTGTACCACCTTGTAAGAATTTTGTAACATAACTCTTGGTAATGGCTGGCTGTTGAGGAGTAATGGGCAAAATGTAAAATATAACTCAGTTGCTCCTTTGGGGGGATCTATTAGTATTTTATACATCTCCGATACCCCATGAGCAGATGGCTCTTCTAGAAGGCATAGATTTTCCAATGGTGTGTTTGGCCGATCTGATCTCTCCCCCCTGTTAAGGGAAGCTTATTTACCCTGGCGCATGATTTGATTAAAACGGCTATCTGTATAACCGGTGGGGAATAATGGGTTCCCCAGAACTGGATGGAGCCGAGTGATTTCTCCATCAAATTTTGAGAAAAGGTGGCTTTGTTGGATTACTTTTAAGGTTGCCCCTATCAGAGGGTGAGATCTTAAAGTTCCCAAAGTTTTTGGCCGCAGCCAAGGCAAGCACCGGAGTGGGATCTCCGTGCATGATTGTTCGATTGTTACCCAGATTTTTTGTCCCTCGTCTCTGCACCAGGCGACTACCTTCGAGAGTTAGTATAAAAATTATTGGGGACAGGGGGCATCCCTGCCTAGTTCCGTTACTCATGGTAAAGTATGGAGAGGTCACCTCATTAATTCTTACTGCTGCGGATGGGGCAGAATATATAGCCTCTATCCATTTACCGACTCCAATATGGGACAACGTCTCCTTCAGAAATATCCAATCCACCCTGTCAAAAGCCTTTTCAGCATCAGAAGATAAGAGACATAGCAGTATTTTACGAGAATGAGCCATATGGATAATATCTAAGGCTCGAATAGTATTGTCTTTCGCTTCTTTGGTAGGCATAAAGCCTACCTGATCAGGGAGGATGACATTCTGAAGGAGAGGTTGCAACCTTGTGGCTAATATCCTTGTAAAAAATTTTAAGTCAACTTTGAGTAATGAAATTGGTCTATAGTTCTTACATTGGGCATGATCCTTGCCATCCTTGGGAATAACCACAATATGTGCCCTAAGAGTATCAATCGGTAAGGGTCGGTCTTCTAGAAGGGAATTAAATGCTTTAATAAATCTCGGGCCTAGTGTGGATGCAAATGCCTTATAATAAACTACTGTATATCCATCAGGGCCAGGAGCCTTATGTGGCTTTAATGTACTGATTGCACGCGTATATTCATCGATTGATATCGGAGCATTTAGTGCCTCAGACTCAGCGTCGGAAAAGGATGGTAGGCCCGAAGAGGCTAGATATTCTCTAATTAGTTGTTGCTTTTGTGCTAACTGGTCTGGTAGGATATTTATCTGTAGATTATATAGTGACAAATACGAATTTATCCGAAGTTACGAATTATCCGAAATAACGAATGCTGCATCTAAACAAATGGAACGGAACAAATTAATAATAAATAATAATAATAAAAAAAAGTTTTTATTATTATTATTGTTATTTATTATTATAAATTCATTACTTTCTATTCGTTTGGATACGGCATTCGTTATTTCGGATCATTCGTAACCTTCGAATAAATTTGTATGTGTTACATTCATTAACAGCCAAATTTGAAAGGAAATTACAATACCTATAATTTAATAGTTACTAGTAATAGTAGTTAAGTTATTATTAGTTAATTATTATTTCAGATTTCCGAATTTACAAATTTACGAATACACTAATTTACTAATGTACGAATGTACATTCGTAAATTACGAATGTATGAATTTACGAATTTACACATTTTTCGAATTTACGAATATTCAGAAAAATTAGTTAAACAGGTTTTCGTTAATTCAGATATTTCCGAATTAACAAATTTGTCGAAATTCGTTAAAAAACGAATTCGGAACGACATGAATTGCACATGCCTAATTCCCTCCACCCCATATATATAGGTAGACCAGATAAAGGCCGAAAGAAGATTTTACATATATGGTCATACGCATTACGCACCAATCAAAGGCTTATCATAGGGTTAAGTAGGGCTTGAGATAGTGGTGATCTTAAAACATGGAGCTCAAAGACTTGGGAGTTCAGGAGGAAAGAGGCTGTATAAAATATACAAAAAAAGAAAGAAAATAAATACTACCTCTACATTCGAGTGTGCATAGACAGAAAGTAATACCATTGAGGTATATCAACAGACTAACTGATGATAAACTCACCTAGCTAGTATGGCTAATGGTGTGGAAGAATAATCTGTCCATTAAACAGTGGTGTAATGGGTAGCACTTTCGCCTAGCAGTACAAAGTTTTGCTGGTTCAAATCCCAACCATGACACTACCTGCTTGGAGTTTTCTTGTTCTCCCTGGGCCTGTGTGGGTTTCCTCCCATATTCCAATACATGCTGATAGGTTAATTGGCTCCTGTCTAAATTGGCCCTAGTGTATGTATGAATGTGAGTTAGGGACCCTAGATTGTAAGCTCCTTGTGGGTAGGGACTGTTGTGAATGTATAATATATATGTAAAGTGCTGCGTAAATTAACAGTGCTATATAAGTACGTGAAATAATAATAAGCACCAGAGCCCTGAACAGCCAGTCCAGTCTGGTACAGATAGGGTCAGTTAGGTTTGGCCAAGCAGATCAACAGCCAGGGACCCCTAGGGAGTAATAGTATAATGGGAAGTCACTCGTACATGGTAGAGAAAGATACAAACAACACCTGCAGATGATTTGCAGGTTGCCTGCAACCTCAAAGAAACACCCACCTTGATGCCTGCTCCACAGAGATTTCACCTGTTCCCAATTACAAAGAACAGAAGATCTCTGTGTACTTCCCTGTCAGAATGGGGATCTGCCTTGTTTACATAGGCAGATCCCCATTCTGCCTCTCTGTGGAGTGATCAAGGGTGACCTGCTGATTGGTTCCCCCGCCGCGCAGTATCTTATGCACAAAACAACGTACAGGTACGTTGTTTCATGCAATAGAGCCGCCCTTTCCTGTGAAGAAGTCGATATGACAAAATATGTCGGGGGTGTGGCTGTATGGCAACCTATCATCTGCTTGTGATGTGTGACGTGTTACGCTGTATACCAGTCGGCTGAGACTACCTCACACTGCTGAGGATCCAACGAGGGGAAGGGTGAGGTCTAAACACTGCATCCCGGGTCCGCCGTGACCATAGTGCACTGCCACAGCTTTGTACATGAAGCTCTCTTTTTATACCTTCAATTATTGGAAGAGTGTGAGTACAATGATTAAAGACCTTGTGTGTGTATTTTAATAAATGTTTTCTACAGTATCACACTATTGGAAGCATTGTTTCTTTTCATGTGGATACATCTGCTTACGATGAGTATTGCTGTAACTTGAAGAACTTCACTCGCCTTGATTACAGTTTCATTTATCCTGATCAGCCCCGGGGGGCTGTGTTACTGCTTATTTTCTGAGCATGAGAGTGCAAGGCAATATTTTCTGGTGAGTGCGGCTCCATAAGAGTGGATCACAATCACAGTCGGTGTGGTGGAAGACAGTTTTTACTGCATAGGAAGATTGCTTCATTCACTCTTTGACACCTAGTACTTTGCATGGACCTTTTTTTTTAATCATTTTTCTATTTATTATTGCATGGATTGATGACTTTAACACCAATATCCAATATTGTTTCATCACATATTTATTCATGTTTATGAGTTAAATGGTCCCCGTTTATCATTGGAAGGGGATACTGGCTGATATTTTCACGGACTCACTAACACCAGTGGGTGATTCATTTCATCCACTGGTATTTCATATATTGTTCATTTATTTTTCATTCACTGTATTTATATTTAGGATTTTGGCATCATTACATTGATGTGATATATAGCGCCACTATTTCTATTTGAAATATTATTATTATTATTATACAGGATTTATATAGCGCCAACAGTTTGCGCAGCGCTTTACAACATGGGGCAGACAGTACACTTACAATACAAATGGGTCAGAGGGCCCTGCTCGTTAGAGCTTACAATCTAGAAGGAAATATAATTTATATATTATTTTACACAAGTTGGCAGCTTTAGGAAATTTTTTGGTTTTGCACAGGAGCGCAGTGGTGGTTTGTCAAACACCAACTTTTTAATAGAGTCGCCCTGCCACAGTATATATGCGGTGGGCGGTCTCTAAGTGGTTAAAGGATAAGTTCACCTTTAAAATAAATAAAAGCACATTATTTTTTTTCACTATTGTGGGCCAGTTTACCTTTGATTAAAAAAAAAAAAAAAAATTATAGGAGATACCAGTTACCATTTCCCACCAAAAGAAAATCCAATTTGTCATGAAAAAAAAGGTATAATCCACCTGGATGCACAAAGCAATTGTGATGATATATAAGAAGGCCAGTATGGTGGCCTGAATTTATGGGAGGAGTCCAGTGGGTATTTAAGCAGCCCACTCATCTGTGGTCTTTTCGGTTCCTGTGCACGATTCGTTACGCCACTAGACTGACTCTTCCAACTCATTCAGTGTTCGTGAGTTGCGTGTCCGAACTTCCAGAGGCTTTCGGTTCTCCGTTCGTGGCTTTCATAGATCGTGTCTTGCTCAACTGTTGCAGGTAGGATTTGTATATCATTTCTTCATTTCATGCATCATTGTTTGCCAGATACCCCATGTCTCCGAAACCTCGCTATGGAACTTACGAGTCAATCGTTAAGTCCCGTATGCAGCCTTATTTTAGCCTCGTGCAAACCACAAACTTGTCGCTTAGTTTGTGAGCACAAACACCGAGATGTTTTTCATCGGTTTCATTCGTACATTCCCGTACCTTGTTGTTCCACGCCACGTAGTACGCCCATTTCACATAGGAAACACACTGTCTATCACTGTCAGACGCAATCGCGGCACACAGATTCGTGCCACTGTCATGGCAAACATTTAATTAGTTCATTTCACATACCCTTCACTACGATTCGATTTCAGTCGCATCTGCGACTGAGCTTTCACACCTACCTGAATGTTTTTGCCCCCTTTTTTGGTATACCGACCAGCAGACCAGAGTACACTTCAGGTCCATTTCATGTTGTAAGTCTTTTGGTGTGTTTATGTGGTCCACATCCATCCCAGTCGAAGGGCTTCGACCATAAATAAGAAGGCCAGTATGGTGACCTGAATTTATGGGAGGAGTCCGGGGGGTATTTAAGCAGCCCACTAATCTGTGCTCTTTGTCGGTTCCTGTGCGCGATACCCACCCTCCCATCCCCTTTTTCAGGGCATTTCTCAAATTGATTTCTTTCCACAAACATCTATTACTTATCTTGGGTATGCCCCCTTTTTTGGTATACTGACCAGCAGACCAGGGCACACTTCAGGTCCATTTCATTTTGTAAGTCTCATGGCGTGTTTTCGTGGTTCACATCCATCCCTGTCGAAGGGCTTCGACCATAAATAGGGGTTTACTAACACATGTCAAAGTTGCAAAATTGTGTTCAGACTTTAACATTGGTTTTACTTTTAGGCGTGAAGGGGATGAAAGAAGTAGGCTAGAAATAATATAAATTCTCATCTGACCACCTTAACCACTTGCGACCTTGTCGCATACATTTACTGTGGCACAATGGCACTGCTGCGCGAAATCCCGTACCTGTATGGGGTGCACTCTCGCCGCCAGGGGGCGCACTCACATGCCCCCCGCCTCGCTCGCGACCATTGGATTCATTTAAAAAAACGATCAATCTTCAGGTCCAGGCCAATGACAGATAGCTCTGGCAACAGAGTAGTGGTCCCTGCCAAGGTTAAGCGTACCCGACCCCGTTCTTCTGCTGTTGTTGAGGTGCAAGAACCGCAGGGTCCCATAAGTGCAGTTCAAGCTGGTGAGGTGACTAGCACAACTAGTTTTCAGCTGCCACCAAGAAGACAAAGACAGGCCCGTCGAGCCCATAGTGCCCATCTTGCTGCATTTACAAATCCGAATTGGGAGCCCACCACTTCTGCAGCACCCGTACTTCCCCCATTCACTGGCCAACCCGGGATTCAGGTGGAAACAGTTGATTTTATGTCACTTGATTTTTATTCGCTGTTTTTCACGGAAGATCTCTATAGATCTATTGTGGACCAAAGCAATTTGTATGCTGGTCAATTCATTGCTGCTAATCCCCAGTTAACCCTGGCCAGAGATTGGGGACCTATCACGGTCTCCGAATTTAAGACATTCCTGAGCCTATCCCTCCTCATGGGCATACTTTAAAAAAGTGAGTTGCGGTCATATTGGTCCACTGACCCAATTCACCATATGGCCGTGTTCTCTGCTTGCATGGCCAGGACACAATATGAGCAGATCTTGCGGTTCATGCATTTAAATGACAATGAACTCTGAATATGATTGGCTCTACAAAATTCAGCCCCTCGTAAACCACCAACAGTTTGCAGATCCCGATCAAGTTGTCTGAGTTGATGAGTCCCTGATTAAGTTTTCTGGCCGCTTGTCATTCAAACAGTATCTTCCCAGCAAGTGTGCCAGATATGGGGTCAAGATGTATAAGCTCTGTGACAGGGTAACAGGCTATACATATAGTTTTATGGTTTACGAGGGAAGAGATAGTTGCGTAGAGCTGGAGAACTGCCCAGACTACATACGGAGTGCTGGTAAGATTGTGTGGGACTTGGTGTCACCCTTATTCAGAAAGGGGTACCACTTTTATGTGGACAATTATTATACAAGCGTGCCACTTTTTAGTCACTTGTTTGATCATGGAATTGACGCATGTGGCACCATGCAATCTAATTGCCGGGGGTTACCCCAGCGGCTTGTAGATTCTCGTCTTAGGCTGGGGGAGAGAGCCTGCTTGAGATGTAATAATTTGCTCGCTGTGAAGTGGCTCGGAGCCGCTCGGATGCACTCGGAAACACTCAGAGTTTCCCAGTGGCTCTGAGTGCATCCGAGCGGCTCCGAATGTCACCGGCGCCCACGCACCTCTGCCCAAATGCAGTACTGCAGAGGCTTGAATCCTGCTCGTTTTGCGAGACAACGCTCGCAAACCGAGACAGGATTTAAAAAAAAATAACAGCCTGTATTGTGAAACGCTCGTTAACTGTGTTACTTGCAATCCGAGGTATTACTGTATATCATTTTTATGCAGGGTGGTTATTGTTATTGTTATTTTTAGGTTAGCACTAGGGATGAGCTTCATGTTCGAGTCGAACCCATGTTCGACTCGAACATCGTCTGTTCGCCCGTTCGCCGAATTGCGAACGATATGGGCCGTTCGGCCCAAATTCGTGTGGCGCGTCATGGCCCATAATTCACTGCGGCATCGCAGTACATTGCTGGCTGATGATTGGCCAAGCATGCACTATGACCCGCATGCTTGGCCAATCACAGCGCCGTCTGAACAGAGAGCCGTAATTGGCCAAAGCCAAGCAGGCTTTGGCCAATTATGGCTCTGGGGATTTAGTACACGCCCCACACTATATAAGGCCGCCTGCACGGCGGCCCTGTGTAGTGTGTGTTCTGGCGTTCATTGAGAGAGAGAGAGAAAGAGAGACAGAGTAGGACATCTTCCTACTGACAGGCAGGCTTGTCTTGTTACAGTATTTACAGCTACCTGAAGAAAATTACTGGTGTTCTTTTGATCCTATTAGTACCACAGTCAGGCAGCTAGACTATTTACAGTTAGTGCAGTGCGTCCTGCTCACAGTGTTCAGCTAGATCCGTTCCAGTTATCTTCTTACTGACAGGCAGGCTTGTCTTGTTACAGTATATACAGCTACCTGAATAAAATTGCTGGTGTTCTTTTGATCCTATTAGTACCACAGTCAGGAAGCTAGACTATTTACAGTTAGTGCAGTGCGTCCTGCTCACAGTGTTCAGCTAAACCTACAAGTTAGTGGGGTGCGTCCTGCTCACAGTGTTCAGCTAAACCTACAAGTTAGTGGGGTGCGTCCTGCTCACAGTGTTCAGCTAGATCCGTTCCTGTTATCTTCTTACTGACAGGCAGGCTTGTCTTGTTACAGTATTTACAGCTACCTGAAGAAAATTGCTGGTGTTCTTTTGATCCTATTAGTACCACAGTCAGGCAGCTAGACTATTTACAGTTAGTGGGGTGCATCCTGCTCCCAGTGTTCAGCTAAACCTACAAGTTAGTGGGGTGCGTCCACCTCACAGTGTTCAGCTAAACCTACAAGTTAGTGGGGTGCGTCCTGCTCACAGTGTTCAGCTAGATCCGTTCCTGTTATCTTCTTATTGACAGGCAGGCTTGTCTTGTTACAGTATTTACAGCTACCTGAAGAAAATTGCTGGTGTTCTTTTGATCCTATTAGTACCACAGTCAGGCAGCTAGACTATTTACAGTTAGTGGGGTGCATCCTGCTCCCAGTGTTCAGCTAAACCTACAAGTTAGTGGGGTGCGTCCACCTCACAGTGTTCAGCTAAACCTACAAGTTAGTGGGGTGCGTCCTGCTCACAGTGTTCAGCTAAACCTACAAGTTAGTGGGGTGCGTCCACCTCACAGTGTTCAGCTAAAGCTACCTGTAGAAGGTTGGTGGTGTTCTCATACTACAGGCAGGCAGTTGATTTTGCTAGCTGCAGTATCAGTACATATATATATATATATATATATATATATATATATATATATATATATATATATCCCAGCTTAGTGCAGCTACAGGCCATTAGTATGTCTGGAAGGCCAAGAAGGAGAGGCAGACAGTCACAAGCCAATAAGAGAGGGCAAGCAGGCTCTGTGTCTAGTGCTGGTCGTGGAGACGGTGCATCCTCATCAGCACGTGGCCGTGGGACACGCTTGGCCTTTTTTTCGGCAGCTGGCCGTGTTGAGCCGCAACATGCGGAAGACTTAGTCGAGTGGATGACCAAGCCGTCCTCATCCTCCTCATCCTCTCTCACCCATGCCCAGGGTACTTTGTCTGGCAAAGCAGCGGCCTCTTCCCTCGGCTCAATGTCATCAGTGACTCCTTCCCTAGCCCCACCATGTCCTCCTGAGGAGTCCCTCGAACTGTTTGACCACAGTGTTGGGTACATGCTCCAGGAGGATGCCCAGCGTTTGGAAGGCTCTGATGATGATACTGAGCTCGATGAAGGCAGTAACATGAGCACGGACAGAGGGGGTGCCCAAGAAGGACAGCAATCTGGCAGTCATGCTCCCCCTGCTGCAGCATACTGCCAGGTTTGCTCCAGTGATGAGGAGGGAGGGGATGATGAGGTCACTGACTCAACGTGGGTGCCTGATAGGAGAGAGGAGGAGGAGGAGGAGGCGGCACATCACCAACAAGGCAGGATGCCCTCCAGGGGCCAGCCTAAGGGCAGCACATTGACTGCATCATACCCCAAAGCTCCACATGTGCAGGGCGCTGCAGTCTCTGCGCGTTATTCAAAAAGTTCTTTGGTGTGGGCCTTTTTTGAGACGAGTGCATCAGATCGCACCGCTGCTATTTGCAACATATGTCTCAAGCGTATCTTGCGTGGCCAAAACATCTCCCGCTTGGGTACCACATGCTTGACCAGACATATGTTGACCTGCCATGCAGTTCGTTGGCAAGCGTATCTAAAAGACCCACACCAAAAAACAAAGAGGACCTCTCCTTGCTCCTCATCAGCTGAGATCTCCAACCCCACTATACCTTCAGTCCTCTCTGAGACCTGCACTGAGAGGAATGAAGGTGTAGAATTAGGTGTGTCACAGCCAAGTACTTGTGGGCAATCTGCTTTTGGTACACCGACGTCAGATTGTACCAGGCAAATTTCCCTGCCCCAGCTGCTGCACCGCCGAAAGAAGTTTGCTCCCAGCCATCCACATGCACAGCGGTTGAATGCTAGCTTGGCAAAATTGCTAGCACTTCAAGTGCTGCCTTTTCAGTTGGTAGACTCTGCCCCCTTCCGTGAGTTTGTGGAATGTGCGGTTCCTCAGTGGCAGGTACCCAAACGCCACTTTTTCTCACGGAAGGCGATTCCGGCTCTCTACCGGCATGTGGAAGGCAATGTCCATGCCTCGCTGGACAGGGCGGTCAGCGGTAAGGTGCATATTACCGCTGACTCATGGTCCAGCAGGCATGGACAGGGACGTTACCTAAGTTTCACGGCGCATTGGGTGACTCTGCTGGCAGCTGGGAAGGATGCAGGACAAGGTGCAGTAGTGTTGGAGGTTGTTCTGCCACCACGCCTCCAAAATGCTAATGATTGTGACACACTTCTCTCCTCCACCCCCTCCTCTTCTTCTTCCTCCATGGCCTCTTCCTGTGCTTTGTCCTCGGAACCTGCAGAGCTCCGTAGCCGTTCAAGGGGCTACGCAAGTACACAGGCCAAAAGATACCATGCGGTGCTTGAGCTGGTGTGCTTGGGGGACAGGAGCCACACTGGGGCAGAGGTTCTGTCAGCTCTGCAGGGGCAGGTTCAGAGGTGGTTGACGCCACACCAACTTAAGGCAGGAATGGTGGTTTGCGACAATGGCACCAACCTCCTCTCTGCCCTCCGACAGGGACAAATTACCCATGTGCCCTGTTTGGCTCACATCCTTAACTTGGTGGTGCAGCGGTTCTTGGGCAGGTACCCGGGCTTACAGGATGTCCTTAGGCAGGCCAGGAAAGTCTGTGTGCATTTCCGCCGGTCATATAATGCCAGTGCTCGGCTGACGGACCTCCAAAAGGAGTTTAACCTGCCCAAGAACCGCCTAATCTGTGACATCCCCACCAGGTGGAACTCAACGTTGGCCATGCTGCAGCGGCTGCACACGCAGCAGAGGGCCATCAATGAGTACCTGTGCGACTATGGCACCAGGACAGGGTCAGGGGAGCTTGTTTTTTTTTCCCCACGCCAGTGGGCCATGATCAGGGATGCATGCACTGTCCTGTCACCATTTGAGGAGGCCACGAGGATGGTGAGCAGTGACAGTGCATGCATCAGTGACACTGTCCCCCTTGTACACTTGTTGGAGCACACGCTGTGTGGAATAATGGACAGGGCACTTGAGGCAGAACAGAGGCAGGAAGAGGAGGACTTCCTTAGCTCTCAAGGCCCCCTTTATCCAGACAGTGTTCCTGCGTGCCCCCGCCGATCACACAGGAAGAGGAGGAGGAGGAGGAGGAGGAGGAGGAAGATTGTGTCAGTATGGAGGTGGAGCCTGGCACTCAGCATCAGCAGCAGTCTTTAAGGGATCAGTCCCAAGAAACACATGGACTTGTACGTGGCTGGGAGGAGGTGGCT
The DNA here is from genome assembly GCA_037952835.1 of Lithobates septentrionalis. NCBI lineage: Eukaryota > Metazoa > Chordata > Amphibia > Anura > Ranidae > Lithobates > Lithobates septentrionalis. Next base: position 681,929 of record JBBDGP010000995.1, read on the forward strand.
GCGGACCATGTCATCCTTAGTGACCCAGAGGACTCCGGACCGAATGCCTCAGCAAACCTACGCTGCATGGCCTCCCTGATCCTGCAAAGCCTGCGTAAGGATCCTCGTATTCGTGGTATCAAGGAGAAGGACCAATACTGGCTGGCAACCCTCCTTGATCCACGTTACAAGGGTAAGGTTGCGGACCTTATCTTGCCATCGCAGAGGGAGCAGAGGATGAAACATCTTCGGGAGGCCTTGCAGAAAGGTCTGTGCAACGCGTTCCCAGAGACTGGGAGGTTACAAACTCCTGTTTCTGGACAACGTGTTGCTGAGGCTTCGGTCAGTCAAAGAAGGAGCGGTGGAGAAGGTGGCCGTCTGACCGATGCGTTCAGACAATTTTTTGGTCTGCAGCCCCAAGGTATGATCGGTTCCAGCAACCATCGCCAGCGTCTGTTTTACATGGTGCAGGAATACCTAGGGGCAAGATCAGACTTGGACACCTTTCCCACCGAAAATCCTCTGGGTTACTGGGTCTTGAGGATGGATCACTGGCCAGAGCTTGCACAGTATGCAATTGAGCTACTGGCCTGTCCTGCATCCAGCGTTCTTTCGGAACGCACATTCAGTGCTGCTGGAGGCGTGGTAACCGATCACTGGGTGCGTCTGTCCACCGACTCGGTCGATCGACTGACCTTCATAAAAATGAATCAGTCTTGGATCACCACCAGCTACCAAGCACCTGATGCTGATGTAACCGAATAATTTTTTTTGAAATCTCAGATCCCTTCAAAGACTGCCTATGCTGATGCTGAGTGACTATCCCTGAGTAATTATCCTCTTCCTCCTCAATGATCACGCTGATAGCTTGTAAGAACATTTTTGGTTCTGGGAGCCACCACCAGTGCCTAAGGCCCAATTTTTCTGCCCCTGTTTAACAGGGGTGTGTAATTACAATTTTTGATGCAATACTTTGCAGCAGGGCTCGTTCCTGCATTCCAACTAGAGTGTCTGTGAGGGGTTGCAGTGTTGTGGCACCAGCACCAGTGCCTAAGGCCCAATTTTTCAGCCCTTGTTTAACAGGGGCATGTAATTACAATTTTTGATGCAATACTTTGCAGCAGGGCTCGTTCCTGCGTTCCAACTAGAGTGTCTGTGAGAGGTTGCAGTGTTGTGGCACCAGCACCAGTGCCTAAGGCCTAATTTTTCAGCCCCTGTTCAACAGGGGCATGTAATTACAATTCTTGATCTAATATTTCACAGTAGGGCCCATTTCTGCACCCACCAAGAGCGAGTGAGGACTTACAGTGTTGTGGCACCAGCACCACCACCAAAGGCCCAGTTTTTCTGCCCCTGTTCAACAGGGGCATGTAATTACAATTCTTGATCTAATATTTCACAGCAGGGCCCTGTGAGGGCTTACAGTGTTGTGGCCACAACAACACCTAAGGCCCAAATTTCTGCTGAGTATATAGGGCAGGCCCCTACTTTCAAACATCTAACTTACAAACGACTCCTACTTGCAAACGGAAGGAGACAACAGGAAGTGCGATGAAATCTACCCCTAGGAAGGGAAATTCTCTCCTGTAAGAGTTAATATGGGAAAAACATTTCTCCTTTCCACTGATGCTTTCCAATCCTTGTTCCACAAAAAACCCCAAATTTTCAAAAAACATTTGTCATTGGGACAAAAAGTGAGGTGAAATCTTCTGAAGAGGAGGAAAGACAGCAAAACAAATGTCACAGGGGTGATAACCCTTCCCTATGTTTTCCAAAAAGCTTAAAAAAGATTTTTTGGCTGGAGCTAAACACGTTAAAAATGTACCCGTTCAAAATTACAAACAGATTCTTCTTAACAACAAACCTACAGTCCCTGTCTTGTTTGCACCACCTGTATACTGCTGTTCAGAGTATATAGGGCCTGGTGGCCCCACACCTTTCCTTATTTTAATTTGGGTGCCGGGTTCCACTTAATATCCATACAAGACCCAAAGGGCCTGGTAATGGACTGGGGGGTACCCATGCCGTTTGTCTCACTGATTTTCATGCATATTGCAAGGACCCGACATTACATTAAACGCGCAAGCAGTTTTAAAATATTTTTTCCTTTAAAAATGACATTTGGTGCAGGGACTGTTCTAAACATGGGAAACACGCGCCACTTTACAGGCATACTATAGACACCCCCCAGGTACGATATTTAAAGGAATATTTCACTTTTTTTTTTTACTTTAAGCATCATTGAAATCACTGCTCCCAAAAAAACGACCGTTTTTAAAAGTTTTTTTTGCATTGATACATGTCCCCTTGGGTAGGACCCGGGTCCCCAAACCCTTTTTAGGACAATACCATGCAAATTAGCCTTTAAAATGAGCACTTTTGATTTCGAACGTTCGAGTCCCATAGACGTCAATGGGGTTCTAACGTTCGTGCAAATTTTCGGTCCGTTCGCAGGTTCTGGTGCGAACCGAACCGGGGGGGTGTTCGGCTCATCCCTAGTTACCACTGTGTATATGAGATTTATGTTATTGCAATTTTATAGGAATGCTTTGAGCAGGTAAAACACAGTTTAGAAGGAGGTCAACTGCAGGTTAAATATACGGTACCTATCATTATATGTGTGTCCGGTGCTTAAAGTTGCATTCTCCCCCGGGGACTATTCCTACTCCTATTCTTATTTTTATTCTTATTTTTATTCTTACTTTATTCTTACTTTATTCTTATTCGTGTGCTTATTCTTCTTACTTCTCCTTTTCCCCTCTTTTCCTCCCTTTTCTTAATTTTTCTCCCTTACCTTTCTCCATGCTTTGCTCTCCCATTTCTCAAATGTTTCTCCCTTTATTTTTTTTCTCTTGGTCCAGGTAGCAACAATTATACCTATACTTTCTATATTTGTAACATTTGAATTTTGAGCTCTAATATGCTTCATATACTAGATAGATCTCCCAATACATTTTTCATGTTTATGCTATGTGTTATTTTCGAAGATCGATAACCTCTTGTTTAATATTAATCTGTTTTCTTTATTATATTGGAATTCGATCTTTCCCAAACACTTTTAAGAACTAATTCTCTTAATTACTATGCATATTTTTGAACTATAGAGTATATATCATCTTATATTGTGTCTTGGAGCTATCTTCACAATTGTACTTTATGATGTTACTTCTTTATTGTTGCATCTGTACCTGATTGTATAAGTTGTTAAAATCTAATAAAACAAATTTGACGAGAAATATACCTATCAATGAATTCTGAATGAGCTTCTTGGACTAATGTCAAAAGCACACTGCACCGTCACAAGCCCAAAGCCCATTGACCTAGGTCCTTTAAAAGATGCCAGCTTGGGGCAGGGTTTTGCCATATCTCATATTGCTAATATGGGCGCAAAGAGCACAGTAGTTATTTTTATTAGTTATTTTTAAAACACTTAAGCAATTTTAAGATTACTCAACATTCAAATGACTCACACAGCTTAGAAAGGGAAGGAAATGCGTAGAGAAAAAAAACAAAAAAAAAATCTGCTATTTTGTTAGAGGAGAGTACAAAACTTTACTAGGAAAATATTGTTATTCACAGAAGAGCAAGGAAAACACTGGATCCCCGATTCATGTATTTTTTTATCATTATTATACTAGAACAATGTTAATTCCACTATTGGCCCTGGTTGATTTTGTAACACTATGCGTTTCTACAGACACTTGTCCAGGTAAGTCACTTTAAAAGATTTTGATAAAATAATTAAGAATACACTAGACATTGGAGGAAGGAAGAAAGAAATAAAGAAAAGGGAAAACTCTGATACATAATGAACCCTATTATTGCAATATTATTCAAAAATAGGCACAAACTGCCATTTTCTAAACTCACATCTACAAACTAGAATACAAAATCAATATATAAATGAATAATACAGTATGCATATCTCTGTAAAGTACTAATTGACTCTTAAATATTACTATCCTATTTTGCAAAAACAGAATGTTTTTCTCTATCATTGTACCCTAATGCTTTCAAATGTTACATTGAAATGTTGTACGATTTTTATATGTTCACTCAATAAAAATTTATGAAACAAAAAATAAATAAATAAATAATTACACCATAATAATAATTACCATAATAATTAGCCTTATTAAATAACTAGAGCTAATTTCTAAAGTGTATGTTACCTCCAACATTTCTATTTCCTAATATGTGCCTGTTGTACTATGTACTTGTAAAAGTTATCCTGTTCTCTTTATATTTCTTCCTCTGTATGAAATACTTGGTGATCCTGCCAGTTCCCCCTGCTTTGCTATTTCAAACTGATCAGGTCAGGCCATAGAAGCACATTTATCCCAGTGTGGTCAGTTTTCTGGCTGTGCTGGGAGCACACAAAATGAGTGAAATTAAAAAAATAAGCTAATGCACAACCAAATCAATTGGTGCGTAATGAGTTAATTACATAAATAAGGGTGCTAATACCATAGATTGGGTTTTCTCAAGAAAAAACAGGACCAATACACTCTAAATAAAATATAGGCAGCACTCCACAAAGCTAACTTTTCAAGTTTCATATATTTATGAAAAGAAGCATCATATAAAGACAAGACAGTAAATTGTAGTACATGCACAAGATTTCCCCATACTTCCTATATATAGACAAGGGCAAACTCATACATTTTCACATCTTTCCGGTGTAAAAAACAGGTTTTCAAGTAAAATCCAGACTTCACTTGAGAAAGGGGTTTTTATTTGGAATCTATGTGATTCTTATCTCCACCTAGGCCTCATGCACACTGGACAATAAAATAACGTTATAAAAATGCCAGTAGCTTTGCAGTGAGTTTTTCAACTTTTTTCAGCTTTTTTCCATGTTTTTACAATAGCATTTTTTAGCGTTTATTAGCTTTTTTCCGCATTAGCATGTTTAGCGGGTTTTTTTCCGTAGAAAAAAAAAAATTTTCTTTTTTTTTTCTTTCAATGGATCAAAAACATTAAAAAACGCTGGTGAGCGACGTTTTTGAGCGTTTATCAACGTTTATCAGTGTTTATCAGCGTTAGAGCGTTTAGAACCCACTAGTTTTTGTTTTTTTTAAACTGCACAAAAACGCCACTGCCCAAAACTGCTGATAACAGCCTATTTGTGCATGGACACATAGGATTACATGATGGAGAGTTTAATGACTGTAGAAAAAAACGTCTACTGCCAAAAACAGCTGCTGTAAAAACGTCCAAATACGTCCAGTGTGCATGAGGCATGGCAATTGAAGGTATTAACTGCTATCTATCCATGTATATTGCACATGTATAGCCTGGATCTCCTCTCTGTTCTAATGAGAATGTATATGAAAGTTTGCCTTTGCCTAGATGTACTATAATTTACTGTTTTGTCTTTATATGTTGCCTTGTTTTCATTAATATATGAAATTTGAAAGTTAGCTTTGTGGAGTCGTGCTGCCTATTATTTATTTAGGGTGATTGGAGCACAGCCTGGCTGTCCTGCAATGGCCAAAACTTGTACAGACACGCCCCTCAGCACAGCACTTCAATGGGAATATTAGTGTACTGCTCTAGCTCTTCCTCCTGCTGACACTCCCCCTGAAATCTCCACCCACACCTCTCTAAGCCCCTTATGCAGCTGAGAATAGTGGTTATAGGATCACTTATAAAAAAAAAAATTAAAAAAGTATTTAAAAAGTTATATATATAAATTGAATGGGTTGTTTTACAAGGTGAAGATTTACATATACTTTAAGTGCAACTTCCTAAAGTGGTTCTAAAGGCTCAAGGTTTTTTTACCTTCATGCATGAAGGTAAAAAACCTGCTGAGTGCAGCAGCCCTCCCAGCCCCCCTAATACTTACCTGAGCCCCATCGCAATCCAGCAATGTGCAGGAAAGTCTCAGCTCTCTGGGGATTAACCCTCCTCCCTGACTGAGACAGCAGCGGGAGCCATTAGCTCCCTCTGCTGTCAATCACAGCCAGTGTGCCAATGAGAAGAGAGAAGGGGGTGGGGCTGAGCCACGGCTCTGTTTCTGAATGGACACGCAGAGCACCACCTCGGGAGCAAGCCTGCTCGGGTGCCCCCCACAGCAAACAGCCTTTGGCAGGAGGGTGGAGCCGGGAGCGCTGGTGGCGGACCCAAGAAGAGGAGGATTGGGGCTACTCTGTGCAAAACCACTGAGCGAGTAAGTATACCATGTTTGTTATTTTGAAAAGAAAAAACTTGACTGTAATATTACTTTAAGTGCTATTTCTTAAAACCAGTCATAAAACCATAAGGGATACTTTAGTTGTATGTTATTAGACTTTGGTGTTTCTGCCCACTTTTTTGTATTTCAAATCTGCCTAATACATTCTCCATGATATTGGATAAATAAGAAATCCATCATGGGTGGGAACTCCTTATAATGGCCACAGACCTGAAAACCTAGTGCAGAGATCTCACCAATAGACTCCCTGGGATATAGAAAAAAATGTCAGATTTTTTTTTAACACTCAAGCACAGATTACATTTATTGTTTGATGTTTGATTAATAAACAGCCATTTGTATCTAAAAATATGGCACAACTTGTTAAATACAGTTGAATTTGACTAAATCTCTGCTTTTCTTTGTTGAGTCAAGCAATAGTTTTGAGCGATCATATATCTGTCAATTTTATGATAGATCAATGATTTATCATTATCTATGTGACCGAGATAGGTGATTCATCACTCTTGCATTTTAGGTGTCATTGTTAGCGAAGCAAAAATGGAGATCTAAAGAGTTATAGCCTAATCCTTCTTAAAAAAAGCGATATAGAATATCTTTGGCTATTATTTCAACAGTTATGTAGAAATAGAAAAGCCACTATTGTTATTACTTAAATATGAAATTAAAGATTTTTTCGTTTTATTTTTCCTAGAGGTAAAAGTCATCAACGTTGGAGACTCGGACAAGCTGACTATTATTAGAGGATGTCCTGGTACTCATGGAACTCCAGGACAGAAGGGAGAAATGGGTAATCCAGGTCAGATTGGTAAGTTGAATATTTATATTATGTAATTTATTTTCAATATTTTAAATGTTTAATCTGTCAAAGCAAAAAAGCATTTTAGTAATACACAGGGATATGTGTATAAACCAGCAACTTGAATCTGAATGTATTTTTCATTATTTTGTTTTTACCCGTCTTATTTGTTTCTTCAACTGGAGATAATGCTTTTTGCCTTTATCCTCTTTATTCCTGTTGAATGTGATACTTTAAATGGGCCATGACACCTAGAGCTGTTAGTTGGGGATCACGGTCTTGCCATACAGGGCTGCTTGAGAGCCCCACCTACCAGCTCCTGATTGTCATTAGTTGACTGTGAGCTGTTAGAGACAACTCCTCAATGTTAAAAGGGTGCCAATGGAGCATGCCACAGAACAAGACAATGGTGCATATATGTGTAATGCTACCATAAAGGGGTTAAGAACACTTTTTGAAAATCTGCCCAACAACCAACAACATGCCATGATATAGTGGGAGAATAACATATGGTTAGAACTCAGATTTCTAGCATATGTAAAGTACTGTGACTTTTCATGATTTTTCTGGTCTGCATTGTAATGCTGCTATTATGTACAGAGTAGTTTGGGTAAGGGTTCTACAATGGGCCTGTGGCAAATGTTACACCCATTGCTGCACCAAATTACTGAAAGTCAGTCATTCAGTATCTAGGCCTTATGCAATGCATTTTTTAATGTCCTCAGCCCACCTCTTCAAAAGATGTATCAAACTGCAGTTTAACAACATTGCTTTTTTTTAGGACCACAAGGAGCAACAGGAAAAGCTGGACCCCAGGGTCTGAAAGGTTAGTAACAGGTTTGGAATTTGGTACCATAATACTGCATTTACTCAAAACAGCCAAAAACCTCATCCCCAAACACTGTGAAATTAAACCTTCACTCCTCTGGGTTGAAAAAATATTCTAGTTTATGGAAATTATTTTTTACTGGGGACACGTGCAGAAAAATGTCTATTCTATCTGGGGAAATGTGGTTTACGTTAAAAAATAGAGGAATATCATGATTATTATGTCAAACCAATATGAACAACAGGATACAACAGACTGTTAAGTAATCAGCACATACAGTATCTCACAAAAGTGAGTACACCCCTCACATTTTTGTAAATATTTTATTATATCTTTTCATGTGACAACAATGAAGAAATGACACTTTGCTACAATGTAAAGTAGTGAGTGTACAGCTTGTATAACGGTGTAAATTTGCTGTCCCCTCAAAATAACTCAACACACAGCCATTAATGTCTAAACGGCTGGCAACAAAAGTGAGTACAGTGGAACCTTGGATTACGAGCATAAATCATTCCAGGAGTATGCTCGTAATCCAATGTACTCGCATATCAAAGCGAGTTTTCCCATTGAAGTCAATGGAAACGAAAATAATTCTTTCCGCATTGACTTCCATGGGTTGCAATACCACATGCGGCCAGAGGCGGGGGGCGCCGGAGAGCCTCGGAAACGGCGACTTTCGGCTCTGCTCAGCTCCGGCGCCCCCCACCTCAGGCCAAAAGCGGTACTGCACACTGCTTTTGGCCTGAATCCTGCTCGTTTTGAGAGACAACACTCGCAAACTGAGTTAGGATTTTTAGAAATACAGTGCTCAGTTTGCTAAATGCTCGTTAACCGCGTTACTCGCAAACCGAGGTTCCACTGTACACCCCTAAGTGAAAATGTCCAAATTGGGCCCAATTAGCCATTTTCCCTTCCCGGTGTCATGTGACTCGTTAGTGTTACAAGGTCTCAGGTGTGAATAGGGAGCAGGTGTGTTAAATTTGGTGTTATCGCTCTTATTCTCTCATTCTGGTCACTGGAAGTTCAACATTTCACCTCATGGCAAAGAACTCTCTGACGATCTGAAAAAAAGAACTGTTGCTCTACATAAAGATGGCCTAGGCCAGTGATGGCGAACCTTGGCACCCCAGATGTTTTGGAACTACATTTCCCATGATGCTCATGCACTCTGCAGTGTAGTTGAGCATCATGGGAAATGTAGTTCCAAAACATCTGGGGTGCCAAGGTTCGCCATCACTGGCCTAGGCTATAAGAAGATTGCCAAGACCCTGAAACTGAGCTGCAGCATGGTAGCCAAGACCATACAGCGGTTTCGCCACAGGCCTCACCATGGTCGACCAAAGACGTTGAGTGCACATGCTCAGCATCATATCCAAAAGTTGTCTTTGGGAAATAGACCGTATGAGTGCTGCCAGCATTGCTGCAGAGGTTGAAGGGGTGGGGGGTCAGCCTGTCAGTGCTCAGACCATACGCCACACACTGCATCAAATTGGTCTGCATGGCTGTTGTCCCAGAAGGAAGCCTTTTTTAAAGATGATGCACAAGAAAGTCTGCAAACAGTTTGCTGAAGACAAGCACACTAAGGACATGGATTACTGGAACCATGTCCTGTGGTCTGATGAGACCAAGATAAACTTTTTTGGTTCAGATGGTGTCAAGCATGTGTGGTGGCAACCAGTTGAGGAGTACAAAGACAAGTGTGTCTTGCCTACAGTGAAGCATGGTGGTGGGAGTGTCATGGTCTGGGGCTGCATGAGTGCTTCCAGCACTGGAGAGCTACAGTTCATTGAGGATACCATGAATGCCAACATGTACTGTGACATACTGAAGCAGAGCATGATCCCCTCCCTTCGGAGACTGGGTCGCAGGCAGGGGCGGACTGACTATTGAGCCACTCGGGCACTGCCCGAGGGCCCTAGGCCACTAGGGGGCCCCATCAGGGTTGCCAGCCTCAGTAAAACCAGGGACAGTATGTATAAATCTGTGTTTTTTTTTACATCTGTCTGTGTATACTGTGTGTACATGTATGTGTATACTGTGTGATTGTATACTGTGTGTGTGTATACTGTGTGGCCCCATAATTTCTGATTGCCTGGGGGCTCCATAATCTCCTATTGCCCGGGGGCCCCATGAGTTATCAGTCTGCCCCTGCTCGCAGGGCAGTATTCCAACATGATAACAATCCCAAACACACCTCCAAGACGACCACTGCCTTGCTAAAGAAGCAAAGGGTAAAGGTGATGGACTGGCCAAGCATGTCTCCAGACCTAAACCCTATTGAGCATCTGTGGGGCATCCTCAAACGGAAGTTGGAGGAGCGCAAGGTCTCTAACATTCACCAGCTCCGTGATGTCCTCATTGAGGAGTCGAACAGGATTCCAGTGGCAACCTGTGAAGCTCTGGTGAACTCCATGCCCAAGAAGGTTAAGGCAGTGCTGGAAAATAATGGTGGCCACACAAAATATTTACACTTTGGGCCCAATTTGGACATTTTCACTTAGGGGTGTACTCACTTTTGTTGCCAGCGGTTTAGACATTAATGGCTGTGTGCAGGGGCATACCTAGAGCATTTGGCACCCGGGGCATATCTGGCACCCCCCCCACGATAAAATGTAAAAACTCCCCACTGTGCCCCCTGCATACCCCAATATCTCTTTGTCACTACTGTGTACCCCCTCTCCACAGCTGCACCTCTGGACCCCTTTACATTACACAGCGCCCTGCATCTCTGGACCCCTTTACATTACACAGTCCCCTGCACCCCTTTACATTACACAGCACCCTGCATCTCTGGACCCCTTCACATTACACAGCACCCTGCATCTCTGGACCCCTTTACATTACACAGCCCCCTGCACCCCTTTACATTACACAGCACCCTGCACCTCTGGACCTCTTTACATTACACAGCCCCCTGCACCCCTTTACATTACACAGCACCCTGCACCCCTTTACATTACACAGCACCCTGCACCTCTGGACCCCTTTACATTACACAGCACCGTGCAACTCTGGACCCCTTTACATTACACAGCCCCCTGCACCTCTGGACCCCTATACATTACATAGCACCCTACACCTCTGGACCCCTTTACATTACACAGCACCCTGCACCTCTGGACCCCTTTACATTACACAGCCCCCTGCACCTATTTACATTACACAGCACCCTGCACCTTTGGACCCCTATACATTATACATCCCCCACAGCTCTGGACCCCCTGCATGTTACACAGACCCCCTTTCAGTGCAGTTCCCCCCTTCAGTGCAGACCATCCCCCTTCAGTGCAGACCCCCTCCCTTCAGTGCAGACCCCCCTTCAGTGCAGACCCCTTCAGTGTAGACCCCCTCCCTTCAGCGTAGACGCCCTCCCTTCAGCGCAGATCTCCCCTTCAGTGCAGACCCCCTCTCTTCAGTGCAGACCCCCCTTCAGTGCAGACCCCCTCTCTTCAGTGCAGACCCCCTTCAGTACAGACCCCCTCTCTTCAGTGCAGACCCCCCTTCAGTGCAGACCCCCTACCTTCAGTGCAGACCTCCTACCTTCAGTGCAGACCCCCTCCCTTTAGTGCAGACCCCCTCCCTTTAGTGCAGACCCCTCTTCAGTGCAGATCCCCTCCCTTTACTGCAGATCCCCTTTCAGTGCAGACCCCCTCCCTTCAGTGCAGACCTCCTCCCTTTAGTGCAGACCCCCCCTTCAGTGCAGATCCCCTCCTTCAGTGCAGACCCCCCTTTAGTGCAGACCCCCCCTTCAGTGCAGACCCCCTCCATTCAGTACCTCAGATAAGCGTGGCACATGCACATCAGGTCTCCTCCCCCTGTGTACACATAAACAGAGAGGAGGGGGAGGCGGCTTCACTCTGCTCGGCTGTGCTTGTGACATCCGGGACTGCTCAGACCGCGGCTGCGAGAGAAGGGGATGCTTGGTGGAGTGGTGTCACCCCGCCCCCCCCCTGCAATGCCACTGCCTCTCCCTGCTCTTACCTGCCTGTCACCGTGCCGCTGCCTAAACCCACCCCGCAGCGCTGTCAGTGCTTCAGTCACGGACGGGGGCGCCGGCCTGACACCCCCCCAGTATGTGGCACCCAGAGCGGCCCCCCCCCCCACTTGGTACGCCACTGGCTGCGTGTTGAGTTATTTTGAGGGGACAGCAAATTTACACTGTTATACAAGCTGTACACTCACTACTTTACATTGTAGCAAAGTGTAATTTCTTCAGTGTTGTCACATCAAAAGCTATAATAAAATATTTACAAAAATGTGAGGGGTGTACTCACTTTTGGGAGATACTGTAGGTGTAGTTGTCAACTGTGTAGATTATCCCTCCTGTCCATTTCATTTTAGGCCTGTCATCTCTTGTCTGGTATTCATTTGTTTAGATTAAGCACAGTGCTTATATGTGTATGCACACATACAGGTGTATGAGTATGATAAATCTATATATGTTTGTAATGCAAAAAGTGTAATAAAATTAAATTTAAAAAGATTTAAAATGTAAATCACCCACAACATTCTGAGATTTAACTGACGTTCTAACCCAGATAGCAAGGATAACTTGCCACAAATTTGTGTCAGTGTTGAATTGTAAGTTTGTTAACTTGCTGCACATTTTCACTGGTGAATTGTACACTTGCAGAGCACTTGAAGCACAAGTTATAGTTGACACTTTTACAACTTGTAGCAAATTTGCGTGGCAAGTCTCTAGCAAGAGCAAAGTTGCAGTGGTGAGTCTACAGCAAGAGTTCTGCAAGTCTACAGCATGAAAATTTAGCCACAGTGACCCCTGTGGTGGGATGACTATTGCACAACAAAACTGAGCCAGGACTTGCAGCAGACTTGCAGAATGTTTGCAAAGAAAGTTGATCTGGAGTCATGCAATGCAGACTTGCTGCAATTGTGCAACTAAACTTATGAAGCCTGACAAGTCTAGCAATAGCTTAGCAAGTCGTTTTCAAACCTGCAGCACAATTGCTTGCTGTCTGGGAAGTTTCCCTAATATAAATATTGTTCCTAAAATATCTCTAGTAATTTATTTCATTTTTATCTACTGCTGCAGGTGTAGCTGGTGACAAAGGAGGAAAAGGAGACACGGGAAAGAAAGGTAAAAATCTCATCAAACAAAATATAGTTCATAGAGACGTGTAAGCAAATCTAATGTGAATATGACTGAGTGAATTTTCGTACATTGTAAGGAATGCCATGCACAATGCCATACTGCCGTTGATTGTTTACCTCAGTTATTAAAGTGGATCTACATGGGCAGAAGATGAGCCGAAAAGGATAAGCAAGGTGCGGAGTCAGGAAGCAAGCCAGAGGTCAGAAACCGGAGGGGTCAAGATCAGGTGTAGTCAGAAGGCAAAACCGGGTATAGCACAGGGACAAGGAGGGTCTGGTCATTGGTCACAGGAGCTGACAACCACTCAGCAATGATGCTGGGTACATAGCTTTAAATAGGCCACTGGGCACCAAAGTCCTTTCAAATATGCATGTGTAGATGTGCACATAGCCCTGATTCTATGCACATTTCTGTGGACCATTCTGTGTGCATGCACATTTCTTTGAGTATGGCCATGAACTCCGTTTTCTTGACAGTGACATTGAAGGAGCACTTAGCTATGTAGAAGGAAAGTCAAGAAAGAGCATAGACTTGCACGCCAGGGGAGGGGAGGCTTTTGAGGAGGAGTGGGTGGTCAGCTGTGTCAAAGGCAGCAGACAGGTCTAATAGTAGGAGTATTGAGCAGTGGCCATTGGTTTAAGCACTTAGTAAGTCATTAGTGGATTTTAAAAGAGCAGTTTCTGTATCATGTTGAGGGCAAATTCTGGGTTGAGAAGGTTACTGTTACTGGGGTAGCAGCTCAGATGGTTGAAGACTAGGCATTCTAAAATATTGGAGGTAAACTGACCAAAGAAAAAGGTCTTGGGTTGTTTAGATTTTTAAAGTGGTGCATGTTTTAGAGGGGAGGGGAAGATGCTAGTAGAGAGGGAGCTATTGAAGTTTTAAGTAGTAGTGCACAGAATAGAGCAGGAGGGTGTCCGGAGTATTTTGAGGGAATAGCGTCCAGGGGGGCAGGTAGTAAGTTGGGCATCAGAGAAAAGTTTAGTAACCTCTTCTGTAGTGGCAAGGTATTGAGAAGAGTGAATGTGGTGGTGGACATGGTATGTTAATTGGCCAAGATATCTGGACAATGGAAATCTCATCAAGAATTGTATCTATCCTGTTTTTGAAATGATTGGCAGTGAGCAGCAGATGAGTTAGTGGGTGGTGGTGGCAGTAGATGACAAGTAAAGGTATAAACAAGTTGACAAGGACTGGACGAAAAGGTGTTCATAAGAGTGAAGACAGAAATCTGTTTGGCTTTATACAAGTGACTCAGCTTAGGTGTTTAATTCTTAGTACTGACTCCCAAATGTATCTCTTTCCAAAAGGAGAAAAGGGGGACTCGGGAAGAACGGACATCATCATTGGTAAGTCAGATGTACTGTATGTATAGAAAAAAAAACCATTTGCACTCAAAAGTTGGGAAACTGTCAGTCTTCACATAACCTCTGACTCATGACAATTCAGACTCGGGCAAAGAAAGTAAAGCAAAATAAAAGGATGAATACATTTATAAAAAAAAAATGTACTGTATATTTTGTTAAAATTATATGAGATTTTAGTGATTGGGTTCAGATCTTTAAATCTTTTAATTTCACTTTAATTATAGGCAAATGTATGATCACTATAAACTATTTTTTGTAGCAAAAGACTGCAAAGAGCTGCTATATCAAGGACAGGTCCTCAGTGACTGGTACACCATATATCCAGATGGCAACACTAGGATGAAGGTGCTGTGTGACATGCACACCGATGGAGGAGGCTGGCTTGTAAGTATCACAAGGTCTTCCCTTTAGTTGCCCTGCAACCAGTATTTTTATTAAGGCAGGATGCTGCAATTATCACACAATAGGGCATTGATGTGCAGTAACCGACAGCAACAGCATCAGAACTGATCTATCATTTTTTCAGTGCAGTATGAACAGTGAAATATGATCGATGAATGACTGACATGATTTACAGTACATGACAATGAACTTTGGGCACGTTTTATTTTGTAGTGTTCTGCGGTCACACTCAATGATTAGATCTTAAAAAGAGCTTGAATTGCATGGACTGTTCATCTTTTTTTTTGAAAATTTCTTTTTATTGAGTTTTTTCAACAGAGTATTATACAACTGGGTGTGTCAGGTGACACTTTCCCAGTGAAAACGTGGCCTCGCAGGGCCTTAACACAACTAAACCCTACCAGATACAATCTAGGCCTACCCCAAACCCTCTACACTTCCTCCCCCCCCTCCCCCCTCCCAATTAACTTGTCACAGCTCAGGGACATTTCTTAGCAGGATAATTGTTTAGATTTGCTTTTCACATTTTTACATTTTTACCATTGCGTTATCACATTTACTTCCACCTCCTTGTCTAATTCCTTTGATTCAGTCTCCCCTCCCCCCTAGTGCATATAGTAGTCTGTTTCTTAACAGTTTATCTTTTGAGTGTCGTACCATCCAACTGTGTAGACCATGGATTAAATCACTTATCCCACCGTATTGCTAGATTCCCACCAAACCTTCCATATTTTGTCAAATTTTTTCTCACACCCCCTTGCTCTATAAGTTGTCTTGTAATACGGAAGCATATTGTTAACTAACTGTTTCCAAAACCTGCCCTCTGGAGCATTCTTATTTTTCCATTTAAGGAGGATCGCTTTTTTCCCATAAAATAAGAGAATAGTTATTAGCGTTCTCATTGCCCTAGTTGGAACCAAATCCTCTACCAGCCCCAATAAGCAAACCTTTACTGTCACTGGGATGGGAACTGAGATCAGGTCTGAGATGCACTGCGTGATTTCCTTCCAATATATTTGAATATGTGGGCATGACCAAAATATGTGTTCCGCATTTGCTGGATAGAAAACATCTCCAGCACTGTGCTGTGTCTCCACCATACATTTTTGCAAGTCTGGCCGGGGTATAATAGCTTCTATGAAGAAACTTAAATTGGATCAGTCTATCTCTTGCTGCAACTAAGTATTGAAAAGGTTGTGTCCATAGGTCGTCCCAATCCTCCCCTTGCAACTCTGGAACCTCGGTCTCCCAATTTGTTCTGCATTTAAGAACCGCTTTAGAGGTAGTTTTAAAAAATTCCTTATATGTTACTGAGAGAACTTTAGGCAATTCTTCGTCTGTTAATAGAGATTCGAGAGACGAAGGCAGGGATTCCACCCTCCTCTCCCTAAATTGTTCTTGGAAGGCGTGCCTGATTTGAAAGAAACGGAAGAGGTAAGAGTTCGGTAAATCATGTCTGGCCTTAAGCTGCGGAAAAGTCAAAAGCTCACCAAAAGATGTGATGTCTTTCAGTGTTTTTATACCTCTCACTGCCCATATCATTGGATCCGGGAGACTGTAAAACTGCGGAAGTAAGGGATTCATCCATAATGGTGATGACGGTGAGAAACCCAGGAAGCTAGGAGATGCTAGTTTTACTGCCATTCCCCATGCTCTAATTGTGGCTGTCATTGTCTCTGTAAGTGGTAAGTCTGTCTTTGTGCCCCTAAATAGGGCTAGTCGAAGGCTTTCGTACGACCCCAGATGAGCCGCCTCCAAGACCGTCGCTGCGTCCCCATCGTCTGTCAGTAGCCATCTGCGGGCAAACACCATTTGTCCCGCCAGATAGTACTTATGCCAGTCCGGTAACGCTAGTCCTCCCTGTGCACTAGGCTCCTGGAGGACTCTGAGACCCACTCTGGGTAGCTTAGGTGTCCACAAAAATGAGACTATCAGACTATCTATACTCTTGAAGTAAGTCTTGGGTATCCAAACCGGGGCATGTCTAAGAAAGTACAGGATTACCGGTAAAATTTTCATTTTTATAAGGCATATTCTGCCTATCAGGGAAAGGGGTAATCTGGCCCAGGCCTGAAATTTTTGTTTAATGAGAGTCAGCAATGGTAGTAAATTTAACTTGAAGTAATCCTGTACTTTCACTGTTATTTTTACTCCAAGGTATTTGAGTGTGTCTACCCACTGTAGTTGAAGACTGGGGTCTGCTTTGTCTTTTGCCTTGATGTCTATAGGCAAAATGGACGACTTACTCCAGTTTACCCTGAGCCCTGAAAAGTGGGCAAATTTATTTAGGATTTCTAGGACCGCTTTCAGTGAGGTATCAGGGTCATTTAAAAACAGAAGCATGTCTGCATATAATGCCAACGTTTCATGAATTGTACCCACTCTAACCGCCTTCACATCACTCGAGGATCTGAGTGCAATGGCCATAGGTTCCACTACCAGGGCAAATAGAAAAGGGGATAGTGGACACCCTTGTCTAGTACCCCTACCCACCTCAAAAAAATTAGATACCGCAGACCCCAGTCTAATGGCCACCTTTGGGTTCTTGTAGAGCATATGAATCCATTTCCTGAAATTTGGCCCGAAACCCATAGCCTCCAGCACTCTAAACATAAAATTCCAATCGACTGAGTCGAATGCCTTTTCTATGTCTATGGATACCACGATCCTCGTCTCAGAGTCAGTGGGTGGCAGCTGTAGGTGTGTAAATAGTCTCCTCAAATTTGTGTCTGTCGACTTGCCTGGCATAAAACCCGTCTGATCAATGTTTACTATGGCCGGGATCACCGACGCAAGTCTCGTCGCCAGAATTTTAGTTAGAATCTTTAAGTCTGTGTTTAAAAGTGCTATTGGCCTGTATGATGCGCATTCCGTGGGGTCCTTCCCTGGCTTTAATAACAAGATCATGTAAGCCTCCAGCATAGAGTTAGGGAGAGCTGAAGTTTTGTGACAATGCTCCATGAGCCAATGAAATCTGGACGCCAACTGTTCTATATTATCCTTGTAAAAGTCAATGGGGAACCCATCCGGCCCTGGAGCCTTGTTAGACGGGAAAGCAAAAATTGCTGCCTGTATTTCTTTAATTGTTATATTTGCCTCTAAAAGTTGACAGTCATTGTCAGATAATCTCGGGATACGTAACCCCTCTAGAAGTCTGTGCATTTCTTCAGTATCATAATTGGGTATTGGTGAATAAAGGGAGGAGAAGAAATCAACAAACTCCTGTATTATGGCGGTCGGTTCATTGACCAAAAAACCCTGCTTGTTTTTAATCACCGGTATATGAGCAATGGGTGATTGGTCAGCCACTAACATTGCCAGGAGCTTGCCATTCTTGTCCCCCTCCGCAAACACCCTATGTGCCGCCCTAGTCGAGTCCGAGCTAGTTAAACCCTTTATATGTATAGACAATCGCCGTCTCGCCTCTAGCAGAGCTTCATAGGAGGACCCTGTATTAGACTTAGCATGAACTTCTGCACAATCTCTCTCCCCCTGTTTTAGAATTTCCATTTCCTCATTTTGATTTACTCTTTCAGTTTTTATAGCCGATATGCATTCCCCTCTAGCCACCGCCTTGAAAGCGTCCCACACCATGGTTGGTTCGGCAGACTCTGAATTAACCGCCCAATATGAGTTGGTGGCTTTCTCAACCTGGGTCGCCACCTGCTCATTCTGTAACCAGACAGTCGAGAGTCTCCATCCTCTCCCCCTTGCTCCGGTTGGAAGGGACAGAGCAAAAGAGAGAGGATTATGATCCGACAGGCCGCCAGCCAAATAGTTAACCGTATTCACATATTGTAATATTTGATTGTTACCAAAAGCAAGATCAATTCTTGCTGCCGACCTATGAGTTGATGACAGGTGAGAATACCCTCTTTCCGTTGGATGTTTCCATCTCCACAGTTCTGTTAAGCCCGCCATCGTGGCCCATCCACACAGGTCCGCCGAGCTCGCTCTGCCCGGATTGGAAGAGTCCAATGCCGCATCAAGTATCGCATTGAAGTCTCCCATCAGGAGCAGAGGGAGATGCAGAAACTGGGCCAATCGGGTCAACATGTCATAAAGCATTTGAATCTGGAATGGAGGAGGAACATAGACATTTACCAGTAGCATTCTACTATAATACACATCCATTACCATTGCCACATATCGGCCATTAGGATCAGTTATAATTTGGTGTATGTTACACGGAATTGATTTGCTAACCAATACAGACACCCCCCTAGCAAAGGTGGAGTATGTGGAGTGGAAAGCTTTTTGTATCCATGGTTTACGGAGAGACATCACCTTGCCACCGTCCAAGTGAGTCTCTTGCAAGAAGACTATGTGTGGTTTTGATTGCTTTAGGTATTGGAACACCGAGGCTCTCTTAAACTGATTGTTCAGGCCTCTAACGTTCCAAGACACTATATGCAAATTATCCGTCCCTGCCATTGGCATGATAATAATATTTGTTACCTCCTTTTACAGTAACCTTTTCCCATCTATGCATTGTATATCGATTAGTTGTGTATTCTAGTCCACTTATGTCAATCTGAGCCGTGACAAGTTTTCTAAACCCTCCCCACCCTGCTATTATACCAGTGAACAACTCCAACCGAACGTAAAAAAGTCTGGCATGTAGCTTCATCCCATAAAACGAAAAATCAAAAAATAACTTGGACGTCTGCCGTATCCGGCGAAAGTCTGACAGCTCCTCAGGTGTAATATTCGTCTTCCTTCAAGGTGCTCCGGGCAAGATGATTCTTGGAGCTTTGTAAATTTTAAGGGGGCCTTTGGGGACTTAGATGACAGGGAAGCCCTAGCAACAGTCCCCCCCCCCCTCTAATGTAGTTTGTGTAACCGGAGTGGTTTCCATTAATCTTCCTTCAGGAGAACCACTTCACCCCTTCTTTGGTGACAACTGTCTCATCCAAGTGGAAAAGACAGGAGCAGAGGAATTCCAGTGAAACAAAAAAACGAAAAACAGAGAAAAAAGAAAAAAAAGAGGAGTAAAAACAAAAATTTGTAAAAATAGAGAATTTTGAAAAAATAAAAGTTTTTGTGAAAAATAAAAATTTATTTAAAAATATATAGCATTTCTTCGTTGAGACGGAGGTCTTCCGGAAGGATTATGTTTAGTGTTCCACGAAATTACAGAGACTGGGGTTAGGATATACTCAAGCTTCCAGGCCCTATAATGATACGTTGTCTCCTTCCGGTGGTGATGTTAGTTTCAGGGGCAATCGTGAGGTCACCATTTTCCATCTTTAGGACTTATCCTCCTGGTGCCAGGTCTGGTTCAAAACAAAATGGCGCTTTTCAAACTCCAACAGCGGGAATGATTTTGGCAACTTACAACCTTGCTTTCAAGCAGTTGTGCCTTTAAACAAAAATCAAACTGCATCAGCCTATTCAGTTATCCTTCTTCTGATCACTGGTTTTAGGAGAGTTCCTTATCCATCCATTCGCATGCTTCAGCGGGGTTATCAAAGAATCTCACATTGCCTTTATACTGTATTCTGAGCCTGCTAGGATAAAGCATGCTGTATTGCACTTCCTTCTCCCTTAAGCGTTTTCTTACATCATTAAAGGAGCGACGCTGCTGCTGGGTGGCTGCAGAAAAGTCTGGAAATAACATTATCTTGGCATTTTCAAATTTTAGTTCCTTGGCTTTTCTGGATTGTGTCAGGATCATATCCCTAGCTCTGTAGTTTAAGAATCTCACCAGAAAGGGTCTGGGGAAGGCTCCCGGTGGTCTTTTCCCTGTGGGGACTCTGTGTGCTCTTTCTACTACATAGGTGGGGGGTAAATCATCCAGTGAGAGAACTCTTCAGCAAATAACGCAGGCCTGTCCCCTTCAGCTCCCTCTGGCAGGCCGACCACCCTAACATTGTTTCTTCTTTGGCGGTCTTCAGCGTCATCTGCTCTGCGCTGCAGGGAGTTTACTAGGCCGCGGAGTTCCGCTAGCTGGTTGCTCTGGGTGTGAGATGTGTCTTCTACCCCGGAAACCCTATCTTCCACTGTGGTCAGCCTACCTCTTATTTTGTCCAGGTCATGTCTTATTAAAGTGCATTCTGAAGATAAATGGTCAATTCTCCCCATTAATTCAGACTTACTAGCGCTGATGGCTTCCAGGATCGGTCTGGTGATCGCCTCCGTATCCACCGCCACAGCATGCTCCTCCAATTCCTCTGTGTCTGCCAGCAGCTCCTCTGTGATTTCTTTCTGCGCCATCGTGGAGGGTGAGTGCTGGGCGCCCTGTGCTGGCTTCCGGGAAGACAAGATGGCGGGGGCGGAGCCTCTGTCCGTCCCCTTAGCAGAGCGAGTCTTGCGCTGGTCAGTGTGACCCCTCTGCTGCATTTTGGAGGCCGCGGAAGGCATCTCTGTGATCCTCTCACCTTCCCCCAGTTGCCTGTGAAGTTTTAGAACGGATCAAAATGCTCCAAAATTGCGGATTATACTCAGGATGGACGGAGCTCTGAAGAAAAACTAGCTGCCTCGCTCACATCCGGCCACGCCCCTTCCATGGACTGTTCATCTTAAGGCTGAACTCCAGCCTTACCTTCAGTCTTGCATAATTGTACATCTTATATTGAAGAAAGGATGAGAATGACAATCTTCAGCATGCACCTTTAAAAACAAGTTGCCTCCTGTTTCTGTAGTTTTTAATTTGTCATGTATAACCACACACCTATTCAAGCAAATTCATGATTTTTTTATGATGTTCAAAAGTCTCTAACTACTAGTTACATTTGCCTAAAATGGCATTTTGGTGTATAAGGAAATGAATGTGCAAATATGATGCTGTTGCTCTGTTTTCAACCCGCCTGATGTAATGGATAGGGTAGATGGGTACAGACACAGTCAAGGAAATTCAAGAAAGCTTTAATGACACTTGTTCCCTTTAGAACTACCTGCAGCTAATTCAGGCAACCAGTCAGGCTGGTTTTGGTAATAATATTGACACATGCACCAAATTCAGGTCATTTTAACTACCGCCACTTTAGGAACCTGCTATGGCAACGATAGATTCTTCAAAAATTACCACCAGTTTGCAGATCATGAAACCATTGGTAATTAAAACCAGCTCTGAGCTGGCATAGACAAGTCAGTAGTCAGGGAGGGGCATGTCTGTGCTGGGAAGCTGTCATGTATGTGATGAGATGCCTCTGCTGAAAGATACATCTAAATGAAGGGGCTAGGGGTTATTATGATGCCATTGGGTGGGCGGTGCCCGATGGAGAACTGAGAGACTAGTTCCCCATCAGGTCCGCCTTGCTTTTGATTGAATGTGTGCTACAATGGGTGGATTCAATAGCCACTATTGGACTTTACAGCAGCTATGGATCTGCCCACTGCCGGGCACTGTCAATCACATGGAAGGCTTACCCCTACTACAAAACAGCTCAGCTGTGTGCCTGTCATTTTGACTGCTGAGGTGGCTGGGTAGGGAGGGAGCACACTGAGGAAGGACTTTCCAAAATGGACACTCTAACCTTGGTGCCGGGACCCAAACTCATTAGTTTACCTGTCTGTGACAGATACATGAATTTGGGCGCAAGCACCAATACCGCCCCTCCCCCTTACAGAAAAATCTCGATGGCGCCTGCCATTTTCACCCCCTTTATCAGTGCTAGCCAGTGGTTTATATTGCACACATTTTTATACCTCCTACATACTGGTATTCTATTGTGGACCATGCACCCCTCCTATTTTCATAGGTGCCCCCCTTTTACATAGATAGCCAAAGCAGGTTTTTGTTAACCCTATGAATTCTTTTTTTCTATCTGTAAGCAGATGTAAATGTAAAAAAATTACAATTCCATTGTGCATGCATTGAAGTGACTTACCAATGAATTAAAGTCTTTTTTTTTAATGTGTAATTTTTCAAAGCTTTGTGGACAAAAACAATAACAAAGTTTACATACTAATATTTACAATATATACAATAAGAAAAAAAATCAGCAATAACAAAAAGAGGGTATAAGTAGAAGAAATTAGGATGATAAATTAGGGTTAGCTAAGTATTACCAGGAGATTATACATTAAAAAAAGTTGTAACAATATTGCTACAGTGCAATTATGAATTAATTCTACAAACATTGTTTATAGAGTTCAGTAACACAGGAGCACTGACAGCCATTTCTAATACACACAAGAAGACCCAGCTGGCAAACTGACAGCGCAGCCCTGTAGATTACATGGGGAGTGCCACACACTTATAGCTGGTACACACAATGAGATTATCAGACGAACGATCCTCCATTTTTATTTGCATGCTAATCTCATATCAAAAATAAAAGAGGTTACTAAAGTTATGAAAATTCTTATACGACAGAATAAAAATTTGGAAGATATGTAATGTATTGTATTGTTTTTGTATTGTATTTTCTGACGTCAACTGTGCTGAATTAAGGAAAATCATACAATCTGGTATCGTGCGAGAAAAATTTTCGTGTTCATCTCTTCGGATAATATTGGATAACTGACGTGATCGGCTTTTAAAAGTTGTGTAATAAGATCATCGTACGATCGCTTCAAAAGCGCCATTTTTGTATGATTTTTTTGATCCTGTGTATGGACCTTAAGTGTACTATGAAGCCTATCTCAGCTGTCAATTTGTCTGCTGGGACTCTGGATTCCTGCAGAGCTCAGCTGTCTGTTTGATATCTAACCACATTGGCTGCCATGGGGGTAGTTCTGCCATTTGTGCCAGCCATGGATTTTACATACTCTGCTGCTCTTTCATTGCAAGGAAGCAAGGTAAAAGTGCTGGTTATAAAAAACTTTATCAGCCCCTCACTCACAAATAAGAAAAACAAACAATATCCTGTTCTCATGGAGCTTAGCCTCTTGCGCCGGTTCACACTTGTGCGTTTTGAGATGCGATTTCACAGTGCGAGTTTGCATGGCAAGTGAAATAGAATTTATTCCCATTGAGGGCATTCATAAATATGTGGGTGATTCGCACTGCAATTTTAGAAAAGGGTCCTTGCGGGTTTGGCACGGTGCAATCCCATTTTCCATATAGAGAGATTAGAGAGCTTTGAAACTCACATGGAAACCGCATTGTTGAATCGCAAGTCAAACCCCACCACTGAATCACAATTTCTTCTCAGCGCTGATGTGTGAACTGGGGTTTAAAGTTTGCACAAGGAAAATGGGGTAAAATTAGAGCATTCCTTTCCTTTACGCTATAACAGCCTTTCTCGGCCTTTTACCCTGGAGGAAACCTTCAAATATTTTTTTTTAGCTCTCCAGAAACTCCTCTTAAAACTATTCTTTTTACAGCTCATTGCACATTAGTGTAATCACTAAGTAGATGTAGAAATAAAAAGAAATAAAAAGAAATTGGGGTACCTAGCATGTCATATTTTAGTCAGTAGAGAAGAGCTCCATTACATTTGAATTCAGTTTGTGAAATGCCCCCTTACATCTTTGGTCATTGTAATGACTTTTTACATTGATGGCCCATTGGAGATCTTCTCTCTTAAAGTGGCCCTGTCATCACAGGGTCCCTTAAAAAAAAACATCCAACTCTGTTAAACAACCAATGCGTTAAAACAATCACAGCTTTGCTGCTCCCCAGCTGCTGCAGGTGTTTGACAATTTTGGCGCACTGAATACCTGCTCCTCCCTGGAAGCAGTGGTTCCTCCTATAGTGATGTAGGAGTCAGGGGGAGAAATCTTGCAGGAGGAGCAAGTATTCACCTGCTTCAGGCTGTGAAGCAGAAGTGCATAAAGACACAGGCCACCAAAATAGTATGTGTAGTGCCTCTTCATTCAGTTCAATCATTTCTATTTGGTTTTCAAGCTATAGCAAAGCGAGCACCAATCTCGCCCGCCCAGGGGCAAAGAAAAGAAGAATCACAAAGTATCAGAGGTATTAAGGTGCCAAATAATGCCAGAATAATATGAAGTACAAACAAATGAATGGGAAAATGGGTTAGAATACATTATAATGTAACCCACTAAATGCCTGAAAGTAAGCTTCTAAGCACAAGTGCAACCCAAAACAACAAAATGGAACGAGACTGTAGGTTTTTTCCAGGCCTGGGCAATGGTTCTCTTGGCAGACAGAAACAAGTAAGATGCCAGTTTCTGTTGGTGAGCATATAGGCCCGAGATGGTACAATGTAGTAAAGCTAATTTAGTGTAGCACTACTCCCGCAAGGGCTGCTGGTAACTGGTTCCCCTATGGCTGCACAACCATTTTCCACTTGCATCCGGTCACAATAAATCAGTCCCTGTGCTTGTTTTTGTTGTTTTTATTAGAGATAACAACTTGGATTAGGTAAAGGAATTATGGGATGCCCAACTTTACTGAAACAAACAGATGGGAACAACTTCCTTCCTATGTACAGAGAAAAGATCTTGGACTGTTCTTCCTGGACACAACCAGCTTTAAGGATCAGTGGCAAAAGTCCCTTGTGGACTAGGAGCTCTTGGTCAGCTTTGTAAAATAGCACAAAATGTTGCAAAACTACATGCAGGAGCAGGGGCGGACTGATAACTCATGGGGCCCCCGGGCAATAGGAGATTATGGGGCCCCCAGGCAATCAGAAATTATGGGGCCACACAGTATACAATCACACAGTATACAATCACACAGTATACACATACATGTACACACAGTATACACAGACAGATGTAAAAAAAACACAGATTTATACATCCTGTCCCTGGTTTTACTGAGCCTGGCAACCCTGATGGGGCCCCCTAATGGCCCAGGGCCCTCGGGCAGTGCCCTAATCGCTCAATGGTCAGTCCGCCCCTGTGCAGGAGTATATCCTCTCCTCTGTAGAACTGCTTCCTGCTCCAATGCTTGAAAGTACCCCACTTAGGCTACCGAAAGCCTCCTTGGCACTCCATCTTCCACCTGACTCCCCTGCTGGCATGGTTCCGCCATATTTAAGGGCTGACCTAGCCAACCTGCCAGGACATTCTACCTGGGGATTGGCCAAGTTCCCTCATGTATGCAGATCAGGACCTCCTGGCCTCTGCCCACTAACTTCCAGAAGCTTCTACAAGCTTCAACATCCAGGGGGAGTTACCAGAGACCTTCATCTGTGAAGTCATCCAGCCTGACCTATAACAGCCCGACCCAATTTCAGACCCACATAACTTACTATGAGTCATAAGCTTAAATTTACCTACACTAACAATAGTAGCACACTAGAGGGTGCTACACTAGCATGCTTACAAATTGTCAAATGAAACAAAGTATACAGCAGGCCAAAGGCCGCTCTTATTAAACAGCTTAAAAAATCATTGGTGCCAGTGGATACTTCCTGAGAGACAAAAAGAGAGAAACATTGGTCTGACGCCACTAGCTTTGCCAAGTACCATGGTGTTGGAACTGTGCAGGCATTCTCAGGTGGAAAGCAGTCTGCTATTGTTCATTACCCAATAAACCCTTAGCGACCTTTGCAGGAAACCCAGGCTTTCACAGGACCCTAGTCGGGAAAGGCTGGTGAACAAAATTGTTTTGTTTGGTGACTTTTCAGTCTTGACAAGAAAAATAACTAAGAATTCATTTTCTAATTCAGATCTTTCAGAAACGGAAGGATGGCTCAGTGGATTTTGACCGCAACTGGAATTCCTACAAGGCTGGGTTTGGAAGCCGTCTGAGTGAATTCTGGTTGGGCAATGACAATCTTCATGTGCTAACGTCAACAGGTAATGGGGCCACCAGTGAATTTTCAGCTGAGGCACAGTGCCACACCAAAGCCAGTAGCATCCAAAATGCTTGTGTAAGCCCTGTACATGAAGCTTAAAAGATAAATTAGCCAAGTCAGCTTTGCTGCAATATTTACTTTCAGTCCATAAATTTCTCTGCACCACTTTTTTCTGTCCTCGGTCAATTCACTTCCCCTGAGCCCAGGTCATCCTGGACAATTACCCAGCCTATGACTGGATAGTAAAAGGGGAAAACTCACAGTGGTGAGCTTATCTCTCTGTCATTTTGTTATGTTTTCTTTTTCTATAAGCATGTTCCTTGTTAGCACATGAGCACTGCAGCACATTTGATTGGTTTGTTATGCTGCTTCTCCTTCTCCCTCTCCCAGTCTGCCCTACAGGTACTGCAAGCTTGGATACCAGGTCGTTTAACAAATATACATTTAATGATTTAATAATAAATACAGAGCTATTGTTTTTTGTTTTTTTCTTGTTAGCACATGAACTTATTTGCTCTTTGTTCTGCTTTTTTCACTCATATTCCAGCCCTGCTGCACAGGGACTGCAAGAAGCAGATAATAGGTCAAATTAAGGCACATCCAAGGTACTGTAGCACTACCCCCATAAGGGTCACCTTAGATGTACACAGGTTCTTTCTCTAATCAGTGCAAGGCAGCCAGGCACACAGCAGTATTTCATCCGCTCAGGCTCAAAAAACAGTCCAAGTGTCTTTTTGACGTTTTTAAAGTTTATTGTTAAGTAACTGGTAACTGTGGAGGGCAGTGGGGTATAGCAGTGGTTCTCAACCTCAGTAGTCAAGGACTTTCCAATGGGCCATGTTTTGAGGAACTTCCCTTAGATAAAATAGCTCTTATCAATACCATATCCTTGATAATGATTTAAAGCAGATGTGCAAAGTAAAGGAAAACCTGAAAACATGGCTTGTTGGGGGTACTTGAGGACTGAGGTTGAGAACCACTGGGGTATAGGATACTCCAAAACGCTTTATGCACAAACTGCAGAGGACTCTTCCCTATCTCTATGTAGCAGCAATATAGTCATTCATTCCCAGCTGCAGACAAGGAAAATTGCTGGACACATGTAGCAGAAATAGGCTGAAGTAGTCTAGATTCTTGCAGCTGGGGACCATAAGACACTGGCGCACAGGAGTTTGGTTTTACTCACAGATCTTGACAATGATTGGTCCAGAGGTGAAACCTACAGCAGAGTTGTCCAGCTTCCATTCCAAGAAGAGAGGTCCATAAACAAGCAGTCCCCCTTTCCTTGAGCATGTGGATCCATCCCTAGCGGAGGAAAAAAGACAAGAACTCTCAGTGTTCAAGACTATTTAACAGTAACCCAGCCACCATCTGAGTACACCACCCCAGGGATTGGCTAGGCCCTACTAAATATTCCTGCCAGGGATTTGAATCCTCCCACCCTAAGCTCTAGAATCTTCTTTTAGTGGCAGGGGGAAGTAATCAAACTCCCAGCCTGTGAAACCCTGGACAGACTATACTGAACAATTACTGCTTCTGTGACTACAGCAGAAGCCAAAACACTAAGATTGCCTAACAGCCTAGCTAGGAGGGTGCTTAATCAGATTTAACCTTGGTTCACTCATATGCGTTTTTTAGTGTGCTTTGCAGAAACGCGCTACAGTCCATTTAACATGGTTTCCGATGATCTGGTTCACATCTGTGAGTTTTTTGGAAAGGTTCAGTGACTTTTTTCCTGCAGCAGATTGCGTTTTACGTGTAATAAACTCCAATAGACCCACTCCAAAAATGTAGGTGTTGCATTTTTGATGCGTTTCGCTTTTTTTTACTAACAGGAAAGTACGACAGTTCTGTTCATGTATTGTGACTTTGATGCGACTTTACACTCTCTGGCACTCAAGTAGCATCAAAGTAGTGCAGGAGCCTCTATGTGTCCAAAGTCTCATGTTAGGATTAGGATTAAGGACTACGGCTAAATGTTAGGGGTTAGGGTTAGGGTTAAGGGCTAGAGTTAGAATTAAATGTTAGGGTTAGGTTTTAAGGGCCAGGGTTAAATGCCAGGGTTAAAGTTAGAGTTAGGGTTAGCATTATAGTTAAGGTTAGAGTTATGTTTTCTTGTTAAAAAAAATGTTAGAGTTATGCAGCGTATACACGTTCGGTCTTTTCGACCGAACTGGTCCGACAGACTGAGTCCGGCAGACAATCCGATCCTGTGTGGGCTTCATCAGACCTTCAGCGAACTTTTCCAGTGGAAAATCTGACGGACTTTAGATTTGGAACATGCTTCAAATCTTTACGTCGTAACTCCGCTGGACCCAGAAATCCGCTCGTCTATATGCTAGTCCGACTGACAAAAACCGACGCTAGGGCAGCTATTGGCTACTGGCTATCAACTTCCTTGTTTTAGTCCGGTGTATGTCATCACGTACGAATCCGTCGGACGTGGTGTGATCGCGTGTAGGCAAGTCCGTTCGTTAAAAAGTCAGTCGGAAGTCCGTCAAAAGTCCGTTGAAAGTCCGTTGGAAAATCCGTCGGACCAGTCCGGTCGCAAAATCCGCCCTTGTGTACGCGGCTTTAGGGTTAGGCTTAGTGGTCTTTTCAGATTCATGCACTTGCCCCGTCTATGGTATAGGGCAACAGAAACCCAAGACAGGATTACCTATCTAGTTTCTCCTGCCAATTGCCTCCTCCATTTCTTGTGCAGCACCATGTTTCTCTCTGAGGTCAGTTTTAAGGGTGAATACCCCCAAGCTAACATTTTATACACTACATTCTGGTAAATAAAGGTAACCCAGTACACCAATACATTAGGGAAAGAGAGATGCTCCCCTATAATGGCTTTAGCCAGGCCTAAGACTTTTTTTTTTAACAGGTACCTGGGAACTTCGCATTGATTTTCAAGACTTTGACAACAATTGGTATTTTGCTAAGTACACCTCCTTCAGTGTTCTTGGAGAGTCTGAAAAATTCAGATTATCTTTGGGAAGTTTCACAGAAGGAAATGCAGGTAAAAGACACATCACCAACTTGACAGACTGACTAACCTAATTGTGATTACCTATATGTTGCACTTTCATGACAGATCCATTAACTTGGCAAAGAACCATAGAAACAAATTGCAACAAGTTCCCCATCTACTGCCTACTTGAGAATGCAGCAGTTGTGCTTTCTGTCTTATCAAATATAAGTGTAACTGCTGACCCCTTTTTGAAAACTCTAGCCATATGACTGTCATACTGATCCTCTAGTTTCAATACTTTCTGAGTCACTAACCTGAAACACATATGCAAATCAGGGAGTCTGAGAAAAGGAAGAAATATTTTTCCTGTTGCTTGTTCCAAGCCAGTGACTGAAAGAAAAGAGTAAGCATGACAGCCAGGCAACAAGCATTTTTTGAAGGAGAGGTCAGCAGAGGTCTCATGACATGTTTCTGTTCATTTGTCATGATGTAAACACTAAGGGGTCTTATTATAAACCAATTGTTGCACAAATGTTAGAAGCATATGTGCAAGATGATCAAAATTTGTCTGTATTCTTTCTAATAGATGAATTCCTGTATTGTCAGCAACCTCTAATGGACAAAATGCAGTATAGTTTTCTGAACTATCTCAATGAGAAAATATAGTGCATTGTGGCCACTAGATGGTGCAATCGACACAGAAACTACTCTAATTAAAGAAAGAACAAAGAGAAATTAAATTTAGCTTGCCCAAATGATTCTGACATTCATGCAACAAATGTTTTATAAATAGACCCCTAATTGATACTTAAAGGGGTTGTAAACTCTTGTGTTTTTTCACCTTAATGCATTCTATTCATTAAGGTGAAAAAACACCTGGCAGTCACCCGCCCCCCCAGCCCCCCCGTTTTACTTACCTGAGCCCCTTCATCTATTCGTCGGGGACGTGCTGTCCCTCTCTCTATGGGGTCCCGACTCTTGATTGGATAGATTGATAGCAGCGCAGCCATTGGCTCCAGCTGCTGTCAATCAAATCCACAATGGCACAATGGCACGGCTGGGCAAATGGGCGTACAGGTACGTCCCCTTTAAATTGCGGCATTGTGGGCGCGCATGCCCCTTAACCCCTTCATCACCCCCTAGTGTTTAACCCCTTCCCTGACAGTGTCATTTACACAGTAATCAGTGCATTTTTATAGCACTGATCGCTGTATAATGACAATGGTCCCAAAATAGTGTCAAAAGTGGCTGATGTGTCCGTCATAATGTCGCAGTCACAATAAAAATCGCCGCCATTACTAATAAAAAAAAATAGTATCTATCCCCTATTTTGTAGACGCTATAACTTTTGCGCAAACCAATCAATATAAGCTTATTGCGTTTTTTTACCAAAAACATGTAGAAGAATACATATCGGCCTAAACTGAGAAAGAAATTTGTTTTTTTTATATATTTGCTATCTATTATAGCAAAAAGTAAAAAATATTGTTTTTTTTTCAAAATTGACGCTCTTTTTTTGTTTATAGCGCAAAAACATAAAAACTGCAGAGGTGATCAAATACCACCAAAAGAAAGCTCTTTTTGTGTGGAAAAAAGGATGCCAATTTTGTTTGGGTGCAACGTCGTACGACCGTGCAATTGTCAGTTAAAGCGACGCAGTAAAGAAGAAAGAAATGGCTACACATCCAGAACTTCCGATTGCCTTTTAGTTTGTTTCACAAAGATAACACCAAAGACACCAAACTTCGGTCACGTAGACGTGTTTCACACATACATCTTGTGCTTAATCTTATGGGTAATGATTGGTGTCTTTGGTGTTATCTTTGTGAAACAAAATAAAAGGAAATTGGAAGTTCTGGATGTGCAGCCATTTCTTTCTTCTTTCCATGTTTCCCACGGAGGCGGGCCGGGGCTAGCATTCTGCAAGATACTCCAATCAGCCTTATCTCTATACACCTGGAGCAGCGGTTCTTTTTCTTGTAAAGCGACGCAGTGCTGTATCGCAAAAAGTGCTCTGGTCAGGAAGGGGGTAAATCCTTTCCGGGGCTGAAGTGGTTAAAAAAAACAAAAAAAAATGATCCATTGCAATCACTTTAAAGAGCTATTCAGAGTTTAAAAAAAAAAACTGCCAAGAAAAATACTCAGTTTATTCAAGCCACAGAAGCAGCATGGCAGCCAGGCAGCTAGCATTTTTACAAGGAGGTCAGCAATGGCAGATTGCGTATCCTTTTATGGCCTTCAACTCAGAACAGCCTTAAATCATCATTTAAAACTTAACAGGATGGCAATTATAACATGAAAAGTCACAGTTTGAAGAAGAAACACTTAAACCCTTTTTTGAAATAAATTTGCACAGGAGACTCCTTTACGTACCACAACAGTGGAAATTTTTCCACAATGGATCGGGACAATGACCAGAATTCAGGACACTGTGCGCAGACCTGCAAAGGTGGCTGGTGGTATAACAGTTGTTATAATGCAAACCTGAATGGGCTCTATCTTCTGGGGGAATTCCAGACCTCCCATGGAATCGTGTGGAAGACAGGGAAAGGATGGAAATACTCCTACAAGTACATGGAAATGAAGATCAGACCCCACATAACATAATACCCCGAAAACTTTATAGCCTGACCCAATGAGAAATGCCCACATCCACTAATCTTGCCTGACTACTGTTTATGCTTAAAACCTGCTTTATAATTGGTTGTTAAATTTGTTAGCACTCCCTGTTAATATTTGCTCCATATCAATAAAAAAGGACTGCTGTGCCCAAAAATAATATTTTATTTAGAGGAGGGGAACTAAAACTCCCATTGGCTTCTAACATGTTTGGAAAATCCATCCGTGAGATATCCACTGCAGTATTTCTTGATTATGGATTATTACTTCTGTTATAGACATGGGGGGTTATTTACGAAAGGCAAATCCACTTTGCACTACAAGTGCACTGCAAGTGCACTTGGAAGTGCAATCACTGTAAATCTGAGGGGTGGATCTGAAATAAGGGGAGGCTGATTTTATCATCCAATCATGTGCAAGCTAAAATGCTGTTTTTTATTTTCCTTGCATGTCCCCCTCGGATTTACAGCGATTGCACTTGCAGTGCACTTGTAGTGCAAAGTGGATTTGCCTTTCGTAAATAACCCCCATAGTGTTTCTGGTCCAGTTCCATTCTACATAGAAAAAAAAAGATGAAACTTGGAGAGTGGCGCCTTCTTGTAACGGTTGCAGCCGGTAGAAAGGCCAGGCAAAAAGCAAGTGCAGAGACCTCACCATCAGCGGCAGCAGCGCTTTTTGGGCGCATTTAACCCTTTCTTCGGCCACTAGAGGGAGTTAAAAGGGCCCCACTAGCGGCCGAAAAACGCCTCTAAAACTACAATAAAGCACCGCTAAAACTAGCAGCTCTTTACCGCTAACGCAGAGCGGTGCCAGTGTGAAAGGGTTCTAAGAAATTGAGGCAAACTTCAGCTAACACTACAGCTAACATTTTATAAGCAGTTACAGCAACGTTTTTTTTTTTTCCTTTTTGGATACAGGTTTAAAGCGGAGTTCCACCCATAAATGGAACTTCTGCAAATCGGATTCATCCCCCCCTCTGGTGTCACATTTAGCACCTTTCAGGGGGGAGGGGGCAGCAGATACCTGTCAAATCCAGGTATCTGCTCCCACTTCCGAGGAAAGATCGCCATTGTGCGGCAAACTACGTACTGTCTGGCCCCTCCCCCGCTGCCTTCTGGTAAACACACAGGTCCCAGAAAACAGCAGGGACCAATTATAAAGCACAGCGCGACTTGCGCATGCATACTAGGAAACAGGCTGTGAAGCCCTCAGGCTTTACTTCCTGTTTCCCTTAGTAATGATGTTGGTGCCTGCACCCGAAGGTGAGGGACGGGTCGGCTTCGGGTGCTGACTTTGTGGGCTCCCATGACAGGTAAGTGTCCTTATATTAAAAGTCAGCAGCTGCAGTATTTGTAGCTGCTGACTTTTAATTTATTTTTACGCAGGTGGAACTTTAACATACGTAAATAAATAAAAGCTGATCATTGTAAGCATCCCTGTCAGTGTTAAATGGTTTGTCTCATCCCTGTAGCTGATATATTCTTGATCTTTTGAGCTTGATCTTTTGAGAAACAACAAACCTACTGGCAGGCTCAACAGGTGAAAATAGAAGAAGAAAGGCCTAAAAAGGAAAATAAATGCAGCCATCACATCTAAAGCCACATACACACGAGCGGAGTGTCCGTCAGAAAAAGTCAGACGGAAACTTTTCATTGTATATACCAATCGTGTGTATGCCTCAGACTTTTTTTTTCGAAAATTCTGACCGACCTAGAAATGGAACATGTTCTAAATATTTCCGACGGACCCAATTCCTATTGGGAATTTCCTTTTTCTAGTCCCGTCGTAAGTGTTGTACGTCACCGCATTCTGGACGGTTGGACTTTGGTCGGACTTTGGGTTGATGGTGTGTAGGCAAGACCGCTTGAATGGAATTCCGTCGGAGTTCCGTCAGAGAAACCTTCGGAGTTTACTCCGACGGCTAAACCGGTCGTGTGTACAGGGCATAAGAATTTGTAAGCTGCAATTGCATAAATATTTACTTTGGGTGTAATACTGCTTTTACATCATGATAAGGGCTCGTTTTGCCAACCGTCTGTAAATGTATGCACAGTTTGTAAAAAAGTCTGATTTCCCCTGTCTTTAAATGTCCATGGGACAGAAGAAGCTGTCGGCTGGCTGCATCTGGCAAGGCTGAGTGATTGTGACATTGTCACAGCGCTCAGCCAGCACAATTCCCCCAACCCAGCTTCCCTTCCCATGAATGGGAGAGATCGATCTGCTCTGCCTCCTCCCGCCCTTACTCCCATTGTGTCTGCCCCCTCACATTCCAATCCCTGGTGTGCAGCCAGTGCTATGTCTGAGAAAGGGGATGTGTGGGAGTGAAATTTGAAGTACAGAAGCTGGCAGCTACATCATGGCTGCATGATTGCTGCCACTGCCTGGGCCACCAAATACCAGCCTAGGGTGAGTGAGCAGTGACTCAACTCTCCCCATCTCCATCCCTTCTTTTCCCTATTTGTCTCCCCCATCCAGTGTTGCCAACCTACCAGATTGAAATTTACTGACACGACACCCAAAATTTACTGGCACAGTGCCGTTTTTACTGGCATATTTAAAAGTTACAAAATGACAGTTTTAAGTGCAAATTTCAGTATATATTCTACAAACAAGTACAATATGCAATTAGCAAAGTGATTTAGGGTAGATATTAAGGCAAAAACATATTACTTATATATTTATTTTCAATATAGTAATTAAGAAGCTCAGGGACAGGAATCGAGAGGGCAAGTCATGAAATAGATTCTCACAGTTACACTAGCAGCACAGATGATGATGGCACCTCACCAACATGACACGTCCCCTCCTGAGTCACAGTGACCCTCTCTCTCCATGCCAGGTGGTCCCTTCAGTCCACTCTCGGCTTGCCTTCCTCCCGTTCCGCAGACCTGCACATGAGGCTCTGGCTGCCCCGTTCCCTTGCACCATGACTTCAAGCGACACATTGCCGGCACAGTCCAAAAACACTGTAGCAGGCACTCGGGTGGTCTCGGCCAAACGTCACAGCCATATTTTTTACTGGCAACCTTTTTCTTTCACTGGCATTTACTGGCAGGAGAAAAGTGCTCATTTTTTACTGGCTGCCAGTAAAAATACTGGCGGTTGGCAACACTGCCCCCATCCCCCCCACCACCCTTTATTCTTCCAGGAGCTTCACAAACTTGACCAGTTGATTTCCTGCCCAGTTAGCACTTAGAAACTTATCACCACCTTGGATTTAAGCCCCAGCTGCAGCAGAGGTAGTAACAGGGGGATTGCTGGGAAGGTAAGAGTATAACTGGAGAGGGGGTGCAATTTACAATGGCAGTGTCACTTTGCCCCATATAGGTAAAGTAACAGTATATCTTTAAATGTGAAAATCAATGCAAGAGCACTACCCGATGCTAAAGTGCTAATACATCATTAATAAAATGATGATAATAACAATAATCAATGCATAACCATAACTAATTGAATGAAGTCCATAAAAAGTTCATAAATCCTTATATAGTTCATAGGTTTCACAATCTTCAAGTGCAGCTTCAAATTTGCATTGTGCAGTATAAAGTGCCAAGTGCTGAAAAAACAAATAATCTGTGCAGTCCGTGCTCCCCTCTGTGTGCCCTCTCACTCACCAGACACAATGGACTCCCATGATAGAAGTCACAAGCGCTTGTGTAGATGGCTGGCCTCTGTTGTCCCATAGGCTATATCTCAGACTGTAGCATAGATTGCTCTCAATGTGCCGTCATAAGATGTAAATTAATAGCAGAGAAAGTGATATAGCGTGATTCCGTTTATTAACCATAAAAACAAACAATATACACTCACATGTTAAAAACGCTGTAACAAGTGTAAAAAAAAAAAACGGAACCTGAAGTAACCATCAACTTGCTTCTCAGCGGCCGGAAATGACATCACCACCAGCGGTCAACTAGCGCGTTTCGTCCCTCCCACAAGATGTTATCAATGGATGTCCCCGGGTGGTGTTGTATGCCAGTAGATAGAGTAAAACTCCTCCCTCGCACACCTAATCTGAATAAACAGCTTAATGACTACAAAATTATGTCATATCCTCTTCCTGTGTCTGATTCTAAAGGTGTACTAGGCTTCCCCTTTTCTGAATCCTCCATCTTAGTACACCTAAAACTCACAGAACTAAATTAATGTCTCTAGCAACTATATATGTCTCTTTGGCTTGAGGTAGATGAATTAATAAAGGGTCAGATTGAACAAATTAACAAATAGATGATTTGAAATATTAAAGATGAATATTAAAAATGAATATTAAAATATTTTGGAATATGTTAAAATTATATGTGATTCAGATTTAGCAAACCTTTGTGAACAAATCTTTATTAATAGCACCATCTAGTGGCCAAATAAAGAATGTATCACCCCAATGTTGAATTCTCTATGATTACCTATATGGTATTATGATGTAAATAATTATTTGATGGATGTCTACAAAGATTGAGTCATATCAACTCTAAAAATGTCTAAAAAATGTCCACAGAAAATATTCTCTCTCACTTCAGGTGTAGTTAATGCTAAATAATCTGAATGCTTTTACATACTGCTATTATACCCATCTAGTGGTTGAGTACTGAATTTTTCCCTAATACATATGTCTTTCAAGATAATCTACTAATATATGGCTGTATCTCTTTAAAGCCACTCTTATGTTGTCTACCCCATTGACTCCAATCCATTTTGCCAAATGGCACAATTTTGCTGAAGTATTCATGATTAGCAAAGGGAAGACACATTAAGGAGAGTGCTGCTCACCCCATTGTAGGTAGAAAAAATGGGAAGGGTCCCACAGGGGGGTTTTAGGCAGCTAGATAGATAATGAGAATATTAGGCATTAAATAAAGAATCAAAAACTTTATTGGAGGACAAAGTGGATTGTTGAATGAGTGTTAAAATATGAGCTCAGATGGGAATATGCCCATGCCAAATACAGGAAATAGCAAACATAAAGGGTTATACACAGCATATATTAATGACTATTGCATAAGTTACTGACGCGTTTCGACCCATGATGTGTGGGGTCTCTTCAGAGGATGAGTTTGCTAAGAAAAAGAAGATTTATAATAACATATCAAATTTGTTTGAGAACAAGGTATAATGTATGCAAGAATGTATGTAACACATTGCACATAATTACCACTGCATTTGGAGATACCTCTCAGTCATGACCTCCCGTACAGCCATCAGACCATTCTGCGCACCTCCACGCCACAATAAGACACCTTGTCCTCTTCTCGGTCTCTTATTGTGGCGCGGAGGCGCGCAGAATGGTCTGATGGCTTTGCGGGGAGGTCATGACTGAGAGGTATCTCCAAATGCAGTGGTAATTATGATTTGATTTGAATCCGGTAAAAATGGAAAATAAAATCAGTGAAACCAAATTGAATAAAATTGTATGGATTCCACCCCACTTAAGAAAATGCAGCGCTGAAACACAAGACATTACAAGACACGCACTCAAAATCTGGGACACATTGCACAAAAGGGAGCACTGGGGGTTTAATTCACCCCTAATTCCACTTAAGGATTCAGAATACTTTGCACCAGGGAAGGAGGAGTGGTTTGGAAGGTGGATTTTGGAGGAAAATGCCCAATTAAAAGATGTAATGTGTCAGGATAAAATATGTACATTTCAGGAACTTAAAGTCAGGTAAAATCTGTTAGTCATTGACCCATGGCGGTACAACCAACTGAGCCACTTCATCGACTCAATCCCACAGCCAATTAGATCGGCAGACAGCCTACTTCCATTGGAGAAAATTTGTATGGAAAATAACAAGGGGGGGGGGCGGGGTTCTCTAAGATTTATAAAGTACTAATAGAGTTGGGGAACATGGACGTCCCAGCATATATTAGGAAGTGGGAGAAGGAACTGGAAAGTAAGCTTACAGACCCAGTTAACTGCAAAATACTGGAGCTGAACCATAAGTGTTTGGCAAGAATGTACATGACCCCCGACCGTGCACATAAATGCCAGAAGGAAACTTCGCAACTTTGCTGGAGAGGTTGCAAAGAAATAGGGTCAATGGCCCATATTTGGTGGTCTTGCCCAGAAATCCAAAAATTCTGGGGGGAGGTAAGGGGAATTATTAAAGAAATCACCAGTATTGACATCTCTGACGACCCTTGGGAATGTTTATTTCATAAGAGCGAAATATCCTCAAAAACTTACCTGAAAACGCTACTACCACAGCTTACCGATGCGGCCAAAAGTCTTATACCCAGATACTGGCAAAAGAAAGGAAGACCCACGATGAGTGAATGGTTCAATAAAATCAACGAAATCCAAAACCTAGAATACCTTAGGTTCAGTGAAGGGATGAAAATGGCGGTCTTTGAGACGAAGTGGAGGGTATGGGTGGAGTTTAAGGACTCACCAAGAGCCGCTGAGGTATGGGTTAACTAGAACAGGGATCTGGACATCATCTGACGGTGAAAAATGGGTTAGGGGGTGACGAGCGAGGACCGGGGAAGACAAGAGGAGAACGGAGGTGAAATAAGCAAGGGGTGGTTTGGGAGGTGGCTGGAGGGGGGGAGGGGGGTGTGCTCTAGGTCGGGTCAAAAGAGGGTATTATAGTGTAATAAATGTATTCCTGTGACATACTTGTTTTTTAAAAATGCAGATAAAAACTGCCACTATGAAGTGATGAAATGAACGGACGAGTTTGAATTTTAAATAAATGAAATATGACTCCTGGAAAAAAAAAAAAAAAAAGCAAACAACAAATAGGACAAAATAACAGAAAAAGTCAATGTGCATAACTATTCACCCCGCTAAAGTCAATACTTTCTAGAGCCACCTTTTGCAGCTATCACAGCTCCAAGTCGCTTTGGATAAGTCTCTATGAGCTTGCCACATCTTACCACTGGGATTTTTGCCCATTTCTCCTTGCAAAACTGCTCCAGCTCCTTCAAGTTGGGTGGTTTGAGCTTGTGAACAGCAATCTTTAAGTCTGACCACAGATTTTCTATTGGATTGAGGTCTGGGCTTTGACTAGGCCATTCCAACACATTTACATGTTTCCCCTTAAACCACTCAAGTGTTGCTTTAGCAGTGTGTTTGGGATCATTGTCCTGCTGGAAGGTGAACCTCCGTCCTAGCCTCAAATCACACACAGAGTGGTACAGGTTTTGCTCAAGAATATCCCTGTATTTAGCACCATCCATCTTTCCCTCAACTCTGACCAGTTTCCCAGTCCCAACTGCTGAAAAACATCCCCACAGCATGATGCTGCCATCACCATGTTTCACTGTGGGGATGATGTTCTTTGGGTGATGTGATGTGTTGGGTTGGGTTTGCGCCAGACATAGCGTTTTCTTTGATGGCCAAAAAGTTCAATTTTAGTCTCATCAGACCAGAGCACCTTCCTCCATACATTTTGGGAGTCTCCCACATACCTTTTTGCAAACTCAAAACGTACCATTTTGTTTTTTGCTGAAAGTAATGGCTTTCTTCTGGCCACTCTGCCATAAAGCCCAACTCTAGTCTCTGCTGTGGAACTCTGCAGCTCCTCCAGGGTTACCTTAGGTCTCTGTGCTGCCTCTCTGATTTATGCCCTCCTTGCCCGGTCCGTGAGTTTTGGTGTGCGGCCCTCTCTTGGCAGGTTTACTGTTGTGCCATGTTCTTTCCATTTGGTTATGATAGATTTGATGGTGCTCCTAGGGATCATCAACAATTTGGGTATTTTTTCATAACCTAACCCTGACTTGTACTTAACAACATTGTCCCTTACTTGTTTGGAGAGTTCCTTGGTCTTCATGGCAGTGTTTGGTTAGTGGTGACTCTTGCTTAGGTATTGCAGCCTCTGGGGCTTTTTTTTTTTTAAAAAGGTGTGTATATGTAATGACAGGTCATGTGACACTTATGCCGCGTACACACGGTCCTACTTTTCGTCTACAAAAGTCCAACAGACGCTGATGGACTAAAGCTGGCTGGTAATCCGATCGTGTGTGGGCTTCTCCGGACTTTCAACCGACTTTTTTAGCCTCAAATACGACGTACTTTAGATTTGAAACATGCTTCAAAACTTTTACTTCGTACCTACGACGGACCCCGAAATCCGCTCGTCTGTGTGCTAGTCCGACGGACAAAAAGCCACGCTAGGGCAGCTATTGGCTACTGGCTATGAACTTCCTTATTTTAGTCCGGTGTACGTCATCACGTACGAATCCGACCGACTTTTGTGTGGTCGTGTGTAGGCAAGTCCGGTCGTTAGAAAGTAGGCCGCAAGTCCGCGGCAAGTCCACCGAAAGTCTGCCGGAAGTCTGTCCGACAGGCTGTCCGACTTTTGTAGACGAAAAGTACGACCGTGTGTACGCGGCATTAGAGTGCACACAGGTGAACATCATTTCACTAATTATGTGACTTCTGAAGGTAATTGGTTGCACCAGAGATTTTTATGGGCTTCATAACAAGTGGGGTGAATACGTACGCACATCCCAATTATCATTTTTTTATTTCTGAAAAATAGTTTTATGTATATATTTTCTAATTTTACTTCACCAACTTAAGACTATTGTGTTCTGATCCATCACATATAATTCAGATTAAAAAAACATTAAACTAAAGGCTGTAATGTAACAAAATAGGTAAAAAAAAGCCAAGGGGTGAATACTTTTGCAAGGCACTGTAACTGGATCTGGGAGAAGTTCAAACAGTTTGTTGTAACATCTAACTTTGATCCTGGGAAACTGCAAGTACACAACATATTAGCCTTTTTTCAGGCAGGGCTTGATATAGGACAGAATTCCAGTTCACTAAAGTCCTGATATTCATCATATCAGCTTTCACAAGTGCATCATGGGCAACAGATAGGTTCATGATGCAATTCTTCAGAGCTGTTATGATGTCTGAGACCACCCTGAAAACCTCATGCCGCGTACACACGGTCCTACTTTTCGTCTACAAAAGTCCAACAGACGCTGATGGACTAAAGCTGGCTGGTAATCCGATCGTGTGTGGGCTTCTCCGGACTTTCAACCGACTTTTTTAGCCTCAAATACGACGTACTTTAGATTTGAAACATGCTTCAAAACTTTTACTTCGTACCTACGACGGACCCCGAAATCCGCTCGTCTGTGTGCTAGTCCGACGGACAAAAAGCCACGCTAGGGCACCTATTGGCTACTGGCTATGAACTTCCTTATTTTAGTCCGGTGTACGTCATCACGTACGAATCCGACCGACTTTTGTGTGGTCGTGTGTAGGCAAGTCCGGTCGTTAGAAAGTAGGCCGCAAGTCCGCGGCAAGTCCACCGAAAGTCTGCCGGAAGTCTGTCCGACAGGCTGTCCGACTTTTGTAGACGAAAAGTACGACCGTGTGTACGCGGCATTAGTGTTCTAAATGTAATCTTACAATGGCGTTCAACTACCTAGCAGAACAACTGTTTGAGCCTCTGCAATCCTGCAGCATTGAAAATCTTATGCTGAAGGCAGCCCTTCTGGTTGGATTAACTTTACCCAATCCTAACCGCAGGTAACTGCTTGGTGTGTGACTATAGCTTGGATGTACAGGCTGTGCATCCACTGCTATTCACATGCACCTGTCCTTCCAGCAGCCAGAATCCACTGATTCCTGCTGCTGAAATCCAGTGTACAGTATGTGGCTAAACAGTTGTGTAAAGGAGGCCTAATGCTTATTGTTTATTCAGGCTGGGTTCACACTGAATTCACATTTCAGGATATTGTGAACAGCTCAGACATCCTTCAAGCGGCTCCGGAGCGAATTGCACAGGAGTCCTGCGCGTCTTCTGGTCCGTTTCAGGTTCAAATTCAGCCAAACATTCGGACTGAAATCGGACCTGAAATGGTGAACAGGGACGCACTGGACCCCTGCTGTGAGCCACTCCATATCAGTGCTGGGACAAGGCCATTTGGTGCCCAGGGCAAAGATGGCAAACTGCGCCCCCCCCCCGGTTTTAATAAAGAATCAATGTCGTTTCAAAACAAGAATATACTTAAAACAATAGAAGTATTGCAGAGTATTGCACAGTGCACAGTATTGTGGAGTATTGCACAGTGTTGCGGGGTATTGCAGAGTATTTCAGGGTATTGCAGAGTATTGCACAGTGTTGGGGGGTATTGCAGAGCATTGCACAGTATTGTGGGGTATTGCAGAGGATTTCAGGGTATTGCAGAGTATTGAACAGTATTGTGGAGTATTGCACAGTGTTGCGGGATATTGCACAGTATTTCGGGGTATTGCAGAGCATTGCACAGTATTGTGGGGTATTGCAGAGTATTGCACAGTATTGTGGGGTATTGCAGAGTATTTCAGGGTATTGCAGAGTATTGCACAGTATTGTGGGGTATTGCAGAGTATTGCACAGTATTGTGGGGTATTGCAGAGTATTGCACAGTATTGTGGGGTATTGCAGAGTATTTCAGGGTATTGCAGAGTATTGCACAGTATTGTGG
Source organism: Lithobates septentrionalis (assembly GCA_037952835.1). Classification (NCBI taxonomy): domain Eukaryota; kingdom Metazoa; phylum Chordata; class Amphibia; order Anura; family Ranidae; genus Lithobates; species Lithobates septentrionalis. The sequence continues at coordinate 724,283 of JBBDGP010000995.1, forward strand.
GGTATTGCAGAGTATTGCACAGTATTGTGGGGTATTGCAGAGTATTTCAGGGTATTGCAGAGTATTGCACAGTATTGTGGGGTATTGCAGAGTATTTCAGGGTATTGCACAGTATTGCAGAATATTGCACAGTATTGTGGGGTATTGCACAGTATTGTGGGGTATTGCACAGTATTGTGGGGTATTGCAGAGTATTTCAGGGTATTGCAGGGTATTGCACAGTGTTGCGGGGTATTGCAGAGTATTTCAGGGTATTGCACAGTGTTGCGGGGTATTGCAGAGTATTGCACAGTATTGTGGGGTATTGCAGAGTATTGCACAGTATTGTGGGGTATTGCAGAGTATTTCAGGGTATTGCAGGGTATTGCACAGTGTTGCGGGGTATTGCACAGTATTGTGGGGTATTGCAGAGTATCTCAGGGTATTGCACAGTGTTGCGGGGTATTGCAGAGTATTGCACAGTATTGTGGGGTATTGCAGAGTATTTCAGGGTATTGCACAGTGTTGCGGGGTATTGCAGAGTATTGCACAGTATTGTGGGGTATTGCAGAGTGTTGCACAGTATTGTGGGGTATTGCAGAGTATTGCACAGTATTGTGGGGTATTGCAGAGTATTGCACAGTGCTGTGGGGTATTGCAGAGTATTGCACAGTGTTGTGGGGTATTGCAGAGTATTGCACAGTGTTGCGGGGTATTGCAGAGTATTGCACAGTGTTGCGGGGTATTGCAGAGTATTGCACAGTATTGTGGGGTATTGCAGAGTATTTCAGGGTATTGCAGGGTATTGTGGAGTATTGCAGAGTATTGCACAGTATTGTGGGGTATTGCAGAGTATTTCAGGGTGTTGCGGGGTATTGCACAGTGTTGCGGGGTATTGCAGAGTATTTCAGGGTATTGCACAGTGTTGCGGGGTATTGCAGAGTATTGCACAGTATTGTGGGGTATTGCAGAGTATTTCAGGGTATTGCACAGTGTTGCGGGGTATTGCAGAGTATTGCACAGTATTGTGGGGTATTGCAGAGTATTTCAGGGTATTGCACAGTGTTGCGGGGTATTGCAGAGTATTGCACGTTATTTGGGGTATTGCAGAGTATTGCACAGTGTTGCGGGTTATTGCAGAGTATTGCACAGTGTTGCGGGGTATTGCAGAGTATTGCACAGTGTTGCGGGGTATTGCAGAGTATTGCACAGTGTTGCGGGGTATTGCAGAGTATTGCACAGTATTGCGGGGTATTGCAGAGTATTGCACAGTATTGTGGGGTATTCAGCAGTGGTGGTCACTGGTCATTAACCTCGCCTCAGCCTCCTCCCCCCAATCCAGCCATTTATTAATCTGTTTTTTAGTGTTTACTTACACAAGTTCAGACTCAGAAGTTATGAGTCTGAACTTGTGTAAGTAAACACTAAAAAACAGATTAATAAATGTCTGGATTGGGGGGAGGGGAGGTGGCTGAGGCGAGGTTAATGACCAGTGACCACCACTGCTAAATATCTGAGTCAGAACACTGGCACTGCGCTCTTCTACCTTCCAGATTGAATCCAGCCAGCCAGCCAGGCAGCAGCTCCTCAGCTCGGCTCAGCTTGAGATAACAGACGCCGACACGACACAGCACAGCTCCCGCCTCCCTGCGCTCCTCTCTGCGTCCTCCCACCTCGCCTCCGGCCGTGAGTGACGTCACGGCGCTGGCAGAGACAACGGGACTCCTCCGTAGGGGAGTACCAGTGTAGTTGTGTGCTGAGGGAAGGGAAGGGAGAATCATGCAGGAGCGCACAGCTGCGCCCCCCCCCATACCAAATGGTACCGCCCAGGGCACGTGCCCTCTCCGCCCCTGCCTTGTACCGGCCCTGCTCCATATGGTGGTGTGAATCCAGCCTCAAACAGAAGAGTGATTTCTTGGAACATTATGAGGCTCAGATCATCAGCCAAAAGAAATATGGTCTTGATACATCTTGAACGATTAAGTTAAGGTAGATATTGCGTTATTACAGGAGACGTCACTATTTTCAAATTACTTCTCTAAAATGCATAGATTATGCAAAAAATGAATTCTGCCAAGGGCACTGCCATTTTTTAAACTAATGTGCATGGAGCCTTCTACTGACCCAAAACAAATAAATACAATCTTAGAACAATTATATCACCATCTATACTAAAAACAACCTACAAACCCAAAAGGAGGAGAACATTTTCTTGAAAATCATACATTACCTACCAACCCCCAAGACCTTGGACAAATGAAACAAATCAAAAGCAGCTGATGAAATTACGGCTATGATAAAGAATTTACCTAATGGCAAAGCCCCAGGACCAGATGGTAACACAGGTGAAATGTATAAACTACTTAAACTAAACTTCTTAAACACCTTACATTCCCTATGAGATGTTGGTAGAAGGAGAATATTTACATATAGGAAAAAGAAGCCTACAATACAATAAAGTACTTCCAAAAAAGGATAAAGACTGTACTCTACCTAGCTTTTACCAACTGTGTTCTCTAATTAATGTTGACACTGAGATAGTATTATGCCGCGTACACACGGTCGTACTTTTCGTCTACAAAAGTCGGACAGCCTGTCCGACAGACTTCCGGCAGACTTTCGGTGGACTTGCGGCGGACTTGCGGCCTACTTTCTAACGAACGGACTTGCCTACACACGACCACACAAAAGTCTAACGGATTCGTACGTGATGACGTACACCGGACTAAAATAAGGAAGTTCATAGCCAGTAGCCAATAGGTGCCCTAGCGTGGCTTTTTGTCCGTCGGACTAGCACACAGACGAGCGGATTTCGGGGTCCGTCGTAGTTACGAAGTAAAGTTTTAAAACATGTTTCAAATCTAAAGTACGTCGGATTTGAGGCTAAAAAAGTCAGTTGAAAGTCCGGAGAAGCCCACACACGATCGGATTACCAGCCAGCTTTAGTCCATCAGCGTCCGTTGGACTTTTGTAGACGAAAAGTAGGACCGTGTGTACGCGGCATTACAAATGATAGGGAGTTGTCTCTCTACTATACTCTATGACAGGGGTAGGCAACCTTTTGAGCACAGTGTGCCGAAAAATGTTTTCAAAGAAATTGAGCGTGCCGATTTTATAACAAAAAAAATGTAACTTTACACTCTCAATCACGAAAAGGATTTTTTATAAAGTAAATGCTGTAAACTACTTTAGTAGTGAGAACATCCATGCCTCAGATCAGCCCCAATTCCTACACCTTCACACCTCAGATCACTGCCCCCTGCAAATCTGTTTCACTACTGTACCCCCCTGCTCATCTGTCCCACCACTGTACCCACCTGCTCATCTGCCCCACCACTGTACCCCCTGCACATCTGCCCCACCACTGTACCCCCCTGCTCATCTGCCCCACCACTGTACCCCCTGCACATCTGCCCCACCACTGTACTACCCTGCACATTTGCCCCACCACTGTACTACCCTGTACATATGCACCACCACTGTACTACCCTGCACATCTGCCCCACCACTGTAACCCCCTGATCATCTGCCCCACAACTGTAACCCCCTGCTCATCTGCCCCACCGCTGAAACCCCCTGCTCATCTGCCCCACCACTGTAACCCCCTGCACATCTGCCCCACCACTGTACATCTGCCCCACTACTGTACTACCCTGCACATCTGTCCCACCACTGTACTACCCTGCACATTTGCCCCACCACTGTACTACCCTGTACATATGTGCCACCACTGTACCCCCCTGCTCATCTGCCCCACTACTGTACCCCCCTGCTCATCTTCCCCCATCACTGTAACCCCCTGCTCATCTGCCCCACCACTGTAACCCCCTGTACACCTGCCCCAGCACTCTACCACCCTGCTCATCTGCCCCACCAATGTACCCCCTTTCTCATCTGCCCCACCACTGTAACCCCCTCCACATCTGCCCCACCACTGTAAGCCCCCACACATCTGCCCCACCACTGTACTACCCTGCACACCTGCCCCACCTTTGTACCCCCTGCTCATCTGTCCCACCACTGTAACCCCCTGTACATCTGCCCCACAACTGTACCACCCTGCTCTTCTGTCCCACCACTGTAACCCCCTGCTCATCTGCCCTACCAATGTTCCCCCTTTCTCATCTGCGCCTACCACTGTACCTCCATACACATCTGCTCCACCACTGAACCATCTTCTCATCTGTTCTAACACTTAACTTATCTGCTCATCTGCCCCACCACTGTACCCCCTACTCATCTGCCCCACCACTGTAACCCCCCTGCTCATCTGCCCCATCACTGTAACCTCCTGTACATCTGCCCCACCATTGTACCACCCTGCTCATCTGCCCCACCACTGTATCCCCCTCCACATCTGCCCCACCACTGTAACACCCTGCACATCTGCCCCACCACTGTAACCCCCTCCACATCTGCCTCACCACTGTAACCCCCTGCACATCTGCCCACACACTGTACTAACCTGCACATCTAACCCAGCTCTGTAACCCCTGCTCATCTGTCCCACCACAGTAACCCCCTGTACATCTGCTCCACCACTGTACCACCTTGCTCTTCTATCCCACCACTGAAACCCCCTGCTCATCTGCCCCACCAATGTTCCCCCTTTCTCATCTGCCCCACCACTGTACCTCCATGCACATCTGCTCCACCACTGGACCCACCACTGAACCATCTTCTCATCTGTCCTAACACTGAACTTATCTGCTCATCTGCCCCACCACTGTGACCACCTTTCTCATTTGCCCCACAACTGTACCTCCTGCACTTCTGTCCCACCTCTGTTGCCCCTGCTCTTCTGCCCCACCATTGTAACCCCCTGCTCATGTGTTCCACCAATGTACCTCCTTTCTCCTCTGCCCCACCGCTGTAACTTTCTGCTCACCTGTCCCACCAATGTACCTCCTTTCTCCTCTGCCCCAACACTAACCCCCCTGCTCATCTTTCTCACCACTGTAACCCCCTGCTCATTTGTCCCACCACTGTAACCCCCTGCTCATCTGCCCCATCACTGTACCCCCCTGCTTTTCTGTCCCATTCCTGAACCCTCCCACTGTACCTCCTGCACATCTGCCCCACTACTGTACCCCCTTGCTCTTATGTCCCACCATTGTAACCCCCCTGCTCATGTGCCCCATCAATGTACCACTTTTCTCATCTGCCCCACCACTGAACCTTCCTGCACATTTGCTCCAGTGCTATATCTCCATGCTCTTCTCTCTCAATTCTGAATCACCTTATCATCTGTCCTAACACTGAACCCATCTGCTCATCTGCCGCATCACTGTAACCCGCTTTCTCATCTCTCCCACCAATGTAGCTCCTGCACTTCTGTCTCACCTCTGTACCCCCCTGCTCTTCTGCCCCACTTCTGCTCCCCCTGCTCTCCTGCCCCACCACTGTAACCCCTGCTCATCTGCCCCACCAATACACCTCGTTTCAAATCTGCCCCACTGCTCTACCCACCCACTTTTCTGCCCCAACACTGAAACCCCTTGCTCATCTGGCCCAACACTGACCCCCCTGCTCATCTGGCCCATCACTGTACCCCCCTGCTCTTCTGTCCCACTGCTGAACCCCCTTCTCATCTGTTCCACCACTGTACCTCCCTGCACATCTGCCCCACCGCTGTACCTTCCGTTCCACCTCTGTACCCCTCCAGCTCATTTTCACTACCGTAGTACCCACCTCCTCATCTGCTCCACCGCTTTATCCACTTCTCTCCCTCTTCTATGATATGGGTGATATGCAGACTGGTGAAAGGAAGCAGAGATGAGACATATCTACCTGTCCTGGCACACACATCCTGCTGATCTACCTCTCCCATCCAGCCCACGTGCTTGTATGTGATGTACGTGATGTCACATACAAGCATTTGGAATGGATGCGCAATAATGAGCTCAGGTCAGGGGCATTTTCTGAAAGCAGTGGGCCTGTGTGCAGGATCATAAGTTGGGCCCCCGCAGCTGAGAAAAAGTGGTTGGGTGTGATTTTCATTGCGCTGAATACTGGCTGTGGCTTAAAGGGACACAGAGTACAGGGGTTCAGTAGTAACAGCCGGTTCACACTGGGGCGACTTGTCAGGCGACCTAGTCGCCTGACAAGTCGCCTCCCGTTCTGTACAATGGAACCGTTCTAATCGCTCCGACTTAGAAGAAAGGTTCCTGTACTACTTTGGGGGCGACTTGCATAGACTTCTATACAGAAGTCGTCTTGCAAGTCGCCCCGGCAGTCGTGTGCAGGTCGCCTCGGTGAGGCGACCTGCAAGTCGTGCCGCGTCTAGTGTGAACCGGCACTAAGTGACGCAAAGGTTCAGGAATAATTTCAACAAAGTTTCCAGAAGCTCAACAGTAATTCCACAAGCTGTCACCTGATTGTGGTTTTCTCAATCACAGTGAAATCACTTCTTTCTGAGATTTTATAACCCTAAATTCAATCTATTAATTTACATTTATGCAAAACTGTGTACATGCAGCAAGATACAGATAAACAGTTTAGCATTGCTATTGTGTTTTACTATTTTATAACCCCATAATAGGCTGTGTGACCTATCTGCACAAGCCTATTACTATTATACATTCTTTAAAATAGGGAAGTGAGCTACACCATCCAATACAATGTGAGATCATTCATGAATGTCAAGCACTGGCCATGGATGAAACTGTACTTTAAGATTAAGTCTCTTCTGAAGAGTGCTGAGACTGAGCAGTGGCAACCAAGCGAGTCATCTTCCTCCCAGAGTGGACAGGGCTAGCAGGACTGTAATTGGCTTTAGCAGTGGCCAAGACAATCCTCCTCCTCCAGGAAACAGGGACCGCCCCCCCAGCAGAACTGCACCCAATCTCTTCCCCATCACAAAAGCGGACAATCGAAGCTACAGCAAAGTTAGAGAACCAAACAATGCACAGTGCCTCCCCCTCAGTGCAGGTGCGGCGTGGGGAATTCTGAAATTGGAATACATTAGTGTCTCACTGACACTTCCCTGTGCTGCTCTGCTGATGGGGAGGGAGTTGAGTGCCGGCAAATAAGGCTTTGCGTGCCTCTTGCGGCACCAGTGCCGGGGGTTGCCTACCCCTGCTCTATGATCTCCAGCACAAGCAGGTTTTATTAGAGGCTAGTCCGCTGCAGTTAACATTGCCAAAATTAGAGCGGTACTCAAACGTGCTAAACTCAACCATTGTGCTGACATAGCAATGGTCACAATTGATGCAGAAAAAGCAGTGGACAATTTAGAACTGGTTATTTAAAGTGCTGCATACCATTAGGTTTCAGGGCCAATTCATCAATTTTTTTAACCAAAATGTACACATCACCCACTGCAAAAATAAACACCCCTGGCTCCATTTCATCATCTTATCCCCTACTAAAAGACACACGCCAGGGATGTGCTCTTTCACCATTGTTGTTCAATTTAGCTATAAAACTCCTATCCAGATATCTCCAAACTACCACAGACAACTCAGGAACCCAAATCAATAACATCCAAATTAAAATATCATTATTTGTGGAGAATACAATGCTTTTTACATGAAATATAGCTGAACATTTGGTACATTTTCAAGTCTTCGTATAAATGCCTCAAAACACTAATGCCGTGTACACACGGGCGGACTTTTCGACCAAACTTGTCCGCCGGAACGAATCCGTCGGACAATCCGACCGTGTGTGGGCTTCATCGGATTTCCGACGGACCATTTCGGTCAAAAATCAGACGGACTTTAGATTTGAAACATGTTTCAAATCTTTCCGACGGATTCGAGTCTGGTTAAAAAATTCATTCGTCTGTATGCTAGTCTGACGGACGAAAACCGCTGCTAGGGCAGCTATTGGCTACTGGCTGTCAACTTCCTTATTTTAGTCCGGTCGTACGTCATCACGTATGAATCCGTCGGACTTTGGTGTGATCGTGTGTAGCCAAGTCCGTTCGTTCGAAAGTCTGTCGGAAGTCCGTCAAAAGTCCTTCGAAAGTCCGTCGGAAAGACCGTCGGACCTTTGATGCTGAAAAGTCCGCCCGTGTGTACATGGCATAAGTCCTCCTTCTGATTAACAATAGACACACAAAGCGGCAAGACATAACTAATTTTTCTATTGCCAAAGACCATATCACATACCGTATATACTCGTGTATAAGTCGAATTTTTCAGCCCCTTTTTTGGGGCTGAAAGTGCCCCCTTCGACTTATACACGAGTCACCGCCGTCTGCCTACATGATCAGCGTGTCATGCAGGCAGACGGCGGCCAGCGTGTGCTGCATAGACTCAGTCAGTGTACAGCCTATCACAGACATTCTCTCATACTCCTCCATGGTATGAGGATGAGAGAATGTCTGTGATAGGCTGACCGCTGACTGCTGGGAAATTGAGTTTTTTGGACGAGGAGGAGGCGTGGCTTTTGGACAGTGAATGGCCGCCGAATACTACACGCTGATCGGTGCTGATCGGTGCAGAGCGGCGCACGGAGGATGCACAGGACACAGGTAGGATGCACACAGACACATGCACACAGGTACATATACACATACACAGGACACAGGTAGGATGCACACACAGACACATGCACACAGGTACATATACACATACACAGGACACAGGTACATATACACATGCACATATACACAGGTACATGACACAGGTACATATACACAGGACACAGGACACATATGCACAGGACACATGATACATGTACAGGACACAGGGAGGTATACAGCTGCAGATGGGCATTGTTGACCCTCTTTTTCCACTTGCAGTAGCTGCTGCATTTCTCACTCTTGTCTTATACTCGGGTCAATAAGTTTTTCCCATTTTTTTGTGGTAAATTAGGGCCTCGACTTATACTCGGAAGTACTTATACTTGAGTATATACCGTACTTACGATTCAAAATAGGTGTAGAGCTACCCCCCGCAGGGTCCACTGGTGAATGGGGTATCTCCCACGCTGCACAGCAAGGCACACTGAATTTTCCACCACAAGCTGGAGTCAAGAATCAATTCTTGCAGCTTTGTTTTTGTATCCTATTAGGGGTATTGAACGTGGATAGGTTTTAGGGTATTATGGGATGCCCACTTGATCAGAATAGTAGAACTCTTTTGGGACACAACTATAAACAGTCCATATATACATTTGTCCTCCTCTTGTGGCTACTGATCCCAGCACCACCTTTTCAGTCACTGCCAGACAGCCTGGCTGCAGTTGCTCCTTTGACTAGCCCTTCTGGCTAAGACTCCACAGTCCTCCAAGACTGATTCTGCATTCATCCCAGACTGCTTCCACCCAGTCCTCTCAGGCATGCCTCTCAGTCCTCTTGACTGTAACACCAGCCCACCTGGCTGTCTTTCTCCCTGGAGATTTGCCCGGCAGTGTTCGCCTGCTGTCCTTAGTTTGCTCCCATGCCTCTGGTCAGAACACCTCTATGTGTCGTGAAGAAGGTCCCATCCGCACCCGAGCACAGGCCCGAGGCCACCCCCCCTCCAGCCCAGGGGGCACCCTCAAGGGCCACCAACAGCCTAACACTCCATCTTCAACCTGCACTAGATAAATATGAGACATTTACTTTTTAAGAAAATGAGGACAAAGAGGATGCTGATGTCTTAATCAAGAAATTTGATGAATTTTGATGAAGTGAAGGAAAAGAAAGGCAGAATCTAGTGCTCTCCATTTAAATATTCAATTATATATAAAAAGGTTAAGTATACAACTCACAGTAGAAGACCCCTACTGAAGAAGTCAACTCTTTGACGATATGCATCTAGGGGAAGGAGCCTGCATATTGACGTTACATCACGGCCATCTTGAGACCTTTTGTGTCTGAAACGTGTTTTCAGCTTCCACGGCTTGCAGTGCCACCTTTGTGAGTTGTATTCTTTTTTTTTTTTTTAAATCAGAAAAGTTTTTTTTTTTTTTTTGTCATATATAAAAAAAAAATTATAGAGGTACATTGTAAACAGATACATTGTAATATCTTCAGGTTATACATTAGCAAGAGTATTATGTTGGGTTGTTGGGCCTTGCACGGAACTTAGTTATGATATTTCTAACAATATAGTTAAATCGGGTGTGTTCCGTCAAAGCTTAGTCCATTAAATGCATATTTATTGAGGATTAACAACAAATAAAAAAAGAAAAGAAAAGGGAGTATGGTGTACCCTGTGAAAACCATAAAGAATAACAGTACATTTTCCAAAACGTATAAATAAAGTTATGTTCAGTGCTATAACCCATGTCTCAGCTCTTTTTTCCTTTTTGTTACCTTCTTACCCATGGTGTACATGTAGAGCTAATTTGTCTTGTTGTGCTAATTTGGCTTGGTCATGCTGTAGTATCTTAGCATACGTGGCCAGGGGGGGGGGTTGGTCCTCGGGTTACCTTGTTACCTAGTTTGTTCTTAAGTACAAGTGTCAGATGACTGTGTCCATTTATCCCATATTTGCTCATACTTCAGAGGGCAACCTCTGTGTATATAGATCAATTTTTTATAGGGTAGCGTATTGTTGACTTCAGCCAGCCAGTGCGAGAGCTCCGGGGGGATTAGGTCTCATCCAAGCTCTAGCAATGACTTTTCGAGCAGAGAAGAGTGTTTCGTGCACGAAAACCTTTTGGAATTTATTTATTTCGGGGTCTGATAGAATACCCAAGAGGCAAAGTTTGGGCTGCAGTGTTACAGGGGAGCCCATTGTGTCATGGAGGAATCTCACCACTTGTGCCCAATACGCTTGGATTTGGGGGCACTGCCACAATAGATGAAAAAAGGTTCCGGTAGTTTGGTTGCAAATTGTGCACATTGTGGATTGATCCCTCCTGTACTTGGACAGTCTTAATGGCGTAAGGTATGCTCTGTGGATCATGAACAGTTGGGTCAAACGGTCTGACAGTCTGGGGGACACTAGTTTGCATGCGTCTAGGGCATCGCTCCATTCGTCATCTGCCAGTGTGCCTACCTCCCCTTCCCACCTTGTTTTCAGGGCGTAGGCCGATGAAGTAGCCTGTGGTATCGTTAGCATTGAGTAGAATTGGGAGATTAGTTTTTTTGGGTCGGGGCATTTCAATGCTTCCATTAATGGGTTGTTTACCATGTGACATTCCCCCGATGGGAACTGTGTATAAAAGGCATGACGTAGTTGCATATACCTGAAAAGCATTTGGTTTGGGAGCATGTATTCTGTTTGTAGTCTATCAAACGTTTTTAACCTGTCGTTGTGTACAATGTGTAATAAATAAATGATCCCTCTAGAGCTCCACAGTTCACTGTCCGGTAGCAAATCAAATTCAGGGAGGTTTGAATTGTGCCACAGAGGAGTGAACTCATTAATTGTCGGTAGTTGGAGTCTATGCATGGACAGGTTCCATATTTTGGTATAGTGGTAGGGTAACGTTTTGCGGTTGGTGTTCTTGTCTGCCCCTGTGGCTTTCCCCGTTATTACAGTCAGTGGGTCTTGTGATGCCTGGGACCACTTTGGGCACATTAAGTGCAGGAATCTTTCCCTGTCTGTCTTATCCACATGAAATAGTTGGGATAGCTGCGCTGCAATGTAGTAAACATTGAAGTCTGGCACAGCCATTCCCGCTAAGTCCGTGGGGTTTTTAAGTTTCTGCCAAGCGATTTTATGTCTGTTATTACCCCATACGAATGGTTTTACGATGGCTTCAATCAGCTTGAAATGTCTAAGCACTAGGTATATTGGCGAGTGCCAAATCATGTAGAGAATTTTAGGCAGGAGGACCATTTTGGTCAGGTTGATTCGTCCCATTACTCCCAGTGGAAGACGGGCCCACACCTGCGTTTTGTGCTTGAGCATTGCAAACAGTGGCATTATGTTTAGTGTCTCGTAATCTGCTGGGTCTTTTGTAGTTTTTATACCCAAGTATTTTATAGTGTCTACTCTCTGTAGGGGCAGTTCGGCCCTGTCCCTGGGTTGTGGGAAGCTGTCAAGGGGTAATATCTGGGATTTGTCCCAGTTGATCCTGAGACCGGAGAACCTGCCAAATCGTTCTATAAGGTCCAGTGCAAGGGGCAAGGAACTCTCAGAGTCATCCAGGTATAGCAGGGTGTCGTCTGCGTAAGTGCTGATTTTTTCGGTCACATCTCCCCTGCTAAGCCCTTTAATTTTGGGGTGCGCCCGGATGGCCACGGCCAAGGGTTCTGCCGCCAATGCATACAGCAGAGGCGACAGAGGGCACCCCTGTCTCGTGCCCCTAGATAACAGGAATTGGTCAGATGGCCATCCGTTCGCCAGCACCCTTGCTGATGGAGATTGGTACAAGAGTTGCACCCATTTTATAAATTTTGGGCCAAAGCCGAATCTGCCCAGGCACCTCCACAGGTATACCCATTCCACTGAATCGAACGCCTTGGCTGTATCCAAGGCGACGACTATTCTAGACCCTATGTTGTCATGTGTGGCTTGTAGGTTTATGAACTAAACGGTTGAAGGATGTATTTCTGCCCGGCATAAACCCTGCTTGATCACTGTGTATTAAGGAAAGGATTACCTTACTGAGGCGGATGGCTAGAATTTTTGCAAGTATTTTAATATCTACTTGAAGTAGAGATATGGGGCGGTAGGACTCGGGAATAAGTGGGTCCTTCCCAGGTTTGGGGATCAATACTATGGTGGCTTCTCTCATGGATGCTGGCAGTCTAGAGTCTTTGAATATGGCCTCATATAGCTGTAGCAGTCTGGGGATCAGTACTTCTGAGTATGTGGAATAGAACTCCACTGGTAGGCCGTCCGAGCCCGGGGACTTCAAGGCCGGGAGTTCCGCCAGGGCTCCCGATATCTCATCTATTGTCAGTGGGGCTTCTAGTTCCTCAACTTGTTCTGCAGAAAGCTGGGGAATTGCCAACTCTCCCAGGAATGTTTCCATTGGAGTGGTGTCAGGTGGGGCTGTTGCTGTGTAGAGCTTGTGGAAGAATTCTCTAAAGATGTCTGTAACTCTATGTGGTTCTGTTTCTATAGCTCCGCTGGATGAACGCAGTGAGATTACCACAGGGGGTCTATCCTCGCTATGTATTAAATATGCGAGGAGTTTTCCCGCCCGGTCCCCATGCTCGAACGACCTCTGTCTATGGAAAAAAAGTTTTCTTTTGGACTTTTCGTAGTGTAGCTGGGTCAGCACCCTTGAACAAAGTTTAAGGTTGTCAACTCTATCCGCAGTGGGGGCCTCGAGAAATGTCTTTTCAGCGTCTCGGAGGCTCTCCTCCGCCCTAATTATGGCCGATTCTGACACTCTTTTAAGGTTGTTAATTCTGTTGGTTAGTATCATACGGGCGTGTTTCTTGAAGGCCTCCCACACTACCTGAACCGAGGCAGACCCCTCGTTGATATGAAAATAGTTTCCCCACTCCGTTAAGAGGTCATCCTCCTCCGGCAATAATGTCAGCCAGAAAGGGTTTAACCTCGACGACATCGGGGGGGGGTTGTGGGGGACGGTAAGTATGGCCCAGTAGGGGCAATGATCTGATAGGGACCTAGGGGAGAAGCCCGCATCTGACAGTCTAGGGAGGAGCACTTTAGATACCAATATTAGGTCTATTCGGGACATGGCTCGGTGGGACGTGGAGAAGCAGGAAAACCGCTTGTCTACAGGGTTCCTGATCCTCCATGTATCTATTAGGTTATCTTGTGGGGTGTGACGCCACTGGTTCTGTAGTTGACGTGTTGAGTCTGTCTATGGCTGGATCTAGTACATTATTGAAGTCACCGAGCCACACAGCAGGAATGCCAGGGTGCAGGGCCATGAAATCGAACCCAGCAGCAATGACACTCGCGCTGAACGGTGGCGGCACATAGAACGCCATGAGGAGAAGCAGATCTCCGTGTATCTTAGCTTTTAATAGAACATACCTGCCCAATGAGTCGACTACTGAGTCCTGGAGCTCGAAATGAGTGCTTTTAGCAATTAAAATTGAGACTCCCCTAGATAGTGTAGTGTGTGTTGAATGGTACGCCCATCCAATCCACGGTCTTTTAAGCACTCTATGTGCAAGGCCTTCAGCGTGCGTTTCTACCAGAGCCACTACGTCAGCTCTCTGTTTTTTGAGGATTGAAAACACCGCCGACCTTTTTATGGGCTCCCTGAGCCCGCGGATATTCCACGTAATAAATTTTAAGCTAGCCATTTAGATGTGTACATGTGGTATTGAGCCCCAGGACTCAGATCTCCCCCCCCCCCAAACAACCCAGCACATACACCAAAAAACATGACCGTTAGCAAGAACACCATGAGGTTATTGTGATAGCAATTAAGTAGTTTAGACATTGGGTAGAATAGTAGAACATTTGAAAATCTGAAAACCCCTTCCCCCCTCCCCGCTCTGCACCTTCCAAACCTGGTGCGAGCTGCAATCCCGAACTGCCAACTGGGCATAAACATTGTCCCACCTGTGGAGGAATGGTTAGAGCTTGAACATGTGTGGATGGCAATTGCTACACTAGGGGTACCAATAGTCTCGGAAGTCCCGAATCGCATGCACAGCGTTGCCAAAGATAGTGTGCTCCATTTCAGGTGGTGAGCTGTGTTACGTGGGGCGAAAATACGCTGCGTGTCGTTGCGCATTTTAGGACTTTACTCACCGCTCTTGGTGAGTACTTTGTAGACGTTGCCTAGCTCCGTCGGTTGCCTGTGTGGACACTGTTAGGATGAGTATGGGTAAGTAGCTGAGGTGTGTCTCGGTGGCGTGGGGCTGCAAGACACCCGTTGAACAGTTGCACTAGGTGGTATGTGGTAAAAGTTCTCACGGTTTGTTGTCATCTGGATGCTCGTGAAGGGATGTATAGCTGCGGCATTCGTTAAAGTCCGGTCGTGGTCGATAGTGTTTAGGGGTATACCCAGTCCATGTAGAGTTGATGAGTAGTTATCCGTCACTGGAGAATAGGAGGGGGAATAGGAAGGAGGTGTGGGGACGGGCAGTTCATCCTGTGTTTTTGCATGGAGTTTCAAGTTTGGATTCAACCCATGGAAAAGAGCTGAGTGCAGAAGAATGGAGGATCTGCAGGGGTCGCAGAGGCATATAGATGAGTATAAGTAAGGCTAGGGCTTATCCATGGTTTTCCCTCTGCTCCAGCCAGGTGATGGCGGCTTCTGGATCCTCAAAAAAGTGTGCTCTGTCCTCTCCCTCTACACGGAGGCGGGCCGGGAAAAGCATGGCATACTTGATGTTTTTGATGCGGAGGCGCCTTTTGACCTCCATGAATGTGCGCCTTTTCCGCTGCACCTCTGCAGAAAAGTCCGGGTAAATCGCTATCATTTTGTTTCCCAGAGGAATGTTCCCTTTCACTCTGCTGAGGCGAAGTATGGCATCCCTATCCCTGTAATTCAGGAACTTCGCAATAAACGTGCGTGGGGGGGCTCCAGGTGGTGGCGGTCTGCCCGACATGCGGTGTGCGCGCTCTACCACAAATGTTGGGGAAAAGGAATCTCTTCCGTATGTATCGCAGAGCAGGTTTTCAAGAAACGTGGGGGGGTCTCTCCCCTCTGACCCCTCAGGGAGACCCACAAATCTGAGGTTGCATCGCCTGAGGCGGTTCTCAATGTCATCCTGCTTCTGAATCAATTGATTCACTTGGTGCTGCAGCTCAGATGTTGTATTTTGCAGGGGGGGGAGGGAATCCTCCATATTGCTTAGCCTGTTCTCTGCCTCAGTGACCCTTCCTTTTAATTTATGAAAGTCCTGCCTTACCAGTGAGATGTCCACCTTGACCTCTTCTATCCGCGCTGTGAGGGATGTCTGGCATACTGTTACAGCTTCCTGGCATGATGAGATCGCCTCCAGCACCCTCGCTGTGTCAGTCCCAGCAGGAGGTTCTTCTTCCAGCGCGGCGGCGCCATCTTGGCTGGAGGGGTCCGTGCCTTGCCGGCGGTATTGCTCGAGCTTTGCGGCCACTGCAGATGCCTTTTTGGTAGGTGACATGTCCCCTGTAAGTTGCCGGTTCGGCGGCGGTATGTTGAGGGTTGAAGTGAGCCGTTTGTCGGTCCCAGGATGTTATAAACGGATCAATGGCTGGCGGAGCTCTGTCTAGTTGCGTCCTACTGCATGCCGCTCCAGGCCACCGAGTTGTATTCTTTTTATATATAATTAAATATTTTAAACAGAGAGCACTATATTCTGCCTTCCTTTGCATATCCATCATATTTGAAGAGATGATCAGGGTTCTTATCCCATGGGAATAGGCGATTTAGATGACGAAAAGTGATCACCAGCACCACGCCAGCCTTTTCTAATATCCCCAGTGGGGAACATTGCTGATTTAATTCAGATGTGAGGTAAGCAGCCCGTGAGACTGGTGGAGGAGGGCACAAGCACTTTGGATTTCTGCACCGTTGATATACTGATTTTTTTTTAATTCACTTCAATCAGTCACAGAATTTATTTATGAACTTTCAGCAATATATGTTTTTTGATTACCATTCTCAAGTACAAGGTACTCACTCACTTGTACCATTATTGATTGTTTTGATTTATAGTGCAGCACTGTTTATTGATTATTTGCACCTTTTAAGTGAAGTGAGAACACTAGTGATAGCAGCTATTAATAATTATTAAAAAAAAAATTTATACCACTATATTTCACAAGATTGTGCAGATTGACATTCACTTTATAAACTGATAGGCAGACCTGAAAATTCTGTTTCCCCCATATACACCTCTCTAAATAAAATCGAAGCTTATGAGCTGGAAGAATCAAATATACAGAAATGCGCATCTGATTTCCCCGCAGAAAACTGGACAAACTGTTAAAGTGATTGTAAAGTCTTGTTTTTTTTTTTCAATAAAAATAACAAACACGTTATACTTACCTGCTCTGTGTAATGGTTTTGCAGCTAGGATCCTCCTCTTCTTGTGTCCCTCTTCTCTGCTCCTGGCCCTTCCCTCCTGTCGCGTGCCCCCAAAGCAAGCAGCCCAAGCCGAGTCACAGCTCCCTGTGTCTATTCAGGCTGACTGACTTTGATTAACAGCAGCAACAGCCAATGTCTCAGACAATCAGGAGGGTTTCGGATGGTCGAGGCAGTCATGGACATCACTGGACAGAGATGGGGCTCAGGTAAGTATTAGGGGGTGCTGGGACAGCTGCTGCACACAGAAGGCTTTTTATCTTAATGCATAGATCTGACTTTATAACTCCTTTAACTGTCTGAATATCTATCCGGATAATCATTATTAATAATTCTTGGAGAGAAATCCAATACAAAATATTACATAGCATCTATATCCCATCCCAACATCGCAGAGGGCTCTTATGCTAAGTGTGGGGGAGGACAGCTACATTGTCACGTTGCTTCTGGAAATGCCCCCTGATATGTGAATTCTGGAAAAAATAACCAAATATATAACAAAACTCTGGGGATACCCCGTACCTCCAGGTTTGATTATGCTAAAATTAGGCTTCTGGGAGGCCTCTCAAAATCCTCAAACACCATAAAGAAATACAGGCAGTCCCCGAGTTACGAAAAAGCTAGGGACTGTAGGTTTGTTTCCTAAGTCGAATTTGTTCGTAAGTCGGAATGGTACCTTTTTTAAGTGTGACTCCAGCTAGGCGCTTCTGGCTGTACAATGTGGGGTGTTCCGGGCGCTTCTGGGCATGCAATCCTGTATGTGGGGCGTGCAGTACATGTAGTACATATCTGTAGGGACATTTGGGAATTGCAGTGTGTACAAACTACAGTATATCGTAGTCCCCTCTTAGGTGCTCTTCTGGTATTCTGTGTAAGTGTCTGATATATTACTAATGAAAAGTGCCCTGTGGATAAACAGTGCCTTCTTCTGCCTAAAGAAGCGTATGACCTGTAACACAGTATGTGGTGCCATTGCTGTAAATTGCCTAACTTCTGTGAACAGTCAATTTCTACAATATAGACAAAGTTTAGGTATCCATGTGTGTTTACTCAATTCTCAGGTACACTGGTTAGACCCCACCTGTTAAGATTTAACACCTTCATTAATTCTGGGAAAAAATAGAAAATAATTTCTTATTTCTAGCTGCAATCTGCTTGGTCTCTCCCTCAGAAAAAGCAATCAGCAATCTTTTTTTTTCAAGAACATGGTCTTTATTGAAGTATAGGCATAGGCTAAAGTACATTAAATAAATTAAAGATGTAAAATAAGTAACATTCTATGACATTACAATAGGTAGATGACACTGGTACAGTAATGTATAAAGAGGTCGACCCTCAAGACCTGATGTTAATCATAAGAAAAACAGTAAACCTAGACATCATACGCTCCATTTCCTTTTACTCAATAAAAGAAGTTTGGAAGAAAAAAACAAAAAAATGCCAGTAAATAAAAAAAAACAAAAACAAAAAAACAGTAAAGCAGCAAGCTCTACCAATAGTGTTTTAGGAAAGACAAGGCAATATAAGGAAGTCACCTATATAAATCCTGTATAATAATAATAACCTACAGGGACACTGTCCCTGAAGCTGTGAATATAAAAGCATATAATGTGGCTTAGACAGAGCATGTCAGCTGACTTATGGTATATCTATACTAATGCTGCGTACACACGGTCGGACTTTCCGACGGGAAATGTTCGATGGGAGCTTGTTATCAGAAATTCTGACCATGTGTAGGCTCCATTGGACATTTTCCGTCGGAATTTCTGACAAACAATTTGAGATCTGGATCTCAAATCCCTTGTCGTAAATTCCGATCGTGTGTACACAATTCCGACGCACAAAGTTCCATGCATGCTCAGAATCAAGCAGAAGAGCCGCACTGGTTATTGAACTTAATTTTTCTTGGCTCGTCGTACGTGTTATACGTCACCGCGTTCTTGATGTTCGGAAATTCCCACAAAATTTGTGCGACAGTGTGTATGCAAGACAAGTTCGAGCCAACATCCGTCGGAAATAAATCCCAGGATTTCGTTGTCGGAATGTCCGATCGTGTGTACGCGGCATTAGTCTGACAAATTGACTCCAAGGTACTTATTTGAACCAGGACCTGTGATGACAACTGTCTATAGTAGGGATGAGCTTCGAGTTCAAGTCGAACCCATGTTCGACTCGAACATCGCATGTTCGACTGCTCGCCAAATTTCGAACGTTATGGGCCGTTCGCGCCAAATTCGAGTGGCGCGTCATGGCCCATAATTCACTGCGGCATCGCAGTGCATTGCTGGCTGATGATTGGCCAAGCATGCACTATGACCCGTATGCTTGGCCAATCACAGCGCCATCTGTACAGAGAGTGCTGGTTCTCAAATTTTCCGACAACAAAATCCGTTGTCGGAAATTCCGATCATGTGTGACGCACAAAATTCCACGCATGCTCGGAATCAAGCAGAAGAGCCGCACTGGCTATTGAACTTCATTTTTCTCGGCTCGTCATACGTGTTGTACGTCACCGCGTTCTTGCCGATCGGAATTTCCGACAAGATTTGTGTGACTGTGTGTATGCAAGACAAGTTTGAGCCAACATCCGTCGTAAAAAAATATGGATTTTGTTGTCGGACTGTGCGATTGTGTGTACGCAGCATAAGGGTGGGGGTGTGGATGCAATCAGTTTCCACACAATGAATAGGGTTTCATGAAGAAACTGCTTAGTAAAATGTATCTCTCTGAGAGTTAGAGTAAAGGCCTAATAGGCATGACCCGGGCTGCAGTATAATTGGGGAACCCATAATGTCATGCAGGAATCCTACCACCTAGGTCCATTAACCCTGAATAACAGGGCAGGCCAGCTTAGCAGCAATCTGTCACATTTTTCCTATGGCTGGGTTCACACATATGCGGTCACTGTTTCAGTGTGACAGTGCTGTGCATTTTCACTGGTTCAGGTGCGATTCAGGTGCAAATTTTTACCTGAAGTCGCATCCGGACCGGACCCAAAAACACACAGATCCCTTTTTAAAACAACACTGCGGCCACAGCACACATGTGTGAACCAGCTCCATTGAAAGCCGGTTCAATTCACATGTTAATGTAAATTGGATGCAGTTAAAAACAAATCCAATTCGCATATCTGCTTTCTCTCACCCTCATAAATTGCAGCCTACCAATGAAGGCCTCAAAGGTGTGGTGCAATTCTGTTCAATGTATATTTTCAATATAAAACAAAAATAACCTAATTTCTTATTTCTAGATGCAAAATGCCTTCTCAGTTGCTTAGAAATTGCAGCCTGTCCATACAAGCTTAAAGATCAACTTTACCTTCTCTTTTCTAAATTCCAGCTTCCCTATTTCGCAATGTACCATTAATGTACTTCTGTTGCAGAAAGGAAAACGATTTCTATGTATTTTAAGGCAGGCGCTAACCTCAGCTTTCATCTTGTTCCATAGAAAAGTTCATGACTTCTTGGTATGTAGATTTAGGTAATTAACCACTTCAATACAGGGCACTTAGACACCTTCCTGCCCAGACCAATTTTCAGCTTTCAGCGCTGTCGCAGTTTGAATGACAATTGCGCGGTCATACAACACTGTACCCAAACTAAATTTTTATAATTTTGTTCCCACAAATAGAGCTTTCTTTTGGTGGTATTTGATCACCTCTGTGGTTTTTATTTTTTGCTAAACAAATAAAAAAAGACTGAAAATCTTGAAAAAAATAAAAGTTTTGCTTTTGTTTCTGTTAAAAAAAATAGTAAATAAGTTTTCTCTTTCACTGATGGGCACTGATAAGGCGGCACTGACAGGCACTGATACGGCAGCACCGATGAGGTGGCACCAATGAGCGGGCACTGACGATGGGCACTGATATGAGGCACTGATGGGCACTGGTAGGCGGCACTGATGGGTGGCACTCATATGCAGCACTGATGGGCATTGATAGGCGGCACTGATGGGCACTGATGGGTGGCACTGGTTGGCACTGGTTGGCACTGATGGGCACTGATAGGCGACACTGATGGGCAATGAAAGGCGGCACTTCTGGGCACTGATAGGGTGGCGCTGATAGGCGGCACTGCTGGACACTGATGGCCACTGATAGGCGGCACTTCTGGGCACTGATGGGCACTGATACATGGCACTGATGGGCACTGATACGCGGCACTGATATGAGGCACTGATGGGCATCCCTGGTGGCACTGGCAGTGGTAGGCATTGAAGTGGGCACTGATTGGCAGCTGCCTGGGCACAGATTGGCAGCTGCCTGGGCACACAGTGGCATTTCCCTGGGGGTCTAGGGGCATACCTGGTGGTCCAGTGTGGATCGCTTCCCTGGTGGTCCTGAGCGGCTTCCCTGGTGGTCCTGGGTAGGATCCGAGGGGGGGCTGTGCTGATAAACAATCAGCACAGACCCCCCTGTCAGGAGAGCAGCCGATCGGCTCTCCTCTACTCGCGTCTGTCAGACGTG
Source organism: Lithobates septentrionalis (assembly GCA_037952835.1). Taxonomy (NCBI): domain Eukaryota; kingdom Metazoa; phylum Chordata; class Amphibia; order Anura; family Ranidae; genus Lithobates; species Lithobates septentrionalis. The sequence goes on from JBBDGP010000995.1 coordinate 745,560, forward strand.
AGTGAGGAAAAGCCGATCACCGGCTCTTTCTATTTACATCGTGATCAGCCGTGATTGGACACGGCTGATCACATGGTAAAGAGTCTCCGTCGGAGACTCTTTACCTAGATCGGTGTTGCAGGGTGTCAGACTGACACCCCACAACAACGATCGCCGCGATGCATGCCCCCGGGGGCGCGCAGCGGCTCGATATTCCTGATCACGTCATATGACGTCCGGTCAGGAATATCAAACAACTTTGCCGCCGTCATTTGGTAATAGGGCGGGCGGCAAGTGGTTAAAACTGTTAAGACACAGGAAGTAATTCACCAGATAACCTCATTATAACACCCTGCACCTGACCCCCCCACAGGAGATTGCTCCCACCCACCTCTATATTCACATGCAGGCAGTAGTGTTGAAAACAGAAATGAATGTATAAGAACCAGTGCGCAAAAACCACAATGTGAACAAGAAACTTTGAAACTGATGGTAAAATACCCGATAGAGAGCTGCCAACATAGATAGGTCCACTCAGTTCCCCCAGGATAGAAAATTAGATAGAGATATGTGGCGCTACTCCATCAATCAGTAACAAATAAATAATCCGAAATCGCAGCTATAATGAACTAAGATGTAGGATGAAGTTGGCAAAGTGGGCTCAACCTCATATATTCAATGCCAGAAAAAATATTTAAAACCTAGGAATAAATATCACCATACAGGAGTTGATCAAAGAAAAAATCAGTTCTGCAATGTAAAAAAATTTTTTTTAAACAAAATGTGAATACCAGCAATTAAAATGCTCAAAACTATATATAAATTGTCTCAGTGCTCAATAAAATAAATATAAGTTATATCAGCCACCCCTCATCAAGTGACAATAATACAGTGAACCTGTGAATATAATGAGCTGACTTCCCAGACTGGATAAACACCGAAAAAATCATAAACAAATAGTAACCAATGTCTCACAGGCAACAGCTGGAGATCAAATCATTTCTAGTGCTAATGTCAAAATAAGTAAATCTTCGACGTGAGCTAAAAAGTGGATGTAATAAACCGACATAAAGTGCAAAAAAATTCCTAAAGTCAGCAAAAATTTCCATATAATCCACAATATAAAAATGAATTCCAACACAGTAGTGTTGAAAACAGAGTTGTGTCCCTGGAAGTCTGTAAAGCTCACCATACACTATATAATCCGATTCTACAATCTCCTTTATATCTATCATCAACAATGTAGTGCAAGTGCCTGCCTGACAGGATACAGAGTGATTGGATAGATAGGTGTGTCCTCCTATTATATAGCTTTGGTAAATCTAAAGGAGATTGTACATTTCGACAGTAAGATATGTTACATGATGGCAGCGCCTGAAGTTTAAAAGAAGTGGGTGGTAGTTCTCACTTTGGTCAAAATAAAGACATGCATGTTTAGTTGCTTTGCAGTACATCGTTTTAATATCTCTGGTAAAGAAGAAAAAAAATAACCACATAGGGCTTCATAAGTCCTCCCTCCCACTTCAGAAACTAACAAGGCACCCATGTACCCGACCTTTAACTATATACAGAAAATGGCCTATACCTTAAAGTGGGGTTCCACCCAAAAAAAATAAAATACATGAAAAATTAAAAAAAAAAATACAAAAAAACATTTGGATAATTTTTTTTTTTTACTTACCTCTAAATGCCTGTTGCTAGGTGGTCCCTCGTAGTCTGCCTCTTCCAGTGCCTGCGCTGGTGACATCACTTCCCCCTCGGCACAGGAAGGGCTCAGCTCTGCTACCTCCCTCCTGTCAATCATCTGGGACCCATTACAGGTCCCATGTGACTGAGCGGCCAATCACGGCGCACGGCGCCGCTCGCGCATGTGCAGTGGGTGCCAGGCTGTGAAGCCACAGCCCGGCGCCAGGGCCGGACTGGGTATGAAAACCAGCCCTGGAAAAAATGTCATACCAGCCCATAACATTATTATACCAGCCCAACAGCATAACGTCATTATTTTCTTGTTCATAAAATGGAAAACCATGCATTTTAAAGCACATTTAAAGAGTGCATTATATATAGATAAGACACATATAAAAGCACATAGGGCTTTATATATATATATATACACTGCTGTGCGTTCGCTGCTTACACAGTGCTGTGCTAGGAAATCAAATAAATCGCTTCCCTAACACTGACCCGCCTCTCAGCCAATCAGGTGCACTGGGTCTGGTTACCTGTCACCTGATTGGCTGAAGCGACAGGCGCTGTGATTGGATGCCTATCGGAGGGTGCGTGGAGCAACGCGCTGACCTGAGATAGGTAATTTCCGGGCGGGGGGGACACTGGCAGGATTTGACGGGCAAACTGGTGGCAATTGATGGGGCAAACTGGCGGCAATTGATGGTTACAGTGGCTGCGTTTGATGGCATAGTGGCTGCGTTTGATGGGCACAGTGGCTGCGTTTGATAGGCACAGTGGCAGCGTTTAATGGGCACAGTGGTGGCGCTTGATGGGCACAGTGGTGGCGCTTGATGGCACAGTGGTTGTGTTTAATGGGCACAGTGGCTGCAATTGATGGGTACAGTGGCTGCGTTTGATGGCACAGTGGCTGTGTTTGATGGGCACAGTGGCGGGAATTTATGGGCACAGTGGCTGCGTTTAATGGGCACAGTGGTGGCAATTTATGGGTACAGTGGCTGCGTTTGATGGGCACAGTGGCTGTGTTTGATGGGCACAGTGGTGGGAATTTATGGGCACAGTGGCTGCGTTTAATGGGCACAGTGGTGGCAATTTATTTGTACAGTGGCTGCGCTTGATGGCACAGTGGCTGTGTTTAATGGGCACAGTGGCTGCAATTGATGGGTACAGTGGCTGCGTTTGATGGCACAGTGGCTGTGTTTGATGGGCACAGTTGCGGGAATTTATGGGCACAGTGGCTGCGTTTAATGGGCACAGTGGTGGCAATTTATGGGTACAGTGGCTGCGTTTGATGGGCACAGTGGCTGTGTTTAATGGGCACAGTGGTGGCAATTTATGGGTACAGTGGCTGGGCTTGATGGCACAGTGGCTGCGTTTAATGGGCACAGTGGCTGTAATCGATGGGTACAGTGGCTGCGTTTGATGGTACAGTGGCTGGAATTTATGGGCACAGTGGCTGTAATTGATGGGTACAACAGTTCTTGATGATAAAAGATAAAAATGAATATCCCTTGCCTGCATGTAACAATATTATGGACCCCATTGCCTGGTTTGGACACACCTCAGTCACCTGGTTTTGTCACTTGACACGTCCATCTATAGCCAAAACGTTTTTTTAGTTTTGGGTAAAATAGCAATGGTTTGAAACGCTTCTCAGGTTTTATTGAAGTTGAAGGCCCAATTAGAAAGATTTCTTCACTTCCTGTCAGGTAAAAAATTGTCCCTAGAATAGGAAGTGATGACAAATTTCTCAGAGCTCGACCAGAAATAAAAATGTTGAATTTTTTTTTTTTAATGTAGAGCAATCAGAGCCTCCGTCAGTATTTATTGTTGTCCATTCCCCTGCTGCAGATTTTCCTTTAGTTCCTGTCTCATAAAAGGTTGCCCCAGAACAGAAAGGGGAATCTCTTGAATACAGGCTTAGATCGCGGTAGAACCTGACAGGGGTACTCACCTTTCCTTATTATATCCAAAAATAAATAAAACGTTTAGAGTATAGATACACTTCAAATTCTGATGATTGTGCTCTCCTACATACTCCTGACCACCGCACATTGTAAGCAGCTGTGCTGTAAACTATATAGTCTTGACCACAGCAACGTCTACATTTCTTTTCTGACCGTCATAATTATTTGTTTCATTTCATGATTACTTAAAAAAAAAAAAAAAGTGTAGTCAGAGTAAAAATAGTTCTTACTGGATTTCCTTTAATGAGAAAAAGACAGTGAAACTGACAAGATGCCCAAATGAATAAAATTTTTGAGAGAGAGAGAGAGAACGAGAGAGAGAGAGAGAGAGAGAGAACGAGAGAGAGAGAGAGAGAGAACGAGAGAGAGAGAGAGAGAGAACGGGAGAGAGAGAGATTGTACCTTAATTCTTGTGCTGCAGCTGCACGGCCGGCCACTTCTATTCTCCTCGTGCAGATTAGTGGGCTTCGATCCCCCGCATCGCTGGACCCTGGGACAGGTAAGTGTCCAATTAAAAGTCAGCAGCTGCAGTATTTGTAGCTGCTGACTTTTAATTTTTTTTTTTTTTTTTACTGGACCTCGGGTGGAACTCCTCTTTAAACTAACCCCAAATCCAAGTAGACATACTAACAGTTGACCTTATCAGTCCAGGTCACATGAGCTACCAAAACTGGTAGTTAAGAGCCTCCTGCCAATGCTGGGAAAAACCAAGAACTGTAATACAAATAAAACAAAAATCCCCACCAAAAAAGAAAAGAAGCTGGGAAAGGGGGGAGGGGTGGTAGCAAGGAGGAGCTAATTATCAACAATGATTTCTCAGCTGGGGAGGAGGATTACCAACCTTATATGAGTGCATGCCATGCATCTGACAGATATGGCATCCAAATACTGGTGCAGTTCTTAATAGGTCAGGAGGTACCTGAGCATATGGCAGAAAAGGTAGGGCTTGCAGGATTCTTAGATAGCTGTAGCAGTTGAGTCACCCCTCCAAGAGTTCAGCAGACCCCAAAAGATCTACCCTGGGTCATGGAGCTATCATATCAGAGAAAAGTTTGCAAGTAAATCCTAATTCCGAGGCTCCATGGACCTTGTCAGCAGAAAATGATTGATTTTAGTCCAGAAGGGGTGTGTGGAGGCTAAATAAACCTTGGGTTCTTTACAATCAGGATAAAGTTAGTTCCACCAAAGGCAAGCATATAATAACAAGGATCAGAAGTAATCATGCTGTATGACTTAAGGCACCGAATGAGATAACAATAAGATGTTGGCTAGCTTATGGGAGGCCATCGAGCCAGGCACATGCAACAGATGGCATCTAAAATAAATGTAATGGTATCTTCATGTCCTACACATAGCTTGCTCGGGTATAACATACATATTGCTTCTTTTTCCTAGCTGTCTGTAGGACCAAATCACAAAAAAGCAGAACAAGGATGGTCTCAGTGGAGCTCCAGAGGGTCTGGCACCTGTCAGGACCTTGTGACCCCTCTATACAACATGTGTCACTCACCCCTAAAAAAAACATCTTTTCTCACATTTTTTGGTGGATTTTGTTTTTTGATTTTTTTCAGACAATAAGAAAAAAATAGAGACAAAATAGCAACTTTTAACACTGGGTACAAGATTGTGTTGCTTAAAGTAATTAGAGTTACTTACTGTTCTTCTACACTATTTTTCCTAGTGTCTGAAAATCTCAGATATTAACAAAAATATATGAAAAGGGGAAAGAATATACAGTATTTTTATTTTTACATTTTTTGTTTTATTACTTTTTTCAAACACACCCATTCATGTAGTACACTGATTGGAGTCAGTACATTGATATGAGTCATCAAAATACTTAATTCACCTTCTCGTTCAGAATTTATTGGAGGGTTTTATTATGGGAGAAGCCAAAGAAGTGATGGGGACAAAGAAAGCTTTTTCTAGTGGTAGTGAGAGACAGAGAGTAGTAAGTGTGTGTGTGGGGGGGAGCGGGGGTAGGTACAGTGGTCAAATTCCATGAAAATTTGCAATTAGCAATTTTGCAGTGAAATAAAATTTTAAAAAATTTCAAGCCCATCCCTACTATTTTTCACATTCAGTTGTTTTCCTGTCTAATACGCCAATTGAAGAGTAGTTTAGAAAAACTCAGGTAAATCTGTCATCCTTCTTAATTGAACAGAATTTGCCTGTTTCATGAAATCTGTCTGAATACTAGGTATGTTATTTGGTATTATTTACAAAAAAAAGTTGCAGAATTGCTCTCTTAATTTCATGGTTCCTCATACTATAAAGAATTGGATTAATAAATGGTGTCAGGACAGTATACAAAAGATATTTCACTGTCTTGCCTTGAAATGTTTCATTCCCAACTGGAAAGGTATATATGGTGATCTGAGTCACAAAGAAGATCAAGATGGTGGCAAGGTGGGCACTACACGTAGAGAAGGCTTTCCATCGACCAGCAATAGATGTCATTTTAAAAATTGAAACTAAAATACATAAATAGGAAGCAGTAACAAATATAAATGGTAGAAACATGAAAGGGATGCCAAATACAAAGTCCTCTGTCTCTACGGTTGATGTGTCTGATGAAGCAATGGCTAAGATCGGGACAAAGTCGCAGTAGAAATGTTCAATAATGTTGGAACCACAAAATTTTACCTGTAACAGAAAAGCTATTTCAGTTTGAAGAAGGAGAAAACAAATTGCCCAAGGCCAGTAGACAAGGTGGCAGCAAAGTTTTTGATTCATGATGGAAGGGTAACGCAATGGGTGGCAAATGGCCAAATAGCGGTCAAAAGCCATTACAGTAAGAATCAAAGACTGAGTGTATGTCGAAGCAAGGTAAACATAATACTGAATTAAGCAACCTGTGGTGGAAATAGGAGATCCTTCTTTCAGTATGACATGCAACATTTTCGGCATAATATTGGTGGTGAAAAGGACATCTGCCAAGGAAAGGTTTCGCAGAAAGATGTACATGGGCACATTGAGATGATGGCATGCTGACACTAATAAGATGATGAAGACGTTGCCAAATAATATAAGGATGTAGGTGATCAATAACAGAACGAAAAGCAGGATCTTCAGGTCTGAGATACTCCTAAAACCAACCATGAAAAACTCTGTAACAGTTGTTCCATTGTCGCACATGTTTAAAGATGCCTAAAAAAATTATGAGAAAATGATTAATGCTATACCATATTATACATTCTAAGTAGCCATATTTACAAATTGTATAAAACAGATCTAATTTGTTTAAAGTTTGCTATAGACATGGTCAAACACACACGTGCACGTGTGTGTGTGTGTATGTGTATGTGTGTGCACTGCATACCTGTACATCATGGAAGATTCACCCCCAAGTTTCTTTCCTCCAGCACTGATAGCTGTTGCTTCTCTGTTGACTGCCAATGCCATTTTCCCCACAGTTGCTGGTAGAGGGCCAGTAATGTACACTGCATTGTGTAGACAGTGCAAACAAAAAAGTTCTGTTTTAAATGATCACTGTCACTACATGCCTCCTCTATAGTGAATAAATTTCAGGAATTGGGCTATAAAGTCTATAAGGTCCAGATCAGATGGTATAAAATCCTAACGGCCCTGCATAAAATGTTCTCACATAGATTGGACATCTGCTGGTGCTGCAGTGAAGAAGCAGGTAAACTTTTTCACATACCCTGATCCTGCGGTAAGCTTAGAAGTTTCTGGTCCTAGGTGAGGGGCTTATTTAAATGATTAGCAGATTTCAACCTAGGGAACGACCCAGCACATTACCTGCTACACCTATTCCACCTCAGCAGACACAGATATAGGAAAATTATGATGATTCAATGTCCCATATATCCCTTTGGATCTCTAGGGTTGCTGTGGTACATCATATGGAAAACATTACTGCTACTCTGAAAGGGAAGGAAGAAAAGTTCAGGCACACTTGGTCCTACTGGACGATGCTCATTGTTCACTTGTTCTCGGGAATATGAAACGATGTTAGTTAATGAAGGATAATGCCTTTGGACCTCATTCCATCTGTCTCCTATGGGACACCGCGAAGTGACAGTGACACACCTGTGGGCAGGCCAAGGAGTTGGTACCAAATGAGGAAGAATGGCAAACAGGAACCAAAGAAAGTGGCACAATTATTACTTGGTTACGTTGTAGGTAGGCAAACAAGTGGAGTACAGAGCCAAAGTACTTAACTTCACAGTTCTACAAAATATAATACCAGGAGCACAATATCACAAGAACACAGTTGCGAGAATTACTGTTTTATCTCTGGAGTTAGTCCCTTTTTAATGCATGCCAATATTCTGTTGGCTTTGCTTGCAGCAGCTTGGCATTGCTTGCCATTGCTGAGCCTGTCATCTACAAAGACCCCCAGGTCCTTTTCCATCCTAGATTGCCCCAGAGGTTCTTCCCCTAGCGAGTAGATTGCATTCATTTTTTTGGCACCCAAATGCAATATTTTACATTTTTCAACATTAAACTTCATTTGCCATGTAGTTGCCCAATTAACACCATGCCTAGTACCCTGCACCCTGAGGAGGAATGTCAGCCCTCCCTGTCTCTGGGGGTCACCACCAGGCCTCCGGAGGTCGGGGAGAGCGCTACACTACATACACGTAAAATAGTTCGTGCAGCACTTTGCAAACTAAAGGCAGACAGTACATTTACAATAAAAGAGTTAGGAGGCCCCAGCTCATGAGATCTTACCATATACATGGGAGAGGCAAGTAAGGCCAGAGGGTAATAACTGTGGGAGTAGCTAATAAAGAAGGTAGCAATAAAGGTTTTAGTTTGAGACAGGAAAGGTTTCACTGAAAAGATGATTTTTTTAGCTATTGCATAAAGGTAGACAGCCAAAGAGCTTGGGGAAGGGAGTTCCAGAGAATGAATGAGGCTCTGGAGAGGTCTTAGAAGTGAGCATGGGAGAATGTGACAAAGAGCTAGAGAGCAGGAGGACTTATGCCGCGTACACACGGTCGGACCTTTCGTCTACAAAAGTCCGACGGACGCCGACGGACTAAAGCTGGCTGACAATCCGATCGTGTGTGGGCTTCCCCAGGCTTTCAGCGGACTTTTCCAGCCTCAAATCTGACGGACTTTAGATTTGAAACATGCTTCAAATCTTTACGTCGTAACTACGCCGGACCCAGAAATCCGCTCGTCTGTGTGCTAGTCCGACGGACAAAAACCCACGCTAGGGCAGCTATTGGCTACTGGCTATCAACTTCCTTATTTTAGTCCAGTGTACGTCATCACGTACGAATCCGTCGGACTTTTGTGGGATCGTATGTAGGCAAGTCCGTTCGTAAGAAAGTCTGCCACAAGTCCGCCGCAAGTCCGCCAAAAGTCCGCCAAAAGTCAGTCGAAAGTCTGTCGGACAGGCTGTCGGACTTTTGTAGACGAAAAGTCCGACTGTGTGTACGCCCCATTAGGAGGAGTGAAGAGAATGAGCTGGGTGATATTTTGAAAAAAGGTTCATGTTGTAGCGTGGAGTAGTGCTGTGGGTGATGTTTTTATATTGTTGTTAGTTTTTTTAATTTTTTTACTATTGGCGTAACGGATATAAAACAGTAATATAAGATATATTTATATGAAGTTCACAGTAAGAATATTATGGGCTTGTGATATTCACATTGCTTTTCTATACAATTTTACTGTGACACTATAACATTCATTCAAGATAAATGTTTTCTGTCTCACCTTTTTTAGATAGCACTTCCTATTCATAAATAACCAAGTAAAGATGTATGCTGGAAAATAATAAAAATAAAAAAACATGAGACATCATTAAATATTATATCGTACAAACAAACTACTACAGAGTTAAATTTTCAGCAGACTGGAAGTAAGGAAAAATCTGCAATAGGATCACAGATAACAATAAACAAGGTAACAATTAAAAATATAATTAAAAAAAAACTGATATAGGATCCAGCCTTCTTCTGCTCCAGTGAAAAGGTATTTTTATTTGCTTTCAGTGTTGGAGACTTCCTGCTGCCCACACCACTAAACTCCACCCCTGCTGTAAAATTGTCCCCCAGAGTCGATAGGGACACTTTTAAAATTGTCAATCTCTGTGGTCCTCTGCAGCTCCCACTGGTTCCATGTCACATCTGTATACTGTAATTAACTGAGAGCAAAGGAAGGAACCAGTGAAAGTTGCAGGGGACCCAGAAGTTCAACACTCATGGAAGTGTCCCAGTTGACTAAAGGGGATGATTTGACAGCATCCAGGCGGAGTTCAGCAGTTTATTAGTGTTTCCTCTTTCATCTATTTTTTAAACTGTATGCTTTTTTAATGTTATCTACCGGTATATAAGTGACTTCAGAGAAAACTTCTTTGCAAGTATGATTTAACAATGTAGTTGTCTCAACTGTACTGAGAGACTGTGTCTCTCAGTACAGTCTCAAGAGCATTGAGGAGATTCCAGGAGACAGGCAGTTACTCTAGGAGAGCTGGACAGGGCCATAGAAGGTCCTTAACCCATCAGCAGGACCGGTATCTGCTCCTTTGTGCAAGGAGGAACAGGATGAGCATGGCCAGAGCTCTACAAAATGACCTCCAATGAATGTCTCTGACCAAACAACCACACACAGACTTCATGAGGGTGGCCTGAGGACCCGTCGTCCTCTAGTGGGCCCTGTGCTCACTGCCCGGCACTGCCCAGCTCAATTGGCATTTGCAATTGAACACCAGAAATTGGCAGGTCCACCACTGGCGCCCTGTGCTTTTCACAGATGAGAGCAGGTTCACCCTAAGCACATGTGACAGATGTGAAAGGGTCTTGAGAAGCTGTGGAGAACATTATGCTACCTGTAACATTGTTCAGTATGACCGGTTTGGTGGTGGATCAGTGATGCTTTGGGGAGGCATATCCATGGAGGGACACACAGACCTCTACAGGCTACACAATGGCACCCTGCCTGCCATTAGGTATCGGGATGAAATCCTTGGACCCATTGTCAGACTCTACGTTGGTGCAGTGGGTCCTGGGTTCCTCCTGGTGCATGACAATGCCCAGCCTCCTGTGGCGAGAGTATGCAGCCGGTTTCTGAAGGATGAAGGAATTGAAACCATTTAATGGCCCCCATGCTCGCCTGACCTAAATCCAATAGAACACCTCTGGGACAATATGCTTCAGTCCATCCGACGCCGTCAGGCTGCCCCTCAGTCTGTTCAAGGGCTCAGTGATGCCCTGGTCTAGATTTGGGAGGAAATACCCCAGGACACCATCCATCGTCCCATTAGGAGCCTGCCCCGACGTTGTCAGGCATGCATAAAGCATCCCAAATAGTTTGACCAAACAAAAGGGGCTTAATCTTAAACAAGATAAGCTTAAAGAAGAGAGGACTTTCGAGGTGCATATATGTTCATTAAAATCGATCAATGAATTTGCAAACTTTTACTTTTTGTTTGTACTTTTTGTTTTAAAACAATATGTTTTTATTTTATGTCTATTAAAATCACATACAGTTTATTGTTAAAAAATTTGAATCATATCTATTTTTGTTCATATCTCTTTGATAAGCCTCCAGCAAGTTGTATGAAATCTGGGTAAAGGCATAAGGAAATGTATAGTTTGTTAGCAAAAAAAAGGGACATGACTCTCAATTTTTTTTTTATACGTATAAAATAAACTTGGTTTTTAAATTAAAAAAAACATGTTTGCAAATTCGTTGATCGAATTAAATGATTATATATGCACCTTAAAAGTCCTCTCTTCATTAAGCTTTTCTTGTTTAAGGTCAAGTCCCTGTTGTTTGTTAAATGTAGGGTATCAAAAGGCATTTTATCACTTACTTGAATATACCGTATTTAGATTATGATTGTTTCAATTGAGGTTCCAGACATTTTTGCTTAGATTTAAAAATGAATTGGCAAAAAGGAAGCTGTAATTTATTTAATCATGTTGGCTTGTGATCAATTGGAGTAAATCAGAATGGTGTGATTTTTGGTGGCTTGAACATTGGCAGCTGTTTTGCAAACCTTTATAATCCTGTAGAGAAGTACATTCCCTCCTTCTTTTTTTTAATTGACACATCTGACATGTTGTAAGCAGTCTTCTGGGGACCAATTATGAGCCAAGCAGTTCCAACTGACAAATACATATATATGTAAACATTTTATTGTATAATGCAACATCTGGTGCTACACAAATATTTTGACCCTTGGGAAAAATTATAGAGGTTTAAAGAAAATCTGTTACCATATTGACTTAATTTTACAACTATATTTTATCTGTCAGTTTTAATAAGGTGACAATGGCCTACCATCACATATCAATGAAGTCAAAGACCATGGTCTGAACTTCCTGTCAGTTTGTCTTGCCTTCCTGTTTTACTTTAAATTCTATGTATGGTGATCATTTACTGACACACGATTTCTACGCAATTTAATATTTGTCAGGGTTTTTCTGAGCTAGTGTTTTATTTATAGTGTGATATTTTAGTGCTGCTACTTAAATAATAAATCAAAAAAATATGTGACGTTAATATTAGTGTACCAACCAATAATCAATTCCACAGTAGCGCAACCACTGCTACTATGCAGTGAACAATAATATATTTTCCAGCGATATAATCAAAACGTGAAAATAATACAAAATATCAAAAAATTTCAAAATCATACAAATAAGTTCATACAACTGTCAAAATAACGGTGTATAAATAAAAATTTTAAAGATTTATACACCATTATTTTGACAGTTGTATGCGCTTATTTGTATGATTTTGAAATGTTTTAATATTTTGTATAATTTTCACTTTTGATTATATCACTTGCAGATATATTATTGTTCACTGCATAGTAGCAGTGGTTGCGCTACTTTGGAATTGATTATTGGTTGGTACACTAATGCCGCGTACACACGAGCGGACTTTACGGCAGACTTTGCCCGGCGGACGGGATTTCGTCGGACAATTCGAAGTGTGTGGGCTCCAGCGGACTTTGTTTTCTCAAAAGTTGGACGGACTTAGATTTGAAACATGTTTTAAATCAATCCGTCGAAATCGAGTCCGGCCGAAAAGTCCGCTCGTCTGTATGCTAGTTCGACAGACAAAAAGCCACGCTAGGGCAGCTATTGGCTACTGGCTATGAACTTCCTTGTTTTAGTCCGGTCGTATGTCATCACGTACGAATTCGATGGACTTTGGTGGATTGTGTGTAGGCAAGTCCGTTCATTCAGAAAGTCCGTCATAAAGTCCGTCGAAAAGTCCGCCGGGCAAAGTCTGCCATAAAGTCCGACCGTGTGTACGCGGCATTAGACCCCTTTCACACTGGAGGCATTTTTCAGACGCTTTAGCACTAAAAATAGCACCTGTAAAGCGCCTGAAAAATGCCTCATCTGCAATCCCAGTGTGAAAGTCCGAGTGCTTTCACACTGGGACGCTGCGCTGGCAAGACGTCAAAAAAAGTCCTGCAAGCAACTTCTTTGAGGCGCTTTAGGAGCGGTGTATACAGTCATTTAGAAACTCAATTGCAATCAAGGACATGGCCAACTCTATGGATAATAGATTATAGTTATACAGTACTGAAACAAAGCCTGAATAAGAGAAATACACTTTAATTGAAATGACAGTTCTCAAATAACAAATGCAAATAACAACCAAAAATAACACAATCAATAATTGTGCCTGTGATTTTGCGCAAACCTAAATACTTAATCAAACATAAATGTGAATAATAATAGAATCAAATAGATCAAATAGTCCATAAAGTGAAAAATCCGTGACTGTAGTGCAAATCAATACGGTGAGTACAATGAGTGAATATTCTATACAGTGATAAAACAAAAGTGTCAGAGTGCGTTGATAGTAGATCTCGTGACTTTCGTGGTATTGGATACCCACTAGGGGCTCCCAGAACTCTCACCTTACTGACATTAATGAAATGCCTTTATGTATCCATTCGGGGCTGCGCTTGTTCCAGTCCCAGCGGTGTAGTTGTTCTGGTGCGTCTTATGGGGAGATGGCGTCCTCTCCGGTGAATAGACTCCACATAAGGGGGGTAATCAGAAAGGAGGATACTCCAATAGGGTAATAACGTTAAAACCGAAGTTTTATTTAAAAATATCTGCTTACAATTAAGTAGCGTTGGGTCAGCAATTCAAACAGTATGTTTACAATCCCCGCTACGTCACTTCCGGTCCGCGCTGTTGTGTATCCGGTTACGTCCGTTGCGTCCTACGCGTTACGTCATATCACATGACTTCCTCAGGCCCTGAGGAAGTCATGTGATATGACGTAACGCGTAGGACGCAACGGACGTAACCGGATACACAACAGCGCGGACCGGAAGTGACGTAGCGGGGATTGTAAACATACTGTTTGAATTGCTGACCCAACGCTACTTAATTGTAAGCAGATATTTTTAAATAAAACTTCGGTTTTAACGTTATTACCCTATTGGAGTATCCTCCTTTCTGATTACCCCCCTTATGTGGAGTCTATTCACCGGAGAGGACGCCATCTCCCCATAAGACGCACCAGAACAACTACACCGCTGGGACTGGAACAAGCGCAGCCCCGAATGGATACATAAAGGCATTTCATTAATGTCAGTAAGGTGAGAGTTCTGGGAGCCCCTAGTGGGTATCCAATACCACGAAAGTCACGAGATCTACTATCAACGCACTCTGACACTTTTGTTTTATCACTGTATAGAATATTCACTCATTGTATACTCACCGTATTGATTTGCACTACAGTCACGGATTTTTCACTTTATGGACTATTTGATCTATTTGATTCTATTATTATTCACATTTATGTTTGATTAAGTATTTAGGTTTGCGCAAAATCACAGGCACAATTATTGATTGTGTTATTTTTGGATCTAAGTTAGTGAGTGGTGTACACTTTTTTGATTTCTGCGGCATTCCACACAACATTCAACATTCACTTTAGTAGCGCAGAAGTCCATTCTAGATTACTCAAATAACAACCAGTTTTTTAACTGGAAAAGACAAAATCTCATTATCTAACAGCAAAAAAATTACACTATTTGCATATACAAATGTCCTTGCATAGTGTAAGCTTTAAGAATGCCAACCAACTAAATCGTGCAACAATAATGATTAACAAGGGAATGTTTCTGGAACCTTTTTAGAAATTATTTAAAAACTAAGAGAGGTCAAATGGAAGTGAACTAAATATTTTTTACTATTATATAAAACAAAATAGTTTATACCTTTGAGGGACACTCTTGGAAAATAATAACTATAAGTGTTTATATGCTTGCAATTTATTTATGCCTATATAGGACATAATCCACCACTGTGAGTGCAGGCCAGGGAAGGAGCTCATCTCGGCTCCAAACAACTATTGAGGAAAGGATGGATCCCATGAAGCGGCACATCAATGCAGACGCATTGGTATTGATTGAATGAGCTCTCGCCAGGCCATGCCCCCAACACGTTTCAATCCACCCCTTAGAGCTTAATCATGGGGATAGAGATTCCAAGCAGAGTCGGAGGTTAACAGTTTTCCGCTGTTTGTACAGAGAGGAACTGCTTGTGGAGTGTTTCTAATGTTCTGATTTGGTCTACCAGGCTTTGAATATTTTTCTACCTTTCCTTTTTGTGTTTTGATTCCATCCTGATCAGTTCTCCCCTAATTGTGCATTTGTGTGCCTCCCAGACTACAAGTGGGTCTGCCTCCAGTGTGGTGTTCTGTCTAAAAAAATTCTGTCAGAGCTGAGGTGAGTTTGGGGAGAAGTGATGGGTCAGTCAGCAGTGAAGCATTAAGTCTCCAAGTCGGTTACCTATGAGGGGAGTCATCAAGTCCAGTGTTAAAGAGATAGGGAAGGGGTCGTAAAACGACTGAATACCTATGTGTACCATTTTCACTCTTGGGAGGTCTCTTTGGGACATAAACAGGTAGTCTAGACATGCATATTTGGAATGCTGGGTAGAGAAGTATGTAAAATCCCGTCCCTCAGGATTAAGAGAGCGCCAGGTGTCAATCAGCTGTAGGGTCTGTAAGAGGGATTTAATACCCTTAAAGCGGAGCGTCGCCGAAAAATTTTTTTTAAAAAGTCAGCAGCTACAAATACTGCAGCTGCTGACTTTTAAAACATGGACACTTACCTGTCCAGGGCGCCCGCGATGTCGGCACCCGAGGCCGAAGCGTCTCTCCGTCCTCGGGTGCTGCCGCCTCCATCTTCGGTAAGGGAATCAGGAAGTGAAGCCGTGCGGCTTCACTTCCCGGTTCCCTACTGCGCATGCGTGAGTCGCGCACCGCAATATGGATGGTCCCTGCTGCCTCTGGGACCCGTGTGTTTCCCAGCAGGCAGCGGGGAGGGAGCAGGAAGTGGCGTAAATAACCGCAGATTCTGCGGCTATCTATGCCGGAAGTGGGTACAGATACCTGTAATATACAGGTATCTGTACCCCCCTCCCCCCTGAAAGGTGCCAACTGTGTCACCGGAGGGGGGGAGGAATCTGATGAGTGGAAGTTCCACTTTTGGGTGGAACTCCACTTTAAGTATTCTGTACGTTATACAGTTTACCATTAGAGGTGTCGGTCAGTGGGTTACCTCCCACGATCATATGTAAAGCCCTGCAAATCCTGTATTATTTGTTGGCAGAATGTAATGTGAGCCTTGTTGGGGAAGTACACATTCGCCAATGTCACAGGCGAGCCCCCATACGTCCCTTTCAGGAATACGAATCTTCCACCTGGGTCAGTTAGTTGTTCTGTTAGTTCGAAGGGTGCTTCTTTGTTCACCAATATTGTGGGCCCTTTGGACCTGGACTCAATGTTAGTGGCATGGTAGGCCTTTATAAAGTATGTGTCCGTAAGTTTTGGGATGTGGTGTGTTTTGAAATGTGTTTCCTGGAGGAACACTGTTGTGGAAAATTTTATGAAGATGTATATTAATGTATTGTCATAAGAGTCTCCCAGTGTCTGTTCTCTCGCAGCCCGCTCTAGAGAGCTGACTGGGGCAGACTGACGCTGGTTGAGACCTGTTAGGTAGTGGAAAAGTTCCTGTTGTTTGGAGAGAGGTGTTTGTGGAGAGAGGACATATCCGCCAGCTAAGGGCCCCTGTGCAATGCACAGAACAATCGTCTGGGGGGGGGGGGGGTGTTCGCTCTGCAAAGACATTATCGGTTTAGCGGTTGTTTGCTCTTGTCACACCGGTATGCCCGATCAACATATTTGAGGTGCCATGTTGTACACCTGCAGATAAGCTTCCATCAGCAGGAACGGTAGTCATTGGTTGTTGTATAAACTCATATCCTTGTTTGGTCATATCCTGTGAGGTCATATCCTGTGAAGGAAGCGATTGGCTGTTGGAGCCAGGGCTTCCTGTTTGTGATTGCTTTTGTTGTCTTTGAATAAAAGAGCCAGGACACTGCTCAGCAGGCAGTCTTGCTGGGATGAGAATGTAAGAAGGAGCTGATGTCTTTTTGTGGGGAATGGGGCACACACTAGAGGGCAGACATACGATCAAAAGGTAAGATGCATTTATATCATTAGACGAAATTGTTATTATTATTATTAGAAACAGGAGATTTGGCTGTGTGCTCTGTGTGCAGCCAAATTTCGCTGTTAGGATGGCGAGTCAGGTCCGTAGGAGTGAACAGAACCTCCTTCACAATCGGATCATTAAGATGTGTTGGGGAGTATCTACTTCGCGAAAAGAACTAATTTTTCGTCTTTTGAAATAACGCTGGAAGTTTGATCATATCTCTGGTGTGTGCCTGCATGTGTGTGTGTATGTGATTTGTATCTCGAATGTTTGTGTAAGGAGACTGTGTGCTGTGTGTATGTGTAAGTAACTGTATGTTGTGTAATAAGTATATGAGAAATAGAAATGTATGATTATTTGCAGCCTGCAATGTGTGTGTGACTGATGCTGTGTAACAAGTTTGTAATGCATGTGAGAAATGGATGAATTGTAATTATTACTTATGTATGGGACAAGTAGATTGCATGAGTTTTGTAGAGTTTTTAATTGTCTCAAGACACAGATGGTTAGTGGTTGTTTTGAGATGAAAAGAACATGCAAGCATCGCTGGTTGTATCTCTCAATATCTTGTTCCTGTGAAAGCTGATGTGAACTGAGTTTGAGAAGAGAGGGTATGTTTCAGCCGTGTGCTTGTATTTTTAGTGTGGTCTTTTTGTCATCGGCCATCTTGCTGTGGTCCAGATTTCATCTACCATGTGTTCCTAAGTTGTGCTTTTTCGTAACTTTAACACTTTTAAGTGTTCATTTAGTATCTCAAATGTGTAATTTTGTGGGAAGAGATTTTTGGTTTTGGCAGGAAAATGTTTTTTGTCTGCTATTTCCTTTTGTTGTTGTCTGCCATATGGCTACGGTCAGCCATTTTCAATTCCTTTGTGTGTGAACTTTGAAATGTTTATCCATCTTTGTATTGGATTTCAGTTTTGGCAGGAAAATGCGCCCTTTTGTTGTAGTCATCATGTGGATCGGCGGCCATTTTGAGGACCTGTGGGCCTTCCTACAGGGGAAGCTGCTCCAATTTCCTTTGTGTGTGTAGCCATGCGGTCTGGGCTGCCACCATTTCCTTTTAAGTGAATTCTATTTTTGTACTGTTTACATACTTTTCAAGGAAGCTATTGCGTTTTCTGTATTGAATTTTGGTTTTGAGTGAAATCTCTACTTTGCACTGAATTTCAATGGATAACAAGACTAGCTTTAAATGTGTGTTTTTGTATTTCTAGCCTTGTGTGTTTTTAAATATTTTGGAGTTCCTCAGAGGGCAATTCATTGTTTTGAGGCTTGTATTGCTTTAGCTGAGGTTTCTATTGTATAGCCTGCAATATATGAAACTAGTCTTACCCTCCCCTCCCTTTTCCTGTACATTGATATGTAAATAAACCAGTTTGAGGAGTTTTAGAGCTGGACATGCAACAGGAAGTGCTCCTCAGAATTTTATGTATCCACAGGAAGTTGGTGGGGGGGGGGGGGGGAGCTTGGGGTATCACACAAGCAAATGAGATTTGTGCTCGGAAGGACAATGGGAAAATATTGGCATTTGAAAGTGTTTTAAATTTAATTCCAGTTGTCTTTTGTTTTATACTGTAATACAGTTTTGGGTAGAGAGCAGACAGGAGGCATCCATATTATTGTTGTAACATCGAGGTACAGAGAGAAGCCGCAGTGTTTTGTAAAAGAAGTAGGCAAAAGTGCTCTGTGTAGATTCATCTGGCGACGCAGTGTACGGTCGTACAGCGCAATGCTCTTGTGTATGCATACACTGTGAGGGGTAGAGACATAATTCGGGGGGTTGATCTGTGGTTGTTGACGAATCATTTGGCATAGTTAATAGTTGGTTGTTAAAAGAGTGGTACTCTGTAGTTCTGTGCCAAAAGTGTTGTGACAACAAGCCATAGAGTTGATGCCTCATTTTGGGGTTTCTGGTTGAGTGACTAATAGTGGTAGTAGTCCGTCAATTCACCGTGTAAGAAGGCACCGGGTGGTGGTCTCCGAAATAGGTGCAAGGGTTTCCCTGGACGCAGGGGTAAGACGATAAGCCATTTCGAATCGCCATGGGCAATGGCAGTCCGTGCAAGGGAAGGAATGCGAGGCTTCCCACAGTCAAACGAATGCACAGAGCATGGAGTCTAGTTCTGAAGAAAAGGCCATTAAACCCCAGAAAGATTGACATATGTGGTCCAAGGATACTATTTTGGGTATCCCTCTGTAGTTGATGTAGTGCGACTGCGGCTTCAGAAATCTGTAATGTTAAGTGAGTTGATGGATGCGTAGTACACATTTGTGTGATTAAAAATACACAGGTCTGTTTTTGAACTTTGTGTGGCTGGTCCATGCAAAGATTTCGAAATGCTCTCGTGCTTTTCAAATTGTATTCTTTTTCTATCACTAAAAGAGTGAAGGCAGCATTCCATCTGGTTGTTTCTATTTTTTTCATTTTCGTTTTTGGGAACTATGAAATATCTCCCCCACATTTGTATCTAAATGTTTGTCCCATGTTTTAGTCTTCTCATTGTTTGTATGTAGTAACATGTTTGAACCTACCGCGACAACCCTCTTGCGTGTCGCGGCTGTTGTATTTTAGTAAAAAACGTGAAAGTAAGATTTACAGAGGGTTTAGTTATTATCGGTTTTGTAGAATGTCAGTGACAATTTACCAATGTACACAAATGTTGTATTGTTTACCATTCTTTGAAGGATAGAGTTAACCTTTGTTTATAAGTATCTTTTCAGGTCCAAAGAGTTTCTGAAAGTGTGTGTACAGGTGTATAAGAAGGTAAAAGTATCATAGGCTATTTCACTGTTTTGTTCTGCACCATTCTAAACCCTGCATGTCTTCCTCCAGTTCGTAATGAGGAGGGGATAAAAAGGGGGGATGATAGTGGTGAGAATGACAATTTTTCAAACCTATAATACTAACCTTTGTAATTCTAACCAAGTTTGTGCCAAGACTGTTTTTCTTTAATAGAATTTGAATCAGCAAGCAGCAGTCTGGTGAAAGAGGCTCCCATCCCAGATGCTAAGAACCTTTTTGTCACTGTTTCCAGGTATTACACCCCAGATGGTAAGCCACGCACAGGTTATGCAGTGACCACAGTCCCGATGTCTGGGTTATTGTAATATGAGGTTTGTTTGAAGGTCAACCAAAAACAGAGTTGTACTTTCCTCATTAGCTGTCACCTACATTCTCAACTGATGGGGTAGGTGCAATCACTGTAACATGAATTTCAAAAGGTCCACCACATGGTTCACGAGTCCCTCCTGGACCCTGACACAATAACTAGTTTACATTCTTCCCAACCAGGTGACTGGGTCATTGTAAAGAAGCTTGAGGGATGAGACCACGCCAGCCACTGCAAGAAGCGGATCAACCACAAAGAATAGAGGAGTATCTTCGTTTATTTATATTTTTTTTGTTTAATAAATTTTAGCAAGGGTAACGATGAAAAGCATCCCAACTAGCTAAGAAAGAGAACAGGACACATGGTCGGGTATTAGTGCCCCAGCGATGAAGGCGGTACATGCTATATGTGACGTTCATATTGGTGTGAGGAGTTTTGACAGACTAGTAA
The DNA here is from genome assembly GCA_037952835.1 of Lithobates septentrionalis. Lineage (NCBI taxonomy): Eukaryota > Metazoa > Chordata > Amphibia > Anura > Ranidae > Lithobates > Lithobates septentrionalis. The sequence goes on from JBBDGP010000995.1 coordinate 766,217, forward strand.
AATCAACAGACACTTGTCAATAGAACTTAACAAAACATTTCTAGAGGGTAAAATTAGTTATAATTTTAACAATAGCTCTGGTTCTTGCCAGCTTTAGTATCGGGATAACTAGGTAGCCCACAAGTGTGCTTCAACTGTAGTTTGGTATTAATGCGGATCTACAGCTTATAAGGTAATTCCCCTAAGGCAAGAGGTTCATGTGTGCTGGTGAAACTTGTCCCAGCATCTTATGTCAGGATCTGATGGCGCGAGAGAAGGTAAAAATGGCAGGGACAGCTGGAAGGGAATTGCTTGTACACAGTGGGGGCTTGAGCTTATGAAACGCTTGAACAATTTCTCATCCATTAAGGATGGGATGTTTTCATGTAACTATTGAAGCTACAAGGAAGTTCCCACAGTCCAAGGGGGTTTCGGGGAATTCATAAGTAAAGATTGTTATATCTGGATCGGGGATAGTAGTGACAAAGTTCAGGCCCATATGGATGAGGTTTAGATCCCTACAATGCAAAGCCAGAGCTATATCCTGTGAGGTCATATCCTGTGAAGGAAGCGATTGGCTGTTGGGGCCAGGGCTTCCTGTTTGTGATTGCTTTTGTTGTCTTTGAATAAAAGAGCCAGGACACTGCTCTGCAGGCAGTCTTGCTGGGATGAGAATTTAAGAAGGAGCTGATGTCTTTTTGTGGGGAATGGGGCAAACACTAGAGGGCAGACATACGATTAAAAGGTAAGATGCATTTATATCATTAGAGGAAATTGTTATTATTATTATTAGATAATAATCAGTGCAGCGCTGGACAGAAAACGAGGTGAATAGCAATAAAATTAATATTACTAAAAATTGATGACAGAAAATAAAATAATTATGAACAATCCATAATGTGAATAAACCATAAATGTGTAAATAGTTGTCAATACATGACCGTGCTCAAAGAATCCATTATAATAATAACAATTAAATGGTGAAAAAAAGGAAGTGGAAAAAAAGTCCAAAATAATAATAAATATGTGGTGAAAAAAAGTTCCAAATATATAATTAGTGCAGAATCAATCCAACGATGTTAATCGATAGTGACACCCACCACCGGAGAGGAGTAAAGGCTTACCAGAAAGCCTGCGACCGCCCTTACTCAGGGGGGTCAAAACAGGCTCAGTAGATCAACGTTGGTATCTTGTTGAAACCGCAACCGATGTGCTGTGGATTACCCTCAATGTTGGCTTCTCATCAACAGTAGGAGATGCTCCAGGAAAAGGAAATGGTTCCAGGAAGGACCAGGTAAACAATGTTCAGGTAAGGATGGACCATAAAAAAGAGAGAAGGGACTCCAGTAGTGCAGATGGCCAAGAACGTTTAATAAAAATTTAAATAAAAATACATTGCGCCAGATTGCGCTAAAAATGCATACAAATATAGATAGCATATAAGGTGCATATAAGTGACAAGTGCAGTACAAGTCATCCAAATATAAATGCACAGGATCAGCCGTGATCAACTTGTATGCCAAAAAAAGTGCCACTAGGCACCAGCAGTGAGACTGTCACGTCCAGCGGGACAGAGATCTCCACCGCCGTTGAAGTTAAAAACGCGCATGCGCAATGCGAACTCACGTTGTGACCCTACGGCCGTTTCGTCACAACTGACGTCATCAGGGATACCCCTGATGACGTCAGTTGTGACGAAACGGCCGTAGGGTCACAACGTGAGTTCGCATTGCGCATGCGCGTTTTTAACTTCAACGGCGGTGGAGATCTCTGTCCCGCTGGACGTGACAGTCTCACTGCTGGTGCCTAGTGGCACTTTTTTTGGCATACAAGTTGATCACGGCTGATCCTGTGCATTTATATTTGGATGACTTGTACTGCACTTGTCACTTATATGCACCTTATATGCTATCTATATTTGTATGCATTTTTAGCGCAATCTGGCGCAATGTATTTTTATTTAAATTTTTATTAAACGTTCTTGGCCATCTGCACTACTGGAGTCCCTTCTCTCTTTTTTATGGTCCATCCTTACCTGAACATTGTTTACCTGGTCCTTCCTGGAACCATTTCCTTTTCCTGGAGCATCTCCTACTGTTGATGAGAAGCCAACATTGAGGGTAATCCACAGGACATCGGTTGCGGTTTCAACAAGATACCAACGTTGATCTACTGAGCCTGTTTTGACCCCCCTGAGTAAGGGCGGTCGCAGGCTTTCTGGTAAGCCTTTACTCCTCTCCGGTGGTGGGTGTCACTATCGATTAACATCGTTGGATTGATTCTGCACTAATTATATATTTGGAACTTTTTTTCACCACATATTTATTATTATTTTGGACTTTTTTTCCACTTCCTTTTTTTCACCATTTAATTGTTATTATTATAATGGATTCTTTGAGCACGGTCATGTATTGACAACTATTTACACATTTATGGTTTATTCACATTATGGATTGTTCATAATTATTTTATTTTCTGTCATCAATTTTTAGTAATATTAATTTTATTGCTATTCACCTCGTTTTCTGTCCAGCGCTGCACTGATTATTATCTACAACTAGTTTTGCCTTATATCGGGGTTATAGTGTTCAGCAGCAGGACCCATATCACGTTTTTCATCATTTTTGATAATTTTTATTTATGCACTTAGCGCAGGTTTTTTATTTATTTTTGGTTTATTATTATTATTAGAAACAGGAGATTTGGCTGTGTGCTCTGTGTGCGGCCAAATTTCGTTGTCAACACAAAATGAGGCCTACCTTTCTTGAGCTCTCTCAAGAGGGTGGTACGTCGTTCAGGTACCTGACGTTGTGCAAAATTACTGAGGTGCTGCGACCCAGAGAGGAGTAGGCCATCCAGACGACTCAGGAGTAGGGATGAGCTTCGTGTTCGAGTCGAACCCATACTCGACTCGAACATCGACTGCTCGCCCGTTCGCCGAATTGCGAACGATATGGGCCGTTCACGCCAAATTCGAGTGGCGTGTCACGGTCCATAATTCACTGCAGCATCGCAGTGCATTGCTGGCTGATGATTGGCCAAGCATGCACTATGACCCGCATGCTTGGCCAATCACAGCGCCGTCTATAGAGAGAGCTGTAATTGGCCAAAGCCAGGGTGGCTTTGGCCAATTATGGCTCAGGGGATTTAGTACACGCCCCACACTATATAAGGCCGCCTGCACGGCGGCCCTCTGTAGTGTGTGTTCCGGCGTTGAGAGACAGAGACAGAGAGACAGTGTCATTTGATTTAAGTTAGATAGATTAGGGAGGACAGTCAGTGAGTTAGCTGCACTTACAGTGTATTGTGTATATACATGCATCCCAGGTGTTGTATATATATATATATATATATATATATATATATATATACACTGTATTCAGTTTAGCTAGATCCGTTCCTGTTATTATCTTCCTACTGACAGGCAGGCTTGTGTTGTTACAGTATTTAGAGCTACCTGAAGAAAATTGCTGGTGTTCTTCTGATCCTATTAGTACCACAGTCAGGCAGCTAGACTATTTACAGTTAGTGTAGTGCGTCCTCCTCACAGTGTTCAGCTAAAGCTACAAGTTAGTGTAGTGCGTCCTCCTCACAGTGTTCAGCTAAAGCTACAAGTTAGTGTAGTGCATCCTCCTCACAGTGTTCAGCTAAAGCTACAAGTTAGTGTAATGCGTCCTCCTCACAGTGTTCAGCTAAAGCTACAAGTTAGTGTAGTGCGAATTCTGCACAGTGTTCAGCTAAAGCTACAAGTTAGTGTAGTGCGTCCTCTGAACAGTGTTCAGCTAAAGCTACATGTTAGTGTAGTGCGTCCTCTGAACAGTGTTCATCTAAAGCTACAAGTTAGTTTCGTGCACAGTGTTCAGCTAAAGTTACAAGTTAGTGTAGTGCATCCTCCTCACAGTGTTCAGCTAAAGCTACAAGTTAGTGCAGTGTGTCCTCCTCACAGTGTTCAGCTAAAGCTACAAGTTAGTGTAGTGCGTCCCCCTCACAGTGTTCAGCTAAAGCTACAAGTTAGTGTAGTGCAACCTCTGCACAGTGTTCAGCTAAAGCTACAAGTTAGTGTAGTGCATCCTCCTCACAGTGTTCAGCTAAAGCTACAAGTTAGTGTAGTGTGTCCTCCTCACAGTGTTCAGCTAAAGCTACAAGTTAATGTAGTGCGACCTCTGCACAGTGTTCAGCTAAAGCTACAAGTTAGTGTAGTGCGTCCTCTGCACAGTGTTCAGCTAAAGCTACAGGTTAGTGTAGTGCGTCCTCCTCACAGTGTTCAGCTAAAGCTACAAGTTAGTGTAGTGCGACCTCTGCACAGTGTTCAGCTAAAGCTACAAGTTAGTGTAGTGCATCCTCTGAACAGTGTTCAGCTAAAGCTACAAGTTAGTGTAGTGCGTCCTCTGCACAGTGTTCAGCTAAAGCTACAAGTTAGTGTAGTGCACAGTGTTCAGCTAAAGCTACAAGTTAGTGTAATGCATCCTCCTCACAGTGTTCAGCTAAAGCTACAAGTTAGTATAGTGCGTCCTCCTCACGGTGTTCAGCTAAAGCTACAAGTTAGTGTAGTGCGTCCTCCTCACAGTGTTCAGCTAAAGCTACAAGTTAGTGTAGTGCGACCTCTGCACAGTGTTCAGCTAAAGCTACAAGATAGTGTAGTGCGTCCTCCTCACAGTGTTCAGCTAAAGCTACAAGTTAGTGTAGTGCATCCTCCTCACAGTGTTCAGCTAAAGCTACAAGTTAGTGTAGTGCGACCTCTGCACAGTGTTCAGCTAAAGCTACCTGTAGAAGGTTGGTGGTGTTTTCCTGATCCTATCACTACCGCAGGCAGCTACATTATTTTAACATTAGTGTAGTGCGTCCTCTTCACAGTGTTCAGCTAAAGCTATCTGTAGAAGGTTGGTGGTGTTTTCCTGATCCTATCACTACCGCAGGCAGCTACATTATTTTAACGTTAGTGTAGTGCGTCCTCTTCAAAGTGTTCAGCTAAAGTTATCTGTAGAAGGTTGGTGGTGTTTTCCTGATCCTATCACTACTGCATGCAGCTACATTATGTTTACGTTAGTGTAGTGCGTCCTCTTCACAGTGTTCAGCTAAAGCTATCTGTAGAAGGTTAGTGGTGTTTTCCTGATCCTATCACTACCGCAGGCAGCTACATTATTTACACGTTAGTCTAGTGCGACCTCTGCACAGTGTTCAGCTAAAGCTACCTGTAGAAGGTTGGTGGTGTTTTCCTGATCCTATCACTACCTCAGGCAGCTACATTATTTTAACGTTAGTGTAGTGCATCCTCTTCACAGTGTTCAGCTGAAGCTATCTGTAGAAGGTTGGTGGTGTTTTCCTGATCCAATCACTACCGCAGGCAGCTACATTATTTTAACGTTAGTGTAGTGCGTCCTCTTCATGGTGTTCAGCTAAAGCTATCTGTAGAAGGTTGGTGGTGTTTTCCTGATCCTATCACTACCGCAGGCAGCTACATTATTTACACGTTAGTGTAGTGCGACTTCTGCACAGTGTTCAGCTAAAGCTACCTGTAGAAGGTTGGTGGTGTTTTCCTGATCCCATCACTACCGCAGGCAGCTACATTATTTACACGTTAGTCTAGTGCGACCTCTGCACAGTGTTCAGCTAAAGCTACCTGTAGAAGGTTGGTGGTGTTTTCCTGATCCTATCACTACCGCAGGCAGCTACATTATTTTAACGTTGGTGTAGTATGTCCTCTGCACAGTGTTCACCTAAAGCTACAAGTTAGTGTAGTGCGACCTCTGCACAGTGTTCTACTAAAGCTACCTGTAGAAGATTGGTGGTGTTCTCATACTACAGGCAGGCAGTTGATTTTGCTAGCTGCAGTATCAGTATATATATATATATATATATATATATATATATATATATATATATATATATCACAGCTTAGTGCAGCTAGATCTCACTGCAGGCCATTAGTATGTCTGGAAGGCCAACAAGGAGAGGCAGACAGTCACAAGCCAATAAAAGAGGGCAAGCAGGCTCTGTGTCTAGAGGCAACAGTGCTGGTCGTGGAGATGGTGCATCCTCATCAGCACGTGGCCATGGGACACGCTTGGCCTTTTTTTCGGCAGCTGGCCATGTTGAGCCACAACATGCGGAAGACTTGGTCAAGTGGATGACCAAGCCGTCCTCATCCTCCTCATTCTCTCTCACCCATGCTCAGGGTTCTTTGTCTGGCAAAGCAGCTGCCAACGCAGCCTCTTCCCTCGGCTCAATGGCATCAGTCACTCCTTCCCTAGCCCCACCATGTCCTCCTGAGGAGTCCCTCGAACTGTTTGACCACAGTGTTGGGTGTATGCTCCAGGAGGATGCCCAGCATTTAGAAGGCTCTGATGATGATACTGAGCTAGATGAAGGCAGTAACGTGAGCACAGACAGAGGGGGTGCCCAAGAAGGACAGCAATCTGGCAGTCATGCTCCCCCTGCTGCAGCATACTGCCAGGTTTGCTCCAGTGATGAGGAGGGAGGGGATGATGAGGTCACTGACTCAACATGGGTGCCTGATAGGAGAGAGGAGGAGGAGGCACATCACCAACGAGGCAGGATGCCCTCCAGGGGCCAGCCTAAGGGCAGCACACTGACTGCATCACACCACAAAGCTCCGCATGTGCAGGGCGCTGCTGTCTCTGTGCATTATTCCAAAAGTTCTTTGGTGTGGCCCTTTTTTGAGACGAGTGCATCAGATTGCACCGCTGCTATTTGCAACATATGTCTCAAGCGTATCTCGTGTGGCCAAAACATCTCCCGCTTGGGCACCACATGCTTGACCAGACATATGTTGACCTGCCATGCAGTTCGTTGGCAAGCGTATCTAAAAGACCCACACCAAAGAACAAAGAGGACCTCTCCTTGCTCCTCATCAGCTGAGATCTTCAACCCCACTATACCTTCAGTCCTCTCTGAGACTTGCACTGAGAGGAATAAAGGTGTAGAATTAGGTGTGTCACAGCCAACTACTTGTGGGCAATCTGCTTTCGGTACACCGACGTCAGATTGTACCAGGCAAATTTCCCTGCCCCAGCTGCTGCACCGCCGAAAGAAGTTTGCTCCCAGCCATCCACATGCCCAGCGGTTGAATGCTAGTTTGGCAAAATTGCTAGCACTTCAACTGCTACCTTTTCAGTTGGTAGACTCTGCCCCCTTCCGTGAGTTTGTGCGGTTCTTCAGTGGCAGGTACCCAAACGCCACTTTTTCTCACGGAAGGCGATTCCGGCTCTCTACCGGCATGTGGAAGGAAAAGTCCATGCCTCGCTGGACAGGGCGGTCAGCGGTAAGGTGCATATTACTGCTGACTCATGGTCCGCACATTGGGCGACTCTGCTGGCAGCTGGGAAGGATGCAGGACAAGGTGCAGTAGTGTTGGAGGTTGTTCCGCCACCACACCTCCAAAATGCCACTACTAATGATTCTGACACACCTCTCTCCTCCACCCCCTCCTCTTCTTCTTCCTCCATGGCCTCTTCCTGTGCTTTGTCCTCGGAAACAGCGGGGCTCCGTAGGCGTTCAAGGGGCTACGCAAGTATGCAGGCCAAAAGATGCCATGCGGTGCTTGAGCTGGTGTGCTAGGGGACAGGAGCCACACTGGGGCAGAGGTTCTGTCAGCTCTGCAGGGGCAGGTTCAGAGGTGGTTGACGCCACGCCAACTTAAGGCAGGAATGGTGGTTTGCGACAATGACACCAACCTCCTCTCTGCCCTCCGACAGGGATAACTGACCCATGTGCCCTGTTTGGCTCACGTCCTTAACTTGGTGGTGCAGCAGTTTTTGGGCAGGTACCTGGGCTTACAGTATGTCCTGAGGCAGGCCAGGAAAGTTTGCGTGCATTTCCGCCGGTCATATAATGCCAGTGCTCGGCTGGCAGACCTCCAAAAGGAATTTAACCTGCTCAAGAACAGCCTAATCGGTGACATGCCCACCAGGTGGAACTCAACGTTGGCCATGCTGCAGCGGCTGCACACACAGCAGAGGGCCATCAATGAGTACCTGTTCGACTACGGCACCAGGACAGGGTCAGGGGAGCTTGTTTTTTTTCCCATGATGACAGGACAGGGCCATGATCAGGGATGCATGCACTGTCCTGTCACCATTTGAGGAGGCCACGAGGATGGTGAGCAGTGACAGTGCATGCATCAGTGACACTGTCCCCCTTGTCCACCTGTTGGAGCACACGCTGCGTGGAATAATGGACAGGCCACTTGAGGCAGAACAGAGGCAGGAAGAGGAGGACTTCCTTAGCTCTCAAGGCCCCCTTTATCCAGACAGTGTTCCTGCGTGCCCATCAATCACACAGGAAGAGGAGGAGGAGGATTGTGTCAGTATGGAGGTGGAGCCTGGCACTCAGCATCAGCAGCGGTCTTTAGGGGATCATTTACAGTCCCAAGAAACACATGGACTTGTACGTGGCTGGGAGGAGGTGGCTGCGGATCATGTCGTCCTTAGTGACCCAGAGGACTCCGGACCGAATGCCTCAGCAAACCTACGCTGCATGGCCTCCCTGATCCTGCAAAGCCTGCGGAAGGACCCTCGTATTCGTGGTATCAAGGAGAAGGAACAATACTGGCTGGCAACCCTCCTTGATCCACGTATTATTGCATTAATACTTTGTAGAGCCACCTTTTGCTGCGATTACAGCTGCAAGTCGCTTGGGGTATGTCTCTATCAGTTTTGCACATCGAGAGACTGAAATTCTTGCCCATTCTTCCTTGCAAAACAGCTCGAGCTCAGTGAGGTTGGATGGAGAGCGTTTGTGAACAGCAGTTTTCAGCTCTTTCCACAGATTCTCGATTGGATTCAGGTCTGGACTTTGACTTGGCCATTCTAACACCTGGATACGTTTATTTGTGAACCATTCCTTTGTAGATTTTGCTGTATGTTTGGGATCATTGTCTTGTTGGAAGATAAATCTCCGTCCCAGTTTCAGGTCTTTTGCAGACTCCAACAGGTTTTCATCCAGAATGGTCCTGTATTTGGCTGCATCCATCTTCCCCTCACTTTTAACCATCTTCCCTGTCTCTGCTGAAGAAAAGCAGGCCCAAACCATGATGCTGCCACCACCATGTTTGACAGTGGGGATGGTGTGTTGAGTGTGATGAGCTGTGTTGCTTTTACGCCAAACATATCGTTTTGCATTGTGGCCAAAAAGTTTGATTTTGGTTTCATCGGACCAGAGCACCTTCTTCCACATGTTTGGTGTGTCTCCCAGGTGGCTTGTGGCAAACTTTAGACGAGACTTTTTATGGATATCTTTGAGAAATGGCTTTCTTCTTGCCACTCTTCCATAAAGGCCAGATTTGTGCAGTGTACGACTGATTGTCGTCCTATGGACAGACTCTCCCACCTCAGCTGTAGTTCTCTGCAGTTCATCCAGAGTGATCGTGGGCCTCTTGGCTGCATCTCTGATCAGTCTTCTCCTTGTCTGAGCTGAAAGTTTAGAGGGACAGCCAGGTCTTGGTAGATTTGCAGTGGTCTGATACTCCTTCCATTTCAAAATGATCGCTTGCACAGTGCTCCTTGGGATGTTTAAAGCTTGGGAAATCTTTTTGTATCCAAATCCAGCTTTAAACTTCTCCACAACAGTATTACGGACCTGCCTGGTGTGTTCCTTGGTCTTCATGATGCTCTCTGCGCTTTCAACAGAACCCTGAGACTATCACAGAGCAGGTGCATTTATACAGAGACTTGATTACACACAGGTGGATTCTATTTATCACCATCAGTCATTTAGGACAACATTGGATCATTCAGAGATCCTCGCTGAACTTCTGGAGTGAGTTTGCTGCACTGAAAGTAAAGGGGCCGAATAATTTTGCACACACCACTTTTCAGTTTTTTAATTGCTAAAAAAGTTTAAAATATCCAATAGATTTCGTTCCACTTCACAATTGTGTCCCACTTGTTGGTGATTCTTCACAAAAAATTAAAATTTTATATCTTTATGTTTGAAGCCTGAAATGTGGCAAAAGGTTGAAAAGTTCAAGGGGGCCGAATACTTTCGCAAGCCACTGTAATTACAATTTTTCATGCAATTCTTTGCAGCAGGGCTAGTTCCTGCGCTCCAACTAGAGTATCTGTGAGGGGTTGCAGTGTTGTGGCACCAGTGCCTAAGGCCCAATTTTTCAGCCCCTGTTTAACAGGGGCATGTAATTACAATTTTTGATGCAATTCTTTGCAGCAGGGCTAGTTCCTGCGCTCCAACTAGAGCATCTGTAAGGGGTTCCAGTGTTGTGGCACCAGCAGCAGTGCCTAATTTTTCAGCTCCTGTTCAACAGGGGCATGTAATTACAATTCTTGATCTAATATTTCACAGCAGGGCCCGTTTCTGCGCCCACTAAGAGTATCTGTGAGGACTTACAGTGTTGTGGCACCAGCATCACCACCACCACCAAAGGCCCAATTTTTCTGCCCCTGTTCAACAGGGGCATGTAATTACAATTCTTGATCTAATATTTCACAGCAGGGCCCTGTGAGGGCTTACAGTGTTGTGGCCACAACAACACCTAAGGCCCAAATCTCTGCTAAGTATATAGGGCAGGCCCCTACTTTCAAACATCCAACTTACAAACGACTCCTACTTGCAAACGGAAGGAGACAACAGGAAGTGAAATTAAATCTACCCCTAGGATGGGAAATTCTCTCCTGTAAGAGTTAATATGGGAAAAACTTTTCTCCTTTCCACTGATGCTTTATCACCAATACTTGTTTCACAAAAAAACCCACATTTTTAAAAAAACATTTGTCATTGGGACAAAACGTGCGGTGAAATCTTCTGAAGAGGAGCACAGACAGCAAAACAAATGTCACAGGGGTGATAACCCTTCCCTTTGGGCTGGAGCTAAACACGTTAAAAATGTACCAGCTCAAAATTACAAACAGATTCTATTTAACAACAAACCTACAGTCCCTGTCTTGTTTGCACCGCCTGTATACTGCTGTTCAGAGTATATAGGGCCTGGGGGCCCCACACCTTTCCTTTTTTTTAATTTGGGTGCGGGGTTCCCCTTAATATCCATACAAGACCCAAAGGGCCTGGTAATGGACTGGGGGGTACCCATGCCGTTTGTCTCACTGATTTTCATCCATATTGCCAGGACCCGACATTATATTAAAGCCGCAAGCAGTTTTAAATGACTTTTTTTCTTTAAAAATGACATTTTGTGCAGGGACTGTTCTAAGCACGGGAAACATGCGCCACTTTACAGGCTTACTATAGACACCCCAAGGTACGATATTTAAAGGAATATTTCACTTTTTTTTTTTTACTTTAAGCATCATTAAAATCACTGCTCCCGAAAAAACGGGTGTTTTTAAAATTTTTTTTTTTTTGCATTGCTACATGTCCCCTGGGGCAGGACCCGGGTCCCCAAACCCTTTTTAGGACAATACCATGCAAATTAGCCTTTAAAATGAGCACTGATTTTGAACGTTCGAGTCCCATAGACATCAATGGGGTTCTAACGTTCGTGCGAATTTTCGGTCCGTTCTCATCCCTACTCAGGAGGAAGTGTTCCAAGGACCAATCTGTAAAAACAGGACTATTTGAAGTAGATTAGTATCTAAACCAAAAATAGAACTAATGCTAACAGTATGATCTCTGATATCTATGCTATGAGGTGGATAGATAAAGGTAAAGACAGAGGAAGTAAAGGACGTAGAAGGAAGAAGGAAGCAGGAGTGGAGAGCTAAAGAAGTCCCACTCCTGGGGCAGTAGGAACCACCCCAGTAGAAGTCACTTATTAAGGTCGTGCACGCTGTACCTGTACTCAGGGGGTACAGGGTCAGTCTGTGGGGTAAGAGGGAGGCGACAAACGACTTGGTGACAATTCACCACCGACGTTTGTTAGGATTAATCCAAACAGTTAACCCTTAAGGAACATCCTAACTATTGCACACACAGCCTTCAGGGCATCAGCTATAAAACATAACTGAAATACACCCGACCTTGTAAGGTGTTATGAACCTGGGGGGGCAATTCATAAATCCATCCAATTGCTGAATGACACTACCCAAGGCCGGCCCGGCACAGTCTGCCATCCGGAGAGATGACCGGCCGTGTGGGCCAGAAATTAAACCCAGAACAAATAAAAATTAAAATGACAAACATAAAACCGAAAACAGGCAACAGGTAGTGAGCTCAGGGTAGGTTCGAAATCCATCTGCGGGGGATTGAGCAGCCTCAGAGAGCATACATGGTAGGATGTGATTCCTCAGGTAGACCAGGAACCTTCAGCTTGTGACATCCATATGTCCCTGAGCTCCCTGGCTATAAGGGTCAAAACAAACCAGAAAAGTAGTCCGGGATCCTGTGTCAAGGACAATCAACAGTTGTAGGGGGGGGGCCCCAAACATGATCGTAGCTCAGTGCTTCCGTGTAAGGGGCTCATGCTTAGAGGAGAGACACAAGGACTAGACAAGTCCCACAATGGACGGTGGGCAGTCAAGTGCTATTAATAGAACAGGCTCCTGAGGGAGGAGCCGGATGTGGGTGGCTAATTGGACCAGCTGCTGATCCCGGGATGCCGGACGTCTCCTCCCCTAGCTCCGGCGTGCGGCTGAGAACAACGCGGCCAACGCGGTCCCCTCGATAGATCCAACCACCTCCCCAGCGCTGGAACCAGGGAGATCTGGAGCTCCACGACCCTCGCCGTGCCGCCGCTAACCCCCCGCTAAACCCCCCCGCAGGATATCGGGCACGAACCCTCCCAGACACACAAACCCTCAGGGCTAATGCTGTCACGCTGGGAGGAAAGGAAGCAGACAGCAGCGAAGCGGGGAGAGAATCGAATTGAAGGGCTGCACCGCTAGTAGAAGCTGCTGACACAAGGGAAAAGGAAAAAAAAAAGCTGGGTAAGACCGTTTAAAAGCTGTCTGATCTGACTGAGGGGGTAAGTGCCTTCCTTTTTTCTCTTCTCCTCTTGAAAACAACTTGTGAGATCCCTCTACTCTGCAGGGGACTTGGAACCACAGACTATAACCATGAAAAAGAATATTTTAATTTTGTGAATATGCTAATGTATATTATTTTCTCTGCTGAAGGCTAGGATTTTTTTCTCCCATGACTCTCAATTGATCTTTCTCAGCTAAAAAATATATGTACTCAGTATTACAGCCACGTATATCTTTGATAGAATGGGCTTTCACAAGCCGTAACTAAAAGCTAACCTGCCTTTGGCAGTTTAAAAGTGGACACATATTGCAATCTTTGTGTATGTTAGTGCGGTCAGCCCATACATAAAACGTACTTTTTGATGATAATTGATGAACAGGACGTGCCGGGATTCTGTTGACCGGTAGGACTGGTAGACCCGCAGAAACTGCCTACTGGAGGGTCATCTAGTTGGAGGGCCTATCCCCCCTTTCCCCCCTGGTCGCTCCCCCCCCCCCATTCACCCTTTCCGGGGACTACCACTCACTCCCAGGGGACTTAAAATTACAGCAAGGGGGGTCGCCCTACCACGGGAAGTCAGAGCCACCCCCAGAAAGACAAAGACCAAGGCCACACGGGAAATATACCCGACCCAAAGGGGAAGGGACGACAGAAGAAAACAACCCTTCGGTGACTGCACTGGAGAGGGGTGTAATAAAGACTGTACCATCACACAGGGACCACTCCGAAAGGACACGGATATTTACCCCACAGGAGCCGTAGGGCTAGTAACATAATGAAGGGAAGGGGTGGGAAAGCGGCAACGACCAATACGGCTAGTAGTAACAGTAGTAACAGAACAAGTGCGAGCCCGGGTACGATAAGGAAATATATGGTCCAAGATGGGAGTAAAGGGAGCCCAGGGAAGGCTGGCGGCTCCAAATGTAAAACCCCGGAACCCTTACCCAAAGTCAGTACACGAAGACAGTTAGCGGAGATGGATGCCAATACTCTAAGTATGGAGACAAGGGCAGAGACCATAGAGGCCCCCCAGGAAGAGAACCAAGTGGCAACAAAAAGGGAGATGGCAGAAATGTTTGCAAGGCTAGAGGCAATTATCAAAAGTGAGATCGGAGCAATCCGACAGGATATGGGCCATACACTAAAAAGAGTGGAAGAGCTGGAAACAACAACAGATACTCAGGGAACGGAGATAAAAGCCCTCAAACAGCAAATAGAAGAAATTCAAAGAGAACAAAGAAACCTCCGGTACAGATTGGAAGACCAGGAGAATCGTAATAGGAGGAAGAACCTGAGGATAAGAGGCCTGCCTGAAAAGGAAGGGGGGAAAGAAAACCTCCAAGAAATAATAGATCAAATTTTTGGAGACCGCCTGGATCCAACCGAAAATAGATCTAAGATTAAGCTAGATCGGGCTCATAGGATAAGGAAGCCAGCAGAGATCAGGGGAGATGCTCCGCGAGATGTAATCGTCCGATTTCATAATTTCCAAGACAAAGAAAAGATCAAAGCAAGTATAGGAGCAAACCAACAAGTGAAATACGGAGAGGAAAGCCTACAGATCTTCCCGGACTTATCCGCAGAGACACTAGCCAGGAGAAGAACCCTCAAGCCACTCCTAGCCCACCTCAAAGCAAATGACGTCCAATATTCATGGGGCTTCCCGGCATGTTTGACTGGACATAAGGAGGGCCGCTCGGCGACACTTAGGTTCCCAGAAGAGACACAAAAATTCTGCCAACGCTTGGAAGTGCCACTGGTGGAAATTCCTGGGTGGTGGGAAAAATCCGAAACACAGGAGAGTAGGGAAGGGATACCTGTCTGGAAACCAGTTAATGTGAGGCGATCGCAGCTGGGAGACTTTTTGTAATATGCTCACAAATAAAAAGGAAAAAGACAGAATGGAGAGAAAGATGGGACGAATAAAGAAAAGAGGGGGGAGGAAGGGAGGAAGAAGAAAGAAGAGGAAAAGGGGAGAAGAAAAGAAGAAGAAAAAGAAAAAGAAGAAGAAAAAGAAAAAGAAGGGGGGGGGAAAGAAAAAAGAAAAAAAAAAAAAAAAGGAAAAAAAAAAAAAAAAGAAAAGAAAGAAAAAAGGGGGGAGCGAGAATGGCGGGAGGAGGGTTGTCGGGTGGGGGTTCCAGGGAAGGTGACGAGGGGGAGGGGGGAGGAGGGCGGGAGTCGGGTACTCAGGGGAAAGCAGGCAGATCCAAGGATGGCACCCCCGAGCTCAACCTCTAGGGGGAGAACCGGGGGGCCAGGAGGAGTGAGTGGGGCCACGGTTAAAAGGGCCAGGCGAAGGTCCGTTACCCCAGGGGGGGGGGGGGATGACGGGGGGAGGGGGGGGGGAGGGATGGGGGGGTGGGAGGTGAGGGCAAGACCGGTGGGCATAGCACCGCTCCCCGCCCTCCAGACCCAAAAGGGAGGTCCAGTCAACGGGGGGGGTGCGTCAATAGGATGGCCGGGATAAATTTAATTTCATATAACGTGAGGGGCATCAACTCTCCCGTGAAATGTGCAAACATAGTAGGGGAGTTGGGGTTCCTCAAAGCGGAGGTAGTCTTCTTGCAGGAGACGCACTTCCTCGTGGGTAGAAATCAAAGAATATGCTTGAGGGACTTCCCAAATTGGGAATACGGGGACACCCCAGTCAAGGGCTCAAAGGGTATAGCGATAGGCTTTGCCAAAAATATTAGGTTTGGTGTAGATGAAAGAATGATTGACCCTGAGGGACGGTTCCTATTCCTCAGGGGCAAGCTGAATGAGGTGGAATGTACGCTAGCAAACATCTACTGCCCAAACACCAATCCCGGGGGGTACCTATTGGGCATCCTGTCAAAACTAGAAGGATTTAAAAGGGGGAGGACCATCATTGCAGGAGATTTTAATATATGCCTAGACCCAGGGAAAGATAGTATGTCGTGTGTCCGTGGGATGGGAGGGACATGGATGAACAAACTTAAAAGGAAGCTGTATCAGCATCAACTGGTAGATATTTGGAGGTTACAGCACCCAAATAAAAGAGATTACTCTTACTATTCCCTTATTCACTTACTACACTCGACGTACTCTAGGCTAGATTTTTTTTTGGTGGAACATAGGCATGCGGACGAGGTAGAAGCCACAGGAATAGGGTCAATTACATTTTCCGACCACGCGCCAGTGAGCCTTCTGTGGAAAGTAACTAAGGGCGGCCAGCCTCCCAGCAGCTGGAGATTAAACGAGGATTTATTACATGATAGAGATATAGACCAGCGTATTAAAGAAGGACTAGAACTCTACTTCAAAACAAATTCGGTTGAGGAAACTTCAGAAGCCGTAGTTTGGGAGGCCCATAAAGCCTATATCAGAGGCATTTTAATAAAGGCGGGCTCAGAAAGGAAGAAAAAGGAGGCCAAGGAAAGACTAATCATACAGAAAAGTATTCATGAGTTGGAACAACGACATAAGCAAATGGGAGAAGTGGAGATACTGGTAGAATTGCATAAAAAAAGAGAGGCTATGCGAGAGCTCATAGAAACAGATAACCGAAAGATATATAACCGGGTAAAGAAAGAAAGATATATAGGAGGCAATAGACCTGGGAGGCTCCTGGCGAGGGTCCTAAGTAAAAAGAGGAATAAGAACTATATCGATAAAATAAGAACCAAATCAGGCGAGACGGCTTATAAAGACAAAGACATTGCTAGGACCTTTCAGGAGTTCTATGGGGGATTGTACGCTATAAATAAAAAAATTAGCATGGAAGAGAGGGTAGAAAAGCAAGGGAAAATTAAAAAATACCTAGAAGATAGTGGCCTGGCCAAACTCTCAGAAAATGAACAAACCAACTTGGAAGCCCCATATACGGAACTTGAAGTGAAGAAAGCGCTCAAAGGGTTACAAATGGGAAAAATCCCAGGTCCGGATGGACTGACGGCGCTTTACTATAAAAAATACCAGGATCTCCTAATACCAAGAATGTGCTCCTATATGAACGACGCCGGGGAAAAAGGGGAACTGAGAAAGGAAGCCTTAGAAGCCATAATAGCAGTTATCCCAAAGGAAGGTAAAGACAACACAGTATGCTCAAGCTACAGGCCGATTTCCCTCCTAAACGTCAATACGAAAATTTATGCTAAGGTAATCGCGGACCGACTAAAACCCGTAATAGAAAGGATAGTACACCCAGATCAGGTGGGGTTCGTGCCAGGCCGACAAGGCAGAGATAATAGCATCAAGACCCTCCTAGCAGTGCAGCAGATGAAGAAAAATGGAGTCCCAAGCCTACTCTTGTCAATAGACGCTGAAAAAGCGTTTGATAGGGTAGACTGGGACTTCATGATGGGCACACTAGAGGAGATGGGTTTCGGGACCAAGATACGGAGAAGAATAGGGGCACTGTATTCGGGACCCACGGCTAGAGTAAGAACAAACGGAGTCCTCTCAGAGCCGTTTGAAATGTATAATGGGACAAGACAGGGGTGTCCGCTTTCCCCTGTCTTGTTCGTATTAGCCTTAGAGCCCCTACTAGAGACGATCAGGCGGTGTCCGGACATTAGCGGGGTAACAATAGGTAAAGAACAATATAAACTAGCCGCATTCGCGGATGATATCCTCCTATATATATCACGTCCAAGGATATCCCTTCCGAATATAATGTCAATCTTGTTAGAATATGGTAAGCTTTCTAATTTTAAAATAAATCCAAATAAATCGGAAACACTAACCTTTAACACCAGTAAACCCGGAGATCGTTCATATCAGAAGCACTTCCCCTTTTTATGGGGGCAAAAGGAGTTAAACTATTTAGGGATTAAGATCACAACCTCATATGAGACGCTTTTTCACGCCAACTTCATGCCACTCCTTAATAAGATTAAGCAAGAACTCAGTAGAATCCACATAGGACAATTATCCTGGGGTGGGAGAATAAACATATATAAAATGGTTGTGTTACCAAAAATTACCTATGTAATGCAAATGCTGCCAGTAGCACTTCCGTCGACATATTTAAGAAAACTGCAATCAATTTTTTTAAGGTTTATCTGGAGAGGGAAAGCACCACGTTTAAAATTTACACAATTGACAAAAGTGAAGGGCCACGGGGGATGGGGAGCACCAGATGTGTGTAAGTACTATGAAGCAATAGCCTTAGCCAGAGTAATAGATTGGGTAAAAAATAAAGCAGATAAACACTGGGTGAAAATGGAGAGGGAGATTAGTAATGCAAGGTTGAATAAAATAATTTGGATGCCCCCACATTTAAGAGAATTTAGTTCTGACACGCACGAGATCACCAAACACGCACTAAAGATATGGGACAAGGTTCACAAGAAGAAGCACTGGGGATACAACTCCCCTTTAATGTCACGTAAGGATTCAGCATACTTCGCACCAGGGAGGGGGGAGTGGTTTGGGAGTTGGCTACTAGACGAAAACATACAGTTAAAAGATGTTATGCAACAAAATAAAATATGCACATACCAAGAATTAAAGGAAAAAAGAGGCTTGATGGTAATAAATCCCTGGCGGTACAACCAACTGAATCAGTTTATCAGATCCCTCCCAAAACCAATTAGATCAATGGGAAACCTACGCCCACTAGAGAAAATGTGCCTGGATAAGGACAGGAAGGGGGGGTTTTCCCAGACATATAGACTACTGATAGGGCTAGGGAACACGGAAACCCCCTCTTTTATAAAGAAGTGGGAGAAGGAGTTGGGGAGGGAGCTTACCCCCCCAGAGGGGTCACTGATCCTAAATAGAGCAACAGCTACGTCAGTCAATAGCAAAATTTTGGAGCTGAACTATAGATGCCTTACCAGGATGTACCTGACCCCAGAACGTCTAAACAAATTCCAGAACGGACCCCCACAACATTGTTGGAGGGGATGTGGGGAGGTGGGAACAATGACCCACATCTGGTGGCAATGCCCGACAATAAAAATATTTTGGAGAGAGGTGAGGGGATTTATTAAAGACATAACAGGGATTAACATTCTAGACGACCCATGGGTTTGCCTATTTCACCTAAGCGAAATGCCCAATAAAGCCTATTTGAGAACCTTATTGCCGCATCTTTTGGATGCGGCCAAAAGTTTGATACCTAAATACTGGAGAAGAATAGAGAGACCTGCTATGAAGGATTGGTTAGAGAAAGTCAATGAAATACACAACCTAGAATACTTAAGATACAGTGAGGGGACGAAAATGGGTGCCTTTGAGGAAAAATGGAAAAGGTGGGAAGAGTTTAAAGTGTCCCTGAGAGCGGCAGAAACATGGACAGCCGAGATAGGAGGATAAAGAGACAAAGAGACCCAGTGAGCAATAATTCAATGACCTCGGAAGCTGAAACAGAGGGAATGGATGAGGATGGGGAGAGAGGGGGGGAGCAGGAGGGGATCCACGGTCTTGGGGGGGGGTAAGGGGGTGAAGTAGGAATGGGGATCAGATTATATGGCCATGGTTATGTGTATAGTAGGGCTGATTTAGAATCCCAGCTAAAAAGCCATTTCTAGTTACTATAAAAGAATATTTTGTATGTGACAGGCTGTGGATTGGCAAATGAACACTTCCCCCTTTTAGCAAAACGATCTGTGCTTAGCTTAGCACACTTTTCCTGTCCAGGATGTGTCAAAGGCCAGTCAGCTGATTAAGGAAGTAACCGCAGAGGCAAGGCTTGTGCAATACTTGTGAAACTATATGCTTTGGTAAGCTGCTTGCATTAGTAGAAGTAGGTGTAGGGTCAGAATATTTTGTAAAGGAAATGTATCATCTGTGTGCTTGTGACGTAATGTGATAGAGTTATATGTACAATGAATTTCCTGTAAGGAATACTCTTTGGCGTGTAGACACGAGTCGGGCCAGGAGTGTTCATTCTTGATAGCTAGAAGAATGAAATAAAAAAACTTGCATACCAGAGTTCATTGCACAGCAGTCAGTACTGTTATTCTCCTACCTCATTTGGTGCATTGGCCGTAAGGGGGGAATATCGGTGTGACCTGTTGAGGCAGGTGGCACTGTTTTCCACCAGACCTACAAGGAATGGTCCGAGAGGCCAGCCCTGTGGGTTATATCGTAGTCTCAAAAGGCGCCGTCTAGAACTGTTATCTAGGAGACTGCGCTGTGTCCCATTTGGTGGCCTGCTGTGGACGACCTTCGTAGCGTCAAATGGACCTGGGAATCCGAGAAGTAGATAGCTGGAGCTCCAACGGGAACAGGTGAGAGCCTTTTTACTTTTGTTTTTGGATAACAGTAAGACAGCCAGCCAGCCTCTCGACGGATCGAGAGAAGGGAAGCCTGATCACCTTCCGAGAGAGACGTCCGTTCAGATGATTGTGCATCTTTCGGACGAATCCTCAGTCAGTCAGTAATTTTTGGGTGGGAATGTCTGGTATGATTGATGTGTGTATGAGACATCACTTTGTGGTGAAGTGACCGTGTCCTCTTTTAAGTGCGTTTTCTGGCCGGGAGACCGCGTCCAGGCCACTGACCGAGGGAAGCGTTGTCTATTGTCCCTACCTGTGTCGAGGATTCAGACCCCTTACTGAATTCTCATCATTTACCCTACCCTCTGTGTCTGTCTTGGAGTCTGTTAGGTTATAAGAATGGGTGGGAAACATAGTGTTGAATCTCCCTTACAAACCATGATCTCCAACTTTAAGAAGGGATTTTCTAAGAACTGTAATTTAAAAACTTAGCCCTGAGAAATTTATAACATTGTGCGAGAAAGATTGGCCCTGCTATGGAGCGCGGTGGCCCCCACAGGGAACCCTTGACTTAGAGACCATTGACTGATTATTTGAGAATATTATGTCAGACTTACAGAAACATGACCAAGACGCACCTTCCAGGAGGAATATCCGTCCAGATGATTGTGCATCTCTCGGATAAATCCTCAGCCAGCCAGTCAGGAGGAATATCCGTCCAGATGATTGTGCGTCTCTCGGATAAATCCTCAGTCAGTCAGTCAGTCATCTAGGAGAAAACGTCCATCTGGATGATTGTGCATCCTTTGGACAAATGGGAGATAAAGACCTGCAGTGGATAGAAGCCACAGAAAGAGGAACAGTATAGAATTATAGTTAGGACAAGAGTAGTACCACTGACAAAAAACAAACAAAAGACATATATTCTCAACCCGAAGAGACAGATCTGCCTCCCCCGTATGTAGAGGAAAGGACCTCAGATAGAGACAGGTTAGAGCCATGTCCAAATGCCCCGTCCAGTAAACAAGGGAACTCAAGTAGTTGTTCACCTACATCAGATTCAGCAAGTTTGTCAATGCTAAATCTCAGTAAATATACTCCTGACCGTAGCACTCTGGGTATAGGCAGGACAGAAATAGGGAACTCAGTAGTAGTCCATGGGCTCCCTAATCAAGTGTCCACTTCCACTCCGAGAGATCCTGATGCAAATAGCCGGACCCTTGCCCCGCATCCCTTTGAAGCCCGCATACTGCAAGACATCCCGGGACTGTGGGCAGAAGACAACCTACCAGGATTAACCACACACGTTCCCTCAATCCTTATTGAATTAAAATCAGGAGCCACTCCAGTCAGCCTGAAACAGTACCCAGTCCCTCTAAAAGCCCTAGTAGGAAAACAAAAGTACTTAAACAAATTCCTACACTATGGAATTCTAAAACCCTGTCAGTCTCCCTGGAATACACCTCTACTCCCAGTGCAGAAACCTGAAACAGCTCACTGTCATCCTGTTCAAGACCTCCGAGCGGTCAATCGGGCTGTAATGACCATGCACCCAGCGGTCACTAATGAACTGTTACAATTACTGTGGGAGGCAGGTTATAAGGTGTCCCGGAGAAAGGTGCAATTTTGACAAGAGACTGTAAAGTACCTGGGATTCAGAGTATCACAAGGACAGAGACAATTGGGAGAAGGCAGGAAAGAAGCTGTTTGTCAGATTCCCACCCTGACTACCAGACGGCAAGTACGTGAATTCCTGGGGGTGGCAGGATTCTGCTGAATCTGGATACCGGACTTTGCCATAAAAGCCAGACCCCTCTATGAATCCACAAAGGGGGGAGAAAAGGAACCCTTCCAATGGGGAGAACAGCAAAACAGAGCATTAAGACATTAAGGTCTCCCTAATGCAGACTCTTGCGCTAGGCTTGCCAGATAGCCAAAAAGTCTTCTATTTGTATGTCAGTGAAAAACAAGGAATAGTAGTAGGAGTCCTGGCACAATACTCTGGGTCTTGGCAGCGCCCTGTAGCATACCTTTTAAAACAACTGGACACTGTAGCTCAGAGATGGCCATCCTGCAGAGGGCCATCGCAGTAACAGCCCTCCTTGTGGTCGAAGCTGACCAGTTGTCATTAGGTCAGGAGACTTATGTCCGAGTCCCTCACCAGGTACAGGCATTAATGGATTACAAGGGAAATCACTGGTTCACGACCAGTCGAATGGTTAAATATCAAGCTATGCTGTGTGAAAATCCTCGTATCCACTTAGAGACTGTAAACCCTTTGAACCCAGCCACTCTGCTCCCCACTTCACAAGAACCCCTAACTCATGACAGTCTCCGGGTATTGGATATGTAAGCCGACCAGACTTGAAAGACAGCCCCTTGGAAAATCCAAACGTTGAGTACTTTACTGACGGAAGCAGTTTTGTAAAAGATGTTTATCCCCAGATATAGGCCCAGACAATGGCCCTGACTTTGTCCACAAGTGTCTCCAGGAATTAGCAACGGCACCTAAGATTACTTGGAAACTACATACCGCATATAGGCCCCAAAGCTCTGGAAAAGTTGAACGGATGAACCGCACACTCAAGTCACAACTGGCTAAGCTCTGTCAGGAAACCCAAATGGAGTGGACCTTGATGTTGCCCATTGTCTTACTGAGAATTCAGAGTGCCCCAACAAAGAGGACAAATCTGTCCCCTTTTTGAGGTACTGTATGGTAGGCCCCCACCCATCATTAGAGGGATAAGAGGAGACTTGCATCAGATAGGAGGGGTAGTTAACCGTGAACTGATACAGAAACTTGGGGAAAGTATGCAGGACATAGGGAAATGGGTTCAAGAGAAACTTCCCATAAGCTTGTCGAACCCAGTACACCCCTTCAAACCAGGAGACACAGTGTGGGTAAAGGAGTGGAACATAACCCCACTAGGGCCAAAATGGAGAGGTCCTTATATTGTTCTGCTATCTACCCCAACAGCCATTAAGGTAGCCGAGGTGACACCCTGGATACACCACTCCAGGGTAAAGCGAGCTGCTGACCTCACAGACTCCTGGCACAGTACAGTAGACCCCCAAGATCCTTTGAGACTGAGATTGACCAGAGAAATCAGAAGGAAGAACTCCAGCCCTGTGTTCAGCACACCCCTGGAAGCTGCTGAATTTACGCACGGCAGAAGATAGAAAGACTGCAGCCCTGCGGCCAGCACACCCCTGGAAGCTGCTGGCTCAACGCACGGCGGAAGATAAAGGATATCTACTAAGCTCTGCTCCAACCACAGCCCGGACGCTGGTTGGTCTACGCACAAGCTGAAGCTTGAGGATATTCATCGGTGTAATGTTTACTAAGATCGTTATAATGAGACTGTTGATAGTCATAATAGTGATACTGACCAGTTTAACAGGGGGGGAGAGTATCTCATGTGACCCTTGTATAAAGACTACCAGAGTAGGATCCGTAACTACCAAGATGTTATTGTGGCACTCTCATTATCAATGCAAGGGCACAGAGACTGGTACTTGCATACATAATGGGACTACCTATTCAATGTGTTCCTTTGAAAATCAGATAACCTGTTATGACCCCACTTATGCACCCTATAAAACCTGGCTAACCGTTCGGAGCTTTAGTTCCACCGGTAGGCTGATAAACCGTACACTGATCACTGACCCCAGCACTGCAGCAAGCCTAATCTTTGATGTGTGTGCTGCCATCAACCTCAACCACTTCCCAAGGGGAGGGTGTGGGGGATTGGAATGGGAGAGAGTATTTAAGAAATGATAGGTACATCTGTTCAGGGAAACTGGGACCTAGCTGTGCAGGAGAGGAATGGAATTACTGCCCCAACTGGAGGTGTGCTGCCTGGGGAACATGGGGAATGAAAAATCAGGATGCCATTCTACAATCTTTAGCTGGTTCATCCAGCTGCACAGTGGGAAGTTGCACCCCTGTGAATTTCACCATACATAACCCTGTCCAGTTTTTAGCACAATGGGGAAATAAGTTTGGAGTTCATATTTATGGTAAAGGATCAGACCCCGGTACAATTGTGTATGTCTCACTAGAAACTGAACTAACAAAGAGTGTTAATCATCAGCTATTTCATTCTTTATATGAAGAGCTAGCCACTGGTATGGAAGTGCCCCCTAGCACAAAGAACCTGTTCATTGAATTAGCAGAAAGTGTGGCTGACAATTTACAAGTCACAGATTGCTATGTGTGTGGAGGAACCAACATGGGATGGTTTCAATGCTGGTAGCTGGTTCGGAGATTGGGGTTTTCCCAGTGTATATGGGGTAAAGGCTATATTGGGGATCGTTGTAATAATACTCATAGCATGTCTGCTGCTGCCCTGTCTGATTCCCCTTGGGACTAGAATGATCCAGAGTTTCATTGAGGCCACCGTAGAAAGAAAGGCTGCGACCCATATTATGGCTATGTGGAAATACCAGCCATTAACCCCCCAAGACTAAAAAAAAAATTTTTTCAGTCACATTGAGCTCTGATGCATTAGAAAGCAGACTTGTATGCTATTTAAGTGATGCTTAATCTCGCTCATATTAATCGCTATGATTATGATCAAAGGGGGGAATGAAGTAGGAATGGGGATCAGATTATATGGCCATGGTTATGTGTATAGTAGGGCTGATTTAGAATCCCAGCTAAAAAGCCATTTCTAGTTACTATAAAAGAATATTTTGTATGTGACAGGCTGTGGATTGGCAAATGAACACTTCCCCCTTTTAGCAAAACGATCTGTGCTTAGCTTAGCACACTTTTCCTGTCCAGGATGTGTCAAAGGCCAGTCAGCTGATTAAGGAAGTAACCGCAGAGGCAAGGCTTGTGCAATACTTGTGAAACTATATGCTTTGGTAAGCTGCTTGCATTAGTAGAAGTAGGTGTAGGGTCAGAATATTTTGTAAAGGAAATGTATCATCTGTGTGCTTGTGACGTAATGTGATAGAGTTATATGTACAATGAATTTCCTGTAAGGAATACTCTTTGGCGTGTAGACACGAGTCGGGCCAGGAGTGTTCATTCTTGATAGCTAGAAGAATGAAATAAAAAAACTTGCATACCAGAGTTCATTGCACAGCAGTCAGTACTGTTATTCTCCTACCTCAGGGGGATAGGGGGGGGAGGGGAGAAATATATAAAGATAAAACGTTTAAATACAATGTAAACAAACTTTGTAAGATCAAGTTAAAAAAAAAAAAAAAAAAGTACAATCAGCATTACCACGATGATGAGAAGCAGGAATGGGATGAAGTTGGAAGTACTGATAACTGAAAAACGAGTCCCAGACAAACAATCTTGCTGAGTGGAAAAAAAGGAAAAAAAAAAAAAAAAATAGAACAGGCTCCTCATGGGAAGTAGAGCTCAGTGGAGGGCAGATTCATTTTCAGGTCAGTAATGGCTGCAAAAAAAAGTGGACTTGATGTCCGAAATACTGACATATCGGCATAGGTTAGGGCATGGGTGCTCTAACTGTGGCCCTCCAGCTGTTGCTGAACTACAAGTCCCATCATGCCTCTGCCTTTGGGAGTCATGCTTGTAAATGGCCTTACAATGTCCCATGGGACTTGTAGTTTCACAACAGCTGGAGGGCCACCAGTTGAGCACCCATGAGTTAGGGGGTGTTCCAAGCGGGGTTTTCCCCTACCTCAGGAGCCGACTGGGAGTCCTCACTGTAATCTTCCTCTTGGTGGGTCGGCGCCATCTTGGATCCCATCACGCTGCTGCAGGCTGTAGATTTTGTTTTAAAGAGGTCTGTAATGTTTCTTGCCGGGTAAGCTGCCAATCCACGACATGGGCGAGAGTGCAGGGTGGTGTAGAGCCTTTTGCCTGGCATCTGAGAGCTGGAGGTGCGGTGTTAGGCTATAAACGGCCGTGTGTGCAGAGGAGCTCCCTCAGTGTGCTGCCATCCTCGTTGCGCGCAAAGCCACACCCCCCATAAATTCTTATGAGTTGTTAATAAATGCGTATAAGTCCCAATCTACATTCATACCATGAAGGACATAAGATTTTAACTCATAAATCGATTTACTCTCCATTTGTGACAAACCCCTTTTGGTGGATCCTCCCCTCCAAGGTGGCATGTATTTATCTATTGCCACAAAAGGGTCTCTGTTGTGGCAACGAGTGAAATGTTTGGGTACTGTATGTTCTTTTTTTTTATCTTTTCTAATTCTTTTGATGTTATTGATATGTTCATTCACTCATGTTGAGAAAGTTCTAGTTGTCCCCACATCTTGCTTACCGCATGGGTATGTGATAAGGTACACTACATTTTTTGCCTGCCTTCCTATTCATTTTACACACTGCACATTTTTTACAGAGGTAGTATCCCTCCAAGTTTTGAAAAAAAGACATCCGTTGAGGTGGATCTAGTAAATTGGGAGCCAAACTAGTCCTTAAAGAAGGTAGCCCTCTGAAAACCACACCTGGTTTATCAGTAAGTATAGGGTCTAACACTGTCGTTCTTTAGAACCGACCAATGTTTAAAAAAAATCTTTTTTAAATAGTAATGTTGCCCAGAGAAGGTAGTAATGACAGACCATTTGAAATCCTGATTTTCCTTGCTTTTATTCTTGTTATCTAACAAAGAATTTCTATCAAGACTTCTAACTCGATAGAATTCATTGTCTAAATTGACTGCATTATAACCTTTTTCTATTAATCTGTTTCTCAAATATGGCGCCTGTTTATCATAATCTTTCACAGTAGTACAGTTTCGTCTTTCGTCTTATGCCGCGTACACACGATCGGAATTTCCGACAACAAATGTTTGATGGGAGCTTGTTGTCGGAAATTCTGACCATGTGTAGGCTCCATCGGACATTTTTTGTCAGAATTTCCGAAAACAAAAATTTGCGTGCTGGTTCTCAAATTTTCCGACAACAAAATCCGTTGTCGGAAATTCCAATCGTGTGTACACAATTCCGACACATAAAATTCCACGCATGCTCGGAATCAAGCAGAAGAGCCGCACTGGCTATTGAACTTAATTTTTCTCGGCTAGTCATACGTCACCGCGTTCTTGACATTCGGAATTTCCCACAACATTTGTGCGACCGTGTGTATGCAAGACAAGTTTGAGCCAACATCCGTCGGAAATAAATCCCAGGATTTCGTTGTCGGAATGTCCGATCGTGTGTAAGCGGCATTAGTCTGACAAATTGACTCCGAGGTACTGATTTGAACCAGGACCTGTGATGACAACTGTCTATAGTAGGGATGAGCTTCGAGTTCGAGTCGAACCCATGTTCGACTCAAACATCGCATGTCCGACCGTTCGCCGAATTTCGAACGTTATGGACCGTTCGCGCCAGGCAGCTGCAGTATTTACAGTTAGTGTACTGCATCCTCTGCACAGTGTGCACCTAAAGCTACCTGAAGACAATTGCTGGTGTTCTCATACTAATAATACTACAGGCAGGCAGTTGATTCTGCTAGCTGCAGTATCAGTATATATATATATACATCCCAGCTTTGTGCAGCTACATCTCACTGCAGGCCATTAGTATGTCTGGAAGGCCAATAAGGAGAGGCAGACAGTCACAAGCCAATAAAAGAGGGCAAGCAGGCTCTGTGTCTAGAGGCAACAGTGCTGGTCGTGGAGATGGTGCAACCTCATTAGCACGTGGCCATGGGACACGCTTGTCTTTTTTTTCGGCAGCTGGCCGGGTTGAGCCACAACATGCGGAAGACTTGGTAGAGCGGATGACCAAGTCGTCCTCATCCTCCTCATCCTCTCTCACCCAGGCTCAGGGTACTTTGTCTGGCAAAGCAGCTGCCAACGCGGCCTCTTCCCTCGGCTCAAAGGTATCAGTCACTCCTTCCCTAGCCCCACCATGTCCTCCTGAGGAGTCCCCCGAACTGTTTGACCACAGTGTTGGGTACATGCTCCAGGAGGATGTCCAGCGTTTTGAAGGCTCTGATGATGGTACCCAGCTAGAGGAAGGCAGTAACGTGAGCCCAGAGAGAGGGGGTGCCCAAGAAGGACAGCAATCTGGCAGTCATGTTCCCCCAGCTGCAGTATACTGCCAGCTTTGCTCCAGTGATGAGGAGGGAGGGGATGATGAGGTCACTGACTCCATGTGGGTGCCTGATAGGAGAGAGGAGGAGGAGGAGGCACATCTCCAACGAGGCAGGATGCCCTCCAGGGGCCAGCTTAAGGGCAGCACACCGATTGTGACGTCTTGACATCTCTCCAGATGACATCTTGAATGACGAAACGCGCGGGTGGAGTTAGAGTATGTCTTACGTCACCTCCGATCAGGGCCGTAATTCTTTTGTTTACCATGGCGCCTGCTTCACCATTTCCTATGCTTGTCTATATCTACTTGATTGTGAGTATATTACCTACTTTAAATCAATAAACAAGGGGGCGTGACCGGAAGCTGACCTTAATGGACGCTTAATCTCTTAGCTCCTGCAGCCCGCAGCAATAAAAGCAATTTGGGGGTCGAAAAACCATACCCACATGGGCAGATCGCGGACCACCCGATCCTCAAGGTACAGGGGTACATCCCAACCCCCTCCGGGGACCTCTACGGACCTCCGTTCCTTCTTTCTCCAACCAGAGAGCACTCCGGCCGGAGGAGCCAAGATGGCGCCGATCACACAGGCACATGGAGGACGAATTTCCCCACGAGACCAACCGCCGCAGCTCACACAGCAGCGATCGCACATCGAATCCTCTCCAGCGGTGACAGGCTCGGTGTCTCCAGCTACACATACGGGAGCGGTGAGTCCATCAACCCCCCCCCGACCCCCAGGCCTGGCAGACACGTGCGCCGCAGCCATCCAGACTATCCATCTCCTCACAGCACTATACTCAGTGCTCGGCGGCATTTCCACGGCTGCTACGCGCGGCATCAGACCCCTACCTTCAGGATCAGTCTCCTCTGTCCCCAACACCGTCAGCTCTTTCCCAGGACTTTCCACCCCTTCCAGGCCCCGCTCGTCCATCAGTGGAGCTGCATCATACACCAGGGGGAGAGGATGGGACACTGTGGGCTATGGCAGCGTCTTCCCCCCCACCCAAGACGCAAAGACTTTCCAGATCTGGAGACAAGAGTGTCTCTAAACAGCTGCCCTCTAACAACCTCACATACGCTCAAAAGGCCAGCACCCCCCCATGCTCCTCAACAGCTACCCACCATGTGGGACCCCCCCAACTGCCGCAGGCCCTGATGTGGACTGAACCGTGGGATCCCCCTGTTCCAGGATCCCACAGGTCGCCCGAAGCGGGATCACTTAGCCCACGCTCCCCCCCTCCAGCACCAGCCTCACCAGACCACCGAGTGGGCCATATGCATGACCAACATATACCACCCCCATGGCACGCTTATTTTCAAGCGATGCCCACCAAACAGGACTTTAAACAACTCATAGAGGATGTCAAATCAACCTGCCGCACAGAAATCCAGGTCCTCCAAACGGGACTTAAACATTTGGCAGATAGAGTGGAAATGGCGGAGGAGGAGATCCAGGAAACCAAGCTAGCAGTCCACAGAACACAGTTGCAAGGAGCGGAACACCGCTCTCTCCTCAGAGACATGCAAAGGCACATAGAGGACCTGGACAACAGGGGGCGCCGCAACAACATCCGAATAAGAGGTATCCCGGAGCCAGAGGGCAACGAGGACCTGCAAACCACCTTGCAAACCATTTTCAACAACCTATTGGGAGAACCCCTTACGAAACACATAGAAATGGACAGAGCCCACCGAGCATTGCGACCTAAAGGCCCTGCATCAAAACCAAGGGATATTATTTGCAGAATCACCTCTTACCCCCTCAAAGAATCCATCATGAGACAAGCACGAATAGCTCGCAAAATCACCTTTGCTGGAACACAAATTCAGCTCTACCCTGACCTGTCCTGGATCACCCTGCAGAAACGAAGACTTCTTCAACCACTGTTACATGAGCTGCAAAACAAAGCAATCCCCTATAGATGGGGTTTCCCCTTCACTCTCACAGCAAAGCAACAGGGAACCTCCGCAGTTCTGAGATACCCCGAAGATCTCTGAGTATTTTGCAACACCCTGGAAATACAACCCCCACAGCTACAAGAATGGGACTTAGTAACCATCACCCCATCACCGCCTACAGTCTGGCAGAAAGTACCTTCCTCTAACCGGCCTCGAAACCCAGAAGCACCTCGCAAGCCTGCCAAACCCAGAAGCTGATCAACATCACTGTCTTAACACAGTCCACACCCAGCTACAAGAAGTGATTAACTCAACGTACTGACTTCTCATGCCCGGGACTAAACAATTGGTCAAACATACTAGGTCAGTACCCCCCAAATTGCCCCTACGCCACAGTTTACATAAATACTAAGGGCTTGCTATGATCAGGCTCCGAGAGAGTAGACGCATTACCGTTCGTCTCCCCCCCCCCCACTCCTGATTTTTAGTTCAGGAAGTTATATAAGTGTTTTATATTACCACATTGGTTGCGGATCCCCTGGTGCCCCCCCCCCCCCCGGCCGCCCCAATAGAACGGCCGGCGGACGGACACTTGGGACTCCGTGTTACTTAGGCCTATTGGCCATTTATAGTTTGATAATGTGTGCGTTCTGTCACCACTTGGTCTTACTTAATCATCTTCTTCTTCCCCAGCTCTTTCCCTCCTCTTTCCCTTTTTGTAGGAGTCAACTTCGCGCAGCGGTGCGGGTGAAAGGTCCTGGTTTCCTCCTGGATGGTGTCGGCTCCTGGTCCTCTGTCCTCAGACCCTGGTGCTCCATCACTAGGTAAGCAAACGCACACCTATCCACATGTAATTAGATGGCAAAGTTACTATCCTTAAATGTACATGGCCTGAACTCTAACAGAAAAAGGCATCTGGCACTGCGGGAGTTCAGACAGTCGGGAGCTGATATTGTAATGGTACAGGAGACACATTTCAATAAGGAAGGCTCGTTCGCATTCGCCTCCAAATACTTCCCGCAGGTGTATCTCTCATCTTGCACTCAAAAAAAAGCAGGAGTGGCTATATTATTCAAAAAGGGAACCCCCTTCACCTGCACAAACCATTACTCCGACCCTAGGGGCCACTTTATCATTCTACAGGGGCACTGGCATACACAACCTATCACGCTGTGCGCTGTATACGCGCCTAACACTAAACAACATAATCTCCTCTCTAAAATATATAAGCATATTTTCAAGTCAGTCCCCGGGATCTTGGTGGTGGGGGGAGATTTCAATCTTGTACAATCAGCAACTGTCGATCGCCAGGTGGTGGGCTCCAGGGTATCTCCACCAGGTGTCCTTCGGGGCTCTAGACTGTTTCGACAAATCTCCAGACGATATGCGCTCTTCGATGCCTGGAGGGTCCTTCACCCGGGAGATCGGCAGTATACATTTTACTCTGCCCCCCATCATACACACTCCCGAATAGATTACTTCTTTGTTAACAACCACACACTCAGACTTACACGAAAAGCCCAAATACTCCCCATCTCGTGGTCGGATCATGCCCCGATTCTACTAGAGCTAGAACTAGACAATCCCAACCGTAAACCCTACAACTGGAGGCTTAACACATTTCTTCTTCAACATCTCCCCTCCCAAGTCGAACTAAATACCACCCTAAAACACTACTTCATTGAAAATAACACGCCGGACATATCACCAACCACCCTCTGGGAGGCCCACAAGGCGGTCCTGCGCGGTAAATGTATAGCCTTGTCCTCTGCAATGAAGAAAGATTCCCTAGCCGCAAAGTTAAAAACTGAACAGGACCTTAGAATGTTTGAACGCAAACTTCAAGCCACCCCTTCCATACCCATACTTCGGAAGGTCATTAGCCTTCGCTCAACCCTGAAGGAATTCGCGCTAGGCCAGGTAGAAAAAGCACTGACAAGACTAAAGCAATTATTCTACGACAAAGGTAACAAAGCGCACTCCCTCTTAGCTAACAAACTGCGTGACAAATTCCACATGCAGACACCACATCAGATTAAAAATAAGTCGGGGCATATAGTCTCCCACCCCAAAGAAATAGCTCAGGTATTTGCGGACTTCTATAAACACTTATGCAATAACCCAGACATACCTAGCAATCCCCCCTCCCCCGACTTATCTTACAAAATGCGAGAATACTTAGAACGCAGTGGAGTTCCCCATTTAACATCCTCCGACCTAATGACTTTGAACACACAGATTACAGATGAGGAAATAGAAATGACCATTAAATCCCTCCCGTCCCATAAAGCCCCGGGACCTGACGGATTCCCATATGAATACTACAAGACATTTCTCCCCATACTGCTTCCACATATGCGCAAGGTCTTCCATGCCTTTCTTCACAACGCCAACATACCCCCGGACATGCACCGTTCTTTTATCACCTTAATTCCTAAACCAGACAAAGACCCTTCCCTCTGCGCCAGTTACAGACCCATTGCATTACTGAATTCCGACCTTAAAATTTTCACCAAACTACTTTCCAATCGCCTAAACCAGATTCTCCCCTCACTGGTCCATAAAGACCAGGTAGGGTTCGTCCCGCTGCGTCAGGCTGGCGACAATACCAGAAAGATTATAGATCTGGTGGAGGTGGTGAATAGGGAACACCAGGCGGCATTGTTGCTTAGTTTAGACGCAGAAAAAGCGTTTGACCGCTTGGGATGGCCCTTTCTATTTGCCACCTTACAATTCATGGGCTTTCGAGGCCCCTTCCTACAAGCAATCAGACATTTATACACTGGCCCAACATCTCAAGTCAGGACCCCCTTTGCATTATCCCCTGCATTCTCAGTGGCGAACGGGACCAGACAGGGATGTCCACTCTCGCCCCTGCTATTTGCACTCTGCGTCGAACCCCTCGCCGCATCCATTAGGAGAAACCCGGACATACGGGGAATATCGGTTAGAGGAAGGGAGTTTAAAATCTCCCTCTTCGCGGACGATATCATACTCTCATTAACTCAACCTCATATTACTCTCCCGATCTTGCAAACAGAACTAGATCGCTTTCGCGCTCTCTCAGGGTATAAGATAAATGCATCAAAATCGGAGGCCCTCCCAATTAACATCCCTCCTAAGGAGGTCTCACTTTTAAAATCTAACTTTCCATTCACATGGAAAACAAATTCCCTGAAGTATCTAGGCACATTTATTACACCCAAATTCAGTACCCTATACCAAGAAAATTTCCCATCACTGTTCCGATCTATAAGATCCTCACTGACCCAATGGAAAAAACACCACATCTCTCTACTAGGTCGAATAGCCTCAATAAAAATGACTATCCTCCCAAGGCTTTTATATCTCTTCCAAACACTACCCATACCAATCCCGATTGCCCAACTGAAAAAACTCCAATCCGATTTATTACATTTCACATGGAACTACAAAAGGCACAGGGTCCCGAGGTCAGTGCTGATGGCATCCCGCAATGAAGGGGGATTGGCATTCCCTAATATTATTAAATATTATTACGCAGCTCAATTGCGAGCGATAGCCTCCTGGTATACCCACAAATCTTACAATAAATGGACCGAAATCGAAAAACTATGGCTTGCTCCCATACATCCAAATAACCTGCTGTGGAGTGCGAATGCGGACGTAGCCCCTGAGCGTATGCTGGGTCCCATGTCCCAGTTGAGGCGGCTGTGGTGCACTCTGGCCCCCAAACATAGTCTCTCATCGGATAGATCGCTCCTGACCTCTTTTATCTGTAACCCCAAAGTGCCGGATAGTCTAACCTACCAAATGTCACATCATTGGACATCCCGGAACTTGTTCCACTTTGGGAACCTGGTGGACCCCAGAACAAGGAAACTACTGCCATTCGGCGAACTACAAAATAAACATGACCTCCCCAGACAGGCATTCTATGGGTATCTACAAATTCGGCACTATGCGCTCACTATTACACCCACCCTACAATTCTCACCACCATCAGCGTTTGAAACAACAATCTTGGCGGGCAATAACCAGAGGGGGCTTATATCGAGCATATACAAGATCTTGGGTAAACACTTGTATATGACTAAATGGGAGGGGATCCTTGGGGAGGAACTCCCTTTCTCGCAATGGCAGATAATCTGGAATCAAACAGCAAAGAGCTCATTATGTTCTTTATACAAAGAAAACTCCTATAAAATCCTCTTGCTGTGGTATATGACCCCAGATGTTCTCCATGCCATCTTTCCCAATAGTTCCGATAGATGCTGGAGATGCCAGGGAGCAAGGGGCACCTTCCTACATATATACTGGAGCTGCCCATTGTTGACTCCTTACTGGTCCACAGTCC
The DNA here is from genome assembly GCA_037952835.1 of Lithobates septentrionalis. NCBI lineage: Eukaryota > Metazoa > Chordata > Amphibia > Anura > Ranidae > Lithobates > Lithobates septentrionalis. The sequence goes on from JBBDGP010000995.1 coordinate 800,552, forward strand.
AGCAACTACTGGAACGCCTCCTGGACATACAGATCCAGGCTTCCCCAAAATTCTTCCTACTGGGCCTACCGCCGCCTAAACTCCCCACCCCATATAAAAAATTGTTACGTCACATACTAACGGCGGCAAGATGCCTTATAGCACTACATTGGAAGCGTTCTTCACCCCCCTCTGCTGAGGACCTGTACACTAGAATAAAGGACATAGAAGTGATGGAAAAGATGACAGCCAGAATACAAGATACATTGGAAGCACATAACAGGGTCTGGGAGCTATGGCACCTCCGGGAGGATCCACCATGACCAGGTAACACCACCGTTGATATACCTACTATACCCCCCCCCCTCTAACTCCCTCTCTCTCTACTACCCACTTCTTCTTCTTTATGTTATACACACCTGTGATTTCATAGTCATAGATAACTAAGTTATGATTTTGCTATTACATTAAGATTATAAACTTGCCAGTAAATATAGTAAATGGAAGACGATGACACTTAGCTGGCATTTTGCAAAATTTTAATATTGGAACATGGCATTTGATTATTGACACTGTATACAAGAAATCAGCACTATTGTACTATTGTTACAATCACCAACTGTTATTGCATAATGTACTGCAAAAACGGAATAATAATAAAAATGTTATTTGAAAAAAAAAAAAAAAAAATCAATAAACAAACGGTTTTAAACAATATTACAATGGGACCCCTCTCTCTTCTCTATGATATATGAACATCCTGGTGGAATACTGGTATAATACATGGATCACCCAGCTGACCTGAGATAGCTACACAGTGGCTTGTACTGTGATCGCGCTATACCCCTGGGGGGGGGGGGGGGGGGTAAGGGTATCTGGTGAGTGTAAATCTATTACCACCACGGATAATATCACTGGCACCATAGTCACTGGAAAAAGATATCAGAAATTGTTGGACCAAACACTGGACACTGTTTGAAGCACTAATCACTTTATGCTAATTTCTTAAATAATGGACTCATTTATTGTTATCAATTTGTTTTTAATTCCATTTTTTTTCATTTTAATTTCATTTATTATATCACTTGGCATGTTATACTTTTGTTTTTTGTTTGCATGGTAATAATTTTATCACAGAGGGTCAAACACATTTTTTGATTTTTATTTACATCTTATATTTTTTTTTATTATTTAATTTATTTTATTTTTTATACACCCTATGTTTTTTTTACCACAGAAGGTCAAACACATTTTTAACACAGAGGGTCAAACACATTTTTTGTTTGGAATCTAGTTTATTTTTAGGATCACATACGGCACCACATTTCCAGAAACTTTTTGATCACTCAATTTATATTTATCACCACCACCTTATTTTATTGTTCACACACTCTCAGTAATCATTACACTCCAAGAGGGTGTAACACATTCCAAAACAGCATCAGAGTGGAGTGTGTATTTTTTCCAGGGGAGGCCATTATTCCATTTATTTAGTTTCTGGTAAACCTATACCTGTTTTTGTAGGGTCCCCCCCCCCCCCACACACACACACATCTTTGGTTGAAGTACAGGACCCAAGGTTTTTATGTTTTTTTTAGGTTTTTTAGCTAGAGGAATAGCGCCATATCTACACCATTGTATGCTTATATCTTGCTCCACCTAGGTGGTAGTATTATGTAGAGGCTGCCATTCCCTTTTTTCCTTTTTTTTTCCTTTTGTCTTTTTCTCTCATACATAAAGCATCAGATTTTTTTCTCATTTACAAAGCATCAGTTATTTTTCTTTCTTTTAATACAGTCTCCTGTATCATATATACCATAGCGCAGTGTCACACATATTTTTTCTCAGCTCAGATATGATTCACAACAATAAACTCTCTACAATGTACTAGGCTCATTAAGATTGTCATAACCATTAAGATAATAAGAATGCTAATCTCACTCCATAATATACATAAGACTACTACATCTGCATATGAAATGTAGTAATTGAAATATGGAGCAGCAAGGTAAGAAATTTAAATTTTATGCAATAAAAATAGTAAAAAAATATTATTCCTTGGGTGTATGGGGATCTCCTAAATGTGGAATTATTTTTATTTAAAGTGTTTTAAATTACATATATTATTTAGAAAATGCACAAAAGCAGAAATGAAATCTCTCGGTGCAAAATGTAATCACGTAACAATTAAAAGACATAAAAAGAAGCCATTGTGAGGAAATTGTGATAGTTTTTTCTAAATCATCTACAATAAATAATAGAACTCAGTAAATGTTTATGGATACTTTCAAAAATAATTAAAATGTTTTAAATTCGAAAGAATAAATAAAAAAACCTCACCTCAATTTACTAAAAAAATAAACACTTCTCAATGTTATTCATAATTTTACTAAAAATTAAGTCAATCAATTAGCTAGATAAATATTTTTTATAATCTTACCTTTAAAAGACAGAAAGTCCACTTTGTATTTAACCGTAAAAGTATATATAACTACAAGAAAATAAATAAAGGTTCTGTAGGGAATGAATAAAGATGTACACAACATGTAATTTTGATGTGATAAAAAATAATGGACCATTGTAAAGTGCATTTTAACAATGCTTTCTATAGTGACTAAACTAGAACTTTAAAGTTGTAAGGAAAGTAGGGAAAGATAAAACCTCTTTCAGATTTGTATTCCTCTTTGTGTCCTGGTTGGGGAGATTCCCTCCACTTCTTGTTGTGGAATCTAAAGTGAATCTCTGTAGTAGTGCTGAAGACAGAAACAAAACCAAACTTCCTGTTTCCATGGATAATTTTTTTGTCTACACTGGTCTGCAGTAAGAATGACTTTACTACAAATTCACATGACTTCACTTTGCACATTTCAAAGGATGGTGGTCCTACCTCTATGTGTAGCCTGTCATGGGAGCAATAATGGGGCTGCCATTGCCCACCCCTTGTGAAAATGCTGGTTACCTGGTTCACTGACCTGGAACAATTATTCGGATCAGGAAAGCCAAACATCCTTTTTGTGCTCCTGTTCTGGGCCAGTGACTCAAACGAATGAAGCATGAGGTCAGCATGACAGCCAAGAAGCTAGCATTTTTATGTTTCTTTACTGACAGTTGTCTTTTAAAATGCTATAAACTTCACAAGAAGAATACACGGCAGCACTACTGATCTTACTGTACTTTTCTTACCTACCTTCTTTTTTGTATAAAAAATGTTTAAGTAATACAGATTACTGAAAAAAAGACATACATATTTAATCTTACCTAATTAATTTTTAGACTATGATTGTGTGATCTGGACTTATAAACATTTTTGGTGTTAGCAGTTAGTTTAAAAAAAATAATCAGAAAGGACATTATTTAGACTGGAAGAATGTTAATATTTAAGGAGTGAATCACAATTATGTGATTTACGAAAGAAGAAACTTCAACGGTGATTTTATAATCTCTCACACCCCTGTCAAGTAGTAACTCTCCCCTTCATTGTTTTATTTTTGGACGTACCTGATGGCATTATATGTTGTAAATGGTCCTCTGGAGACTAATTATAAACTGCAAGTTGCTCAAACAGGAACAAAAATTTTAAAAATATAGTGATGTTTATTGTGATAAAGCAACATCTGTTGTTTCACAATTACTTTGACCCATGGGACAAATGAAAGAGGGTGTTTAATGGAAATCTTTTCCCATACCTATTTAGTTTGTTTGGTTATTTTACAGTTACATACAGTAGTTAGTGAGTTTTCAAAAATACTCATGTCTGTCGAGTTCAACTAAAAGACAAAAATGGATAAATCAAAAAAACTCACATCCAGAGGAAGGCAAAAAAAAAGCCAAAAGCATGTTTCAGTTCTCTGCAATAGGGAAAACAAATCTTCCTGATTCTTTAAAGCAACTGGATACTCCCAGGATCAACAATCTTACATAGTTGGTAAGGTTGAAAAAAAGACACAAGTCCAACCAGTTCAACCTATGTGTGTGTGTGTGCGTTTATGTTAATAGTATAATGTATACCCCTGTATGTTGTGGACATCAAGGTGCCCATCTAATAGCTTTTTGAAATTATCGATGCCCCCTGCTGATACCATTGCTTGCGGAACAGAATTCCACATCCTTACCGCTGGGACAGTAAAGAACCCTTTACGCAATTTAAGGTTAAACCGCTTCTCTTCTAGTTTTAGTGAATGGCTGCGTGTCTTTTTAAATTCCCTTTTCTTGAAAAGGTTTTTCCCTATGTTAGGGTCAACAGTACGGTATTTGTACATTTGTGATATTATATCCCCTCTCAAGCGTCTCCTCTCCAGAGAGAATAAGTTCAATGCTTGTAGCCTTTCCCCATAGCTGAGATCCTCCAGTCCCTTTATTAGCTTTGTTGCCCTTTTGTGGACTCTCTCCAGCTCCAGCACATCCCTCCTGAGGACTGGTGCCCAGAACTGAACGGTATACTCAAGATGCGGCCGGACCAGAGTCTTGTAGAGCGGGAGAATTATCATTTTATCTCTGGAGGGAATCCCCTTTTTAATGCATGCCAATATTCTGTTGGCTTTGCTTGCAGCAGCCTGGCATTACATGCCTTTGCTAAGTCTGTAATCTACTAGGACCCCCAGGTCCTTTTCCATCCTAGATTTCCCCAGAGGTTCCCCCCCCTAGCGAATAACTTTAATTTATATTTCTGGCCCCCAAATGCATTATCTTGCATTTTTCAACATTAAACCTCATTTGCCATGTAGTTGCCCACCCCAGTAATTTTCTTAGGTCTTCTTGCAAGGTTTCCACATCCTATGTAGAAGCTATTGCCCTGGTTAGCTTTCTATTGTCCGCAAATACTGAGATTGCGCTGTTTATCCCATCCTCCAGATCGTTTAGGAATAAATGAAACAGGATTGGTCCCAGGACAGATCCCCGGGGGACCCCACTTTCCACACCAGACCATTCAAAGTACTCACTATTTATCACCACCCTTTAGGCTCGCCCCTGTAGCCAGTATTCAATCCAGGTACTCACCCTATGGTCCATGCCGACAGACCTTAGTTTGTACAGTAAAAGTTTGTGGGGAACTGTATCGAATGCCTTTGCAAAATCCAGATACACCACATCTACAGCCCTTCCTTTATCTAGAGGGCAACTCACTTCTTCATAGAACGTTAATAGATTGGTCTGGCAAGAACGATTCTTCATGAATCCATGCCGATTACTGCTAATGATACCATTTGCATTACTGCAAACTTGTATATAATCCCTTATCATCACCTCCAATAGTTTGCAAACTATTGATGTTAAGCTAACTGGCCTGTAGTTCACAGGGATACATCTCTGCTCTTCTTTAAATATTGGTGCCACGTTGGCTTTTCTTCAATCAGCTGGTACCATTCCAGTCAGTAAACTAACCATAAAAATTAGGAACAATGGTCTGGCTATCACCTGACTGAGTTCCTTAAGAACCCTCGGGTGTAAGCCATCTGGTCCTGGGCACTTATTTATGTTAAGTTTATCAAGTCTATTTCTAATTCAGTCCTCTGTTAGCCATGAGGATGCTTCCTGTGACATGCTATGAAAATTAGCATTACCCCCTTGGTTACTGTATCCCCCAGTTTCCTTTGTGAAGACTGATGAGAAGAATATATTCAAAACCTTTGCCATCTCTGCGTCTTTTCTAACCAGATTCCTTTCATCATCCTTTATGGGGCGAATATGTTCTGGCCTCCCTTTCTTACTATTTATATACTTAAAGAATTTCTTGGGATTTTTCTTACTCTCCTCCGCTATGTGCCTTTTGTGTTCTATTTCTGGACGGGGGCCCTAGGGCCGGTCCATACAATAGCTTTGTTTTGGAGTTGCGTTTCATCCTGACTAACAATATCTTTATTTTTGATTGCTCCCACTACCTCCAGGTGCAGGGTGTTGCGATGGGGACCAAATGTGCCCTATTGTATGCCAATCTGTACCTGGGGAGCGTGAAATTTTCTCCTTTGATGAATTTCAGGAGTTTTTTAAGAAGGTGCTTATTTGGCGCAGATTTATAGACGATAAAAACATCCCTGTTAAATTGAAGACCAACCACTATAATCTAAAGTTCATCATGACTTGTGACCAAAAAACTCTTGATTTTTTGGATATTACTGTCTATATTAACCCTGATGGAACCATGGGCTCTTCTCTGTTTAGAAAACCATCGGCTGGAAACACGATCCTACATGCCACAAGCTCTCATCCACAACCTTTAATCCAGAGTATACCTTACAGTCAACATCTGAGACTAAAAAGAAATTGCAGTGGCAATGAGGACCTCGAGCATGAAGCTAGGGCTCTACAGTCTAGTCTGATTGACAGAGGCTACAGGTGATCTTGGTTGAAAAAACTTACCATAGAGCAAAATTAAAAGACAGAGACAATTTAATCCATTCAAAGAAATCTAAAAAGGATGATCAAAAGGTTTGTTTAATAACACGTGAGATGAGGGAACATAAAAAAGTTTGCCAAATCATTTAAAAGTTTTGGCACCTTCTGGCCACAGATGAGGTGATAGCTAAGTATGTGAACCCATACCCCCAAATTACCTATAGGAGGTCTAAGTCTCTTAAGGACCAATTGGTCCACAGTCACTTGACCTCTAAAGGAGCAGGACAATCTCGCAAGGGCACAGCCCCATGCGGTAGATGCAACGTCTGCAGATTCATGATGAATTCAGTGGAGCTTGTTCTCCCAAATGGCATTATTTATAAACCATATTTTTATGCAAACTGCCAGTCGGTAGGAGTGGTCTATTACATGGAGTGTGAATGCGGTGCGTTTTATGTAGGAAAGACCAAAAGGCATTTTTTTCATGGAATAAGGGACGATGTGTCGCTTGTTTCGAAGAAAAAAATGGAGACACCAATAAGTAGGCATATAGGACTCTACCACTCCTTTCAAGTATCAAAGATGACATTTTTGTTCTTGAGCATGTGCCCACACATGAAAGAAGGGGAGATGTGGACAAAATCCTCCTTCAACGTGAGACCAAATGGATTCATTCCCTGGCTGCCACCATCCATCTGGGTTTGAATGAATCCATCAGCTTTAAGCCTTTTCTATAGGTTATGCGTAGCCATTACCTATGAGATTAACTTCTCGTTAATCAATTTTGTTGGATTTTTTTTAAATTTACAGGTGTATTTGTAGTTGATATGTAACCTGGATTGGCAGAGTTTGATTGAGCACTATGCCTGATTGGGTCATACCTCTGTATGTTGGTTATTGTTTATAATAAGGTCAACTTTAATAGGCTTAAGAGTCGCTTATGTATAAATTTACCTAGGATGTTTCTAATTTTCGAGATATTTTTACACACAGTTGTTTAGTTGCCAAATTTAACATTGGGGGATAGAACTTGGATTAGGTGACCATACGGACGCCCAGGGCATCATCTTTTTTGTTAGTCCCTTTCTTGGACTACACTAGGTGTCGCTACTTGCCATTTGCTTGTTCCTTGATTTCCCTTAACCCTCTGGGACCTTATTATCAAAGCATGGTGTGGGTAGCCATAGGGTTAAGGTCTTTGAGCCTTCCCGTGTTCTCATCTTGAAGCCGGACATCCCCCCTTTGCGTGGGATGTCGGACGTCAATTGGCGCCATCGTCCATGGCTTATCTGTAGGTACAGTGAATATCTCCTAAACCTGCACTGTTTAGGAGTTATTCATATTTGTATTGTAGCAGCTGGTGCTGTCACCGGTGCAAGTGCACTGTGCTCTAAATGAAGGGTGCACTCGTCCATTGAGAGTGCTGTGCATGGCTCGTGGCTCCAATGTGCATGGGCTGGAGTGACATCATTGCGGCCCCTCTATTCCAACGGCCGGAGCACGTGAACCTGAAAGAAAGATTGGGTGCAGAAGATGAAAGCCCTGTCAGTGGTAACAGCTCTCTGGAGGAATCTGCTTTACAGGTAAGACTGCCATCATGTACTAGACTGCGGTGCATATAAACCACTTGCCGACCGCGCTATAGCCCAACGACAGCTACAGCACGGCTGGCTAGTTTTCATATGACATATGATGGGGTGCAGGCAGCACGCTCTGTGATCGCCGTGTCCTCCAGGCACAGCTGATCACAGATTGAAGTTAAGAGCCAATCAGCGTCTCTTTACCACGTGATCAGCTGTGTCCAATCACAGCTGATCACGAATGTAAATAGAAGCCAGTTATTGGCACGCTTTTCCTCATGCTGACAGCATGAAGAGAGGAGAAGAGAGCCTATAACCGGCTTCTCTAAAAGAGACATGTACACTGATAATTGGGGCACTAATTATCAGTGTCCTGATTAAAAAGTGCAGTCCAAACAATGCCCACCAGTGCTGCCAATCAGTGCCTCCTCATCAGTGCCACCTATCAGTGCCGCCCATCAGTACCACCTATATAGTGCTGCCTCATCAGTGTCCATCAGTGCCGCCTATATAGTGCTGCCTCATCAGTGTCCATCAGTGCAGCCTCATCAGTGCCACCTATATAGTGCTTGCCTCATCAGTGTCCATCAGTGCCACCTATATAGTGCTGCCTCATCAGTGTCCATCAGTGCCACCTATATAGTGCTGCCTCATCAGTGTCCATCAGTGCCACCTATATAGTGCTGCCTCATCAGTGTCTATCAGTGCCACCTATATAGTGCTGCCTCATCAGTGTCCATCAGTGCCACCTATATAGTGCTGCCTCATCAGTGTCCATGAGTGCCACCTATATAGTGCAGCCTCATCAGTGTCCATCAATGCCGCCTATATAGTGCTGCCTCATCAGTGTCCATCAGTGCCGCCTATATAGTGCTGCCTCATCAGTGTCCATCAGTGCTGCCTCATCAGTGTCCATCAGTGCCACCTATATAGTGCTGTCTCATCAGTGTTCATCAGTGCCACAGAGGCGGCTGTAGGCTTTGTGAGGTCTTAGGCAAAACTTAGACATGAGGCCCTCTCACACCCATAATTGGAAAAATAATTCAACCGATAAAAATTAATACTACATTGCAATGTACAGTGTACAATTAACTGATAGCAATCCACCCATAGCAAGTCCTCAAAGATTCTGGCATGTTATTGGATCATATCACAACAGCAAGCTCACCCAGACGGTCCCCCCCCCCTTTAGCAGGCTGTGCTCTCCTCTGCCCTGGGAGTGTCTTGTCAGCAGATTGCAATTTGTGAGCGGCACATAGAGATAACATTGACAGCTCGAGGTGGCAGCGCCATCCTTCTTCCTGATGCTGGGCTTTCCCCTCCAGTGGCGTAGCGTGGGTTGTCAGTGTTCGGGGCAAGGCAAGTAATTGGAATCCCCTAACCGTGGACTTTTAGCTCCGGTCTGGTCACATGATCCACTGTGTCAATCAGTGATGGCTGCAGGGGAGAGGAGAGAGCACTTGAAAATCACTGGTAAAGCCTGGAGCAGTGACATTACCCACAGGTTCCTATGTCCCATATGTTGTTGGCGGTTGTATGGTCACATACCTCAGTACCCCTAAACCTTACGTGCTCCATTATGCAACTCTTGACCAGCCACTGTTGTAGAACGCTTGGTCCTGCACTCCACCATACTGGTAAAGGAGGCCATCCATCAAAGTTATAAGCCAATAACAACCATTGGAGCCTTACCACTTTCTCAGGTTGGTCTAGATCTGTATATGATAGAGTTCTTGGGGACTCAAGTCTCCTGAATTTTCCACCAGGTAGGTAAGAGGAATGCAGCACCTATAGGGCCTTTTTTCATGCCCTGAGATAGTTTGGAAGGCTTAAAGAGTAAGTTCATCATTTCACACAGAATGAAAAGCTGAACTAACTCCAAGTGTCCTGGCCACCCCTCTAGACCTCGCTGTTCATAGTGTCCATGAGGCCCCATGCTTCCGGTGTAGAGGTCCATGGTCTTTACACAATAAATGATCCTGGAGGAGGAGGGAGAGGGGGGGAGAGGACAGAGGAAGGGGAGAAGAGGGGAAGGGGAAAGAGGACAGAGGGAGGGGAGAGGAGGGGAGGTGAGAGGACAGAGGGAGGGGAGGAAAGTAGAGAGAGGGAGGGGAGGGAGATAGGTCAGAGAAAGGGAGGGGGGAGAGAGGGCAGAAAGAGGGGGAGAGAAAACGGGGGGGGGAAAATAGAGAAAGAGAGGGGGAAGAGGACAGAGGGGGGAGAGGAGAGAAGGAGGGGGAGAAAAGACAGGGGGAAGAGAGGGGGAAGGGAGGGAAAGAGGAGAGTGTGAACAGAGGTAGGGGGGAGAGGATAAAGAGAGGGGGGAGAGGAAAGAGAGACAGAGGGAAGGGGGGATAGACAGAGGGTGGGGGGATCAGAGCAGACAGTGAGATGTGGGAGAGGATAGAGGGGAGGAAGAGGAGAGGGGAGGAAAAGAAGAGAGGATAGAGAGGGGGGAGGTGAGAGTGAACAGAGGAAGGAGGAGAGGATATAGAGAGTGAGCAGAGGGAGGGGGGATAGAGAGAAGAGAGAGGGAGGGGGAAAGGAGGGAGAGAGATTGGAAGAAGAGAGAGTGAGAAAGGGGGAGGAGAAAGAGAGGGGGGAGAGAAGAGAGTGGACAGAAGGAGGGGGTGAGGATAGAGAGGGAGGGGGAGAAGATAGAGAGAGGGAGGAGAGAGAGGGAGGGGGAGAGGATAGAGAGAGGGAGGGGGAGAGGATAGAGAGGGGGAGAGGATAGAGAGAGGGAGGGGGAGAGGAGAGGGAGGAGAGAGAGAGAGGATAGAGAGAGGAAGGGAGAGAGAGGATAGAGAGAGGGAGGGGAGAGAGGATAGAGAGAGGGGGGAGAGGATTGAGAGAGGGAGGGGTAGAGGAGACAGAGGGACGGGGGAGAGAAGAGAGTAGACAAAGGGAGGGGGGAGATGATAGAGGGAGGGGGAGGGAGGATAGAGGGAGGGGGAGGGAGGAAACAGGGTGGAGGAGAGAGGAGAGAAATGGAGGGGGGAGAGGATAGAGAGAGGGAGGGGAGGAGGATACAGAGAGGGAGAAGGAGAGGATAGAGGGAGTGGATAGAGGGAGGATAGTGTGGACAGAGGGAGGGGGGAGAGGATAGAGAGGGCGGAGAGAGAGGGAGGGGGGAGAAGATACAGAGAGGGAGAAGGAGAGGATAGAGGGAGTGGATAGGGGGAGGGGGAGGTTAGCATGGACAGAGGGAGGGGGGAGAGGATAGAGAGGGAGGAGGGAGAGGATAGAGAGGGAGGAGAGAGAGGGAGGAGGGAGAGGATAGAGAGGGAGGAGAGAGAGGGAGGGGCGAGAAGATACAGAGAGGGAGAAGGAGAGGATAGGGGGAGGGGGAGGATAGCGTGGATAGAGGGAGGGGGGAGAGGAGAGAGAGGAGAGAGAGGGAGGGGGGAGACGATACAGAGAGGGAGAAGGAGAGGATAGAGGGGGTGGATAGGGGGAGGGGGGAGGATAGCGTGGACAGAAGGAGGGGGAGAGGAGAGAGTGGAAAGAGGGAGAGGGAAAGGATAGAGAGAGGGAGGGGGGAGAGGATAGCCTGGATAGAAGAGGGGGGGAGAGAAGAGAGTGGACAGAGGCCGGGGGAGAGTATAGAGAGAGGGAGGGGGAGAGGAGAGAGTGGATATGGGGGAGGATAGTCTGGACAGTAGGAGGGGGGAGAAGCGAGAGTGGACAGAGGGATGTAGGTAGAGAGGACAGAGGGAGAGAGAGGATGGGGCAAGTGAGGAGAGAAGAGAAAGGGGGGTGAAGAAAATAATGGGGGGGTGGAAGGGGGAAGATAGGAGGGTTAGAGGGCAGAGGGGGGGTAGAGGGGGCAGTGGGGGTAGAAGGAGGAGGGGGGCTGACATGTGGGAACTGGGGATATGTGGATACAGTGTATATATCAGGGTGTTCAGTGTTCCACCTCACACTGCAAAGCCATCTAGACACGTTATACTGAGAGTGGGGCTGATACACTATGCTTCCCCCTCCAGCCTCGCACTAAGTTAGTTGCTAGTCCTCCACGGACAGGCTGGACATTGTAGTCCCACTCCCACAGACTCCCCTCCACAATGGGGCACACGGACACGGCTTTCCCAGCCAGCCTCCGCCTCTATCACACAGAGCTGAGCCCTCCACTCACCGAGCATGTACTTCTTGCAGGGCTGCTCCTGAGTCCTGCTACACCCGCCCGCAGGTCCTGTTCTGCTGTACCAGCACTCGATGTGATATGTCGGGCTGAGGTGACTCTGCCTGACAGGAGACTTTGTCAGATAATGGGGCAGCCCACTGCAGCGATCTCACACCATGTTCAGTGCTGTGCTGTCAGTAATGTTGTGGCTCCCACAGTTGGCTGGGGCATCGGACCCAGGGACAACGCGGGTCCACCGGCTGCCCACGCTACTCCAGTGCTCTCCCTCCTCCGGTAGGAAAATTAGGAGGCCAGCGAGGCCCCTTTGAACGCGAGGCCTCAGGCGACCGCCTAATTTGCCTAATTAAAGAGCCGCCTCTGCTGCCTCATCAGTGTCCATCAGTGCCGCCTATATAGTGCTCTCTCATCAGTGCCGCCTATATAGTGCTCTCTCATCAGTGCTGCCTGTATATTGCTGTCTCATCAGTGTCCATCAGTGCACATGAGTGAAGGAGAAAAATTGTTTGCTAAATTTTATAACAAATTATGAAAAGTTTTTGTTTTGACTTTTCCAAATTTTTGGTCTTTATTCATTTATTTAGCAAAAAATAAAAAACGCAGTGGTGATTAAATACCACCAAAAGAAAGCTTAATTTGAGTGAAGAAAATAACAATTTTAATTTGGGAACAGTGTAGCATGACTGAGTAATTGTCATTCAAAGTGTGACAGCGCTGAAAGCTGAATATTGGCCTGGGCAGGAAGGGGTGAAAGTGCCCGGTATGCAAGTGGTTAACACATTATGACATTCACCCATAGGGGCACCATTTTTCCAAAAACAAAAATGACTCAAGAGTACGCTACTACTTTGAGGATTCTCCAGAGTGATCTCGCAGCGAGTACAGCATTTCTGTGTAGAACTGTAGAACAAAGAAGCCACGCCCCTGACCAATCCCCAGAACGTTACACCCTCCACAATTAGGCAGAAGGGAGGTGCCAACGAGTTCCTCTAATCAGAAACCAGAATGCAAATCAGGCATGCGTCATTCGATATTTCGCCGTGATTGGACGGTGAGAACGAGGCTTGGCAAGCATGAGGGTTTTGTTTCCGGTTGTGTGAGTTTGATTTTCCGGTCGGCTCTGGAGGCGGTGGGTGAAGGTGAGTTCTATGTATGGGGATTGTGTTATGAAGAGGCGGATGTCCTCCCACCACCCTGGTGATTAGAGGGCGTCTCCACGTGTTTGTTGAAAGCAGGTGTCCCATGTCCCCAGCCCTTTCTCCTGGAATGTTTAGTGGTTGGAAGAAATGGAATGTAGTGTTCTGGAGGTTTCCTCGTATTGTATATTGGCAGCTGTTGTAGGGGAGTTGTATAGAGAGAACACGTAGTGATGTAATTGCTGATCTCTGTGTACCTGGCTGTGATGCTGATCCTCAGGCTTCAGTATCTTCCAAGTCATTGATCCAGAACTACACAGAGGTGACATCACAGGCGTGTTTGGGATCAGTGACTCGGAATGCATTGAGGACACAGGGAGGGGGGGGTACATGTAATATGGCTGTCATTATTGTGTACAGCCACCTGTATAAAGGGATCACAAGATACGGCGATATACACAGCTTCCAGAGTCAATGTGTGTGGGTGTACACTCCAGGGGGCAGACACTAGGGGGTTATTTACTAAAACTGGAAAGTGCAAAATCTGGTGCAGCTCTACATAGAAACCAATCAGCTTCCAGGTTTTATTGTCAAAGCTAATTGAACAAGCTGAAGTTAGAAGCTGATTGGCTACCATGCACACAGGTGCATCAGATTTTGCACCCGCTGATTTTAGTACATTAGCCCCTCCTATGTCCAGGGGTATACATCTGTACACATGATTACACTTGGAGCTGCATACATCCATATCCTACAATCCATTTTGTACAGGCGGCTCTGCACAACACCTGTAGCTTTGGGATGCCGAAATAAAGTCGTATTTTACATAATATGGCCCTATAACACCCCTGTTAAGGATGGGCTCAGGTGTGTTCATAAATCCACATGCCCGAGCCTGCCAGGAAGCTTATACTGCACAGTGCTAATCACAGGCAGTGAGCAAGGATCAGCTCAGTTGTGTTCATAACCCGCACGTGCAGAGCCCGCCAGCAAGTTGGCACTGCACATCGCTAATCACAAGCAGTGACACATTTCCCGATCCGCGGCTGCATAGATCGAGAAATGTCTCACTGCCTGTGATTAGCGCTGTGCAGTGCCGACTTCCAGGCGGGCTCTGCACGTGCGGGTTGCGAACACACCTGAGCTCATCCTTAGCAGTGAGACATTTCCCGATCCGCGGCTGCACAGATCGGGAAATGGCTCACTACCTGTGATTAGCCATGTACAGTGTCAGCTTCCTGGCAGGCTCGGGCATGTGGAGTTGTGAACACCCCTGAGCCCATCCTTAATCCCTGTGCATGAGCCCTAATGCAATGTTTATAAAGCTGGCCATAGATGGGTAAGATTTCAAATGAAACTTCTTAGGAAAAGAAAGCAAGTTTGTTTGTTCTAGACATAAGAGAGGTCAAATCGATGTTTGTATTTGAACTCAACGATGAGAAAATTGGAAGGAGCAGGATGGTAAATTTTAAACTTATTTCTAACCGTGCATGTGGTTTTTTTTTTGTTTTTTTTTTGGTAAATTCCATTCATCCCAAAATTTAAAGTTGTCTAGCCAAAGCTCATTTGGCTGTACTTCTCTTGTGGATAACAGGAGTGCAGTTCGTTTGAAGCCCGCTGACGTCCCAGAGCCGGTGCAGGCTCTTTAAGGATCGCAACCATATGGTCGGGATCTGCCTAGAGCCCTGGACCGGCCACCATCTCAGCTAACTGCAGAGAGCCCCTCCACAACCCAGCGCTCCAGTAAGTGTGGAGGGGCAGAGCAGAGAGCTGGTGACTGACAGTCACCAGCTCTCTACTTGCCAAGCTGGTGGATTCATAAAAAGAAGAAAAAGAGAACATCCATAGAACTAGCTCAGCTAATATTTTAAAGTGGTTCTAAAAGAGAGAAAGTTTTTGTTTTTACCTTAAGGCGTGAAAGTACCCCCCCCCCCCCCCCAAATCCATATACTTACCTGTGCCCGATCTCAATCCACCAATGTGCACAAGAGCAGAGGCTCTCTCCCTCTTCATTGGCTCAGACACAGCAGTGGGAGCCATTGGCTGTCAATCACAGCCAGGGGGGGGGTAGAGCACAGCTCAAGAGTGAGTTGGCATGAGTGCCCCCATAGCAAGCGGCTTGCTATGGTGGGCACTTGGGGGAAAGAGCCAAGAGCACCAGTGGGGGACCCATGAAGAGAAGGATCAGAGCTGCTCTGTGCAAAACCACTGCACAGAACAGGTAAGTATAACATGTTTGTTATATATTTTTTTATTAAATCTTCCTTTACAATCACTTGAATGGGTTCAAGTGATTGTAAAGTCTTTTTTTTTAAGACTTTACAGTCACTTTAACCCATTCAAGTGATTGTAAAGGATAATTTAAAGAAAAAAAAATATCATACTTTTACAACAAACATGTTATACGCACCTCCTCTGTGTAGTGGATTTGCACAGAGCAGCCTGGATCCTTCTCCTCTTTGGTTCCTCTTTGCTGCTGCTTGCCCTCCCTCCTGTTGAGTGCCCCCACAGCAAGCAGCTTGCTATAAGGGCCCCCAAACAGTCACAGCTCACTGTGTTCATTCAGACACGCCAATGGCATCGCTGCTGTGTCTCAGCCAATCAGGAGGGAGAGTCCCAGACGGCCAAGGAAATTGTGGACATCGCTGGACAGAGATGGGGCTCAGGTAAGTATTAGGGGGGCTGCTGCACACAGAAGGCTTTTTATCTTAATGCATAGAATGCATTAGGATAAACCTTCTGCCTTTACAACCACTTTAAGTCAAACCATAAATTAATGCACTTATATGAATGAGAATATAAAAAGCGCTGAGCAGCCTGGCGCATTGAACCCTTCTGTCTTGTAGCAGTCTCTGCCGCAGTCCTGAGGAAATACTCAGTTGGAAGGTGAAGGAGTACTCTCCTATCTGTAGAAAGTGGCTTGATTGCTGGAATATTAATAATATCCCCATAGAGCCAGGCTAGATTTAGACTGATTTCACACGGGATGTCTGATCAGGTTCACCTGTCAGTTTTTCAGGCAGACCTGATTGGATCATCCATAGCGCTCTATGGAGCGGCTGATGTCTGCTGACACCCACCGGCATACGATTTGGTCCAGATGACAGTTGGCTGGAAACAGATAGGTGGTCTGTTTCCATCTGACAGCCCCATAGAGAACAGCGGGGCTTTGTATCCACTCTGCATAGTGGAGCTGACACTGACATTGTCTTCTCATTGGGGAGATCCCTTGCTGAGCAGGTGGATGCGGGTTATGGAGAACACCCGTGTGAAACCAGCCTTATAACGTGAATAGAAGTTTGTGCAGAAAGAGAGACACTCAGCAGCCTTCCCATGCCTGTTAAAGAAGGGGGGGGGGGGGTCAGTTATGGAAGACTCCTTATGTGAGGCTGTATTTGTAGATCTCAACAGCCTGGGAACTGAACTTGTATCTCTCGTACACCGATTGATATTCAGCAGAGACCCACCGAATTTCGATCAGTGTCTGGCCTCCTCCACTCGCCAGAAATTTAATTAAATGACTTCTGTCGAAGGGACGTGTCGGAAAATTCTCAGCCAATCAGCAGCTGCAGCCACTGATCAGTGTACTCTGAACACACTGAGTGACGCTGTCCTGACAGGGATTCCACCTTGTTTGTGTGGATGGTAGAATCGGTTACAAAAACTAAACTGATAGGTTTCTCTTCCTTACACTATTCCAAACTAAATACAGGGGGTCCCCGGGTTACAATTTAGGGACTGTAGGTTTGTTCTTAAGTTAAATCTGTTTGTAAGTCAGAACAGGTACATTTTTTAAGTGTAGCTCCAGCCAAAAAAACTATTTTCAAGCTTTTTGGATAGCATAGGGAAGGGTTAACATCCCTGTGACATTTGTTTTGCTGTCTGTGCCCCTGTTGAGAAGATTTCACCTCACTTTCTGTCCCAATGACAATTGGATTTTGAACATTTTGGGTTGTTGTGGAAACAGGATTAGTGATAAAGCATCAGTGGAGGTACCTTTTCCCCATATTAACTCTTACAGGAGAGAATTTCCCTTACTAGGGGTAGATTTCCTCTCACTTCCTGTTGTCTCCCTCCGTTTGTAAGTAGGAGTCGTTTGTAAGTCGGATGTTTGTAACTAGGGGACCCCCTGTAATTGATTTTGACAGCCTGATTGTTTTTTTAACATTTTAAAATCACTATGTTGCCATATAAGAACTCCCAGAAAAGATAATTAGTAATACTCCCTCTGTCCTGACACCCAGTGCCTCAAACATTTGCCAAAAGATCCTCAGCATCCAATAGACTGCTTGTTCTGTCCGATGCCTGGTACCCCGCTAAGTGCAGATGTTCTGTCCACCGGCTGCAATGTCACTACAGGCCAACATTGACGCAGCAGCCTACTGGACTGAGCAGTCATATTTAAACTCCCTACACAACTGCTGTGGAGTGACGGTTGTGCCTGAAAAACTTTGATACTCAAAATTCTCCATAGTCGAAGCTTTACAAAAAAAAATGCCGGCACTTAAGTTTAGATGTTACTCAAACTAATGACTCTAGAATTATTCCTCTCATTCTAGCGTGTGCAGCATGTCGCCATTTATGTACAAACATACACCCTAGGTGTGTGTGTGTGTGTGGGGGGGGGGGGCTTTTCATTAAAGTTCAATATTTCAAAACTTTTTTGCTATCACAAGGGGGCTGATAAGCCCTTTATTTGATAGCACTTGGGAGGTGACAGATTCTTAATTAAAAATCTGGATATATTGAACCCCTGATGTCTCCCCTGTCAGCAAAAACTGCGCATGATCTGCTTCTTTCCTTGGCCAGAGCCATGGGAGTTTACCAGGTCTAAACTTGGAAGTGCTCAGAGCAGAGCGCTTTTAGATTCTATTCATGTGGTTTGGGGGATTGGGAAATAGATTTTCACCAGTCCTCCTCCACCAGCCATTCTGAACAACTTGTGGCAGGCATGTGCTCCCAGGAGCTAAAGGAGAGCTTTGGTGACTGCATGGGGGTGTTGGGTGGGCAGGGTGCACTTCACCGACATGCGTCCAAATTATCCTTGTATCTGAAGCCCAATGTGCTTCCAGAGGCTACTGACAGACTGCGAGGAAGCGATGTGAAGCCTCCTCACTGCCTGTTTTCACCTTACTTTTGCCAAAAATTGTGTGCATTGCACGTGATTGCAGCGCTTCTCCATACATGTTGGGTCAATAGCATGCAAGCCTCCCCCTCCGCTGCCTGTTGCAGCTTAAGGAGGGGCGATTGGCAGGTGAAAAAAATGCGGCTCAAGAGTGTATTTTTGCCACCCAGCTCAACTTACCAACCAGCCTGCAACCAGATTATCCTAACGGTTTGTGTTAAAAACATGGGTTTAGTTTGCAAACATTTCTAAGCTGCAGAGCCACTTCACAGCACCCCAGTATTATCTGCACTTCTTTATTGTAGCCAGGAGGCGACTGTACAATTTTAAAACAAACTCGCAGCTGCAATGCCAAGACATGCAGGACGAATCATTGGCGGCAACAAATCTGTATAGTGTGTATTTGCTTTGGATGTGTTCCTGACTACCCAGGATCAGCATTATCTTGGAGACAGGCTTAATTTTTAGTTACATTCTGAAACTTATATATTTATTACCTCAACTATATTTGAATTTCTCTCCCAGCAAACCACCATGGGGGTGCTTCAGAATGTTGTCCGAGGCCTGGTTCGTGGTTCAGACAGGCTGGCTGAGATCACCAGTAAAATGGGACCAAATGCCTTCAACAGAGGACGAGGAAGCAAGAAAACAGGTTACCTGACCTCCAACCATAAGTTTGTTAAGGTGAAAGAAATGGTGCCGCAGTTCATAGTCCCTGATCTGACTGGGTTTAAGTTGAGGCCATACGTCTCCTACAAAGCTCCTCCAGGGGAGGAAGAGGAAATGACAGCCGAAAAGCTGTTTATGGAAACAGCAGCTCCTGCCATACAGAAGGACCTTGAAGAGGGAACCTTTGATGCTAATAACCTAGAAAAATATGGATTTGAGACCACACAGGAGGGCAAACTATTCAAGTTGTATCCAAAGAATTATGTTCAATAGTCTGATTAGGCCACATCATGGATTCATGTACACAGCGTATTGATGCCCATATTGAACTTTCTTTTCTAATTAAATATACCGTGTAAAGTACAAGTAATACCTTTTTTTTTTTTTTTTTTTTTTTCTTTTGTATAAAATACAAGTGAAACTCTGCACAAAACTAAATGCACAGTTGAAATATATACTTGTGTACTGATTTGCCAAAGAATTTGTAGTTTTGGACAACCTTGCCATTCACACACCTGCATCAGTAAGATCAGTCTATCACTTTCAAGTTTAGCTCTCTGGTGATGGAGCTGATACAGGTTTTGAATGGGTGGTAAGATCACACAGGAAGATTCATTGCTTGATAGGAACTGCCTGTGTCACTAGACTAGCTGTGCCATCTGTAAATTACAGATTTGCAAATCTTTTGCCAGGTAAAATAGTAAACATAGAAAGAAGAGTGACAGCAGAAAAAGACCAAGTGGTGCCTCAAGTCTGCACCATTTACTTTGTTCAACAGATTACAGATCTGTTGATCATAAACATGTTTCAATCCACTTATTGTTGACTGACTTACTACCTATACTGGCAGTTTATTCCAAGCATCAACTGCTCTTCGGGCAAAATATAATTTTCAGAGATTTGTTTTGAATTTTCCTCTTGCTAGTTTGAGGTCATGTCCTCTTGTTCTTTGCAGTTAAAAAAAAAAAAAAAATGCATTCATTATTTTTTTTTTTTTTTGCTAGGAGCCTGTAGAACATTGCACCCATGGTAATGCCACAGTTCTGAGAATGTGTGTCTGTCTGCCCATACCTCTGATAGGGGTAGGCAGGTACACTCTGTCAAAGACTCCATGAACTACTAGACAGCTCAACAGCACCCAGGTAGTTCTGTGAATGTGAAAATTACAAGTTCTCAATGAACACGATCAATTAAAGAAGCAACTGGGCAGACAGAGCCCCACCCAGCCATTTTTTATTTTTATTTATTACAACAGGGAGCAGGGAAAAAGATTCCCCCTTGCTGTCAGAACGGGGGATCGACTCATCTGTAACAGGTTACACCCTAAATATGGGTGTAAGGTTACAAAAGATAAACTTATCCTTTTTATGTCCTAGTTTGTACAACTTTTTTTATGAGATTATGTGGAACTGTATCAAACGCTTTGCTGAAATCAAGATAAAACAAATCATTGAACACCTAACAAAGGCTCTAACCCTTCCAAACTTATTTGCAAAATTAGAAAAGTGTTTCTAAACTAGAAAATGATGGACACTGACTGGCAAAGCAGGCTGGAACTTGACCTCCTTGGGGAGAGAGTTTCAGACTAGCTGCCATTTCTCTAGTACCTCCATAAGAAAAGAATGAAAGAGATTAGCCAAACAAGCACTTTTATTGATAAAAAAAAAAAAAAATCACAGTAGGAAAAATACATAACAGCTTGTGCTGTAGATAGTGAAACATGCAGTGGGTCAGAATCCTCCTTTTATGACAAATACATTTTGCTGGTATATTGAAATGTGCTCCTCTGTTACTGTATATACAATGCTGAAGTCTTTAAAAAATTGTGTGTGATAGAACAGGTATATGGTGTATCTGCTTATTGCTTCATATTCTTACATTTTAGGGAGTATAAAGATGATCACATGGACCCTGTGTCATATAATTCAGGCTATGTTTATACACTTGTCTATACGATTTGAGATGGGAAAATGCTTATGTACTTCAGGAGCCAGTTGGTTCAGTTCAGAAGCTACTTTAAGCCCACGTTCACATTGGGCCGATTTGACATGCCAAATCGGTGGCTAGTGCCGGCAATGGCACCATCCAAATCCCAAAAGTAGCTCCTGTATCACTTTTGGCAACTTCGGGGGCGATTTGAATAGACATCTGTGCCTGAACCCGCACAGATGTCTGTCAAATCACCCCCCCCCCCCCCCCCAAATCAGACTATACTGCCAGTTTGAAATTGTGCGAGTTCGGCTGAACTCGCACAATTTCTAACCCGCATGTTTGTGATATGTGTAACCAACACAAAGTGAATTTGGGTTCCATGAAATGCAGAAAAATACCTAGTATTTTTGGGTATGAGGGGAAAAATGGAATGCTTTCCCCTTCCTCCCATAATGCACTGCTGGATACATAAGCATCCAATGGCTATACTAGATTACAGTCACCTGAGGGGGGTGTTTTAATGGTAAGCCTTGCATAAACGCTGTCCAGATTGAGCTTAGACGGGGCTATATAATTTTTTTTTTTTTTTTTACTGTAGTCAGGAAAAAAGCAATTAAGTGAACCTGTTGCTTTGTCCTACATGGACAAAGCACAGGTTCACACAAAGTGAAATAGAATATGCATAAAGGAAGCGCATTTTCTTTTCCAGGCAGAAACTTCTATGCCACAGACTAAACATAGGGAAGAGCCCCAGATAAGATGAGCCTGCTGTGTTTAACCGTTTTCTCCTCTCCGTTTCCTTAATGCAAGGATTAAAACTCTTCCCTGTATACAAAATATTGTTCTTTCCACCAGTACTAATATACAAATTTTTTCTTTCCTAAAATCAGCCACCATAAGCTGCTTGCTAATACCTAGAAAGGGGCAGAACTGCTAAAATTTCCATCGGCTGATGAGGCTTCCCCTGCAAATAAGGACTAAGGTACTTGCCAAAACCTTTGGTACCTACCATGGGGAGATTTCCCCACTTCCTGCGTAATCATCAGCACTGGCATCAAGGGGAAATCCCACAGACAGCAATAAAAACCTGAAGGCTCTAACTCTTCCTTATTCTTTCAAAAACTAACAATGTTTTAGCTGGAGTTCCACTGTTAGGTTTACAAATTCCCACACCCCTAACAGGAATCTAGGACCCCTTTGCGATTACTTTTTAACATCTTACAGCCAGCTACCATGCGTTTCCCCTCTTGCTCTATGAACATGGTACTATCAATATGTTGTGGCAGGTCAGCACAGGTATACAATTCTACAGAACATTTAAAAGTGCTGATTATATATAGTGAGTTTCGTGGCTTGTCGTTTTAATGTGGTACATTTTATACTAAATTAGATCAGAGGGCCATACGCCAAGGTATGTCTAGCCTTCAGACAAGATTTCAGGCCTTTAAGCATTTGGAACAAGCATTACAGGAGGTAGTGTGTTCTAGGATAGATTGGTAAACCCGGTTGGGACAAAAAGAGAGGACATCATTCCCCAGACTGTGTTCTCTGCCACCGCCACCTCCACACATGCAGGACATGGTCATAAAAAGAGCAGGTGGCCACCAAGCTGGCGTTGGCTGGTCCGTATTTAGATCTTTCTGGCAGAGCCTTATTGTTCAAGTTCTTTACAGGGTCACTTTCAGGCAAGTATTTACCACGCTCGTCCTCAAAAATCACATCAAAGCTGTCAGTGGGTGACTCGTAGAAGATTTTCAGATTCTGCATGGGTTGGTCAAGGTTCGGTGCAGCCCCATCTGAGCCTGTGGCATCTGACTCATTGGCTTGCAAGGAAGCTGGCTCAGGACTGGCTGGTGAGTATGAAAGCGATAGTGTGGACCAATCCGCTCCATAGGCCAAGGAGTTGTGAAGAACATACGAGGAGGCAATGGGGGAGCCATCTAATGGGGGACAAAAGTAACCACATAAGACTGGGTTGTACATTCTTTTTACCATAAACTCCCTGCTGTGCCATTTTAGTGAGTTTAGGGAGTTGGTGTTTACTGTAACCTAGTAAAATGCATGTTTTGTACTTGCCATAAAATGTATTTTCTTGGAGCCCAGTGAGGAACACAGGAAGACTTAAATCTTTGGATTATACTGCCACTTACAAAAAGATTGAACACTGGCAACCAAAAGCTGAAGGTCAGCACACAGTATAACCCATTTTACTTCAAACAAACCTCAGTTTTAAAGTTGAAAACCCGTACAGACCACTTTTTTGCTACAGGTAAGCCTATAAGGCTTACCTAGAGCTACCCAGGATATCTCCTAAACCTGCACGGTGTAGCCTCCCTGGCGGTTTTCCCGAGTGTGGCTCGGGGTTAAAATTCAGCACCATTAGCGGTAACCCCGAGCCACACTCGGGATTACATTGCAGGATCCTGGAGCGGTACACTTACCTTGTCCCCGGGTTCCTGCGATGTCCCCCGCAGTGTCCGTGGGCTCCGTCCTCCTCACGAAGCCTCTCCGTGCTAGACTCCATTCCCTGCGAGCGTCGCGACGCATGGGGGCGGAGCCTGGCGGCAAATTCAAAAAAATGTAAAAATCATAACACAGTACTGTAATCTTACAGATTACTGTATGAAATGATTTCACATCCCTTTTGTCCCCAGTGCTTTGTCCAATGCCCTGCATGCAGTTTTTTATTACATATACTGTTCTTTCTGCCTGGAAACTGGAGATTGTCCATAGCAACCAAAAAGTGTCCCTTTAAGTCAAAAGTGGCTTTAGACCAGCTAGAAAACAGCGATAGTAAATTAGAACACTTGCAGAATTGAGCGATAGTGAATTGTGGGGAAATTTATTTTATTATTTTTTATTTATTTTTTTTAATTATTTTTATTTATTATATTAAAATTTATGTTTTTGTGTTTCAAACTTTATCATACCCGG
This sequence comes from Lithobates septentrionalis, assembly GCA_037952835.1. Classification (NCBI taxonomy): domain Eukaryota; kingdom Metazoa; phylum Chordata; class Amphibia; order Anura; family Ranidae; genus Lithobates; species Lithobates septentrionalis. The sequence goes on from JBBDGP010000995.1 coordinate 824,384, forward strand.
GATATCTACTAGACTCTTGTTTGGACAGATTTAAGTGTGTTATTGTTAAGAATTACAGACCTACAATATAAAAACGCCAAATTTCCATGCAAAATAATTGTACCGCTTTTAGCACCTAAAATCCGAAATAATCACCAGGGAGGTTAAGAGATATTCCCTGTTTTTGCATGTGCTGACTTCATCGGCACATGCGCACTGAAGCAACGGCACGTACGTGCTGTTGCTTCAGTGAGTGTGCCGTTACCGGTGGCTCCCGCGTGGACGTTACGTGATCGCGGCTCCGGCCAATCACAGCGCCGGAGCCGCAATACCCGGAATTAACCCCCGGGAGTGATGTCGCTGGCCGGTGCTGCGTTATGCCTTTGTCTTGCAGGTGTTGTTTTTTTTTTTTTTTTTTTTAAAGTGGGTTTTACCACTTTAAAGCAAAGCAGTACTGAGATCATGATTACACACATAAATAAGCTCAGAGAAAATAATTTTACAGTAAGTACAAAAATCCTTTGTTTTTCTCCTCCATGAGGAACACAGAAACTCTTAAACCTTTGGGAGGTCCGAAAGCAGTCCAACTGAGTGTTAGGCAACACAGCAAACAATCATTAACAAGTCAAACCTAGTTCTTGGGGTCCACCTAGAGCTCAAAGAGCTGCCTGAAGGACCAGTCTGAAGATAGCATATTGAAATAGGGTAGGAGGATGATTCTGCAGTAATGGCCGGAGTCCAAATTGCTATAGGGAATTACCCTCACAAAATTTGGGACTTTTAAAAGGCTCAGAGAGTAAACATATATATTTATATTAAAAGATAATTTTATTATCAAAAAACAGTAATTTAGTACACTATAAAAAGTCAACATAGTGGAATCGGATACAGGGTTACTAATGGCGAAGGCACCCAATAATGATAAAATACACATGCAGGGGTTACAGAGGCCAATTCCAAACATGTTTCAGAGTTCTAAAACTCCTTCAGGGCAATCCGTGTATGTGATGTTGGTATAGTAAAGTGCTCCCACATAAACTGGTGTGATCCGCCACACCATGTGGTTAAAACTAAAATCTAAAATTACTACAAAGCCGTGTAGGCTGGATGGAACAGGTGGCAACCCAGGCGGCTCTCGTTAGGCAGACGCTGAGACCACCCAAGATATCAATGTCCACAGCAGGTTACACAGGGGGTTTATATGGTAGAGGTTGTGTCCTCCTACTTAGCCTTTCAGACTGGAAGGGTTTACTTGCAAGAAAGGTCTTGTATCCTGCATGTTATCTTTTCCACCCTGTGCAGCCTGGTGGGACAGCAATTAGGTATGTCCTCCTGGTATAACAAGTGGCAGCCTTGCAAGTCTGTGAAACGGGCCTGATTCTGAAAAGTCCAAGGGGCATTCACGGTGATGGGGATCTTAACAGGACAGGTGGGAACCCAATCCTTGCGGCCATAAACCTAAACAAGGGTCTGTCTAAGCCACCCAGAGATGGTAGAATGAAAAGGCAGGGCTTCTTTTCGGGGCCACCCAGAGTGACAAAAACCTGTCTTTCTGAAAAAAAAAAAGCAGTGGATGAGGAAGAGCCTCACACAGCCCAAACATCCAGACAATGGAAGAAAATTTCCTTTTGATGAACTGGGGTAGGAAAAAAAAAAAAAAGTGGCAAAACAAATTCCTTATCTGGGAGAAGGCAGAGGCTATTGTGGGCGGAAAGAAGTCCTGGGCCTCAACACCACCTTTGTCCTTATGCAAGACCAAAAAGGGCTCTTTGCAAGATAAAGCTGCCAGCTCAGGAATTGGCCTTGCAGAGGCGATGGCTACTAGGAAAGCAATACTGTGCATTAGAGTAGAGAGAGGAATGTTTAACAGTGCCAGCACCTTGATGAACACCCAAGATGCAGAAGATAGGGCCACTGCACTACCAACTTTGGCCTAAAGCAAAGCATTAGAGCACTGGAAAGATGTTCACATGTAGGTAAACACCTTTTATGTCCACAGAAGCCACGGAGTCTCCCTGGTAAAGGGAGGCAATGATAGAGCTAGTTGATTCCATCTCATTTTGTCCCCAAATATAAACATTGAAGACTTTGGCTGAGTGACTGCCCCCTTGTGGTTTGAAACCGTGAAAGTATTAGAGTAAAACCCCTGAAACCATTATGCAGCAGGGACCAGAGCTAGAACACCTTCGACCAGAAGGTATGAGTGTTCAAGATGAAGATCTGCCAGATGGAGAGAAGACACAGGAAGGTTTGGAGTGACAAAATGGGGTAGGGGGGCAGGGAACAAAACTTGAGTGGTTAGCCCTGGGAAATCACCTCTTGCAACCAGGCATCAAGGATGCAAGACGTCCAAGCATCCACAAAGATCAACCGACATCCCCCAACTCTAAAAAGTGGGGTTGCATCTTCACTCTAAGGATTTGGCAGACTTGAATTGCGATATTTTGCGGGTGGCCAGGGAGCCAAGCTTGGAGGTCTTAGACACAGTAGTAGAGGAAGTGGATAAACAAAGACAGTGGCTGTGGAGGTTAGATACCTTTTAGCGGATTCTGACCAGTCAGATATGGTTAGACAAAATAAAATAAAGATCTAGTGCATGGAACGGGGGGTGCGGGGCATGGGGAGTCAGGAGGTGTGAACTGCCAGTAATAACAGTTCTGGAAAGGGGTTCTATTGCTTATTGGCTCCTTAAAAGACAGGTGCATCCTTCCACCAGTATAGTGGTTGATTTGTTAAGGTAGGTCAAGGCTGGACCAGCTGAGGAAACAGACCACATCTGAACAAAAACAATCCTATACTTAAATTAAAAACAAAATGCAATTTTACTTCTGTGTTGGTTTTAGAGTTTCTTTCACTTCCTGTGCTGTAAAAGGCTGTCCCTCGTACAGGAAATCTTTCGAACAGTCTCAGATAGCAGTTAACCTTGACAGGGGTCCTAATCCTTCCCCACTTAATCCAAAACTAAAATACAAATAAAAATATATATGTTTGGGGTATAACTGCACTTTAACCACTTAAAGGACTAGCCTCGTTTTGAGATTTGGGTGTTTACAAGTTTTAAACATTTTTTTTTGCTAGAAAATTACTTAGAACCCCCCAAACAATATATATTGGTTTTTTTTTCTAACACCCTAGAGAATAAAATGGCAGTCATTGCAATACTTTCTTTCGCACCGTATTTGCGCAGTGGTCTTACAAGCGCACTTTTGGAAAAAAATTCACTTTTTTGAAAAATAAGACAACAGTAAAGTTAGCCCAATTTTTTTTTATTGTGAAAGATAATGTTACGCCAAGTAAATTTGATACCCAACATGTCACGCTTCAAAATTGTGCCCGCTCGTGGAATAGTGTCAAACTTTCACCCTTAAAAATCTCCATAGGCGACGTTTAAAAAATTCTACAGGTTGCATGTTTTGAGTTACAGAGGAGGTCTAGGGCTAGAATTATTGCTCTCGCTCTACCAGACGTGGCGATACCTCACATGTGTGGTTTGACCACCCTTTTTTATATGCGGGCGCTACTCACATATGCTTTCTCTTCTGCGGGCGCTACTCACATATGCGTTCGCTTCTGCGCGCGAGCTCGTCGGGACGGGGCGCTTTAAATAAATTTTTTGTTCTTATTTTTATTTTACTTTATTTTATTTATTTTTTTACTGTAAAAAAACAAAACAAAACAAAAAAAAAAAACAAAACATTTTTGTCATTTGAAAAAATGTAAACAAAAAAAATGGCCCTTTAAGACGTATGGGCGGAGCTGACGTTATGACGTCGCTTCCACCCTCCTATGATATGGAGACAGGTGGGGGCTATCTTCCCCTCACTCGTCTCCATACCACAGACATGACAAGTCCCGATAGCCTCCGCCGCTACCGAAGGCTCCGGTAAGCAGCGGAGGGTGCGGGAGAGTGGCGTGGCACCTCTCCCGCCGCCAACTGTGATCTCGCGGCGAATCTGCCGCAGAGACCACCATTATCGTAAACACGACCGGCTCCTGAAAAGATGGATACCTGGGTTGTGGCAGCAGCTGCTGCCGTTACCGAGATATCCATCTTCAAAGTGCCGACATATATGTATAGGAGCCGGTCAGTAAGTGGTTAATGTAACCATTGGTTTAACCTATACATTAAGTATATTGTACTTTAAAGACAGTTTTGCATGGCTGCCAGTAAATAAATGTTTCCTAGCTCAGGTTTCACACAGTTTTTGCCCCCTTTACAAAGCCAAAGCACTCAATGGATTGATTTGCCATAATGTGGAATATAAAAAGAATCGTAGCGTTTAGCTGTAGAAACACATGAGAATCTCAATAAGTATAGCCTTGAGAGATAAAAGACTAGCAGAGTAATTCTACCCATCAGCTTTGAGCTGGCTGAATTTCTTGGCTCTTTATTTCTGCACTTACCAGAAGCCGTGTCCAGAATGTGGAAGCCGCTATGCATACAGGCGGCCAGCAGGAGGGCGCTCTCTGTTGGGTGCCACTTCAGCCTCCAGACACCACCCTGAACATGGGTATCAGATACAGGCTGCTTCATCTGTCGTAAGTCCCAGATGAGAACATGCTCATCATAACTGAGATACAAAAAGAAACATCAGGAGTGAAAATCTAACACCAATAACAAGGAAAGTATTTTAAAGCCTACAGTCCATTTTACAGCTGAATCTGTGGTCCCTTATTTGAAACCAAGTGAGTCAATATCTATGGCAGCACATCACCTAAGAAATCTTGTCTAGGAAATGCTGGTTTTTAGATAAGGGCTCCTATTTGTGCAGCCCTCTGCTCTCCCAAGCAAATTAATGAGCGAAAAGCACTAAATCCTGGGCAGATTCCTCCATGTATTCACATATTTTAAAGTGTAAAAGGTGGTGTCTTATGTAACAATCCACACACACTTTAGTCGTGTGTGTGTGTATATATTTATTAAAAAAATCCCTAATAAAATATTAATAATACCTGAAATCTATATTTTTTTTACCAATCACTTGCACTTTGCACTGTCAAGCCAATCACATTTCTATTGCCTGACAAAGTGCTGTCACTCTAACATGATTCAGGCTCCAGGGGCAAGAGGGAGGAGCCTACAGGAAGAGCACAAAAAGGACCTTGGCAATGTAATGGTTTCCACTGGAAAATTGAAGTAATCGTGCAAGTGAAAATGAAAGTTACAGTATGAAATAGGGATGCCATCCTTCAGACAAGGCAGGGGTGTTTGAACACCAAAACTAACTATTAAAAAGAAGGTCGGGAACACCACACCACACCACCTTATTAAAGATGGCCGACTCATCTGTTAGGATGCAGCCCTCCTAAACAAAATAAATTACACCAAAAACTAATGTGACCTGTAGAAGGGTCATAAGGCAGTTTGCAGATGGAGAGCAAATGCAGCATAACAAAAAGTATAAATTTAGTGATAGCAGAAAATATTAAAAAAAAAAAAATTCCACAACCCATCAAAATGTAAAATGACAAACATTGCCACCAAAATGATCAAGATAAGCTGAACACAACTAGTCCTAGACACTTTGTTTCTGCAGCTATGAATAAAGAAAATGGTTAATTGCTGTCGCCAAAACCTTCATGTGATTCCTTCACTTCTGTTTTCCAAACAGGCTTTGATGTCTTAAGATATACGGAATTTCTCATCGGGACTAGGGTGACAATCATGAAAAGAAACGCTTCACTACCATCTTCTGGTGAACTAGGAGTAGTGCAGGCAGGCTTCAAAAACTTGCATGTACCATGAATGGATTCAAAGCATACATTTTTACAAACAGCTTATTTATGGTAATAGTTTTGCAAATATAAAAAGAGAAGATTACAGATTACTCACCTTCCTGTTGCCAGAACATTCTCACGAAGAGGGTGACTTTGAATGCTGCACACTCCCATTGAATGTCTGATAATGAGAGACGCAAGTACAAACCATCAAATTGTCACTGGGGACAGTCGCATTCACTTATTGGAAAGATAGTACTGATCACAGAGGTCATTGTCAATGGTAACCAGATTTTATAGGTTTTCTTTACTAAGAATGTGAGCATCCTATATGTTGACAACTATAACAGCCAAGTTTTAATTAACCACAAATAATGGGATGGGATTAATACATTATAAATTAGGACACACAATAGTTGTGCTCACCGTTTGCTGGTAAATATTGGGTGGTCTGGTGTAGATCTTGTATCCCATCCTCGCAATAAACAATCATCTCCACCTGACCAGAGAAATAAGGAATGGCTGTTATGGTGTAGACTTTCACCTGCTGTAACCAAATGGCATGCGGTGTTATTTAGTGCTATGGATCCAGTGCTTGGTCGTGTGCCCTTCCGGGTCATCAGTCCTATCACTCCACCTTTCCATGCTCCTAAGTTCTGTCCCCTTTCAAAGGACTTAGTTTTGTCTTCTTCGTTGGGTTTTAGCCCTGCCCCCTGCCAACATCTATTCTGTCCCCTTCCCCGGACCGCAGTGTTCCGTTCCCCAGTCCCGTGTCCCCTTCCACGGCCCCCAGTCCCGTGTCCCCTTTCCACGGCCCCCAGTCCCATGTCCCCTTCCTTGGATATGTCTCCCCACTCTTCCATGGTCCTAGGTCCTGTCCTCTTTCCCAGACCTCCTATCCCAGGGTTTGGACATGCTTGACACACAGTTTGCACACATTATAAAAAAGACAGCACAAACTTTACAATGAAGAACATTTTATAAATTCACATCATTCCATATTAACTACAGATTTACAGTTTCTACACACACCTGAAAACACCATAGTGGAATTCCAGTAGTTGAAAGCAGCAATCCAGGCTTCAAAGCCATGGGCTCCCCACTGACACTGGATGTCCAGGGACGGTGAGGATCCCTCTACCTGCACCAAACTTAGGCGCCCCTTTGAGTCACTGCAGATGATCTTTATAGGAGAACTACTGAACAGGAGAGAGCAGGGCACACATCACAAAACTGAACACAAGATTGGTGTAAAACATGAAAAAAGACAAAGAGAATGCGTTTTTATATCAAGATAAAAGTTTTTTTTCTAAGTGTCAATAGATAAAACTGCAGCTGAAATTTAATTGGACACTATGGGTTTTTTTTTTTTTTTTTACAAATTGTCCCAATATCTTCATAACTTACCTTTCTCTTTTTCCTGTGGACCAGTCAAGGGACAACGCCAGGCAGTCATCACCGACATCTATGCTGTGCACAGGCTCCACCTGACAACTTTCCTACTGAAGAAAAAACAAACAATCACTGCAGAAACCCGATCTGCTGAACAGCTACGCATACCTTGTTTCCCCGAAAATAGGACCTAGCCTGATTGTCAGTGATGGCTGCAATATAAGCCCTACCCCCCAAATAAGCCCTACCCTGTTTCCCCGAAAATAAGCCCTACCCTGAAAATAAGACCTACACGGACTTTAACTAGGGCTTATTTGGGGGGTAGGGCTTATATTGCAGCCATCACCGACAATCACGCTAGGTCTTATTTTCGGGGAAACAGGGTAGAATATATCATAGAGCCAATCTATTAAATAGGAGTTCTGATTGGCTGTTTTGAGTTACTGTACTTTGCGTTTGTCATAAGCCAAGTCAAGGGACTAAACAGTAGTATAACTAGATGAAGGATTATGTACACACTTACCCCGCTGCCTTGTAGTTTATAAAGCTCTAGTTCACCCTTAGCGTTAGCAATGCCCAACACAGGATGGTCTGAGAGGGGTATGTGGCACCTAGACAGAAAATAAGATATTCATTTTTAATTGCTTGATGGGTGATAAACTTGAAAATCCATACTGAATGGAATTTGACTGTTTCCAATATTCCACCACACACTGGCTGAGTTCTCATTTCCCTTCAGACTGATACTGACAGTGGTGTAACAATAGCCATTACAGCCCACACCACTGCTATGGGGCCTGTGGGTGGAAGGGGGGCTGTGGAGGCAATTTAAATGGAAATCTGTGTACATGTGAAAATAACACAAATCCAGTACTAAATAGTTAAAGATTGCAGAGGTTGCTGTTGATATTAACCCTGAACACCTGTGAAATTTCCAATCAAGAAGAGCAGAAAGAAGTTGCATACACAGGAGTATTATTATGCCATGACAACAATTTACAATAGTAGTACTCCATTAATATTATTATTGTTATCTGGAAACCCAGGAGTGGATGGACGAGCTGCAGCTGGAGGTCAGTATATACATGTTGAGGTTATTTGTGAACTGATTTGAATAAAGACAAGTGTGGATTAATTGCTCTCAGAGCCTCTCATCATCCTGATTTAATTATTTAACCCTGTATACTTAACAGACTTTCGCTGTTTTTTTTTGTTTTTTTTAATTATTTATAAATAACAGAAAAGAGGCTCACATGGACCAATATAATACAAAGTAATATATAAAAACAGAATATCATTGCATAAACAGAGTTCGTGATACAGTGTCATGCTGTAGTTTAACAGTACTGCTGAAATTTAATTTATATCATGGTAGGCACATTTGGTACATTGAGTCCAAGACTCTTCGCTCACTCATCTTGTGGCGACCCTGCGGTTACTCCTGTGGAGAGTATTTGATGTTGTCATAGAGTCCTCCACTTTGGAGGGAATTAAATGTGCACTTAAGGTGCAATGTGGTTGGGTGATGTTGTCCCACTGGCTCAGTCCCTTCTTTTTCCTTTTTCTGAAGTAGCATAGGAGTGTCCTACTGTAAGGAGGTGATAGTAGAAGAAGAGATAGCGAAGGGGATAGAAGATAATAGAGAAATGGGGGGGGGGGGGGATAAAGGGGATGAGATTGTTGAAAGGGGTGAAGAGATGAAGAGGGAGGGGGAGCGGAAGGGGGGGGGGGTTTGGGGGGGTTCCCTGCAAGCATGGCGTAAGCTTGGAGTTTTGGGATCTCCGTTTCCAGAGTATATCTATCCAAGAGGCGCTCAGCTTCTTCTGACTGATATTAGATTGGGGTTACCTGGGTGGTTAGGGTTATGTGGTTGGGGTTTGTCTTCGTAGGGCTTGGCCCTCATCTGAATACATGTTCCACAATTGCCAGGTTTTGGTGAATTTCTCCTGTCTGTTCTGGCTTGTGAGGATTAGATCTTCCATTTTTTAAATTTCTTCTACTTTTTCAAGCCATAGAGCAATGGTTGGCGGTTGTGGTGATTTTCAGTGTAGTGGGATGCAGGACTTGGCAGCATCTAATAGGTGATGGATTACGGATTTCTTGTATATTTTTTCTTGGATGTTGGACACATGTAGGAGAAAAAATGCGGGGTCATCTGGGATGTTACGTTCTGTAAATTTTCCCTAATCACCTGCCGAAAGTGTGTTAGTCTGGGACACGACCAGAAAATGTGTAGCAGGGTCCCTTTGGCTGACCTACAGCGCCAGCAGAGGTCAGATGTTGTCAGAAAGTACTTGTGGAGTAAGGCTGAGGTTCTGTACCAGTGTGATAAAATTTTGTAGTTGGTCTCTTGAATTTTTGCGCAAATGGAGGATTTATGTGTGAGCCTAAGAATGTGTTGTCTCTTGTTAGTGTTGAATCTGCAATCCAGTTCCTTTTCCCATTTGAGTAGTCCTGGGGGGAGGAATTCTGCTGGCGGTGTATTTAAGAGGTTTTAAGCAAGGGAGTGTGTGTGCGCGTGTGCGACATCACCCCAGAGTCCGTGCAGAGTTCCTCTAAAGTTGTAAGAGGTTGGTTTCTGTCGGTGGGGGGCTTTATGGTACTAAGAAAGTGTCGCAATTGAGATGATCTCAGGAAATCTAAGCGGTATGGTCCCGTGGTGTCAGAGAGTTCCGTGTTCGTTTTCCAACGTCCCCCAGAGCTAAAGTGGGTGGCTTGGCACAGGCCTGCATCGCTTAGACCCCCAAAGATTGCGTCCTGCAGTCCCGGTATAAACTGGGGGGTTCCCCAGTATGGGGCATAGGGAAGAGTTTTGGGAGGAAAGTGACTTCTGCGATATAAGCTGGGCGCATATTTGTATTGTGTTGCCCATCAATGGGTGGCATTTGATTTCTGCTGGGAGGGCCAAGTGGCACCATGGGGTTCCACCTAGGGGGGCTACACTTTGCGCTTGCTCTAGTTGAGTCCATAATTTGGTGTCGTGGTGTCGGCACCAGTCTATCAGCCTTCCTAAGTGTACTGCCCGGTAGTAGGCACGTATATCTGGTAGTGACAGGCCACCATGTTGTTTAGGGGAGGACAAGTAATTTTTTGGAGAGTCTGGGTCTTTTGCGGGCCAATATAAATTCCGTGAATGTTTTTTGCACTTGAAGTAGGTAGCGGGTATGTGAATTGGTAATGCTTGCATAGGGTAAAGGAATTTAGGGAGGATGGACATTTTTAGTATGTTGCAGCGGCCGAGGCAGGAATGTAGGCCTGTGTGCCATTGGTTGAGTAGGATTTTAACAGACTTCAGAAGGTGCGGGAAGTTAAGGCCGTAAAGTTGTGCAAATGATTGGCAGATGTGTGTGCCCAGGTATTTCAAGGCCGTGTTTGTCCATTTCAGTTTAAAGTTGACCTGGAGGTGTGCAAGTTGTGTTTGTGGTATCCCAACTCCCATCGCCTCCAACTTGGAGAAATTGATTTTTAGATTAGATAACGTACCATAAGTCGCAAATTCTCTCTCAGCAAGTTTGGGAGGGATATATTAGGTTTCGTGAGTGAGAACATAAGGTCGTCAGCGTAGGCTGACACCTTATGTTGGGTTTGATTTATCGCAATTCCAGTGATGTTAGGTAGGGCTGAAACAACTAATCGATTAATCGCCAACTAATCGATTATGAAATTAATCGATTACTATTTTCATAATTGAATAATCGGCCAGTAACATAATGGGGTTAAAAAAAGCTAAAATGAGTCCTTTATAGTACAAAAAGAGCAAATCGCTGTGTTTTTTGCAGAAACGCACTACAGTTCATTTACATGGTTTCCTATGGGACACGTTCACATCTATGCTTTTTTCAGCCGCTGCGTATTTGGAAAGGGTCAAGGACTTTTTTAAACGCAAAATGGTGCTTTTTTGGTTTATTATACTTCAATGGAGAAGCTGCAGAAGAGCATGTAATGTGTTTTTGCAGCAATTTGTGCAAAAATCCCAACGCACAGCAAAAAGCACTGCAGAAACAGATCAAAAGCAAACTGCATAGGTGTGTACCGAGCCTTATGCTGGTCACACGGATCAATTTTCAGATGAGAATATTCAGACGAAAAATCTTTGTACATTCGCTGAATGAAAGAATGTTGTTTGAAATTTTCACTTGTTTTTAACATTCTGTTTTTAAAACAAATGTAAATTTCTGAACGAAAATCACATACACTGTCTGAAAATTCCTTTGACTAAGAAGTTTTCTATTTCCAAATTTTCCTATCACTGTGGTTGATAATGAATGTCGATTTTACCCCACTAATGATTTGAAAATCGAACGAACGTTCTTAAAATTACAGGTTTTTTTTTTTTGAAGGAAGACATCTGTTTTTTTTTTTTTAAATAAAAAAAAATGTGATCTCTGAGTCGTCTGATATTTACCAGATTCAACCTTTAAAATGGTATATACAGTATATCTCTCCTCTAATAGTATATACAGTATATCTCTTGTAATAGTATATACAGTATATCTCCTCTGTTATTCTCAGAGTGGATTAGATATTTTGCTCCCTAACCATATAGTTGGTTATTTATATTTACCACTGCATAGAAATACATAAGAATAAATTGCCTTTTTTTAAAACTTTACATATTACCCAATTATACACCACACTTTTTTTTTTAAGGTTATTAACCGATTAATCGATTAATCGAAACAATAATCGGCCAACTAATCGATTATGAAAATAATCGCTAGTTGCAGCCCTAATGTTAGGGTTCTGTCTCACATGGCACAGGAATGGTTCTAAAGGATAGTGCAAAGAGAAGGGGCAAAAGCGGACACCCTTGTCTTGTCCCGTTCGTGAATGGGAATGAGTCTGAAGTTTAATATCTATTCTTTGGTGTTGGTTCCCGTTTTTTTCACTATATCTGCATACGAGGGTCTGCCCTCTGGTAAGCAGCTCGCACTATTAGCTGTCCCAGCACCTGGTGGGAGTTCTTTTCACAACCCTTCACCTATTTTTGGAGTGCTTTACACACGCCGACTGTCCAATTATATCTGGTAAGCAGATTTTGGAAGTCGTTGCAGTTTACACCCATATTATTTACCTTCACTTTATAAATATTTTTTTCCACCTATGTTTGCATGATTGCATGACACCCACCTCATCGTCCTAGCTACTTAGCGTAGGATTTCATATGATCACACGTGATTTAAGGGTATTGGAGTGTCACTTTCTCTTTCTGGTTTGGCGTATTTTCTAAAACAATATTACGCTATATTTTTGTTATATTTTTTGTATTATATCTGTGGATACACGGGACGAGGGCGCCCTTCCTGCTTCACCTGGAGTGTACATCTAAAGGCCCAGGCTGGGTTTAAGCCACTCGCCCTTTAAAGTCTTACTTCTGGTAAGCGCAATATATACTGGAGTGTTCCGCTGATTGTGTCCACTATCACTGTTTCCTTTGGAAGAAGTTTATCACCTATTGATCCTTCTTGTCTGGACTACCATTGGGACTATTCATTTCATGTTATATGGGACTTCATAATTGGACTTTTATATCACTTTTAGCGCGGTTTTCTCTCTTTTTTAATTTGATTTGGTGGGCTACACTTATAACCGCAGCTTGTTCTTTTCTTCTTTTTTCTTTCTAAGCGCATTTTTTTTCCTTTATATAGTATATACAGTATATCTCCTCTGTTATTCTCAGAGTGGATTAGATATTTTGCTCCCTAACCATATAGTTGGTTATTTATATTTACCACTGCATAGAAATACATAAGAATAAATTGCCTTTTTTTAAAACTTTACATATTACCCAATTATACACCACACTTTTTTTTTAAGGTTATTAACCGATTAATCGATTAATCGAAACAATAATCGGCCAACTAATCGATTATGAAAATAATCGCTAGTTGCAGCCCTAATGTTAGGGTTCTGTCTCACATGGCACAGGAATGGTTCTAAAGGATAGTGCAAAGAGAAGGGGCAAAAGCGGACACCCTTGTCTTGTCCCGTTCGTGAATGGGAATGAGTCTGAAGTCACACAGTTAGCCCTGACCCTAGCTGTCGGTGTCGTATATGCCACAGAGATCCAACTCAACATATTTCTGCCTAGGCCCACGTGTCGTTATGTTGCAAACATGAAAGCCCAACTTACTCGGTCAAATGTTTTTTCAGCGTCAGTGCCTATAAAGACACTTGTTATTTTTGTGAGGGTGGTCGAGTATAGTAGGTTCAGGAATAAAGTAGCGTTGTCCCTTACTTCCTTGGTCGGTACAAAGCCCACCTGATCCAGGAGAATCAGTTGTGGTAGGTGTTGTTGCAGTCTGGAGGCTATTATCTTGGTAAATAGTTTAAGGTCAGTGTTGAGTGATTAAGGATATTGGTCGGTAGCTCCCGCACTGGGTCGGGTCTGTACCTTCCTTGGGAATAACTGATATTTGGGCCTGTAATGTGGATTTGTGGAATGTTTTACCTTTACTGAGGTCGTTAAGGATGGGAGTAGTACCTTATAGTATTGAATAGTTAGGCCATCAGGTCCTGGGGCTTTCCCCACTTTGGTGTTCCCTATCGCCAATTGGAGCTCCGATAATGTAATGGGATCTTCTAGTAGTTTGCGCGTCTCTGTTGGCAAGGTAGGCATCATTAGCAAGGTGGAAATGTAATCTGTCATACGGTCTGGGGGGGGGGGGGGGGGGGGGTTTGCGTTGTGGTTAGGTTGTAGAGAGACTCGTAGTATGATTTGAATTCTCGTGTAATTTGTTGGGGTAGTGATGCTTTTTGTCCTGTAGGGGAATTTATATGTGGTATATAGGATGCTAGTTTCTGGGGACGTATCGACTGTGCCAACAGTCGCCCGCACTTATTTCCCGATTCGTATATTTTTTTGCGGCAAATTTGGAGCGCCGTCTTTGCCTTAAAGTGGACAAGGTCAGTGATTTGTGTACGTACAGTGTCGAGTTAGTCTCCCAGTGGGCCAGTTGGGGTCTGTTTAGGATTAGCTTCTAAAGTCTGTAGTTTGTTAAGGAGGGAGGTTAGTTGTGCAGTCCTTTACTTTTTTATTCTCGCTCCATGCTTTATAAGCACCCCGCAGATCACCGCTTTGTGTGCCTCCCACACTAGTCCTGTGTCACTGTCAGTGGAATTATTAGTATGAAAGTAGTGTGCGAATTCTTTGATTACGTCTGTCAGCACTTCTGGGTCTTGTAGTAAGCTCTCGTTGAGCCTCCACGGCTTCCTCTGTCCCCTATAGAAGTCCTTCAGCTCATATCCGAGTGTGACCAGAGCATGGTCCGAGCAGGTGATGGAGCCTATGGTGGTGTCTTTGATTGCCTGTAGTTTCTTTGTGTGGGATCAGGAAGTAATCCATGCGCGAGTACGTGTGGTGTGGTCTGGAGTAAACTGTGTAGTCTCATTCGCCTGGGTGGAAAAGTCGCCACGCATCTATTAGCTGTGTAGTATGTAGTGTCAAGTGTATTGCTTTACGCGTGCCTCGGGGGGGGGGGGGTTCAGATACCTTTTAAGGTATCTGTTTCCGGGAATAGGGGGATATTAAGGTCTCCTCCCACTATGAGCTGGCCCTCCGAATATGTCTGGAGTTGCACCAAGTGTTTTTTTAATGAAGGTGTCTTGTTGACTATTTGGGGCATAGAGGTTTGCAATGGTCACTTTTACTCCACCAATCAGGCCCTTGGGGAATAAAAATCTTCCCGCCGGGTCTGTTCTCATATCTATTAGGGACCAAGGGAGTTTCGCTGAGATCAGGATGGAGACTCCTCTAGATTTGGCCTCCGAATAGTTAGAGTGGTATACTGTCGGGTAGAATCTATTTTTTAGGACGGGGAAAGTGTTTTCTTGTAGTAGTACTAGGTTTAAAAATAAATAAAAAGTGCGTGAAAAAAATCAAAAAATTATAAATAAAAATTGTGAAAAAAGGTCCTGCTGCTATGCACTATAACCCCGATATAAGGGCACATAAAACAAATGTAGAAATAGAGAGAGTGCAGCGCTGGACTGATGACAACACCATATGTGAGTAATAATAAATCAATTATTCAATCACTTAAAGCGGTTGTATACCCGCTGTCTTTTTTTTTTTTTGTTTTACACCTGCAAGGGAAAAGGCATAATGAGCTAGTATACACCGCATACTAGCTCATTATGAGATACTTACCTTAGAACGAGGCGCCGGCATCTCACCTGGTCCACGCCGAGGGAGCTGACATCTCCCCTCGGCGTGTCTTCCGGGTATCGCGGCTCCGGCGCTGTGAGTGGCCGGAGCCGCGATGTCGTCACTCCCGCGCATGCGCGCGGGAGACTCCTGCCCGGCAAGCTCCGGAGTTTGCCGGGCTGTCAGCCGAGAGTCCCCTGTGCGCATGCGCCGCTGCAGTCAGCGGCTCATTGCGGGGGGAATATCTCCTAAACCTTACAGGTTTAGGAGATATTATTTTTACCTACAGGTAAGCCTTATTATAGGCTTACCTGTAGGTAAAAGTTACAAATAAAAGGTATACAACCACTTTAATCAAAATAGTAAAACACAGTGACTGATTCCAATCATTGATAGAAGATCAACACCAATTGGGTGCTCAGAAATATTTAGTGTTGAAAAGAACAATAAATCAATAAAATAAAGGCCAAAATTGTGATGTGTAGAAATTCAATACAGAGTCCGGGATCAGTTTTCCACCATGTAGTGCTGCCCACCACCTAATGATAAAAATGGAGGCTTACCAGAAAGCCTGTGACCGCCCTTATTCAGGGGGGTCAAAACAGGCTTAGTAGAAGTAGACCATCAAGGGAATACTCCAGGACACACTGCTGGAAAGAGACATCAACCTCCTGCATACTATGTCTGCTTTCATGCGTTTCATGTCGTTTAGTAACATCCGTCTCTTTTCGGGGACGTTTAGTAACATCCGTCTCTTTTTGGGGACGTTTAGTCCCTCCACGTTCAGGGTGACAATGTTAAGTTCGTCCATATGCTTGTGGGGGGGGGTAGTAGGTGAGGGAATGGGGACAGAGAAGAGAAAGGGATGTGGGGGGCGGTGGGGAGTTAGGTGAGAGTAGAGAGAGGAGAAAAAGGTGCCCCCGGAGGGTGCTTAGTTCAGTGGGGGTGGAAGGGTTTCCACGGGGGGGGGGTGGGGGGGTGGGCACTACCTAGTTCTAATAGGATTCTAAGGGGTCAGCAGTATACTACGCTCCCCAGCCGGGGCTGGTCGGTAAGCGTGCTCCTAAGTGGGGGTGTGATTAGTAAGAGCCCAAGGGAGGTCCCCTGGCCTCCCCCGACCCCCCTCAACCTTTTCTGAGTGTGTGGGTGTAAGCAGTGGGTATCTGGTGTCTAAAGGTTGATACATATTGAGAGCAGGAACACATAGGACCTGCTGGCCCCTATAACATTTAAGGACTCTACCTACAAAAGTAAGAGAATGAACATAATAAACACACAGGTTAACTGAAACACAGAACATTCCCCATTCAAGCCGCCTCCCCCAAGATTCCCTTCCAACCAATGTCGGCGTCCCCCGTGGGTCCACTCTAATTAGGCGTTTTGAAGAGCAATAACCCCGGGGGGGGGGGGGCCATAACCCGCTTTCTATTGCCACAGCCACCCCCCCCCCCCTCTCCGTAATCGAAAAATGATGTTCTTTGGCCAAGGTATCCCGGTAAGAACCGTGCTACCCTGCTCAATCAAGGTCATTGTAGTGCCATTAGTCCAGGTCTCTCGCAAAGTCTGGCATCCCCTGACCCCCCTCTCTTTTATAATGCGTCTTATCTCTCCACAGTAACAGTGGCTCTCATAACCCTCCATATCGTTTGTATGTTCATTACCGTCTGTTATTCTTGGGGGGTTCCTGTCTTGGAAGGCTGCTTGAGTATTGCCTGTAACGGAGAGTTTATTGTGCAGGGGGAGAGATGTCCTTCCAGACTACCGCATATCTGGTGTATGTGGGGGGGGGGGGGGGGGGGGGTGCAGTGTTCTCTTCCTGGGAAGCCGTTTAAAGGATAGTCCTTTCCACTTTCATAACAGGCAGTCAGTGGTGTCTGCAGTCAGGCAAGTAGGAGTGTAATGACTTTTGGACTGGGTACTGCACACATCTACTCACGTCTTTGCAAGTGGGGGTTTGCTGTGGTATACATCTAAGGGGTATAACAAGTTTTCAACCGTTTCTCAAGGGCCTGGATTGGGGTCCTGGTTGATATCGTCTTGCACCTGGAGGCAGTGACTGAGTTCCAAGCTGCAGGCTGAGGGGGGTGCAGGGCGGAGGGGGAGCAGCTCGGCCCTCTGTGACAGTTCCTCATCGCTAGATCGGCTGCGGTGTTGGGGGGGGGGGGTACTGACTCAGCAAGAGCCAGCCTGGGGGATCTCAACCGGAGTCCGCCAGCGGGGGGTATAGCATTAACATCCCGTATAAAACAAGTTGTAGAGTCTAAAAGGGGTGTACTTACGACTCACATGCTCTGCTGATGGATGGCGCGTGGGGCCTCCCCCGGGACCTCTGAGAGTGGGCAGGCTGGTTGAGTCTGCCCAGCGTGGGCCCGAGTGTCCCACCGGTCTCGGTATCTTCTGCAGCCAGTTCGGTACCTGTACTGGTTCTGCTCCCAGGAAAGTGAAGAATGCCGGGAGGTCTGCAGGCGTGCGAAGCGTGAAGGTGGCCCCATCTATAGGTGTATCTGTGTCTTCTTGCCATTTCCAGAGCTGGTTTCAATAATGCCCGGCATTGTAATGTGGCTCTGGAGATGTCTGGGAAAATGTGGATGTATTTGGATGTGCGCACCATCAAATTCAATATCCCCGTGTTCCCAGGCTTTTCGAAGGATAGTCTCCTTGTGCGCGTAGCAGTGCAGGCGGCACAGGACATCTCGGGGTCTGGCAGGGTCTGTGGATTTGGGACCCAGGGTACCGTGCACACTGTCAATTTCCAGTGATGGTTGTGGGGTGGCCATAATCCTGTGAAATATGGCCGTGACTGTCTCTGCTAAATCTTCTGGACCCGTGGCCTCAGGTAGTCCCCACAGTTGCAAATTATTGCGGCGACTGCGGTCCTCCATTTCCTCTAAGTGCAGTTGCATCTCCTGGGCCTCTAGAGCTTGGGTGTCTTGCACTAGGGTCGCCATTCGGGATTCCAGCGCAGAGATCGAGGTTTCCCCCGTGGTCACTCAGTCCGTGAGGGAGTGCAACTCCATTCTTACCGCTTGGATATCTTTAATGTGCGCCTCTTCTATCCGGAGGACCAGGGCCTCAATGCCCGCCCGTGTGGGTAGGGCCTGCAGCATGGTGCGGAGGTCTGCATCGATGCGGCTCTGGGAAGGGCTGTCCATGTCGGGTCGAAGGCAGCAGGGGTCTCCGTGAGGTTGTCTAGCCCTGGAGAGGGTGTTGAGAGGCTTGCAGGCGATGTGCTGGTGGTTGCCTCCATATGGGTCGCACGTGGTGCTGCTACAATGGCGCCCGGTGAGGTTCGCTGAGTCTCTTTGAGATAGCACCTGATTTCGGGCTGAAAAGTCTGGTGTCGGGACTCGAGGGTCGCTAATCTTGTCCTGTATCGATTAAGATCGCTCATGCCGTGCTTGCATGGGTTAATTGTGATCTGGTGGCCGTTTTAGGTCGGGCTTAGCCGGGAGCTCCTCTAGTGCATGTCCTTGCTCGGCCATTGCTAAGCTACGCCACCCGCTGGTTTTATATATCGCTAGATCACCTCTTTACAGGCCCAGAAATCTGAGATGCTGAAGAAGATTGGTAAGCTACTGTACTGTAAAAGGCTGTCCCTCGTATAGGAAATCTTTCTAAAAGAGTTCTAGATAGCAGTTAAACCTGACAGGGGTCCTAATCCTTCCCCACTTAATCCAAAACAAAAAAAAAAAAGTTTGGGGTATAACTACACTTTAATGTAACCATTGGTTTAACCTATACATTAAGTATATTGTACTTTAAAGATAGTACTTTAAGGACAGAGTACATAGCTGGAAAATGAGGATTAAAAGTAATTTTCTGCAGTGCTGCCCCACTTTACCCTGAAAATTTATATCCTTAGACTGTGGTTATATGTAACATGTAATTCAATGTTTTCGTATGTAGGCATCCTCAATGTGTGCATTTATGTTCGAATGTGTGTGTACATCTCTATGGTGTGCTGCTCCGACCGCCTGTTTCAGTCTCGGGTTCCCCGGAATAGGAGAGCTTGGGAAGGCAACCGTGGGATCTGGGAACCCCCTTTTGCCACATATAAATGTGGGCCAAGCGGCTGTATTAGTCCCTCGAATCACTTTTACATTATAGAACATCACCAGCTCTAAAAAAGATACCAATGTCATGGCTATAGCTGCAGCCATGGCAATGGTAGAACAACTAAATCCTGGGTATGTCCATATGCAGGAAGTGCTTAAACTGATTTGTATATGAAAGCCTTTCCCTTATTCACATCACATCCTGTAAAGTTGTTTAAACATTTATATACAATGTATACACTGTATTGGGCTTCATAAGAAAGATTATATGGCAAGAGCATCCTTACCATTTCATGTCCAATATGGCAGCTGTTTCAATCCTCTGCAGTTCCGATACAGGTGAGAAAAGCTGGTGGGGATCATAGTTATAAAGGTAAAGACGGCCCAGTCGCATATGAGGATCATCGCTTTTCTCCTCGCCATGCTATGGGGTAAAACAACAGGTTACTTGGAGGCAACACAGTAATGCTCAAGGTGAGGAGGCGATTAAGAGCCATCATTCACAGCAACCAATGATCTTTCACCTTTAGCTAGTTTGTAAGCGGTCAAAATAATAATGATCATAGTGGTGTAGTGGTTAGCACTTTCGCCTAGCAGCAAAAGGGTCGCTGGTTTGAATCCTAGCCACGGCACTACCTGCCTGGAGTTTGCATGCTCTCCTTGTTCCTGCCTGGGTTTCCTCAGGGTACTCCGGTTTCCTCACACACTCCAAAGCTGGTTGGTTAATTGGCTCCAGTCTAAAATGGACCTAGTATGTATGAATGTGAGTTAGGGACCTTAGAGTGTAAGCTCCTTGAGGGCAGGGACTGATGTGAATGTACAACGTATGTATGTAAAGCATTGCGTAAATTGACGGCTATACAAGGTAACTGGAATAAATATTTTGGCTGGTTGCCATGTTACTGTAGTAATAATAATATTATTATTATTATTAAGCTTGAAGTGGTTCTAAAGCTAAAACATTTACCTTAATTAGTTCCCAGCATTAAGGGGATTCTAAAGGTTTGCATTTTTCTTTTTTTTTTTTTTCCTTTAATACCGTCATACTTACCTGCTCTGTGTAATGGTTTTGCCCTATCCTCTTCTTCTTGGGTCCCTTGCCAGCAGTCCTGGCTGCTCCCCCCCCCACGAGAGCCCCCAAAAGCAAGCATCTTGCTATGGGAGAGCTCGAACAGGCTTACTCTGGAGCCACGATTAGAGCGTGGCTCTGCCTCCCCCCCACCACACTCTCCTCATTGGCTATGATTGATAGCAGCACAATCAGAGCGCAGCTCGGCCCCATTCTCCACTCTCCTCACTGGCTATGATTGACAGTGTGAGCCAATGAGGAGAGACCTGGAAGAGCTGCTGCTCTCATGCACATTGCTGAATGGACCTACCTAAGTTCTCAATCGATCCAGGGCTGTGCACGACTGCATCTCCTCTCTCCACTCTCTGCCAGGGAGCAGTGGGCGGTAAACACAGTTCAGCTAAGGATCGCACGTCTGCTCCTACAGCAAGTGGCTTGCTATGGCGCAAGACACAGAAGAGGAGGAGCACAGAGCACAAGCGGGGGACCCCAGAACAGGGGTTTCAGGGCCACTCTGTGCAATACCATTGAACACAGCAGGTAAGTATAACGGTTATTATTTTAGTTTAAAATAATGGACTTTAGAAATGCTTTATTTAAGCCCTTAATGACTAAAAAGTATATACTCCCTATTTTAAAAAGGGACTCCGATTCATCAGCAGCATCCAGTTACTGCTTTCTATCAAGAAGGAGAAAGGGATAGATATCTAAAATTCTTATCCAAGATCAGATATGCACATAGATAGGTTTGCCATAGTTTTTAATGGTGCTAGTTCAAATTGGGGCAGTGCGCTGTCCATTTATTATGTGTTGACACACCTTAAAAGGTCTATTGATGGGAAGAGCAGGGTACATGAACACAACACAACAAACCTGCCTAGAGCAAATAAAAATCCTGGATAATGCAGACGTGTAGGTAAGAAGCCAACTTTAAAGAGACATGTCAATGGGTAACAAAACTTAGTAGGCACATACCAATGGTATTCCCCAAAACCTTCTGCAATAGCTAAATTTCAGGTAGTTCTGACCAGGAAAGCTTCAGCACTTCCTGATAGCGCTGAAGCTTGCCTGCGCCTTCCTACCTCACCTACCTGCACATTTTTATTGGCCTGAATGGCAGCACGTCATAGCGGTAGGCCAATGAAATGTGTAGGATCCAGGATTAGTGGAAATCTCTGACACTACTTGGAGGTATCAGAACAGTCCATCATCTAGCCATGACTGGACGGGTTGGGAGGCTGCAGCAATTGTGTGTGCTGTTATTTACATGCACTTCATACCTGCAGTTTCACTTCTCGTGACAGATTCTCCTTAAAGGGACTATATATTATTATTTTATTTTTTTATTTGCACCTAAAAGAGATCAACTAGATGTATATAATATTTTCAATGTGTTAATATTTTATGATACAGTCCAACTCCATTTTAGGAACATGGAACACATGCATAATGTGGGATATATTTAACTAGGGATTCTCCTCTCTTCCAAAAGCCTTGGGTCTACAGAACCCTTCTGATCTAGCCAATCAGACAGGGGTCCTTTGCACATCTGGCTAACGATCCATATGAAAATAACAGGGGAAGTGCCTTATAGTGTGCAATAAACACATGACTGAGGCAGTACTGATGAGGGCACCTTTTCAAAGGGCTCTGGGACTTGTGGTACCACTCTGGTAAGCGGAGCCATCTCTCAGCTATACTCTCTTGGAAAATTGTTTATGTACATATGATGTCCATAAAGATTCAGATCTTACCTATACTGGCCATACATGTTACAATCAAGTTGTACAATCTCAAGTAGATTCACCAAAACTGTGTAAAGCAAGGATCTATTTGAACAATCTAATTTATATCCAATCTGGTAGGTCCTTGTATGACAGTTGTTGGGAGATCCAAATAAAATTGTACAATCAGGTGTATGCCCTTCCTCAGTGAAGTTCAATTTTACCTTGTTGTCTTTTTTCAGGTACAGGCAGTTCAAATTTCTTGGTACAAAATGGCCATTGATGAAGCAGATTTAAGCTTCTCTACATCCTCCAACTGCTGCAGATTGGCAGTTTGCAGATTAAGCATAGACATGAAAAGTCTAGAGCAGTGCCTTATAACCCAGTGTTGTTCCATCTTGCAACTTTCATTTCCTCACTTTCAGCAGGGAAATACCACTCGATGTAGAAGTTCAGCCAATAATAGAAAAGTATGTAGTACTCACATCACTGTCTGGCTTCTTCAGCTGATAGGTGCCACAGGCCAGAATCGTGTTCCAGTCATCCACAGGACACCATTCCACAGCATCTGCACTGTACTCCGTGTCTGTGACCTGCAATGTCTGAGTCTTGCTGGTCACCGCCATGTCTGTCTGTGGACATTACCTCTCCTAATACCAGAGCAAAACATATAAACCTTTAATAAATATTCTACAAAATTACAACATATGTACACATAAACGTACATTGGACCTTAAAAAAAAAAAAAGGTCTATATGTTTGAGCTGTATATAATAACAGGAGAGTTCATTGCAAACATTTAAAGAAAAAACATATTTTACTGCATACTACCAAAAGTGTTCCTGTTCTTTAATGGGTCAAATACAGAAGTATGCGTCGGCAAGGTGACAGAGTGAATTGCGCTTCAGTGTGACATGGACAGCAGAAATGTGGGTTGGTGGACATTGCATTGATAGACACCAGGGTTGTGTACGGGCTGACAATGAGGTCATGTGATGGCAGGCAGTTGAGTTCTGTGCCAGCAGAGGGGAGCAGACAGCAGGGTCCTTCGTTGGTGGAGGGAAGCTGACAGAAGGGTCCAGCACTGGTCAAAGGGAATAAAAAACAAGTTTCAGCAATGGTAGAAAAGGAGCAGGGTCCCACACCGGCAGGGGGCAGCGGACAGCAGGGTCCCGCAATGGCAGAGGGCAGCGGACAGCAGGGTCCCGCACTGGAAGAGGGCAGCGGACAGCAGGGTCCTGCGCTGGCAAAGGGAAGCGGGGTCCTGCGCAGACAGAGGGGTCCCGGGAGAGGGCAGCGGACAGCAGGGTCCCACACCGGCAGAGGGCAGCGGACAGCAGGGTCCCGCACCACAGAGGACAGCGGACAGAAGGGTCCCACACTGGCAGAGGGCACCAGGGTCCCGCACTGGCAGAAGGCAGCGGACAGCAGGGCCCTGCGCTGGCAGAGGGCAGCGGACAGCAGGGTCCCGCGCTGGCAGAGGGCAGCGGGGTCCTGCGCTGGCAGAGGGCAGCGGGGTCCCGGCAGCGGACAGCAGGGTCCCGCAATGGCAGAGGGCAGCGGACAGCAGGGTCATGCACTGGCAGAGGGCAGCGGACAGCAGGGTCATGCACTGGCAGCGGACAGCAGGGTCATGCACTGGCAGAGGGCAGCAGGGTCCCGCAATGGCAGAGGGCAGCAGGGTCCCGCAATGGCAGAGGGCAGCAGGGTCCCGCAATGGCAGAGGGCAGCAGGGTCCCGCAATGGCAGAGGGCAGCAGGGTCCCGCAATGGCAGAGGGCAGCAGGGTCCCGCAATGGCAGGGAAGAGCGGACAGCTCCTGCATTGGTGGATGAGAGTGGACAGCAGGATTATGCATTGGTGGAGGGGAGTGGGTAGCGAGGTCCTTACACAGAGGTAGGGGTTATTGTAGTGTGTACACCTGCTAAAGAGATTTATCCTATTTGTCCGTTTGACCAAGACAGAAGACAATGAAAAATCCAAAACATTAGCTGTCACCAGAACAAAATAGGGAAAATGTTCCCATGGGGGCACCTTGTCCTGGTGACAGCTGTCTAAGAGGGACCTTCCTCTCACCTAGGAGAGATTTCCTCTCACTTACCTGATGCCTCTCCTGCAGGACAGGAAGTGAAGGGAAATCTCTTCTCAATGGGACACAGACAGAAGAAAGGGGAGGGAAAATGTAACCTTTTCATTTACTACCACTGGCTTTACAGTTACTTTGAAGTAAAAAAAAAACCCTCTCCTGAGGGTAAAGTGTACTGTATGTGACTTGTTGCTGCAGTCAGGGTAGGGTGCTCTACATATGTACAGATCACCAATAACAGAGACAGGTGACTAAATGGGTAAGAAAAATAACAACATATGTAGAGCATTTTGGATTATGCTGCAAATTGTATGAGTGTGCTATAAGTATTAGTGTGTACACAGCACCTTCCAGTGTCAGTGTCCATTGTACAGGAGATGGGATGTATGTGACATGATCACAACATACATTCCATGTACATGTGACTCACCTGCACGCAGCACTGCCAGCAACACAAGAACTACAACTACTTCCGGGTCTGTGCAGTGCTGGGATCTGCCTCCCTGCACAGTGACTGACAGGAGGCTCAGCCAATAGAGAATGTCTTAGAAGAGAGCAGGGAGTGAATGCTCATCCTTGCCTTCTGCCCAGTCAGCTAGGAGAAGTCCAGCTGTTTTAGCTTAGATGCTTAATTTACGTGTATAATCTCTAAGAATATATTTCTCTTCTCTCTTTCTCTTCTTCTATCTTCATGTTCTGACGTCACTTCCGATGTGACTGAGTGCGTTCCATACTGGTTCCGAGACGACGAGACGGATGTCCAGCCGGTTGTTCCTCTCCTCTCGTGTCAACATCTACACACCACCATCCACCAGGGATCCGCTGAGTGACCAAAGTGTTGTACTGTTATATGCCTATTGATTTTTATAAAAGTGTGAGTAGCCAATTGGCTGATTTTAATTAAATATACTAGGGATGATACCAGTATCGGTGCAACCCTAAAATATACCATTCGTTGCATCTTCTGCTGCACTTTTTTTGCCGCATCTTGCTTTTTATCCTATATGAACTCTCTGAGGAAGTCAGAGAATTGTCTTAAACCCCATACGCACTATTAGATTTTCTGCAGATTTTTGTCTTTTATTTACCAAAACCATATAATACAAGGTCAAACCTTAAGAGTTTCAATTTGTATGCAATCAGGCAGGCCCTTGCCCTACATGGTTTTGGTAAATCTGAAGACAAAAATCTGCAGAAAATCTAATATTTTGTATGATTCTCACATGATCGCAGTCCCCACCTGGTTCCGGGTATTGATGATCACGTTCACATAAGTGGCCCTAATGACAGCATGCACTTTTGAAACATGGACATGTGACTCAAAAAATGCACCAAAATGCAACTGTGGTGCGATTTTGATGCATTTTTTTGTCATGTTTTCCATTCATTTCAATGGGGAGCTGCGTTTTTGGTGCCATTTTGAATGCAGCATGCAGGATTTTTCAAAGTGCAATGCAACCACAGCACAGTGGTGTGCAGAATCCCATAGGATTTTAATGGAAATATTTTTATTCCGTTTTTAGCAAGGTAAAAACACAGCAAGAACGCATCAATGTGAAGGGGCCCTTATGTAGTCCTATTGGACTGATTGGATGCAGCCAGTGTTCAGCTGATACTTTTTAGCTCGGTTCCTTTCATTGAAAATGTCAGGCAGGAGGAAGCCAGCAGGGCCACCTACTAAGCGAATTTGGCCCATTCATCAGGAACTGGTTGAAATTCATATTGTAAATTACCAGCATGGCTTCATTTACACTGACACTCCTGTGTTTAGATTTTACAAACGCAGGAAAAGTTCTCTGGAAAGAAAAGTATTTAGTAGAAAT
Organism: Lithobates septentrionalis; assembly: GCA_037952835.1. Classification (NCBI taxonomy): domain Eukaryota; kingdom Metazoa; phylum Chordata; class Amphibia; order Anura; family Ranidae; genus Lithobates; species Lithobates septentrionalis. The sequence continues at coordinate 850,375 of JBBDGP010000995.1, forward strand.
GAAAATTTACTTTCTCGGTACGCCATCCACACATAACACAATGCAGGGCTGTCTTAATGCAATGATAATCTTGCATTACATCATATTTGGCGAGACGCTTTTTACTAAGCTGTCCCGGGATGGCCGTGTTGCCCAGGCAGTGTCCCATAAACTTTACTGCGCCCTCCTGATCCCAGTATTGTGCCTTCCTGACTTCCCCTGTACTGTGCCATTCTGTCCGCCCCGCCAACCCCCCTTCTACTGTGCCCTTTGTGTTGATTAGTCCTTGTTTAATGGCATGTTTTCTTATTGTTTAAAATTGATTTTATTGAAAGTACTAATAAATATATGTTTAATTCTATCAACTATTTATACTTTAATTCTTAAGAGTAGGTACCTAAATTGGGGCAGGCTGGTAGGGGCCCCAGTACATTATTTTGCCCAGGGGCCCATGATGCTATTAAGATGGCCCTGCCACAATGCTGTCTCAAAAGTATACATTTTATTACATACAAGTTTAAAATCACCACTACTGTATATACAAATGCAGTAAAAACATAGCCTCTCAAACCATGGGGAGTGTTTCTCTTGGCAACTATATATACATAGATCTAGCACCCCAGAACCTTGTGTATAGTACAATACAAGGAAAAAAAGATCTCCACACATAGTGTGATCCTCTACATGTTTTGCGGTATAACCCACTTCTTCAGGAGGCAGGAACGAAGGCATGCATTTTGTTCTTCTAGATCAGGGGTCTCCAAGCTTTTTAAACAAAGGGCCAGTTTATTGCCCAGACTTTAGTGGGGGCTAGACTGTGGAAATTGAGAGAAGAAGACGCCCTGGGATCAGTAGGAGTAAACCATGCCCCATCTTTGGCTTTAGAGAGATGAATAGTGCCACTTTCTTAATATTAGCAGGAGGAAAAGTTCCCTATTGTTGGTATTCAAGAGAGGAATAGTGCGCCATCATTGGTGTCAGTGGGAGGAATGGTGCTTCATCATTGGCGTCAGTTAAAGGAATGGCGCCCAAAGGGCCAGATAAAGGCAATCAACCACTGTTCTAGACAAACAAAAGTGAATCATTACTAATCAAGACATGGATACAAAATGTCAGCATACAAATAAACACTAGGCTGAGCCATAGGGGTTACTCACAAAAAAGGTCCAATGGATTGTAGATGCAATCAAGCAAGTATGAGCAAACCAATGCTGAGATGACTGCTAGCTGGTAGTATGTTGTGGCACAGTGGCTATGAATCGATAACAAGTCTTACATAGCACGAGGCAATCTGGACACCTGTGGTCTGGCCGTGCCTTTTGTGGTGTCTATCGAGAGACAGCTCTGTATCTTTACTCTGCTTTTATTGTATCTACTTGTGGCTATGCTTAATATCACACACAGCGTGAACATCCCTTTATCTACATCATGGGTGCTCAACCTGTGGCCCTCCAGCTGTTGCGGGAACTTCAAGTTCCATCATGCCTCTGTCTTTGGAAAACATGCTTGTAATTGTCAGCGGCTTGCAGTGCTTCATGGGACTTGTAGTTCCGCAACACTTGGAGGGCCACAGGTTGAGCACCCATGATCTACATAATATCTCATTATTCGAAATGCGTCAGTTGTCTCTGTAGCTCATACATAATATGAAGGTTATGCTCCCACATTTATGCTGTGGCCTTTGTGTATTGTTTTAGCGGCAATGCTTTTTAACACTTTTTTTTTTATAAACAATGATGTTGTAATAAAGATTTCTACTCTTTTATACTATTTTGGAGCATACTTGTCTGTGTTGCCGTTCTTGTCTTGTGTGTACCCTCCATAACAAGGAGGGTATTTATTTTTCAATTAAAACACCTGTTTCTGTAGCCGGAGAGAGAGAGAGAGAGAGAGAGAGAGAAGGAAGATTGCGAATGCAGATGGATACAGATGTGCCCCCCAACACCCAGTTTCCTCTATGGTTTCCAATTGCAGGCACCATGCCAAGTCTCCAAGTATAAAATAGGGGACCTAAGGTAACAATAAAAGCATCATAAACTCAAATCTCAAAATGTCCCATTGGTCCAAAGTGAAGAGAAAGGGGCTCTCACTTACAAAAGAAAATATATATACGGTGGGGACGGAAAGTATTCAGACCCCCTTAAATTTTTCACTCTTTGTTATATTGCAGCCATTTGCTAAAATCATTTAAGTTCATTTTTTCCTCATTAATGTACACACAGCACCCCATATTGACAGAAAAACACAGAATTGTTGACATTTTTGCAGATTTATTAAAAAAAGAAAAACTGAAATATCACATGGTCCTAAGTATTCAGACCCTTTGCTGTGACACTCATTTAACTCAGGTGCTGTCCATTTCTTCTGATCATCCTTGAGGCTGGGTTCACACTGGTGCGACACGACAGCCATCCTACTTTGGATCCGACTTTGCCCTGCGACATGAAGCCGGCATGTGTCCGACTTTCAATGAACAGGGATCCGACTTGGATCCCCGCCAATGTCCGGCACTGTGTTTGGTATGAATCTTGAGGGGGAACTCTGCGCCAAATTTTAAATAAAAAACCGGTATGGGTTCCCCCTCCAAGAGTATACCAGGCCCTTGGGTCTGGTATGGACCTTAAGGGGAACCCCTACGCCGAAAAAAACCGGCGTGGGGGACCCCCCAATCCATACCAGACCCTTATCCGAGCACGCAGCCCGGCCGGACAGGAATGGGGGTGGGGACGAGCGAGCGCCCCCCCCTTCCTGAACCGTACCAGGCCGCATGCCCTCAACATGGGGGGGTTGGTGCCTTGGGGGAGGGGGGTGCGCTGCGGACCTCCCACCCCAAAGCACCTTGTCCCCATGTTGATGAGGACAAGGGCCTCTTCCCGACAACCCTGGCCGTTGGTTGTCGGGGTCTGGGGGCTTATCGGAATCCGGGGGCCCCCAGATCCTGGCCCCCCACCCTATGTGAATGAGTATGGGGTACATCGTACCCCTACCCATTTACCTAGGGAAGTGTCAATAAAAAAAAAAAAAACACAGTACACAGGTTTCAAGATTAATTTATTAGGCAGCTCCGGGATCTTTTTCCGACTTGGGGGGGTTGTCTTCTTCCGACTTCTCCCGGTGTTCCGCCTCTTCTCCCGGGCCCCGCCGCTATCTTCTTCCAGCTCTTTTGCCAGCAGGGGGCCCCGGTCTGCTGCCGCTGTCTTGTCGCCACTGTCTCGCCGCTTCTTCTCTTCATCTCTTCTTCCGATGTTGACACGACGCTCTCCGGCTGTAATGCTCTCTGTGCGCTCTGCTATGGCTTATATAGGCGGTGACCCCGCACCCTTATGCCGTTTTTTCGGCGTAGGGGGTTCCCCTCAAGGTCCATACCAGACCTAGGGGCCTGGTATGCTCTTGGGGGGGGAACCCATGCCGGTTTTTTATTTAAAATTTGGCGCGGAGTTCCCCCTCAAGATCATCAGAGCACAAGTCGCGTGCCGAAGTCGGATCATGCGAGACGGCGATCCGACTTTGATCCGACTTCAATGATAGTCAATAGGCTGAAGTAGGATTAAAGTCGGACCAAAGTAGTACAGGGAGCATTTCTAAAGTCGGAACAACTTGTGTCGGACCAGTTAGGACGGCTCCCATAGGGAAACATTGGATTTCACACGTCATGCGACATGAGCTCCCAATGTCGAAGCGTTTGTCGGACCAGTGTGAACCCAGCCTGAGATGGTTCTACACCTTCATTTGAGTCCAGCTGTGCTTGATTATACTGATTGGACTTGATTAGGAAAGCCACACACCTGTTTATATAAGACCTTACAGCTCACAGTGCATGTCAGAGAAAATGAGATTCATGAGGTCAAAGGAACTGCCTGAAGAGCTCAGAGACAGAATTGTGGCAAGGCACAGATCTGGCCAAGGTTACAAAAAAATTTCTGCTGCACTGAAGGTTCCTAAGAGCACAGTGGCCTCCATAATCCTTAAATGGAAGACGTTTGGGACGACCAGAACCCTTCCTAGAGCTGGCCATCTGGCCAAACTGAGCTATCGGGGGAGAAGAGCCTTGGTGAGAGAGGTAAAGAAGAACCCAAAGATCACTGTGGCTGAGCTCCAGAGATGCAGTCGGGAGATGAGAGAAACTTGTAGAAAGTCAGCCATCACTGCAGCCTTCCACCAGTCGGGGCTGTATGGCAGAGTGGCCCAAGGTAAGTCTCTCCTCAGTGCAAGACACATGAAAGCCCGCATGGATTTTGCTAAAAAAACACCTGAAGGACTCCAAGATGGTGAGAAATAAGATTCTCTGGTCTGATGAGACCAAGATAGAACTTTTTGGCCTTAATTCTAAGTGGTATGTGTGGAGAAAACCAGGCACTGCTCATCACCTGTCCAATACAGTCCCAACAGTGAAGCATGGTGGTGGCAGCATCATGCTGTGGGGTTGTTTTTCAGCTGCAGGGACAGAACAACTGGTTGCAATCAAGGGAAAGATGAATGCGGCCAAGTACAGGGATATCCTGGACAAAAACCTTCTCCAGAGTGCTCAGGACCTCAGACTGGGCCGAAGGTTTACCTTCCAACAAGACAATGACTCTAAGCACACAGCTAAAATAACGAAGGAGTGGCTTCACAACAACTCCGTGACTGCTCTTGAATGGCCCGCCAGAGCCTTGACTTAAACCCAATTGAGCATCTCTGGAGAGACCTAAAAATGGCTGTCCACCAATGTTTACCATCCAACCTGACAGAACTGGAGAGGATCTGCAAGGAGGAATGGCAGAGGATCCCCAAATCCAGGTGTGAAAAACTTGTTGCATCTTTCCCAAAAAGACTCATGGCTGTATTAGATCAAAAGGGTGCTTCTACTAAATACTGAGCAAAGGGTCTGAATACTTCAGTTTTTCTTTTTTAATAAATCTGTAAAAATGTCAACAATGCTGTGCTTTTCTGTCAATATGGGGTGCTGTGTGTACATTAATGAGGAAAAAAATGAACTTAAGTGATTTTAGCAAATGGCTGCAATATAACAAAGAGTGAAAAATGTAAGGGGGTCCTGAATACTTTCCCTCCCCACTGTATATAGTGCCTCTCCAACCTGCCAGTGGTGATGATCCAATGCCCAAACGTGGAGGGAAAACCCTCTCCCCTGAAATCTGGCCATTCCTGCCTGCCAATCGCAGCAACGGATAATGTTACTGGAACCAGTTCTCCAGCCGCACATGCGCGGACAAGTGTGGAAAGTATTTTAAAAAAAAAGTAGGCCTCATTCACATTTGCATGTAGGGGCAGACTACAAATTTCTGCAGGAGATTCAGCAAGGTTTCTGCGTGTGGAAAGCCTCATAAAAACAATGAGAGGCTGAAAGCACCCATAGCCATTCACTTATAATCAGGCAACAATTAGTGTATCAGCCATGGAAGTAAACTGCGCCCAGAAACGCTCATCCGAAGGTAATCACTGCATGTCCAATTACATGTGAATGGCTGTGGGCACTATTAGTCTCTCATTGCTTAGGTGGAAATCGGCCTGGTCAGAAAGGGGGTATAAGTGCCCGGTAAGCAAGTGGTTAAAATGTATTTACAATGAGTATAGAATCACATTTTGTTGCTTTGCAGCCTGAAATTAAGACAGACACAGTTTTTGTTTTATCCAGCTGTATTTACTAGTGCAACTTATAACATCCAAGTGAAAGATATAACACCAACATGTCAGAAAAAATAAAAAAACAGAATCGCTAAGTTGGAAAAAGGATCACCCCCTTGTGTCAGTATTTTGTTGAAACACCTTTTACTTTAATTACAGCCTTTAGTATATTTGCCCACTCTTCTTTGCAGAACTGTTCAAGTTAGATTTGATGGTGACCATTTGTGGACTGCAGTCTTCAAGTCATTCCACAGATTTTCAGTGGGGTTTAAGGCTCTATTCACACTAATGTGTTTTTTGATGCATTTTTTTTTAAAGGTGAACTTTAAAGGATAAAGACTGCCTACCGCATATATACTGTGGCAGGGCGGCTCTATTGCGCGAAACAACGTACCTGTACGTAGGGTTGCCACCTGTACAGTTTTCTCCCGGACAGTTCGGTTTTTGAATAGTGTGTTCAGGTTTACTTCTGCCCCAGACACGGACACATCATTCACACGGACTGCACCGAGAGTGCAGAGCCGAGTGTCAGTGTATCAAAGCTCCTCCTCCTTCTCCATTCTGTACACACACGAGGAGGAGGGGGGAGCAGGGACACACTGATATCAGGTCTGTAGAAAGTTTTTATTATGCTCTGTAGATGAAGAGGGAGGGGGAGAGAGTGGCTGGAAAGGAGGACAAGGTAGAAAATATGTGGAGTGGTCGAGGGGTTAGGAGGATATGTGCTGGGGGGGGGGGGGGGGGGGGGGCTTTGGCAGGGGGAAGATATGTTAGAAGTGTGGATTGGATTTGAAATCTGGAAACCTCTCCTTGCACTATCTCTCTTCCTTACCAAAGGAACCCCTCCAGCACATATCCTACCCCCCACCTTGCACTGGCCCTCTTCTCTCACAAAGCGCCCCCCCAGCACATATCTGACCCCCCCAAGCACATATGGGCACAGACTGCATATGATAGGCACAGAGGCTGTATAATTGGCACAGAGGCTGCATATGGTGGGCACAGTGGCTGCATATGATGGGCACAGAGGCTGCATATGCAGGGCACAATTGATGGGTTTTTTTCAGAATTTTTCAGTTTGTTTGTGCCCCCCCAAATTTTTAAAAAAACAGCCCCACTGCCCCCCACCACATATCTAACTCTCCCCAACCCCCTGCTAGCACTAGCCCTCTCCCCAGAACATATCTGACCCCTGCATTCCGTGCAGTACACTCACAATTCTGCCACATGCACTGTTTGCTGCAGCGAGCTACTCTCTTTCAGGCCACCAAAAGTGTCCCAGGTCTTTTACAATCTTATAGCGTATACCCACCCCAAAAAAATGCCGCCGCTAAAGTGTTCGGGTTTGGCATGAGGAAAAGGTGGCAACCCTACCTGTACATTGTTTCGTGCACGAGATACTGTGGGCGGGTGCTGCGCAGCGGGGGAGCCAATCAGCAGGTCACCCACGATCGCTCCAGAGAGGCAGAACAGGGATCTGCCTATGTAAACAAGGCAGATCCCTATTCTGACAGGGAAATACACAGAGATCTTCTGTGCCTTGTAACCAGAAACAGCGATCTCTGTGTTCTTCCTGTCAGTCCATCCCCCACACAGTTAGAAACACTAGCAGGAAACACATTTAACCTTTTGATCGCCCCTGATGTTAACACCTTCCCTGCCAGTGTCATTTATACAGTGATCAGTGCATTATTTTTTTTTAGCACTGATCACTGTATTGGTGTCACTGGTCCCCAAAAAGTGTCACTTAGGGTCAGATTTGTTCGCTGCAATGTCGCAGTCCCACTAAAAATCGCTGATCACTGCCATTACTAGTAAAACATTTAAAAAAATAAAAATTCCATAAATCTTTGACATAGTTTGTAAACGCTATAGCTTTTGCACAAACCAATCAATATACGCTTATTGGGATTTTTTTTTACCAAAAATATGTAGAAGAATACATATTGGCCCAAATTGATGAAGAGATTTGTTTTGTTTTTTTTAGATTTGGATTTTTATTTTGGATATGTATTATAGCAGAAAGTAAAAAATTTTTTTTTGTTGTTTTTTGTTTGCCTTTTTTTGTTTTAAGCGCAAAAAATAAAAGCCCCAGAGGTGATCAAATACCACCAAAAGAAAGCTCTATTTGTGGGGAAAAAGGGACATCAATTTTGTTTGGGTACAGCGTCACACGCCCACACAATTGTCAGTTAAAATAACACCGTGCCTTATCGCAAAAAGTGGTCTGGTCATTAAAGCCTTTGTTAACCCAAAAAAAAAAAAATTCATATCCTGGTGCCACCACTTACTGAATGGCTCATGTAGATATCCCTCTTCAAACTGATGGCGTATATCTCGGTAACGGCAGCAGCTGCTGCCACAACCGAGGTACCCATCTTTAGAGCTGGCGGTTCTGTTTACGATAATGGTGGTCTCTGCAGCAGATTCACCACGTGATCACCGTTATCGGCGGCGGGAGTGGTGCCACCCCCCTGCTGCCGCTCTCCCGCGCCCTCCGCCGCCGGTAGTGGCGGAGGCGATCGGGACCTTTTATGTCTGTGATATGGAGATGAGTGAGAGGTAGATGGCCCCCACCCGTCTCTATACCATAGGAGGGCGGAAGCGACGTCAAAACGTCACTTCCGCCCATACGTCTTAAAGCCACATTTTTCCAATGTCATTTTTTATTTTTATTTTTTTAATTTTAGTCTAAATATGAGATCGGAGGACTTTTTGACCTCAGATCTCATATTTAAGAGGACCTTATTAAAAAAAAGAAAATCCTATAATTGTCACTGCCAGCCCTTCTATTACAGTACTTTCACGCTGGGGCGGGCGGGCGCCGGCGGTAAAGCGGCGCTATTCGGCTGCTAGTGGGGCGGTTTTAACCCTCGCTAGTGGCCGAAAAAGGGTTAAAACCGCTGCAGCGGTGCTTTGCTGGCGGGTTTGCAGCGCTGCCCCATTGTTTTCAATGGGAAGGGACGCTTTAGGATCGGTGAATACACCGCTCCTATAGCGCTGCAAAGATGCGGCTTGCAGGACTTTTTTGACCGTCCTGCAAACGCACCGCTCCAGTGTGGAAGCCCCCGGGGGGCTTACCCCCCCCCCCCGCTAACGTCAGAGGGAGATCAATGCCCCTCCCACAGAGGCCATCCGTCGGAGCTGGAAAGCGGCTGCGAGTCATTTGACCAGCCTGCAGACAGCTAAAAATCGGTATTTACAACACTCGTTTTAAAATAATGATTAACACAGTGTGCTATGCCAGACTCTAATAGAGGGGCTGGCATAACTTTTACAAATGGGTTCACAAACCCTTTAAGGGGGTAAATCCTTCCGGGGCTGAAGTGGTTAAAGTGTTAATAAAGTCAGATTTTTTTTTAAAATTAAAATAACAAACATGTTATACTTACATGCTCTGTACAGTGTATTGCTCAGAGCGGCCCCGATCCTCCTCTTCCTGGGTCCCCGGCGTCAATCTTGGTTCCTCCTCTTCTTTTTTTTTTTGTCCCTATAGCAAGCAGTTTGCTATTGGGACAAACGGTGCATGTCAGCTCATGACCTGTGTATCTATGAAGCCCCGCTCCATAGGCTTAGCCTGGCCATACATGTTCAATTTTCTTGTAAATTTTTCTTTAGATTTACCAAAAACCATATTATATGAGGTCAATACTAAACAACTTTCAATTGTATCCAATAAGGCAGGCCCTTGCACTACATAGTTTAGGGTAAATCTAAAGGAAAACTGTACAAGAAAATTGAACATGTATGGCCAGCCTTTCACAGCGGGACTTAGGCTCGCCCCCACTTCACTGCATCTGATTGACAGCAGCCAATGGATCCTGCTGCTGCTGCTCAAATGCTGTGTAAAGAGGAAAAGAGGGGAGAATAGATGCAGCCATGCACAGCGCTGATCTCTTCTCCTCTCTCTTCTCCATCACACGTGGGGGGGGGGGGGGGGCACAGGGAAACTGACATTTTTTTTTATCCTAATGTAAAAAATGCATTAAGGTAAAAAACGTTTTTAGGTTTAGTATCAATGTTAGTGTCACTGTGTTTTAGGTAGGATAAAAAAAGCAAAAATGTGCACCATTGTTCCTGGGCTGTACTACGGGTACATAAAACAACTGACATACTAAAGTATTTGCATCTATTTTGGGTTGTTCTTTTTTTTATTTATACAGCTAAATAAAAAAAATTTAAAAAAAATTTGCAGGCAAAAAAAAAAAAGTGCATTTACCATTTTTTTATTAGTAGCCTGGAAAGCACTGTACCAGCGATCAGCAGATCGCTGATGCCATGCATGTCTCCTGAAGACTGTCAGTGTAAGCTACCTGCCCGTACCTTGTACAGGCAGGCAGTTTTACACTGACAGGAAGAATCAATGAGCCACCACAGCACCTTGGTAGTTCACTGAAAACTACAAGCTGACAGCTTCAAAGGATGTCGGTACTTGTAGTTCATTCATTCACAGAACTCTGTAAATGTATGACGTGACCATGTGGGTGGGGCCCCACTCTTTTCAAAAAGTGACAGCTTATATGGGGAACTTTTCCCCGTACTGCTGTCACAGGGAGCGAGGGGTCGGCAAGCGGCTGCAGCAGTGGGATAATGTTACATGTCCCACCAGTCAACTTATTCATTATAATTTTTTTTTAATCCTGCCCAAAATACACTCACTATGACCTTTGACCCTTACTTGACCCAAACACTGACCTAGATCAAACATTGATCTAGCTATTTTTCTTAATTTTTTACACACTTTTGTTTTTGTTTAAAACACGTGGCAAAAAATATCTTTCATGGACTCAACTTGCCTCTCTGCAAATACCTTTGGGTGTCTACTTAAGGAGTCATTTAGGGGGTGTTTCGAACTGTCCTGGCATTTTATGCCCACTATTAGGATCTTCCACTACACATCCACCCATTTTTCTAATGCTGTACATACATGTAATGTTGGCTGAACGAAAAAAAGAACCTAACAGATTCCCCCATTCACATCGATCGATGTGGATGAAGAAATCTCTGCCAGGAAAAAAAGTGAAAAAATGATATACCGAAGCACAGGAGTGATCCGCCTACTGACCACCCCAAGCCCCTCATGCTTGGGCATACACATGCATTTATATAACTGCGGACGAGAAATCTCCTCCTGCAGCGCTGCAGGCACTGACGTATGCTGTTGGTGTCAGAAAAACAGACCAGTGCTGCAGCCGATTGGCGTTCCTGCAAAGCAAAAACAATGGTTAACAATAATGATATAACATTACCTCAATAAAAACTTATTTTTTTCCTGCTTTAACTTTTTAGAACAAGAACCTTGCCAGCCTTTGATTTTAGTGTCTCTCAAATGGTTTCTGGACTACCTAACATCACTAGAGACCCCTCTTGTGCAGAATTGTGTGCCCCAGACTAAAACTCCACTAGTGTGTGGTAGCGATGGAAGCAGTCCTTGATGCAGAGACCAGGTTGGCCTGGACAGGAACAGAAAAATCAGGTTTCAGGTTTCAAACCTTATTACGCATCTACTAGACACATCTTTTTTGGGGTGACTTTTGTGTCGGGGTACAAGGGAGGACATCTGGAAATGCCTCTCATGCAGCCAGCTAACTGCATATGGATCTTGGACCACAGCAACATCTGGACACAAAAGGGCTTTGATGATTGCTTCCTGAAATTTTAGGAACCGAAACAACTAATTGATTATGAAAATAGTTATCAACTATTTTCATAATCGATTAATCGGCGAGCCGATTAGTTGGCCTGCATACAGAATGCATTATTTGATTAAATATCAGGAAATACAGTGCAGAACACATACAGCTCAGTACATCGTCCATACATGTCAGTAAGTGCTTGAGAACTTGTAAATGTGTGAGGAGCAATGCCTCATGGGACATGTAGTCCTGGGCAGGAAAGAAGTTTTTTTTTTACCTTGCTATAGGGGCCCTCTATTTTACACTTAGCAGCTTGCTATTGGGGCAGTCCAAAGGCAGGAGGAGCCAGAAGCATTGGTGGGGGACCCGAGAAGAGGAGGATCCAGGCTGCTCTGTGCAAAACCATTACACAGAGCAGGTACGTATAACATATTTGTTGTTTTAAAAAAAATTACTTTAACCACTTACCCACTGGGCACTTAAACCCCCTTCATAACCAGACCAATTTTCAGCTTTCGGTGCTCTCACATTTTAAATGACAATTATTCAGTCATGCAACACTGTACCTATATGAAATTTTTGTCCTTTTTTTCACGCAAATAAAGCTTTCTTTTGGTGGTATTTAATTACTGCTGGGCTTTTTATTTTTTGAAAATAAATACTAATTTGCAAATTAGTAATTTTTCTTCATAAATTGTGGCCAACATTTATACTGCTACATATCTCTCGTAAAAATAACCCAAATTGGTGTATATTATTTGGTCTTTGTGAAAGTTATAGAGTCCACAAGCTATGGTGCCAATCTCTGAAAATTGATCACACCTGAAGTACTGACAGCCTCATTTCTTGAGACCCTAACAAGCCAGGAAAAGTACAAATACCCCCAAATGACCCCTTTTTGGAAAGTAGAGATTCCAAGGTATTTAGTAAGAGGCATGGTGAGTTTTTTGAATTTGTCATTTTTTTTCCCAAATTCTTTTCTTTTCACAAAATTGTTATATTAGCAGGTTATTTCTCACACACAGCATATGCATAGCACAAATTACACCCCAAAATACATTCTACTATTACTCCCGAGTATGGCAATACCACGTGTGTGAGACTTTTACACAGCGTGGACACATACAGAGGCCTAACATGCAGGGAGCACCATCAGGTGTTCTAGGAGCATAAAGTACACATATAATTTCTTGACTACCTCTTGCACTTTTGAAGGCCCTGGAGCACCATGACAATGGAAACGCCCCAAAAATGACCCCAGTTTGGAAAGAAAACACCCCAACGTATAATCTATGAGGCATAATGAGTCTTTTGAACATGTCATTTTTTCTACAAGTTTTTGGAAAATATGGAAAGAAAATGAAAACGCATATTTTTTTTACACAAAGTTGTCAATTTATCCAATATTTCTAACACATAGCATGTACATACCAAAAATTACACCCCAAAATAGATTCTCCACCTCCTCCCGAGTATAACGATAACATGTGTGTAAGACTTTTGCACAGCCTGGCCACAGAGAGGCCCAACATGCAGGGAGCACCGTCAGGTGTTCTGGGGCATACATTTCAAATCTAATTTGACTACCTATCACACTTTTGTGAGGCACTGTAATGGCATTGGATGAGAACTGATGTGGCATGGATGAGCATGAATGGGGATGGATGAGCCATGGATGGGATGGCTAAGTATGGATGGGATGACTGAGTATGGCTGGGTGCGGCTTGGTACAGCTGAGTACGGATGGGGGTAGATGGGATGGCTAAGCATGGATGAGTATTGCTGGGTATGGCTGAGTATGGATGGGATGGCTGAGGATGGATGGATGAGTATTGCGCAGTATGGATGGATGGCTGGGTATGGCTGACTATGGATGGATGGCTGAGCATGGATGAGTATCGCCGAGTATTGATGGATGGCTGAGCATGAATGGATGGATGGATGAGTATTGCTGAGCATGGATGGATGGATGAGTCCCCAAATTGTCACAGAGCAGCGCTGTGGGCACTACAGATCCAGCCCACAGTGCTGCAGCACCTGATCTCTCCCCTCACTCTGTACCGATCGGTACAAAGAGGGGAGAGAGGAACTGAACATGAAGCCAGGTTTGATTAAAAGTGATCACTCCGTCATTTGACGGAGCGATCACGTGGTAAACGACCGCTGTCAGCGGCCCTTTACCATGATCCAGCAGTCATGGATACTCCCGTGTGCGCGCCCCAGGGGGACGCGATTTTGGGAGGACGTCATAGTACGCCCTACCAGAATTATCGAGCCGCGCTGTAGCCGTCATTCGGCTATGGTTTTGTCGTTAAGTGGTTAAAGACTGTGCAGGGAAGATCAGCATCTGAACCCAGAGAAAGTGGAGGCCGATAGACTGGAGGTAATGGAAGGCATTACAATTACATTTAAAGTAAACTTTTACCAGTATTGTGCATTTCATTTAAAATGATTATATCCATGTAAAAAAAGTCTCAGCTTTTAGTACTACTTTATTATAAAAGATTTAAATCTCCCTTCCACCCTTTATAAAGCTTCATGTCTGACGCCTAGTTAAAATGCCCATATATCCTACTTCTGGGTGTATTTATTATTATATATATGATACAAGTAATCTATATTATTACTTTCACAGTATAAATAAATGAACTCTGAATGCTACTACTACTACTACACGTCTCAGGCCTGGTTCACACCTGTGTTTTTTGGTGCTATTTTGCAGAAACACATGTTAAATGTTCATTTAACATGGGTTTCCTATAGGACACATTCACATATATGCTTTTTTCAGCCACTACATATTTGGAAAGGGTCAGGGACTTTTTTCAACCCACAACGGTGCTTTTTTTAGTTCAATATACTTCAATGGAGAAGCTGCAGAAACCCATGTAGTGCATTTTTGCAGCGATTTGCATATTTTTTTTAATCTAATAATAATTCAATTTAAAAAAAAAAAAGCATAAACCAAATGCAAAATGCATATCGCAGCAAAAGCTCATGTGCAAAAAAGCAAAACACACAGAAAAAAAGCACTGTAGAAACAGATCAAAAGCAAACTTCATAGATGTAAACCGAGCCTTATGCTGGCCATACACGTATCGATGTATGGCCAGACAAGAATATTCATATGAAAAATCTTTTTACATTCACTGTCGTTTGAAAGTTTCACTTGCTTTTAACATTCAGTTTTAAAATGAATGTAATTTCTGAACGAAAACCAAATACACTGTCTGAAAACTCCTTTGACCAAGTTTTCTATTCTGCTCCTTCAAATTTTCCCATCACTGTGGTCGAAAATGAACGTCGATTTGACCCCACAAATGATTAGAAAATCTTAAAATAACATTTTTTTTTGAAGGAAGACAATGTTTTCGTATAGCCAGCATATAATACAATACAGTTCTGTCTGAAAATTGGCATAACAGTCTTACATCTTTTTTTTCTTTACATAAAAAAATTTGATCTCTGAGTCTGAAGATATTTACCAGCTTCAACCTCTAATAGTATATACGGTATATCTCTTCTGTCTGTTATTCTCTGAGTGGATTAGAGATTTTGCTCCCTAACCATATAGTTGGTTTGTTATATTTTTACCACTGCATAGAGATATTTAAGAATACATTGCCTCTCTTTTTTTTTTAACTTTACACATTAACCAAATTATATACCACACTTTAAGCCCGGGTTCACACCTATGCGAATTAGATGTGTGTTTCCCCACATCTAATTCGCATAGTAGGAGAATGTGACTGGCTCCCTATGGAGCTGGTTCACATATCTCCGGGGCGGCTGCGGAGCGCACTGCACAAAAACGCTGTGAGTCTTTGGCTCTGTGTCAGGGCCGAATTCAGGCATAGAATCGGCCCTGATTCGTCCCTGAAACGGGGAACAGGGACGCACTGCGTTCCTGTGCGATCCGCAGCCCGTTATAGTGTGAACCCGGGCTTAAGGTTATTATCTGATTAATCAAAACAATCAGCCAACTAATCCATTATGAAAATATTCATTAAATGCAGCCCTAGATTCACTTCTTCCAGTTGCTTTGTAATATTACAAAAGCATTATATACAGCCAATCAAAATAAATACATAAATATTTTTTTTTGTACCAGTGTCTAGCTCTGCAGGCAGCTAAATACAGCTCCATCATTTGGTCGTTGAAGTCTATGCATCCTATATTTAAATTATAGTCGTGGCTTTTCAATGGCACCTGATGCTGTGCAAACTTGGATTGTCTTGTCTGCGCGATTGGAAGACAGGATGAATACATTCCATTTGTCCTTCCACTTCATTCAAGTAGTTCAGTGTGCAAGCAGGTCCTCTCCCCCTTTCTAAGGTGGGTGTTACCAAGCCTTTGGGGGAAGCCCCTGCGATTAAGTCATATGGTACCACAGCAGCCAATTCCAAGATAGAATAAGTGTCTAAAAAGTGGCACGCTTGCATAAAAGTTGTCCACTTACAAATGGTACCCCTTACAGAACAAGAATGACACCACAGTTAGTCAGGTTGAAAAAAAGACAAGTCCATCCAGTTCAACCATAAAAAATAAATAAATAAAATAAAAAATATCATACAATCCCATATACCAAGTCCCACACTATCTTGCCACTGCTCCCCATGTAGTCTGGGCATTTGGGGGGGGGCCCAACATGACTATCTGTTCCCCTTGTAAATTCTAAAATGTTATGTATAGCCTGTTGCCCACTCTCAGAGCTTATACAGCTTGACCCAATATCTGGCACGCTTGCTGGGGAGATATTGCCGAATACAAGCCTGCCAGTAAAACATATGACTCGTCTATGCATTATGCATTTTTTTTTAAAGCTGGCCACAGAGGAGTCAGTCTCTCTTTCAACCATAAGGTTGATCGAAAAAAAATTGACCCCATTTTCCCCATTCCACACATTCAAGGTGGATGAGGGAATCCTCCACGATAGGTCATTGTATTCTGACAGCAGGTAGAATTCCCTGCCATTATAATACACAGATCAGCTCTGCAGCCTATAACCAGCAGCTCTGATTGAGTGGCCTTTTAACAGGGCGGTTGAACAGAGATTGATCATTAGATTGTCTTCTCTTCAACCACAGTGGCCATACATTGATCGAAAATCCGCCGGCTCAGCAGGGACCGGCCAATTTTCAGTCCATGTGTGGCCAGTCTTTTTATACCCATAGGGGTCTATTCTGGCTGTGGGGAATCAGTTGCAGTTAGGCCAGGGCTAGTGCACACCACATTAAATTAGTGTAATCTCACTGAAAAGCATTTGGCCATAGCTAGTACCCCATCAAGAGAAGATCCTCTACTGATTCCATAATATGTTCTCTATATAGAAAAATCTGCTTTTGTCAGACAGGCCCCATGGTGTATGAGGGGGGTAATAAATAAGAATTTCAACACCTTTCTGACACTTGCCTACTGCATAGTTGTTACAAGTATATTGAACCAGACAAAAATGTCAGTACCCATATTTCTCTTAAGATACATGTACCTAAAGGGAGAAAAATTGCAAATAGTCCATTTTGGCTTCTTTAGTTTGATCCACGCTTCAAAGATCAGCCCCCACGGTTAAAATGCCTCATGTTCAGTGCAAACTGGGAACATCATGTTAGGAGAATAGCATCATGAAGGATTAAGGAAGTCAAAGCAGGGCCATGGCAGACTTTTAGATGAAGGATACCCATTCCATGCAGTTCTCTATAAAATAAACCTGTATTAAGTAAACCCATGTAGTTGCCTGGCTATCAAACTCATCCTCCTGCCTGGCTGTTATACTGATCCTCTTGCTTCAGTGCTTGCTGAGGTGGAACATGTAAACAGATCACGATTTGCAACTTCAGTTTTAGGCGACTTGTTCCAAGATAGTGACTCAAATCAGTCAAACCCCTGCCACCTAGGCATTTGGAGGAAGAAATCAGCCAGGGTGGCCCCCAGACATCTTTCAACCTCTTCCTGTCCTTAGTACATACCCATATGTCCTAGTGTTTCAGTGGTTATATTGGGGTTATGGCTGCAGCCAGTATGTTTTGTTTTTTAGCCATATATAAAAGCGATTATAGCTGCTATAGAGCCACTGGATCATTTTTACATGTGGGGGAAGGGGAGGTTCAACCACCGAGCCCAACGCGCTCGCCAGCTGACAATAGAGATGGAGGAACAGCAGCTACCTGGTCATCTCTATGGTCTATGAAGCCGAAAGTGAGGAGAATTTTGTCACTTCCAGTTTCAGTCTGTTGTTTACAAGCCGTTACTGGCTTATAATAGCATCTGATCAGATGCTTTTTAGGACAAAGGAGAGATCTGGGGTCTAATAGACCCCAGATCTCTCCATAAAGAGGACCTTTCACAGCCCTTGCAATAAAAAAAATTTCAAAACATTTAATTAAATTTTTTTTTTTTAACCACTTGCCGACCGCCTCACGCATATATATACGTGAACAGAGTGGCACGGGCAGGCAAAATCACGTACCTGGTAGTGATTGCCTTCCCGCGGGCGGGGGGTCCGATCGCCCCCCCCCCCCTGGTGCCAGCGGCGGTCGGCATTTGTCTGGGAGCGTTTAGAGATGAGGGGGAGGCCATCGGATCGTGGCCTCCCCCTCGCAATCGCTCCCAGCCAATGAGAAACATCCCCTGCCTCTGTATAGTACACAGAGGCAGAGGATGTGATGTCATCTCTCCTCGGCTCGGCAGTTTCCGTTCCGGCGCCGAGGAGAGAAGACATGTGAGTGCACAACACACATCACAGTAGAACATGCCAGGCATACTTTACACCCCCGATCGCCCCCAATCACCCCTCCCTGTCACACTGACACCAAGCAGTGTTTTTTTTTTTTCTGATCACTGCATGGTGTCAGTTTGTGACAGTTAGAAGTGGTAGGACAGTTAGGGTTAGCCCCCTGTAGGTCTAGGGTACCCCCCTAATAAAGTTTTAACCCCTTGATCACCCCCCGTCACCAGTGTCACTAAGCGATCATGTTTCTGATCGCTGTATTAGTGTCACTGGTTCCGCTAGTTAGGGACGTAAATATTTAGGTTCGCCGTCAGCGTTTTATAGCGACAGGGACCCCCATATACTACCTAATAAATGTTTTAACCCCTTGATTGCCCCCTAGTTAACCCTTTCACCACTGATCACCGTATAACCGTTACGGTTGACGCTGGTTAGTTTGTTTATTTTTTATAGTGTCAGGGCACCCGCCGTTTATTACCGAATAAAGGTTTAGCCCCCTGATCGCCCGGCGGTGATATGCGTTGCCCCAGGCAGCGTCAGATTAGCGCCAGTACCGCTAACACCCACGCACGCACCGCACACCTCCCTTAGTGGTATAGTATCTGAACGGATCAATATCTGATCCGATCAGATCTATACTGGCGTCCCCAGCAGTTTAGGGTTCCCAAAAACGCAGTGTTAGCGGGATCAGCCCAGATACCTGCTAGCACCTGCGTTTTGCCCCTTCGCCTGGCCCAGCCCAGCCCACCCAAGTGCAGTATCGATCGATCACTGTCACTTACAAAACACTAAACGCATAACTACAGCGTTTGCAGAGTCAGGCCTGATCCCTGCGATCGCTAACAGTTTTTTTGGTAGCGTTTTGGTGAACTGGCAAGCACCAGCCCCAGGCAGTGTCAGGTTAGTGCCAGTAGCGCTAACACCCACGCACGCACCGTACACCTCCCTTAGTGGTATAGTATCTGATCGGATCAATGTCTGATCCGATCAGATCTTTACTAGTGTCCCCAGCAGTTTAGGGTTCCCAAAAACGCAGTGTTAGCGGGATCAGCACAGATACCTGCTAGCACCTGCGTTTTGCCCCTCCGCCTGGCCCGGCCCAGCCCACCCAAGTGCAGTATCGATCGATCACTGTCACTTACAAAACACTAAACGCATAACTGCAGCGTTCGCAGAGTCAGGCCTGATCCCTGCGATCGCTAACAGTTTTTTGTGGTAGCGTTTTGGTAAACTGGCAAGCACCAGCGGCCTAGTACACCCCGGTCGTAGTCAAACCAGCACTGCAGTAACACTTGGTGACTTGGCGAGTCCCATAAGTGCAGTTCAAGCTGGTGAGGTGGCAAGCACAAGTAGTGTCCCGCTGCCACCAAAAAGACAAACACAGGCCCGTCGTGCCCATAATGCCCTTCCTGCTGCATTCGCCAATCCTAATTGGGAACCCACCGCTTCTGCAGCGCCCGTACTTCCCCCATTCACATCCCCAACCAAATGCAGTCGGCTGCATGAGAGGCATTTTCTTTATGTCCTCCCGTGTACCCCTACCCAACAAACCCCCTCAAAAAACATGTTGTGTCTGCAGCAAGCGCGTATATAGGCGTGACACCCGCTATTATTATCCCTCCTGTCCTGACAATCCTGGTCTTTGCATTGGTGAATGTTTTGAACGCTACCATTCACTAGTTGAGTATTAGCGTAGGGTACAGCATTGCACAGACTAGGCACACTTTCACAGGGTCTCCCAAGATGCCATCGGATTTTGAGAGACCCGAACCTGGAACCGGTTACAGTTATAAAAGTTACAGTTACAAAAAAAAGTGTAAAAAAAAAAAAAAAAACACAAACAAAAATATAAAATAAAAAAAAATAGTTGTCGTTTTATTGTTCTCTCTCTCTATTGTTCTGCTCTTTTTTACTGTATTCTATTCTGCAATGTTTTATTGTTATTATGTTTTATCTTGTTTGCTTTTCAGGTATGCAATTTTTTATACCTTACCGTTTACTGTGCTTTATTGTTAACCATTTTTTTTGTCTTCAGGTACGCCATTCACGACTTTGAGTGGTTATACCAGAATGATGCCTGCAGGTTTAGGTATCATCTTGGTATCATTCTTTTCAGCCAGCGGTCGGCTTTCATGTAAAAGCAATCCTAGCGGCTAATTAGCCTCTAGACTGCTTTTACAAGCAGTGGGAGGGAATGCCCCCCCCCCCACCCTCTTCCGTGTTTTTCTCTGGCTCTCCTGTCTCAACAGGGAACCTGAGAATGCAGCCGGTGATTCAGCCAGCTGACCATAGAGCTGATCAGAGACCAGAGTGGCTCCAAACATCTCTATGGCCTAGGAAACCGGAAGCTACGAGCATTTTATGACTTAGATTTCGCCGGATGTAAACAGCGCCATTGGGAAATTGGGAAAGCATTTTATCACACTGATCTTGGTGTGGTCAGATGCTTTGAGGGCAGAGGAGAAATCTAGGGTCTAATAGACCCCAATTTTTTCAAAAAAAGAGTACCTGTCACTACCTATTGCTATCATAGGGGATATTTACATTCCTTGAGATAACAATAAAAATCATTTAAAAAAAAAAAAATGAAAGGAACAGTTTAAAAATAAGATAAAAAAGCAAAAAAATAAGAAAAAAAAAAAAAAAAAAAAAAAAAAAAAAAAAAAAAAAGCACCCGTCGCCCCTGCTCTCGCGCTAAGGCGAACGCAAGCGTCGGTCTGGCGTCAAATGTAAACAGCAATTGCACCATGCATGTGAGGTGTCACCGCAAAGGTCAGATCGAGGGCAGTAATTTTAGCAGTAAATCTAAAGTGGTAACCTGTAAAGGCTTTTAAAAATGTATTTAGTTTGTTGCCACTGCACGTTTGTGCGCAATTTTAAAGCATGTCATATTTGGTATCCATGTACTCGGCCTAAGATCATCTTTTTTTATTTCATCAAACATTTGGGCAATATAGTGTGTTTTAGTGCATTAAAATTTAAAAAAGTGTTTTTTTCCCCAAAAAATGTGTTTGAAAAATCGCTGCGCAAATACTGTGTGAAAAAAAAAATGAAACACCCACCATTTTAATCTGTAGGGCATTTGCTTTAAAATAATATAGAATGTGTTCAAAGTAATTTTCTTGCAAAAAAAAATATTACATTTGGGGGGGGGGGGGGTTTATGCCATCTGGGCATTTTATGGCCTTCAAAACTGTGATAGGTAGTGAGGAGTAAAATCAAAAATTTACGCCCTTAGAAATCCTGAAGGCAGTGATCGGTTTTCAGGGCCCCATACACAGCTAGGCTCCCAAAAAGTCCCACACATGTGGTATCCCCGTACTCAGGAGAAGCAGCTGAATGTATTTTGGGGTGCAATTCCACATAGGCCCATGGCCTGTGTGAGCAATATATCATTTAGTGACAACTTTTTGTAATTTTGTTTTTTTTTTTTGTCATTCAATCACTTGGGACAAAAAAAAAAAAAGAATATTCAATGGGCTCAACATGCCTCTCAGCAATTTCCTTGGGGTGTCTACTTTCCAAAATGGGGTCACTTGTGGGGGTTTTGTACTGCCCTGCCATTTTAGCACCTCAAGAAACGACATAGGCAGTCATAAATTAAAGGCTGTGTAAATTCCAGAAAATGTACCCTAGTTTGTAGGCGCTATAATTTTTGCGCAAACCAATAAATATACTTATTGACATTTTTTTTACCAAAGACATGTGGCCGAATACATTTTTGCCTAAATGTATGACTAAAATTGAGTTCCTTCCCCCCCCCCCCCCACCCCCTCCGGGTGTCCTGTCTCCTAATTTGAATAGCTTACTTGTAAGTAAAATTAGAGACTATGTTAGTCCAATATTAAATTTCTTATTTTAAATTGATGTGTGGTCCTCGGGCCCCGCTATATGTACATAATTTGTTTGTATATATATTTCTTTAGGCATATTCTCCGTCAGGTCCCTCTTATTGTCCCCTGCAGCCATTTACTGTGATCTCTGTTTTTGAGGCCTTGCTCCGGAGGCGTGTAGCATCCATCCCTGGTGAATTGCAGGTATCTTACCACCCTTGGATAGCCTGGTTGGGGCTTTTTTAAGGCACCCTGGTGTGGGTGGGCTCTTAGGGGCCACTTTGGGTGGTGGGGGTAGTCTGCCCGGACAGCTCGCAAACATATGGATATATATATATTTTTCTGTACTTTAGTGTATCAATTGTTCTGAAACATTCCTTGATTGTTATATTTCTCTTCATAGAAAGTTCTGTGGCGCTTTAGGTATCAAACAACTGTCCTTGAAGAAGCCAATACTGGCGAAACATGTCGGGCATCTGAATACCCACTCACTGAACTGGCCGTCACAATCATCAGGCCAAGTCATGTGAAATATTTTTTGCTACAGAATTGATTTTAGAATTTCCCGCACACCTTGTCTATGTGATTTTCATGTCTAATTTTATTGATTTTTTTTGTTAATAAATACAATTTTTTACTCTTAAGTATTGTATTCTGTTTCTCTTGGCACCGCCATAATCCCTATACTTCCTCCCCCTCCATTTTGATTCTCAAACTATTGGGATGAGGTGTCGTATCACACCAAGGGTTGCTCAGCCAGACTCTAAATACACTTATTGACATTTTTTTTACCAAAGACATGTGGCCGAATACATTTTTGCCTAAATGTATGACTAAAATTGAGTTTATTGGATTTTTTTTAGAACAAAAAGTAGAAAATATTTTTTTTCAAAATTTTCGGTCTTTTTCCGTGTATAGTGCAAAAAATAAAAACGGCAGAGGTGATCAAATACCATCAAAAGAAAGCTCTATTTGTGGGAAGAAAAGGACGCAAATTTCATTTGGGTACAGCATTGCATGACCGCGCAATTAGCAGTTCAAGCGACGCAGTGCCAAATTGTAAAAAGTGCTCTGGTCAGGAAGGGGGTAAATCCTTCCAGGGCTGAAGTGGTTAAGGACCGAGCCTCTTTTTGAGACTTGTTGTTTACAAGTAAAAACAGTTTGTTTTTTTGCTAGAAAATTACTTAGAACCCCCAGACATTATACATTTTTTTTCTAACACCCTAGAGAATAAAATGGCAGTCGTTGCAATACTGTCTGTCACACCGTTTTTGCACAGTGATCTTACAAAACACACTTTTTTTGAAAAAGATACACTTTTTTGAATTAAAAAATAAGACAACGTAATGCTAACCCATTTTTTTTTTTTTTTTATATTGTGAAAAATAATGTTATGCTGAGTAACTTGATACCAAACATGTCACGCTTCAAAATTGCGCCCGCTCGTGGAATGGAGACAAACTTTTACCCTTAAAAAATCTCCATAGGCGACGTTTAAAAAAATTCTACAGGTTGCATGTTTTGAGTTACACAGGAGGTCTAGGGCTAGAATTATTGCTCTCGTTCTACCAATCGCGGCAATACTTCACATGTGTGGTTTGAACAGTTTTTATATGAGGGCACTACTCACGTATGCCTTCGCTTCTGCACGTGAGCTCGATGGGACGGGGCGTGTTAAAAAAAAAATATTTATTTTACCTTTTATTTTTACACTGTTCTTTATATACAAAAAAAACAAACAAATGTGTCACTTTTATTCCTATTACAAGGAATGTAAACATCCCTTGTAATAGAAAAAAAAAAGCATGACAGGACCTCTTAAATATGAGATCTGGGGTAAAAGTTTTTTGTCAAAAAAAAAAAAAAAAAAAAAAAAGCCCTTTAAAGTGGCTGTAAGCTAGGGGTGCAAGGGATCAAAAAAACTCACGGATTGGATAGATTCTCGGATCAGAGTCACGGATCGGATCATTTTCGGATCAGCAAAAAAAAAAAAAAAAACAAAACACACAAATCTTGTTACACCCACCGAAGTTTTAGATTTATGCATACAAGCTCGGTTTTGTGTTGAAAATAGCTTTTAAATCTACAACTCCGGTGGGTGCAACAAGATGTCCGCTTGCCCCCTTCTCACTCTATCATTACTGTACTGTGCAGGAGTGTAGGGTGTAGCAAGTTGGCGGCGACGAAACGTCACTTCCTGACGAGACAGCGGCCACTTCTGGGTGTACCAAGATGGCCACCGCTCCGGAGCTAGGCCTTTCCTATGGCCGAGGCCGCAGAGTGCTCCGCAGATCGCGGGTGTGCCGATCCGCAGAGGTTGATCCGTATGGCTCACGGATCGGCGACGATCCGTTGCACCCCTACTGTAAGCCCACTTTTTTTAAACTAATATCTGCAAGACAAAGGCATAATAAGCTAGTATGCATAGCATACTAGCTTATTATGTAATACTCACCCGAGATCGCTGCGGTGCCCGTACACCGGTCCGGCGGCCAACATTACTCCCGGGGGTTACTTCCGGGTATTGCGGCTCTGGCGCTGTGATTGGCCAGAGCCGCCGGTAACGGCAGTTTCACTTACGTGCCGTTGCTTCAGTGTGCATGTGCCGATGAGGTTGACAGGGGATATCTCCTAAACCGTGCAGGTTTAGGAGATATCCTGGGTAGCTACCCAGCCTAATTTTATATACTTTTTGCTTACTTGTAGCAAAAAGTGGACCATAAGGGTTTACAACCACTGTAAGAGCTATGAGCGGAAGTGACGTTTTGACACCACTCTCCCACCACCGATAAAAGTGATCTTGTGGCAAATCCGACACAGAGACCACTATTATCGGAAACTGGCCGAAGAAGATACTGGGGTTATAGCAGCTAGCTGCTGCCATAACAACGAAATACCTCTTCAAAGTTAGGACGTGTATCATCGTGCGGTGGTCCGGAAATGGTTATAGCGCGCCGCCCCCCGTCCAACAAATGCCTACGTCGGTCCTTCACCTATAGGCGATCGCATCAGACATGCGAGGTAGCACCGCAAATGTCATAGCGGGAGCAAGAATTCTAGCACCAGAACTCCTGCGCAACTGTAAACTGGTAACCTCTAAAGGCTTTGAGTCCAGGTTCACACTGACAGCGGGTTAGAAATCGTGCAAGTTCTGCTGAACTTGCACAATTTCAAACCGGCAATGCAGTCAGACTTTGGGGGCAACTTGACGGGTTGCTGCACAGATGTCTATTTAAATCACCCCCGAAGTCACCAAAAATAGTACAGGAAGAGTCACTGATGGAGATTTTTGAATACCTTAGTTTGTCTTCATTCCATGGGTGTATGAGACTTGAAATCATGACATGTTAGGCATTTACTCAGCGTAACAATCTTTTACAAAAAAATACAAAAAAGATAAAAAGGGAATGGTTGTATTTGTGTGCACTAAAAGTACAGTAGTTTGTTGCCATTCCACCAGTGTGCGCATTTACTTGGCCTAACAATCTTCTATATTTTACCAAACAATTGAGTATTCTATTGTGTTTATCTGCCCTAAAAATTTGTTGGCAATTTTTTGTGAAAATACACCAACTACAAACATTTTTCTATCCTGGGCCTTTGCTTTGAGAAGATGTATAGTTTATGGGTTCCAATCATTATAATTATCTAGTTGTAAAAATAAATATATATTTTTTTATGTATGCGACAACTGTCAGAATTGGCTTGGGCAGCTAGTGGTAAACAACTTGCCAACACACCCCAGTAAATATACTGTGGCAGGGTGGCACAATCATGTACATGTTCATCATTGCACCTGCTGCATTTTAGGTGTGCGTTCCTCATGCGACTGATAAATTACCGGTAAATCAGGCATCATGTGATCGCTATGATTACGTGATGAAGTAAACAACTTTTCATGAATGGCTTTCCATTCATGAACAGCTTGCTTATGGTTGTGATCTGTGATTGGCCCACAGCAATCACATAGTACCTGGCTACCTGTACCTTGTGATTAGCTGTAGTCAGTCACAGATCACAACCAAAAGTGAGCTGTTCATGAATGGTTAACCCATTCATGACAGCTAAAACTTGCTTATACAGTGATCTTCAATAACCGTGTTAAAAAAAAAAAAAAAAAAAAAAAAAAAAAAAAGTATCACCCCCTTCAACATTAGTACAGTGCCACCATGGTGAGAATTTCCCTGGTGAGGCAACGTTGAATTCCTGGACAGGCAAATTTCCTAATCCTTGTCTCTCCTTATGCTCTTTTTTCAGTCTTGTCCAACTCCTGCATTGATGTTGGGTTTATTTTGATTTTTACCCTGCTCTATAAAAAAAGGGAAGTAATACTGTTCCGGGGATGTTTTTACTTGACAGTCCTAGGGGCTGGTGTTGTAATGAACATAGCATTAGACCGCTAGATTATTAACTTGTGGCTAGGTGCAGAACTGCCTAGCCACACCATTTGAAACAGCAAGACCACACCGATAGTTAATGGTCAGCTTGCCATCTTACTTCATGGTTGAATTTTTGCAAGTGTGGCATTTTGCCTTCTGCTCAGCTGTCAACATATAGTGGACTACAGTTTGAGGCCTTATCTGCACCTTTCTAAATTTGGTGTTACTGTCAGCTTTTTGATCTGAGTGTCATGTAATGTATAAGTTAGCAGTTTCTTTTTTCTTTGTAAAACCAAAAGTGATTGAAACCGGAAAAAAAAAGTTTAAATATGACGACACTGTACTACTCTGGTGACAGTATGTAAAAAAAAATAAAAATAAATAATAATAATAATAAATAATAACCTTAGACTGTCTACTTACCAAAAAGGGATCATTTGGGGGCTATTTGTACTGTCCTCGCAATTTCGGGCCTCAATAAATGAGATCAGTACATCGGGCATGATTAATGAGAGATATAAAAATCTATATATCACACCATAGTTTGTAGACACTATCTTTTACACAATATACACTTCTTGGGATTTTAACCAAAGACATGTAGCAGTATACATTTTGGCCTAAATTTATGAAGAAATTTGATTAGATTTTTTTTAAATTGGATAGGTTTTATAACAAAATAGAAAATAGCAGGTGGGGGGGTTGTTCAACATTTTTGGCCTTTTTCATTTATATAATAATAATAAAAAAAAAAAAAAATTTATATATATATATATATATATATATATATATATATATATATATATATATATATATATATATATATATATATATATATATATATATATATATATATATAAAAACCCCAGTGGTGATCAAATCCCACCTGTGTGGGGGGAAAAAAAAAAAAAAGGCATAAATATAATTTGGGTAGTATTACATGACCGTGCAATTGCCAAGTAAAGTAGCACAGTGATGAAGAGCAAAAAAATTCTCTGGTCATGAAAGGGGTAAAACCTTCTGGAGCTTAAGTGGTTAAACACAACACTTCATTTTTTTTCTTTTTAATTTTTTAGAACATCTCCATGCATAACATCATATTTTCCCAGTAGACCAGACTATATATCCAAAAGCATTTTGCGTTTTTGCTGTGAAAACGTTAATGCGAGTAAGGTCTGGAAAGGAAAGCTGAACATTAGCCTGTAAGAGTTCACACTCTGGAAACTGGGATCAGCTGTTTGTAGCCTCAACCATAAAAAAAAAAAAAAAAAACTGTACATTAACTTTTACGAACAACATAAATTACAAGCTCCTGGTTGGAGCTTTCACAGTAGTCTGTGAGACAAAATGCTAATACTGGAATGGAACACCCCACTCCTTTAGTCGTCACAGTTCCAGGCGGCATAGTCCAAAATAGCCAGTTCCAGGCGGCATTGTCCATCATAGCCCTAAATCCGCTCAAGCATCACAGGATTTTCTTCAGTGCCTCTGGCACCACTGACCAGTCACTTGTGAGTGTGCAGAACACATCCTGTTTACCCCTCAAACACGAAGCGTGCTGCAGTACAGAATGGCATGGCTAGGGTCACCGTTCTGGTTCTGGCTCACATTGAGAGATTCGCACCTTCTCCGAACAGTGCTTTTTGTGGGCAGGCCAGTCCTTCTGTTGACACTGGGTACCACAGTATCTTGCTAGTTGACATCTACCACATATGTTAAATTCACGCAACTGAAAAAAAAAGGAAGAAATTTGGTTATGGCCATTAACCAAGATTAACCCTTTTGCTGCTAGAGATTTTTTTGCCACCCCCACACATTAAACATGCATACTTAAAGGCTAAATTCACCTTTTGATCATTTTATGCCACCCCCATATTTAGGGTGTAGCATGTTCAGCACCCCCACCCCTCAATCCCCCCCCTTCCCTGTGACAGCAGGCAGGGGTTCTTCTCCCCGCAGAAACTGTCATTTTAGAAACAGCGTGGCTCTGCCCACACAGCCTCCTCATTCATAGAGATCTGTAAATGAACTACAAGTCCTGTCTGCCACCGCGTCAGACTGTTTGTAGTTCTTAATGAACTACAGGCATGCCGATTAGCACCTTCGTAGTTCATTGACACCCCCCGTAGCTCAGTATCAGTCTGCCCGTACGGGCAGATAGCGGTCAGGAATGGCTGCAGGAACCTGACAATCAGTGCTTTGCAGGCTCCAGTGTAAAAGAATAAATAGGAAAAATTTATAAAAGGCATTTTTACCTGCAAAATCATTTGCATTTATAATTTGTTTTACTAAAAGGTGAACTTATCCTTTAAACCATGGGTGCTCAACCTGTGGCCCTCCAGCTGTTGCAGAACTACAAGTGCCATAATGCAGTGCAAGCGGCTGACAGTTAACAAGCATGACTCCCAAAAGGCAAAAGGTATGATGGGAGTTGTAGTTCCGCAACAGCTGTAGGGCCCACAGGTTGAGCACCCATGCTTTAAACCTTCAAAACAATTATTTTTTCTGAACGAACACGTAGATAAAATAGATAGCTGAAAATGTTTAGGTTATGCGATATTTAGACTACTGTAATCAACTCAGTAAAATATACAAATTTTGGTGCACACCAGAAATATAATTCCTGCTTTTGATAAAATTTAAAGAGGAAGTAAACGTCCTCTGCTGACATTTACCTATAGGTAGTGCAAATATTGATATTTACATTACATGCAGCCAGTGACATCACTGGTGCATGCGCTCTGAAGGAACAGGCCCGGATGCCGTTCCTTCCGAACCCTGTGCCGTGAACGGCGGTGCATGCTCAGACCCTGCAAGTGCCAGAAAGCGAGACGGTGAAAATGGAAGTGGCTGCAGCGCTGACATCACAGTGCTGGAACAGCTTTGTTTTAAAGGTAAGTTTCACATAATGTGCTAGCATGCGATGCAGGAGGAAGGGGAGAAAACAAAAAAAAAAAAAAAAAAAAAAACCAACAACTTCCAGCAGAGCAGTATACAACCACTTTAACCACTTCAATACCACGGACGTCATATTACGTCCTGGGCTTTGAGCAGGTATATCTGAATGATGCCTGTAGTTACAGACATCATTCAGATATTGCCAGTTTCAGCCGGCGAATCTCTACACCATAGGAACGATCATAGCGGCCGTTCCGCCGCTTGATAGTTCCTATGGGAGGCGAGGGGGGACGTCTCCCGCCGCCCTCCGGTGCTTGCTCCGACTCACCGTTACGATCGGTGAGGCGGAGAGTGGATCCGCCGGATGTAGATCATAGAGATTTCCGGCGGACCAGATGGTCCCCGGAGTCTCTATGATCGGAGGCCGGGCGCGATGTTATGTCACGCCCAGCCTCTCCATTAAAAAAAAAAAAAAAAAAAAAAGCGCCGCTTCCCAGCCGATCGTTTTATTATTTTTTTTTATTTCAGGCTTCCCAGCCTAGTGGTGAGATATGGGGTCTTATTGACCCCATATCTCACTATTTAGAGCACCTGACATGTCATATTGCTATTACAAGGGATGTTTACATTCCTTGTAATAGGAATAAAAGTGATCAATTTCTTTTTTTTCAAAAAAGTGTCAATAAAAAAAATAAAATATAATCAATAAAAAAAAAAAAAATTTTTTAAAGCGCCGCTGTCCGTGTGCTCGCACGCAGAAGCGAACGCATACGTAAGTCCCGCCCCACATATGAGAACTGTGTTCAAACCATACATGTGAGGTATCGCCGCGAACGTTGGAGCGAGAGCAATAATTTTGGCACTAGACCTCCTCTGTAACTCAAAACATGTAACCAGTAAAAAAAAATTTCAAGCGTCGCCTATGGGGATTTTTAAGTACCGAACATTGGCGCCATTCCACGAGCGTGTGCAATTTTGAAGCGTGACATGTTAGGTATCTATTTACTCGGCGTAACTTCATCTTTCACAAAATGCAAAAACATTGGGCTAACTTTACAGTTTTGTTTTTTAAACACAAAACAGTTTTTTTCCCCAAAAAACGCGTTCGAAAAATTCCTGCGCAAATACTGTGTGAGATAAAAAGTTGCAACAACCGCCATTGTATTCTCTAGGGTCTTTGCTAAAAAACATATATAATGTTTGGGGGTTCTATGTAATTTTCTAGCAAAAAAAATGATGATTTTTACATGTAGGAGCAAAGTGTCAGAATTGGCCCGGTATTGAAGTGGTTAAGAGATGAGACCACTCTGAATAGATAAGTAATGTTATGCCTTAAAGTGGTTATAAATCTCAAAACATGAAATATGAACAAAGCATATCCCTCTATAGTGTGTACTTGTCTCAATTAAGAGCACTAATTCTAATCAAAAAGCATTTCTGTCCACTGTTTTGTTCCTCTGTCATCAGCATTAGTCACTTCTACCAAGTTTCCCTGACATCAAGAGGAAAAAAAAAAAAAAAAAAAAAGTGACTGCGAAGAGAGCTCCAGCACACAGCTTGGGATTGACAGCCTCAGCTCTATTCCAGTGTGAAGGGGGGGGGGGGGGGGGGTGTGGGTGTGTGTCGTTGCACTTGTGTTCCACTAAGAACTACAAGTTCCTCTGCTGCAGTGGTAGATGGGACTTTAGATGGGTAATTTATTCATTCAGAGACTCCTGTAAATGAATAACACTGCTGTGCATGCAAGCCACGCACAGACGTGACAAATTCAAATAACTGCAAGAGCCAACAGGGAGCAAAAAAATGGGAGGGCGAGGGCAGAGGCAGCTGCAGACAGGTCCCTCTTAAAGTGGAGGTCCACCCTAAAAAAAAAAATTGCATAAAAAAAAAAATAAATTTTTTTTTAACTTGCGTGAAATGGCTGTTGCTAGGCAGTCTTCCTAATCTGCCTCTTCCTACGCCGCGGTGATCTTAAGTCTTCTCCTCCCCGCGTTGTCTTCTGGTGAATGGGGAGCAGTGTGTTATGGGAACTGTGTGACCACATCACGTCCCATTCACAAAGCGCTGTGTGACTCGCACATGCGCAGCAGGAAACGGGCAGTGAAGCCGTAAGGCTCAACTGCCCGTTTCCCTTAGTTAGGATGGCGGTGCCGGGACCCGAGAGCCGGGTCGGTCTCGGGCGGCCGAAATCGCGGGCACCCAGGACAGGTAAGTGTGCTTATTTATAGTCAGCAGCTACAGTGTTTGTAGCTGCTGACTTTAAATTTATTGTTTTCCCGGCCGGAATCCCGCTTTAAGCGCACTGCATCATTATACATAAATATTGTACAGTGCAAAGCTCGCCTGAATAAGGGGCCAACATTAAAGCCATGTGCAAAAGGTGTAGAAGGAATTAGGAAAGGTCAAGTAAAATATTAAACAATAATAAAAACTATTTGTTGTGAGAAATAATTGATTTCAGACACCAAAAACCTAAAAAACTATAATTAAAAGGAAGGACAGAAAAAAAATGTGATAATTTCACTGATCATTTAGATGACCCATACCTGTTTCTCCATCATAGTGCAAGGAGGATAATGACACTCATAATACGTGCATGAGTTCTCCTCTTCCCGCACCACTTCTCCATTAGCATTGTAGCAACGGGTAACATTCAGCAGTGGAAACAAATCTTCTATGGGGTCAGTGGGAAGCTGTTGTATAGCCAACCAGTAGAGAGACTGTTCCCTATAATACGAAGAAAACGTACATGAGAAGCCAGCCTGCCCCCCATCCTAGCTATGTTGCATCTCCAAACACCCAAAAGAACAAATTTAGCACAGCATAGGAATGCTCTAAAACTCAAGAGAACCTTAAAGTAGAACCATGGGCAACCCCCCCATTTTAGATAGAGATTTTTTTTTTTCACCATCTGTGATCTATTGCGGAGTGTTGCCTTTACTTCCTGCCAAATAGCCAAACAGAGAGTTAGGCCCCTTTCACACTTATACGACTTGTCCCACGATTTTGTACTGCAAAATCGTATGACAAGTCATTCTCCATGATTTTCAATGACTACCATTCATATTGGCACGACTTTAAGTCGTGCCGACTTGAAAGTAGTCCCTACACTACTTTGGTCCAACTTCTATGCGGGTTGTACTCCATAGACCTCAATGTTAAACCCTGAAGTAGCATGCAAATCGTGCCTGAATAATATAGACACGACTTCAGTACGACTTTGTAAGCACAAGCCTGGCTCGCTGATCGGGAAAGGAAAACTTTTTTTTTTCCTTTCGCGATGAGCGACAGGCAGTGCTGACAGCTGTTTGGTATGAATCCTGAGGGGGAACGCCGCGCCAAGTTTTATATGAAAAAAATCGGCGTGGGGTCCCCCCCAAAATCCATACCAGACCCTTATCCGAGCAGGCAGCCCGGCCGGTCAGGAATGGGGGTGGGGACGAGCGAGCGCCCCCCCCTCCTGGACCGTACCAGGCCGCATGCCCTCAACATGGGGGGGTGGGTGCTTTGGGGCAGGGTGCCCCCCCACCCCAAAGCACCTTGTCCCCATGTTGATGAGGACAAGGGCCTCTTCCCGACAACCCTGGCCGTTGGTTGTCGGGGTCTGCGGGCGGGGGGGCTTATCGGAATCTGGGAGCCCCCTTTAATAAGGGGGCCCCCAGATCCCGGCCCCCCACCCTATGTGAATGAGTATGGGGTACATGGTACCCCTACCCATTCACCTAGGGAAAAAAAAAAAAAAAAAAAAAAAAAAAAGTGTCAAAAAACACAGTACACAGGTTTTTAAAGTAATTTATTAGGCAGCTCCGGGGTCTTCTTCCGACTTCGGGGGTCTCTCCGGCGTCTCCTCCCGGTGTCCTGATCTTCTGCCGGCTCCTCCGCTATCTTCTGCAGCTCAATTGCTAGCGGTGACCCGGACTTCTGCCTTCTTCTTTTCTTCCAGAGATGTTGACACGACGCTCTCTCCAGCTGGAATGGTCTCTGAACGCTCCGCAATGGACTTAGGCGGTGACCCCGCCCCCTTATGAGGTCACTGTCCCGGGGCATGCTGGGACTGTGCCGTCATAAGGGGGCGTGATCACCCGGTGACCAAGCCTCCTAAAACGTCACAGTCCCAGCATGCCCAGGGACTGACGGCATAAGGGGGCGGGGTCACCGCCTATATAAGTCCGTTGCGGAGCGTTCAGAGACCATTGCAGCTGGAGAGAGCGTCGTGTCAACATCTCTGGAAGAGAAGAGGGAAGAAGACGATCCAGAAGTCCGGTCCACCGCTGGCAAAAGAGCGGCAGAAGATAGCGGTGGAGCCGGCAGAAGATGCGGACACCGGGAGAAGACGCCGGAGAGACCCCCGAAGTCGGAAGAAGACCCCGGAGCTGCCTAATAAGTTACTTTAAAAACCTGTGTACTGTGTTTGACACTTTTTTGCCTAGGTGAATGGGTAGGAGTACCATGTACCCCATACTCATTCACATAGGGTGGGGGGCCGGGATCTGGGGCCCCCCTTATTAAGCCCCCCACCCGCAGACCCCGACAACCAACCGCCAGGGTTGTCGGGAAGAGGCCCTTGTACTCATCAACATGGGGACAAGGTGCCATGCCCCAAAGCACCCACCCCCCATGTTGAGGGCATGCGGCCTGGTACGGTCCAGGAGGGGGGGGGGGCGTCGCTCGCTCGTCCCCACCCCCATTCCTGACCAGCCGGGCTGCGTGCTCGGATAAGGGTCTGGTATGGATTTTGGGGGGACCCCTACGCCTGGTAGGCCCCTGGGGGGGAACGCACGCCAGTTTTTTTATTTAAAACTTGGCGTGGAGTTCCCCCTTATGATTCATACCAACTACTGTAGGTTTTCATTTGTTAATGCCAAAAATGTGGCAAAGTAGTACTGCTCCCAAATCGCGGCCGCGAAATTGCGCGACTTTGAAGTCGTATAAGTGTAAAAGGGGCCTAAGAAGAAACGCCTGAAAAAGGGAATTCCTTGAAGACCCCCAGGGCACCAGAACTAGTGCCCTCATTGGAAGATTTCCCCTTTATTCCTTTTCTGGGGACATGCCAAAAATGTGGGATTTTCTTTTACTTTCATGGATAATGGATAACAGAACAAATAGAGGAGGAGGAATCTCCCCAACGGGGGACACAGACAGCAATAAAAACAGACAGGGGTTCCAATCCCTCTCCACTTTATACAAAACTAAAAATAAAGTTTTGCCTTTAATTATACTTTAAAATAGATTAATGCAGTCAGACTGCTATAGGTTATTATACAAGTGGGGATACAAGACAAAATGTCTTTGTAAAGGAAAGTCAACCCCAAACAGCTAGATGAAAGGCACAGGTTATTGGTCTTTTCTTTACCTTTGCTTGCTGGACACCTCCTCTATCGCAGGTTTCCAGCCCCGAGGAACCACTTGTAGATTGTCCAATCTGTTATCAACGGTAATACCATTTAAATGTAACACCTGAAATCCTGCAGCAATGCCGCCTTTGTGCCGTTGCCTGGAAAACAGTGTTACAAACATAGAATGTCAGTCTTCCGCTATACAAAATGTATTTATTTTTTAATAAAAGAAAAAAAAAATTGCAGAGAATGTAAAGATTAGGAAAATTTAGAGTGCCCGTCAGATGCAGCCTGGGGAGGACTGGGGCACACAGTGGGCAGCACCCAGGGTGGACCCCCATCCTCTTTTCGGCCTCCTTGATCAGCATTTTTCTTCTTTCGGACGATAATTTTCAGCGGCCAAAATTGAAGAGCACCGCTACTTCAAAGTATTCAAAACGCCAAAATCTGCGTTTTGGAATACTGTCATTTTTTTTTTTTTAATCTGCGCCATTGGCAGCCGAGTAAAATGGAAGCGACGTCGCTTCCATGTTTTTAACGTCCCGGCTTAGTTCGGGACTCCACAAACACTTTGTTTTATAGTTTTGGCTTTGCATACATTAAGACTACAATCTTCAATTTATCAGCTCAGTATAAGGGTTAATAAAGTGAATTTGTATTTGCATCATGTAAGTGGATTTGCTGGAGTATTTTCTCCACAGAACAATATTTCTACAGCATATCATTTTCTTGATCCCCTTCAGAAATGTTCAGGATTGTCACACACACTATGCAAAGTGGTGTTCTGTGTCAACCAGTGCAGCCTTTTCCACAAACTCTGCACAGAAACTGACACTAGCAGTAAACCAAAGTTAGGTACATTTTTTTTTTGGCAGTATTTTTCTGACAACTAGCTAATGTTATGAGCAAAAGTTAAAGCAGCGTACACATGCATAACATAACATTAATTGGTTAATTACACAATCTGCTTTTATTTTTCTAATACATACCATAGCAACTCGTGTAGCGGACACCCAGAACCCCTTCCTTTGTATTTGTCAAATGCATAGGCATAAATTTTAGCCCCATTGCCATCAGCATCCACTTCCATTCGAGCCTGAAACAGAAGGGTCCAAGTTAGCCACTAATTCAACTGGTTGGTAACAGTGCAACAGCCATCTGGATTAACAGAAGGAAAGCGCCTAACCTGTAGAAGAACTGCTGTCACACTTTCATAGGAAACAGTTACCACCACCTCCCTCCCTGTTCATGCATTATCATAGCAGTATCCCTTTACACCACAGGGGGCAGTCATATGCTATCCAATACACCTGAAGGTTTGAATAGCAGCAGTACCCACAGCACCACCAGAGAGACACGCCACCTGCTGGACTGCCTTACAGTGTGCTTGCATTCATTTTAAATGTAGTGATAGGGTCCCTTTAAGATTTTTTTTTCCCCACAATCAGGCATGTTTTAAAGTATACATCAGCCTGTGTGTTTTTTTTTTTTTTTTTTTTTATGTAGCTGATCAACACAGGTCACATAAAAAAAAAAAAAATTAAAAAAACCCTCACTACCACTGCACTTCGGAGGAGAGCCCACATGCTAAAATGGATCATTTAGGCATGAAGAATGGAGTGAAGTCCAGTGACCAGCAAGTCCGATCTTGCAGAACTATTGTCACTGCTCATATCAAAACACTTCCAGGCATGTCATATGCCATGTTCCTCAATGTGGTTCCACCTGGAACATCACTAGGAGAAGCGATGAGTGGCTAGCAGGTGAGCGGAAGCAGTATCCAACACACCTTGATACCTGTGGCAACCATAGCTCTAGAAGAGAGCAAAGATCAGAATCACCGTCTGGTCTACGTATTTGTAAATCACCTTTTACAGGCTGCCTGTAGGTCAATTGTTTTTTGGCCAGCACCAGGGTCACTTTGGGAAAAAGCAAATGGACTGACTTGCTTTAAAGACTCCTCCCCCCCACCAAAAAAAAAAGTTTTACGGTAAGCCATTACCTTTCTGGTTTTAAACACTTGATGTCTAGGCCTTTTCTGACACTTCGTTTACATGTAAAAATTATTTTTTTGCTAGAGAACCCCCAAATAAAATCGCAGGGAAAAAAAGTTGTTATGCCAAGTAGATAGATACCAAACGTCATCCTTTAAAATCATGCACGCTCGTGCAACGGTGACAAACTACGTACAATTTTATTATCCATAGGCGATGCTTTAAAAGCCTTTACAGGTTACCAATTTAGATTTCCACAAGAGGTCTGGTGCTATAATTACTGCCCATGATCTGACGTTCGCGGTGATACCTTGCATGTGTGGTGCGATCACCGTTTGCATGTGTGTAGGGGCAATAGACCAATGCAAGTGTTCGCCTTTGAGTGCAAGCGGGGGGGTTTGTTCTATTAAGACTACAATTCATACC
The DNA here is from genome assembly GCA_037952835.1 of Lithobates septentrionalis. Taxonomy (NCBI): domain Eukaryota; kingdom Metazoa; phylum Chordata; class Amphibia; order Anura; family Ranidae; genus Lithobates; species Lithobates septentrionalis. The sequence goes on from JBBDGP010000995.1 coordinate 887,208, forward strand.
AAGTTCGGTATGGTCCGATGTTTTTTTTTCAAATCACAAAAAGGTTGGTTTACAACCGGGAAACCAGAGTGATGAAATGTGCCATCGCTACTGGTTTCCTTTACCATAGAGATGATCGGATGTGTTCCAGTCTCCGATCAGCTCTATGGTCAGCCAGTAGAACGATGGTGGGATGAAGGAGTCCGAGACAGCCATGGAGGGGAGTCCCATCACGCTGCTTGTAAAAGCAATCCAGCAGCTAATTAGCAGTTAGGATTGCCTTTACAAGAAATCTGATCCCCGGCTAAAGAAAATAATACCGGGATGATGCCTGCATTGGGTACGTTGCTGGTCTTTAAGTGGTTAAAAGGTCTATTGGAGACTCCAGGAACAAGATTTCAATGCTATCGCTGCCAACTCATTACCTGTCCATCTTGGAGTATTGCTTCACCTACTACAATTTTGGTTGCCATTTCACATACTAAATCGTATTCAAGATAATAGTCCAGTAACAATAATGGGAGCTCCTCAAACCAGCTTCAGTAGGCGAGAAGAGCTGGGAAAGGTGCAGAGATCTCAGATTCCTTGAAGGATTTTAGGTTGAACAACATGTCAGCATCTACCAAACACTGGAAAAATTGTTAAGGGTGGACTGATTTAAAGGTCTTAAAAAGACTTACTTCAAATGAATAGTTGTCCACAAGAGGGATGTCTTGCTCATCAATCAGTGTATACTTGATCTAAAAAAAAATAAAAAATAAAAATATATAAAAATAAAAAAGTGGTGTCATTAAATTGAGCATTTAAATGTATTGATTGAAATAACGTTTTCAATAACTACAGTATAAGAAACTGCATTTACTGCAGTCTCAGGAGAAAACTGTCAGTGTATCTGAACATCCACACATGCCTTCAGTCAATCTCTCATCCAGCTAAGCAGAAATATAAAACAATGGGAACTGAAGCCTCAAACCAATTAAGGGGAATGGTGATAGTGGAAGTTGTCACTAGACAAACATCAATAAAAATTGTAAAAGGCTTACCAGCTTTTAGATGAACACAAAACACACAAAGTATTCAAGTTTAAAAATTAATCAACTATATGGACTTGGAACTCACAAAGTCCCTGAAAATCTAAACAATATATAAGCATTGAAAGCTTGAGTACAGAGGCTGGGATCACTACAGATTGGGTGGAGACACACCCAGCCTCACAAGCATTTTATAGATCTTGCACAATCCTAATCACGTTTGACAAAACAAGACGCATCATAGATCTCATTGCCTTATTTTGCTACATGCATTGCTCCCTTTACTTTTATTAATGAGTACCTCTACCCCAAACTTTTTTTTTTTTGGATAGAATTTAGAGTTAGGGTTAGACCCCCAGTTAGGGGTTACTGCTTTTTAGGGAACAATTTTTATTCTGGGGATAACTTCTTAGTAGACAGGATGCGAGGATAAATCTGCAACAAGCAAACCGACAAAAATAAAAAGCCAGAGGTTCTAGAATTCCCCTACTGAAGAAATGAGATTTACCCTCAACCAACTATGCAAAATTCTTGAGAAAGGCACAAGCTGGCCATACAAAAAAAAAAAAAGGAGGCCCACTATTGAAGCCAGACATCCAAAGCTACTGCTCAGCATAACAAGTTAGCTTCCTACTGCACCTTCCAAAGAGTAGGGAGCCATGCATTCCGTAAGTGTTCTGCTCAGCCATGACCGAGAGCCTGCAAAACTACAAGCCTACTGAGGAAGTGCTACTCCTGCATGTGGGCAGCTACAGTACCAAATCTGTAAAAACTCAGTGTTCCATGTGTATATACTTTTTAGCTGTCTTTTCTGTAGTATAGTTTTTGAAAAAAAAAACAAAAAAAAAAACAACACTACCCCTACCTTAACTCTCTAAAGCTAAAACTTGGGCAATCGTAACTTGCTACAGAAATAAGAGCAGCCACCAACCATATCTGAACCAAGGCTTATGACTTGCTTTCCCCAGCTCCACCTGTGTAAGATAGGGACGTCAAGTCAGAACTTGCAGTCCTTAGAAAACACACCTCTGTTCCAGTGATGCAACGACCGGCTCCCTATCCAGACACTGACATCTACTCTAAGCTTCTTAATTAAAACATCTGAACCCAACACCAAAAATATATTCTCGTTTGGCCTCATATGTGCTGGCTGCATTGGTTTCCCTCTTTAGTCATTTCCCCCCACCTTTTGTTTTCTCCTGGAGATCCTGTCAGTTACAACTCCTGCCCTATGGTAACAACATTCACTCTATTATGGAGCAGAGTTACCACCATAGGGCTGCACCTCCTCCCTCCACATCTCCATAGCAGAGAGGGGATTTGTAGTTCACAGAAGTTAGACCAACGGGTATTTTTCTGCACTTGCAGGGCATGTTCTGAGCCTGAAAAAAAATATAAAACTAAAGGAACTACCACATCCAAGAACTGGTAAGATGCAACATATAATGTAAAATGTATGTTCTTGGGTTTAAATAATCCTAAACTACTTCAGCATTTAGGGCAATCTTTAGTTTTTGGCACACATGTAAAAATTAGCTTTTTTGGCTATAAAATTATTGAAAACCCCCAGATTATATATTTTATGAAAGCAGATGACATGTAGAGTAGAAAGATATGGTAGTTGTGTGCACAGCCATTTAATATTTTCATAATTTCAGGAAAAAAATATAACATTAATTTTAGTGCAGACGCACAATATTATATTACATATTTTAGTAAAATATAAACATAGAAAATGAAGTTGTGTGAAGAAAATGGATATCAATTCTTAAAATTGCTGGCCTCCTTGATATTGTGAAAACCTACCCACAAATCTCCATAGGCATCATTTTAAAAGCCTTTACAGCCCATAGGTTTAACGTTAACTGTGACCTCTGGCACTAGAATTAAATCTCTCTGATTACACGTGAGGCATCATTGTGAATGTCACCATTTATATGCACATGCGTACCCTGTGATGGATTTACATTTGTGGGTCTATGCATGGCAAGGGGTTATGTTAGTTTAAAAAAAAATAAAAAAAATAATTTTATTCAACTTTACTGCTGTCATAAGGAGTTAAACCCCCATGTGATAGCATTGGTCAGGTGACAAGCAATCTTTATGGAGGCATTGGGGATCACTTTCACCTCACAGCCAGGAGCCAGCTACTGAAATGGGGCACAAGCTGATGGCTGCTGCAGCTATCATCTTGTGATTAAGCACTGGTTCACATTGATGCGACTTTGAAATTGCGCTACTTCACTTGAAGTAGCGTGATTTCAAAGTAGCATGGTCAGCATGATTTCAGGTGCTACTTGATAGACATCTGTGTGGCTTCATGCATACATGTCTATTGAAGTCACAGTCGAAATCGGCAAAATTAGGGCAGGAACTACTTTTGCAAATTGGTGAGGAGCCGCAAAATCTGTGTCGCACCAATTGGAACAGTGCCATTGCCTCCAATAGGCTGCGACTTGTCATGGGATTTGATCTCTCAAATTGCTCCAATGTGAACCTAGGCTAAAAGGAGAAGTTGGGGTTACTATATTAAAAAAAAAAAAAAAAAAACATATATACAGTGGGGAAAATTATTTGATCCCCTGCAGATTTTGTAAATCTCCCCACTTACAAAGAAATGAAGGGTTTATAATTTTCATCATAGGTGCATTTTAAATGATAAAGACAGAATATCAACCAAAAATCCAGAAAAAACATGCAGTGTTAAAATTGAGTTGCAGTTCAGTGTGTAAAATAAGTATTTGATCCCATATCATCAATAATTTTGGCTCCCACAGACTGGCTACAGTATGTGCTCATGTGGTACACAGATTAGACCTGTCAATTTAGGAAGGTGCTCTTAACTCGTTATGTGTATAAAAGACACCTGTCCACAGAATCTTTCTTCCATTCAAACCTCACCATCATAGGCAAGACCAAAGAGCTGTCAAAAGACACCAGGGACAAGATTGTAGACCTACACAAGCCTGGAATGGGCTACAAGACCATCAGCAAGAAGCTTGGTGAGAAGGAGACAACTGTTGGAGTGATTATTCACAAATGGAAAAAATTCAATATAACCATCAATCGCCCTCGGTCTAGAGCTCCATGCAAGGTTTGGCCTCATTTGGGGTAAGGATGATCATGAGAAAAGTGAGGGGTCAGCCCAGAAATATACAAGGGGAGCTTGTGAATGATCTCAAGGCAGCTGGGACCACAGTCAACAAACAAACCATTGGTAACAATACACTGCCATGGATTGAAATCCTGCAGCACCTGCAAGGTCCCCCTCTGCAAGAAGGCACATGTACACGTCTGACGTTTGCCAATGATTATCTAAATGATTCAGAGAAGGATTGGTAGAAAGCGCTGTGGTCAGGTGAGACCAAAAAGACCTGTTACTTACCAGTAAAGTTGTTTCTAGGAACCTTCCAGGACTGCACACCTGAGAGATGAAAGGGCTCCTCCCCACAGGAAACAATTAATTGACAGCAGTTTTAAGTCCCCACCCTCCCCCTTGATCCTCAGTATATAGAGGAGTAACTTCCGAACCCAATTCATAAGGGAAATCATTCCTCATAGGTACGCACCTTTTCGTGTTCAACCATTTTCCCTCCTCTAATGGGCGAGAAGTAGGGCGGTCGTCCTGGAAGGTTCCTAGAAACAACTTTACCGGTAATGTAGGTCTTTTCTGCCATCACCTTCCAGGACACCACTGCCTGTAAGATTTTCTTGACAAACGCTCGGTTCTGCAGTGAGCTTTACCTCTACTCCATAATGCTTGATGAAGGTATCTTAGCTGGATCATGTGGTTGATCTGCTTCACCAATGTCCCTGCCTAAATTCCCAAGGCAAAGGGAAGTACTCACCGTTGTCTTCCCCCTTTGCCAAAGCAGAGGGCTTTTCCATCCTTCTGTTCCACACCCAAGAAGGATAGCTGCCAAAGTCACCAACTGCCATCCCTCAAAGGGAGCTGCAAAGCTAGGCTGTGTCCTGCACTGCACCAGTCAATATATACATGGGGGAGGGGGCGCACGCAATGCTTTACCCTCCTCTTTCCCATCCGAGGTGGTTTAGGCAGACACTTGCTCCTCTGCACCACTTGTCCCACCGTAGTGAACTGGTGCCTTTTTGGGCTTTTCTCAGCGCTCTCCTTCAGCGCTTCCACTTCCCAGGGTCGCACTGTCGTCCTCCGCTTAGGTAGGAAGACAGAAAGAGCCTGAGAGGCAGAGACTATTGAGCAGTGTATAACAGGGGCCATTCACACCACTGTGACCGGATCGCTGATACAGATTCTAGGCAACCTGTGAGAAGGACTGAGCCTGCAGGATATATTTCAGACCCAGGCCTGCCTATACCTGCCTCACAGGGTTACCATCTGACCCTCGGTCATCTGGTTAGAAGAGGAAAAAAAAAAAAAACACGTTTCGCTGTGTAGGGAGAAACATGAGGATCAAGGGGAAGGGTGGGGACTTAAAGGGGTTGTAAAGATTCAGTTTAAAAAAGAAAAAAAAAAAAAAAAAAATACAAAACATATTTACCTCCACTGTGCAGTTGGTTATGCAGTGGCCCCGATCCTCCTCTTCTGGGGTCCCTCCGTGGCGCTCCTGACTCCTCTTCGAGTGTCCTGCCAGAGAAGCTCTCTCCTTCGAGACATCCATGCGGGCGTGCTCCCATGTCCTGCTGCTGCGTCCGTAGACACAGACGGAAGGACTCGGCTCTGCCCCCCAGCGCACGTGTCACTGGATTTGATTGACAGCAGCGGGAGACAATGGCTGCACTGCTATCAATCTATCCAATCAGGACACGAGACACCGGCCAGAGCTGGTGTGCTCATTCCCATTGTGGGAATTACGGGGCTCAAGTATAAGGGGGGCTCGGGAAAGCTGCTGCAGCACAGGAGATTTTTCACCTTAATGCATAGAATGCATTAGAGTGAAAAATGGCGAGGGTTTACAACCCCTTTAAAACAGCTGTCAATTGATTGTGTTTCCTGTGGGGAGGAGCCTCTCATCTCTCAGTTGTGCCATCCTGGAAGGGGGAATAGGAAAAATTGAGCTCTTTGGCATTAACTCGACTCGCTGTGTTTGGAGGAAGAAAAATGTTGACTATGACCTTAAGAACACCATCCCTACAGTCAAGCTCGGAGGTGGAAACATGATGCTTTGGGTGTGTCCCTCTGCTAAAGGTACAGGCTGACTTTGCCACATTGAGGGGCCATGTATTGTAAAATCTTGGATGAGATCTTCCCTCAGCCAGAACACTGATAATGGGTTGCGGATGGATCTTCTAGCATGACAATGACTCAAAACATACCGCCAAGGCAACAAAGGAGTGGCTCAAGAAGAAGCACAATAAGGTCATGGAGTGGCCTAGTCAGTCTCCAGATTTTAATCCTATAGAAAATGTATGGAGGGAGCTGAGACTGAGTTGCCAAGAAACCTTAAGGATTTAGAGAATATCTGTAAAGAAGAGTGGACCAAAATCTGAGATGTGTGCAAACCTGGTAACCAACTACAAGAAACGTCCTACCTCCGGTGCTTGCCAACAAGGGTTTCTCCACCAAGTACCAAGTCATGTTTTGCTTGGGGATCAAATACTTACTTTACTCACTGAACTGCAACTCAATTTATAACACGTACCATGTGTTTTTTCTGGATGTTTGGTTGATATTCTGTCTCTAGCATTTAAAATACACCTATGATAAAAATATAGACCCTTCATTTCTTTGTAAGTGGGCAAACTTACAAAACCTGCAGGGGATCAAATAATTATTTTCCCCACTGTACTCACCTGATGCTACAGCTGTTCCCTGGTAAGGCCCCTTTCACACTGGGGCGGGGGTGGCAAAGCGCCGCTATTTTTAGCGGCGCTTTACCGTCGGTATTTGGCCGCTAGCGGGGCAGTTTTACCCCCCGCTAGCGACCAAGAAAGGGTTAAAAACTACCGCAAAGGCGCTTTGCCGGTGGTATAGCCACGCTGTCCCATTGATTTCGATGGGAAGGAGCGGTGCTCCGAAGATGCTGCTAGCAGGACTTTTGTTCCCGTCCTGCTAGCGCACCGCTCCAGTGTGAAAGCCCTCGGGGCTTTCACACTGGAGAGACAGCAGCGGCTGTTTCGGGTCGGTTTTCAGGCGCCATTAGCGCAATAGCGCCTGCAAACAGCCCCAGTGTGAAATGGGCCTTAGACCGAGAACTGGAGGATCACATGACCGCTGATCACTCAGCTCTCAGTCTTCTCAAAGTGAACAGCAGTGACTGTAAAATCACTACTCTGCTCCTTGAGCAATCACTGGAGAGGGTTCAGGTGCCGCTGGCTTCAGCTTTCAGCTGTCCACTGAGAGCTGCAGCCAGCTGTCAATCAGGCAGCCGAGTGGATCTCAACGATATGGGGCTTCAGCATGCTGTTGGTTGACTCTTGGTCACAAGAGAGCACAAATGAGTGCATCCTGTGACCCACAAGAGAAGTATTACCAAAAAATAGCTTTGACCATGCTGCTCTCAACACTTCACTCTTTGGATGTATATAGTACATCCAAAAAACTTGACTAGTTGAACTTGGGACTCATCTCTTAAGCAGTTAACCTGAATTAGGAAATGGCAAGTAAACCAGAAAAGTGATTTATTAGGCCCCATGCAAACTGGGCTTAAAAAAAAATGTGCATGGATGTTTTTTGGAGGATAACACTGCACTGCTTCCACAGGCAAAACCCCAAACTCCTGTAGAAGCAGCCCAGTGTGCATGGACCCTTAGGAGCCTCACATACGGAGCAGGCTTTGCTGGAGTTGCCTGCTGGTCTCCACTTTGCAGGCAGATGGCTGCAGGCATGAAGGGACCTCTTCTCCCATGCCACACATAGCCACTTCACACAGCACATGGGGCAGAGTAGCATCTGGTGGTGACTAAAAGTAGAAGTCCACCCTAACACTAAAATCCCTGCATCTACAGACATTCAGAATCTAACACTAACCTATCCAGCCCTGTAAAGAAGAAATCAGTATAAATACCTTTTTTGAAGCCAATCCCACACTGAGCTGTCAGCTGTGGCTTTGCTGTGGAGGCAGGTCCAGAGGACACGTCCGACAATGGAAGCCCCATAGTAAGTCTATGGGGGACATCGCTCCCCGTTCATTTTACAGCTGTTGTCTGCCGTGTCCTCTGCAGAGCTTCCACTGCTGGAGACCGGACCGGCTTCAGAAAAGGTATGTATACGGATTTCTTCTTTACAGGTCTAGATAGGTTAGTGTTAGATTGTGGATGTCTGTAGATGCAGAGATTTTAGTGTTAGGGTGGACTTACACTTTAAGATAAATACACAAGATCTCAAATGAAAGTGTGACCACCCATGGTAGCATGCTACAAATGAACTACAGTAGCACTGTACCCTCTAGCAGCATTGCCTGGTAACAGATCTTACAGACAAAAGTGTAAAATGTATCAAGGGATGGGAATGAGTACCCCCATTTGACAGGTACCTTTCCCCACTTCCAGATGTGGCTCAGCCCCCTTCATCCGCTGCTGGGCCAGTCAGCCCAGAGCTTCGCGTATGCACAGTAGGGAAGTGGCTGTGAAGCCTACAGGTTTCCCTTAGTTGAGATGGCGGTGGCACCTTACTCACAACCCGCCTGGGGTGCCGACATCGCGGGCTCCCTGGACAGGTAAGTGTCCATATATTAAAAGTCAACAGCTACAGCATTTGTAGCTGCTGACTTAATTTTTTTCCCCAGGCGGAACACCTCTTTAATTTCAGGGGGATGTCAGGTTAAACTCTGGCAATTGTGTACTGCAAATCTCCTGTACTATACAGGAGTCATCTGGTGGCTGTGCATAGTAGAGGAGTTCCACTATTCCAGATCTCTGCTCTGTGCAGGTCACCATGCCCACTGACTGCAGGAAGTCAGGAGATGGTAAAATGCCCCCGCATTACAGTGCACCTCCAGCAACAGAGCTCCCTCTAGTGGCAGCACACAGTAAGATTGGATGGTCCCGTGCCTATACCCTGCACAGGAAAGCTCCTTTTGATGGCAGTGTACAGTAATGTGATGATAACCACAGAGATGAGAGCTCCCTCTAGTGGCAGCACACAGTAGTATTAGATGGATACATACCTATATTCCTGCACAGGGGTGTGAGCTCCCCCTGGTGGTAGTGTACAGTAATGGTCAGATACCCCGTATAGATGACAGAGCTCCCCCTGGGGGCGGTGTACAGTAATGGTCAGATACCCCGTATAGATGACAGAGCTCCCCCTGGGGGCGGTGTACAGTAATGGTCAGGTACCCCGGACAGAGCTCCCCCTGGGGGGCAGTGTACAGTAATGGTCAGGTACCCCACACAGGTGACAGAGCCCCCCCCTAATGGTCAGGTACCTGCACAGGTGACAGAGCCCCCCCCTGGGGGCGGTGTACAGTAATGGTCAGGTACCCCGCACAGAGGACAGAGCTCCCCCTGGGGGCAGTGTACAGTAATGGTCAGGTACCCCGCACAGAGGACAAAGCTCCCCCTGGGGGCAGTGTACAGGAATGGTCAGGTACCCCGCACAGATGACAGAGCTCCCCCAAATGGTCAGGTACCCCGCACAGATGACAGAGCTCCCCCAAATGGTCAGGTACCCCGCACAGATGACAGAGCTCCCCCAAATGGTCAGGTACCCCGCACAGATGACAGAGCTCCCCCAAATGGTCAGGTACCCCGCACAGATGACAGAGCTCCCCCAAATGGTCAGGTACCCCGCACAGAGGACAGAGCTCCCCCTGGGGGCAGTGTACAGGAATGGTCAGGTACCCCGCACAGATGACAGAGCTCCCCCTGGGGGCAGTGTACAGGAATGGTCAGGTACCCCGCACAGATGACAGAGCTCCCCCTGGGGGCAGTGTACAGGAATGGTCAGGTACCCCGCACAGATGACAGAGCTCCCCCAAATGGTCAGGTACCCCGCACAGATGACAGAGCTCCCCCTGGGGGCAGTGTACAGGAATGGTCAGGTACCCCGCACAGATGACAGAGCTCCCCCAAATGGTCAGGTACCCCGCACAGATGACAGAGCTCCCCCAAATGGTCAGGTACCCCGCACAGATGACAGAGCTCCCCCAAATGGTCAGGTACCCCGCACAGAGGACAGAGCTCCCCCAAATGGTCAGGTACCCCGCACAGAGGACAGAGCTCCCCCTGGGGGCAGTGTACAGGAATGGTCAGGTACCCCGCACAGATGACAGAGCTCCCCCTGGGGGCAGTGTACAGGAATGGTCAGGTACCCCGCACAGATGACAGAGCTCCCCCAAATGGTCAGGTACCCCGCACAGATGACAGAGCTCCCCCAAATGGTCAGGTACCCCGCACAGATGACAGAGCTCCCCCAAATGGTCAGGTACCCCGCACAGATGACAGAGCTCCCCCAAATGGTCAGGTACCCCGCACAGAGGACAGAGCTCCCCCTGGGGGCAGTGTACAGGAATGGTCAGGTACCCCGCACAGATGACAGAGCTCCCCCTGGGGGCAGTGTACAGGAATGGTCAGGTACCCCGCACAGATGACAGAGCTCCCCCTGGGGGCAGTGTACAGGAATGGTCAGGTACCCCGCACAGGTGACAGAGCCCCCCCCCTAATGGTCAGGTACCCCACACAGGTGACAGAGCCCCCCCTGGGGGCGGTGTACAGTAATGGTCAGGTACCCCGCACAGAGGACAGAGCTCCCCCTGGGGGCAGTGTACAGGAATGGTCAGGTACCCCGCACAGATGACAGAGCTCCCCCAAATGGTCAGGTACCCCGCACAGAGGACAGAGCTCCCCCTGGGGGCAGTGTACAGGAATGGTCAGGTACCCCGCACAGATGACAGAGCTCCCCCTGGGGGCAGTGTACAGGAATGGTCAGGTACCCCGCACAGATGACAGAGCTCCCCCTGGGGGCAGTGTACAGGAATGGTCAGGTACCCCGCACAGGTGACAGAGCCCCCCCCCTAATGGTCAGGTACCCCACACAGGTGACAGAGCCCCCCCTGGGGGCGGTGTACAGTAATGGTCAGGTACCCCGCACAGAGGACAGAGCTCCCCCTGGGGGCAGTGTACAGGAATGGTCAGGTACCCCGCACAGATGACAGAGCTCCCCCAAATGGTCAGGTACCCCGCACAGAGGACAGAGCCCCCCCTGGGGGCGGTGTACAGTAATGGTCAGGTACCCCGCACAGAGGACAGAGCTCCCCCTGGGGGCAGTGTACAGGAATGGTCAGGTACCCCGCACAGATGACAGAGCTCCCCCAAATGGTCAGGTACCCCGCACAGAGGACAGAGCCCCCCCTGGGGGCGGTGTACAGTAATGGTCAGGTACCCCGCACAGAGGACAGAGCTCCCCCTGGGGGCAGTGTACAGGAATGGTCAGGTACCCCGCACAGATGACAGAGCTCCCTCAAATGGTCAGGTACCCCGCACAGAGGACAGAGCTCCCCCTGGGGGCAGTGTACAGGAATGGTCAGGTACCCCGCACAGATGACAGAGCCCCCCCTGGGGGCGGTGTACAGTAATGGTCAGGTACCCCGCACAGAGGACAGAGCTCCCCCTGGGGGCAGTGTACAGGAATGGTCAGGTACCCCGCACAGATGACAGAGCCCCCCCCTAATGGTCAGGTACCCCGCACAGAGGACAGAGCTCCCCCTGGGGGCAGTGTACAGTAATGGTCAGGTACCCCGCACAGGTGACAGAGCCCCCCCCCTAATGGTCAGGTACCCCACACAGGTGACAGAGCCCCCCCTGGGGGCGGTGTACAGTAATGGTCAGGTACCCCGCACAGAGGACAGAGCTCCCCCTGGGGGCAGTGTACAGGAATGGTCAGGTACCCCGCACAGATGACAGAGCTCCCCCAAATGGTCAGGTACCCCGCACAGGAGGACAGAGCTCCCCCTGGGGGCAGTGTACAGGAATGGTCAGGTACCCCACACAGATGACAGAGCTCCCCCTGGGGGCAGTGTACAGGAATGGTCAGGTACCCCACACAGATGACAGAGCTCCCCCTGGGGGCAGTGTACAGGAATGGTCAGGTACCCCACACAGAGGACAGAGCTCCCCCTGGGGGTGAAGTCAGTAATCACACATCAGGGACTAAAGCCCTGCACGTGGCGCCCTCACATTACCTCACGCCATGCACAGGGAGGAGCAGAGAAGGTCCCTCCCACAGAAGGGTGAGCCCATGTTCCCAACACACCCCGTGTCCGGGTGTATTGTCAGCTCCAGAGCTCACCTTGCCAGCCACCCGACCGAGGCGCACGATACCCAACTTGAAGTCCGTCATTGCCGGTGAAGGAGGGGGCGGTTGCCCCGGCGCTCGTGTCTCTCCTCAGAGATCGGTCCGCTCCGGACGCGGGAAGAGGCGCGTGTTGCCCTACCGCCGGAGCTCGCGCCGCTACACGCGGGAGAAGCTGGGGGTGCCACGCGCCGCCTATCCCCCACACGCCGAGCGCGACAGGCTACACCTAGAGCGGGCGGAGCCCCGGCCCCAAGCCGCTCGTGCAGCCAATCAACTCCGCCGTCATGATGGAGACCTCAGCGCGCAGCCGGCACACGTCAGCCAATCGGGGAGAATAATGGGCGTGGCCTGTTTCTCTGACGCGAAAGGACAAGGGGAGGGCGGAGCTGTCTGGTGACATTAGTTTCGCGGGAAGCGCCGTGATCCTTCAGTGATGTAATAGAGGGAAGACAAGTGTCAGGAATAAAAGGGGGCAGGGCATGATGACAGTGCTGGGGCGGAGCTATCGCTACTGGTTGGGTGTGATGATAACCCTCTGCCGTCACTGTGAGCCCTCACAAGTCAGCGTGGTCAAATCAGACTAGTTAGCTACGAGTTCTCAAGTTCTAGTTAGGCAGCTGGCATTTACGCCGATCAGCCGTAACTTTATGACTACCCACCTAATATTCGGTAGGATCCAGTGACGTCTAGTGCTCAAATTTTTTGGGGGGCAGTGGCGGCAAACTAGGGTTGCCACCTCATCCCTTTAATCCAGGACACACTTTAATTACACAGGTTCTGTGGCTGATTAAGGTGGTAATTAAACTCACTTGGTGCCTTATCTGCATTAAATCAGCCTCAGAACCTGTGGAATTCATATGTGTCCTGGATTAAAGGGATGATGTGGCAACCGTACGGCAAACAAACCTGGTCCCCTTACTTCCCCCGTCGATTGATTGCCCGCTCGTTTCATTGTTTGCCCGTTCACCACACTTCCCCCATCCAGGACGTGGCTTCGGCGGCTTCCCCCCTGCATCTTCTCCTGAGTCCCGGTGGTCGCTTCTCCTCAATTGAGTCTTAGGACTCCCAGCAAATCGGGTCTCAGGACCCGCTTCCCGATTGGGTGGAGAAGCAGGAAGACATTAGTCAATATTAATTGTGCCCTGCGCCCGAGCCCACCCTTTTTGAAGCCAATTAGAGCCTCGGCTCTAATCATGTGCTAAAAAAAACAAAACATTGAAATCCATGCATCTGGCGCCCTGCATGGAGATTAGGGGCCAGGCGCATGGATTAGGGGGGCATTGTGACTTATGAGCAGCCGCCACTGGTAGATTCCCCATTTGCTGCCAAAACAGCCCTGACCCCTCAAGGTATGGACACCAGTAGACCTGTGAAGGTATGCAGTGGTCTGGCATCAAGCCATCTAGAAGATCTTTTAAGTTCTGTAAGTTGCCAGGTGAGACCTGCATGGATCGGACTTGTGTTTCCATCACATCCCACAGATGCTCGATTGGATGGAGATCTGGAGAATTTGGAGGCCAACTGTAGGCAGGGGCAATCTATACTCCCTTCTGTAGGTGGCTCTAGGGACAGTGCAGAAGGTTAAGAAAGGGGTGAGCAACTTTATTTCTCTACAACTTCCTGCTGTTGTCAAGGGAACAACCATCCGATTGGACGCTGGTGCCCTGACTTACCCCACGGCCATCTTGGGTCAGGGCAGTGTTCATTTAAGACACTTGCCCAGCGCACATTTTACGCGTGTTGAGTGAAGGGACAGGTTCCCCCATCTGTCAGGGAAAGTGTTGAGAGCTAGGGAGACGTTCTGGAGGAGTAGGGGCAGCTTAGGGACTACGTCTGTCCTCTGTTTGGAGTAACCTCCCAGTTGGTCACTAGAAGGTATTTTCTGCAGATTCTGTTAGTGGCTCAGAACAGCTGTGTCTACCCGCCAGGCCTGGTTGTACCTTGTTGGGATTTCCTGAATACACTGTTGTTGTTTACTCTGGCTTCTGTGTGATCCCTGTTCGCCAACATACCACGCTGCACCTTGCTCACACTTTCCAGTAGTCGGCAGGGTATGCCCCATTTTGCAGTTGGAGTGCTGGCCACCATGGCGCCACTAGGAGCAGCCTTGGCCTTAGTGCCCAAATTTAACGGGTCCAACATCTCCCTATCAGAGTGGGAAGTGAGACTGGAAAATTATGCCTGCTTGTATCGGGTTCTCACTCGGCTGATCGCATTACCTCGCTAGAGGATGATGCTCATGAAGCAATGATGGTGCTACTGGAAACTCACGGGCTAGCCTAGAACAAATTGTAGCGCTGCTGGAAGGCCTGCTTGGAGAGAACGTGACAGTGTTGGAACTGAGGCGCATTTTTTTTTGTCTGCAGGCAGCAGGAGGACAAAAGCCTCACCCACTTTGTGGTAGTCCTCAAAATCTTAGGAAATGGCTAGAGAAGAAAGACGTGCATGGCTGTGCCGATATAGGCCCCCCAGACAAGTTGTTGTGGGACCAGTTTGTGGGAGGAACGAGGGCTGGTCCCGATAGAAGAGCTCTACAGAAACGAGTGAAGACTCAACCTTCCCTCTCTTTCAGTGACACAGTAGTAGAAGAAATGGCGCAGGAGGAAGAAGATGCAGAGGCTGCAGTTACCATAACAAAGAGGCACAAACCTGTGGGTATTCTGGATGGCCTGAGAATAGGATAGAGCAGAGGCTGAAATTAAACTAGAGGTTCCTGGGACAAAGGTACAACCCCTGAGAACAGCACCACAAAGTCCCAAGGGACCTGAGACAATGGCCGCACTGAGCCCCATAGTCAACGCTCTAGTGAATGGCCAGATGGGCCCTTGTCTGATCGACATAGGGTCTGAAATGACTGTCAAGGAATACGAGTTCTATGCACAACAGTTTGGGACTCAAAACCACCTGGATCCCAACAGGTTCTGCATGAAAGCAGCCAACAATTTGCTAATTATAGTTGAAGCAGTTACCTGGGTGAAAATACATGTATATATGAAGTAGGGGTCATGATAACCCACAGCCCAGTAAGCTCTGCAATACCCACCTCCCAAACAAAAGTTATTACTAGCTCCCCTACAAGAGGTTGTCTGGTCTTTGCCCACTGGGGCCCACAAGAAGCTGCAAGGGGCTACAGGGATTGTGGAACCCCGTAAAGACCTTAGGGGTGCCAGGGGAACGGTTTATGGACCGCTCCCTGTCTTAGGTACACGGGGGTAAAGTCCTGGTCCAGCTGATCAATTTGTGAACCACTCCGGTTTCACTCCCAAATCACATGACCCTTGTGGACCTCTAAGTGGCACCCAAACACTGCATTTTAAGGACCCAACCAGTGGTGGAGGCCATATGTGCCCTGCTGCAAACTGCTATGACATCCCTGAATGTTGAACAGTACCAACAGCTGTTAGACCAACTGGCCATCCCCTTTCAGGAATACCTTCTATCCTAGCACCACCTCCTTCACCAACTGCTAGAAAGGCATTTACTGGTCTTTGCGACTAGCACTGAGGTCTATGGGTGCACAGAGGCAATGGGGGATGCCCCTCTTATTCGGGAAAGATGCCGGTTTATACCGCCAGCCTTATCCGAGGAGGTCAAGGACTTTATTCCCAATATGTTACACAGAGTGGGATAATCAAAGAGTCGCAGCCAATGAATTGTCCTGGTATGCAAAAAGAACGGTAGTTTGAGGTTCTGCGTCGATTATATCGCAAACTGGGTGCCTTCATCCACTGGGATGCCCCGCCACAGGTAGAGTAATGTGTTTATGGAGCTAGGCCAGGCTCACTACTTTTCCACCCTCGATCTAGCAAGTCCCATTGAGAGAACAGGACTGGGTGTTGGTGAAATACCCTGTACTGGGTGGAGAAACAGCCATTTTTAACAACCCCTCTGTTCAATGTGATCTCAGAAGGACTTGAACCAGTCAAGAAGTGACTCCACCACAATCTGGTGAGGCCCTACAACCTGAGTGGGGACTGTTCCATCAGGCCCGTTGCCGACTGTGAGGACAGTAGCCAAAGGATATCCCACCAGCCCAAGGTGTTTCCTTTGAGTGGTATCTACCTCCATCTGAGTCCAGGCCTCAGGCACAAGCTGATACGGATGAAGAGAGTCACCTGCAAACAGTCTAGAGGGGCTGAGTCAAGATACAAAAAATCCTGCTGAAACCCTGGACTCCTCTATGGATACAGCAACCAACTCAGATGAAGGGGGTGTGGCCAGGCATGACTCCCAAACCCCTGAGACCTCTGAACATCGTGCAGAGGATGACTTCAGATTTTGACCTCACGGAAGATGGTGGGGTCCACCATTCAATTCAGTCTAACCTTGGGCAACTCCCTGCAAAGTACTCATCTGTCAGGGAAAGTTTTGAGAGCTAGGGAGAGGTTCTGGAGGAGTAGTGACAGCTTGCCTTAGGTACTACTCCTATCCTCTGCTTGGAGTAACCTCCCAGATGATCATCCGATCTAAAAGATATTTTTTGCAGAATCTGTAAGTTGATTGGGACAGCTGTGTCTGTGTCTTTCCTGTGAATACAGTTGTTATTTAATCTGGTATCTGTGTAATCCCTGTTAGCCGGCACACCACGCTGTACCCTGCTCACACGAGTCAACACCTCAAACTCCTTGTATTCCTCAAACTATTCTTGCATTTATCAGACCACCTTCTGGCATTACTCCTGTGGTCCAGTTATGATGCTCACACATGCCCATTGTAGGTGCTTTTGGCTGTGGACACGGGTCAGCAAGGGTACCCTGACCAGTCTGCGGCTACACAACCCTATACACAACAAACTGCAACACACTGGGGGTGATTTATGAAAGCCGTGTGCCATCAGTAGAGGCGCACGGCGAGGCGCAATGCACATTTCCATATTTACGAAATTGTACGCCGGTAACAGAGCGCGAATCCCCCATTTACTATAGCGATCTTGGTACATGGGAGAATGCAATCTGTGCGCCACTATGGGCATGGCGTACGACATCTCCAAATCAATATTGACAGAAGATGGGGGTGCCAATATTATGGGGTGATTTGAGGAAGTTTAGTAACAACTGCCCAAGTAACAAATATGCCCAAAATAGAATGAGAAAGTAACTTTTTCAGAGAAAGCCTGCTGTGCTCGCAAGTACGTTTAAAACTGCATGAGATCAATGTAAGCAGTGCGCAAGCGGCTGTTGCGCTTGTTCACATGCTTTTGTTCACTGTGTGGGCAAAATCGCATGGTTTGAACGGGCGCACCTCTAAACTTGACACTTTTTTTTTTTTTTTCAGCTGGTTCACCTCTATGTATTTTTTTAAAGAGATTTGCACACAGGTCATGTTAGCATGTTACGTTGCCAACATGTGACATGCTCCTCTCGCTCCACCCAAAAGGGCATTTAACCTTCCCCCCTCTAATGCATACGATTTCCTTGGGCTAACTTTTGCTTTTAAAGGGGAACTCCACACTCCATTCTCCAATGCTCTTGTCACCTCCCTCTAACCCCTTGGATATCCATGGGCTAACTTTTGCCTTTAAAGGGGAACTCCACACTCCACTCTATTCTCCAAAGGCTGTGAGCTGCCTTCACCAATCCAAACCACATCCTTTTTCAGAGAATACAACAGGGCCAGCTAGGAAAGGGGAGAGAAGAGTGATCGCTCAACCCCCTCCTGAACCATACAAGGCCACATGCACTCAACATTTAGGACATGATGGGCTCAGCCCAATACCAACCACAAAGCACCTTGTACTCACTAGTTTAAAGGGGCTTTCCAAATTCTGGAAAGTCCCCTGTCTGCAGCCCCCCACAACCCCAGCCTAGGGTTGTGTGGAAGAGGCCCTTGTCCCCCTGAATATAGGAACAAGGTGGTTGACTTTTGGGATGCCCGAGCCCCTCCTGCACCCAAGCATCCAACCCCCTGTCATGGGCTGGCATGCTGTGTGTTTCGCTAGGGGTTTGTTAGTGTGTGGGAGGGGCACAATATTTTTTTAGTTTGGGGTGGTATTTTTCACGTGGGGGTTCTCATTTTAAGCCTTAACAGACCCAAATGGCCTTGTATGTATTGGGGGGCGGGCAGAGCATTTTTGTGGGGCTTAAAATCTTGCAGCTGCAATGTAGATCTGTACATTTTCTCTATAGCCATACATCTTTGAAGCAACATTTTGGATACATGCAACAGATGTACCACTTTACAGGCAGAGTAAGCTCCCCCCCCCCCCCCCCCAAGTTACTAGCTTTTAAGCAATTTTGCATTTTTAAAGGCACTTCTTGTTTCGTTTTTGGGGTTGTCCAAATTGGTGACATTGATATATGTCCCTCAGGGTGGGACCTGGGCCCCCATACCCATTTTAAGACCAATAACTAAAATATAAGCCAGCCAAGTGGGGACTCGCAAAATTAACAAGTCAGTTCCCATAGACTAAAATGGTATTTGTTGTATAACTTTTGCCCATATTAGGCTCTTTGTTTGCCCCCCTGGACCGGGGGGTGTTTGTCCTATCTGTAATTTTGTAGCATGCTGGATGATGTGCTTAATTTTGGACCGGGGGGGGGGGGGGGGGGTTTGGCTTATTTTGTGCTAGCTGCATTTGTGTTGTTCAGGGACTTTGTTTTTTTGCTGTGGCTTTTGGTGTGTGAAATGCATTTGGGTTGGTTTGGGCATGCTCAGGGACTTTGTTGTTTTTTGTTTTTTTTGGTGCTTTTTGTGTGTGAACAGCACTTGGATTTTTCTGGGCATGCTCAGAGTGTGTTTTTTGGGTTAGTAATTTAAGGACATCCTTAACAGGTGTACCCACTTTGAAGTTCTGTCTATACACATTTGTGGTATTGCTGTGATCGTTGGGAGCAAGACAGTTTATTTTGTGTTGTTTTTTTTGGTGGTAGGTTATGGTAGTAGCAAGAAATATACAGCTTCTTTTTATTTTTACTCTTTTGGGTCAGGAGATTTCCATTACCATTTACACTCCAAATGTAAACCCAATTTGTCCTGAAAAAACACGGTATAATCCATCTGGATGCTCAAAGTAGTTGTGATGATATGTACAGTTTTACTAACACATGTCAAATTTGCTAAATTGTTTTTAGGCATTACCATTTGTTTTACCCTTAGGCGGGAAGGGGTTACAGCAGAATTAATGATAAAAACGAAGGCATTGCTGCCGGGATGAAGCAACTCTTGTGCATGTGTCTGGATTGCATCTACCTACAATGGTCAACCAAGGTGGTTGAAGACCTAACACCCGAGTAGAAGATGTCGGCTTCAGGTGAGGAAGTGTGTGAATGTCATACGACCTTGTCACATTGAATATTTTCAACTATGCCTATAAAAAAGTTAAAATACTCCACTCTCCTGTTGCCTGAAGTACAGAACACAGCTCTGATCACTAGAAGTAGGCCCCAGAAATCTGCTAAGAATAGACACTTCCAGGAATGTCAATCTCTGTGGTTCCCCTCAGCTCTCATTGCTTTCTAATGCAATAACGTGAAGATCTCCCTGAAGTGTCTGTTTACCACCTGAGATAGGGGACCATTCCTGGAGCGACACTCTGCACCATGGGTACAACTGCTTCCAGATGGCTGTCTAATACCATCATAATTCTTTTAGCAGAAACTCTGTACTCACTCTTCACAGGTCACCCAAACCATGATGCTTTCTCCATTTGCCACAGAGAAGTCATAGCTAGAGGTATATTTATTACAATTTTCTAGCCCTTTTCTTATTCAGTTTCCACAGCCTGTAAGTGAACAGTTCCAACAATGATCCTCCATATCAAGAGTTCCTCTTTACTGGAGCCAGAAACACCAATGCTCTATTCTCCCATTAAAACAGACCCATAGCTGTTCCATCTACCTCCCAAATTCTGGTTATATAATGGGTTTTTGATGCTGGGAGGTGGGGCAAGGTTTATGATCATGTAACCGACGTGATTGGCTGTCACATGATCGGAAAGCTCCCGATTGAAGTAGCTATTGGGAGCTTTCTATTAGCCGCCGGTAACTGTGCCTTGAGTACACAGCTGTATTCACACCAATTCATGCAAATATGTGGCTGCTTGGTGCCAAGGCCCACCCACTGAGAGGCCGCATATTTGCGTGCGGCTGGCACCAATGGGTTAATTGATCTTTAATGATGTGATGTCCAAACAACTGGATATTCAAAACGAAAGAACTTAAAGCGGAATTCCCGCTGTTTTTTTTTTTTTTTTAAATATTCATATCTTTTGTTTATAATGGATATTTAAAGCACTCACGTTTGTGTTAATAATCGGCGCTTGATTGTTACGTGCAATTTGGGCTTTTTTTACAGCACTTTTGAACTTTTTTTTTAATTAGCCAATAAAGAAAACTATTATCTGTTGCATCATTTGTTGCTAGGTTTTTCAGCTATTATAGTTTTTTTTATTATTATTCATTTATTTTTATTTTTTTTTGTTAGGGTAAGGGGTTAAGGTTAGGGTTATTTTTTTTATTTAATTTTTTTGTAAGGGTGTTAATACTACAACTACTAATAATAATAATTATAAATAAATGTAAAATAAATACACAAATAAAAATAATCATAAATAATATATACAATAAATTAATACTATGTACTAATAAATAATTAACCCCTAAAAAAATTAAAACCATAATAATTAAACACCCTAAACCTGACACAAAATAAGTTATTAATATTTTTATTAATAATGTATTTTTTTGTTCGGGTTTAGCGGTTTATTAATATTAATAATAATTTATTAAAAACATTTTTAAGGTTAGGGGTGAAATTATGTATTTATTATTACATATTATTAATTTGGTTTATTTATGATGATTTGTAGTATTATCTATTTTACATTTATTTATTCATATATTATTATTTTTTTTTTTTTACATTTTTTCAGTTGAGTAGAAAATTGCGCCATAACGTGCGACAAATGCACGAATGCACACAAAGATGTGCAAACCGCGCATTTCCATTAATTTCTATGGGGATAAAATGTGCCAAAAACGCTCAAATCTGCCCAATTTAAGCTACAAAAAAAGCTCCAAAATGTTTTGAGCTTCAGACGACTTGGGAGTGGAAATGTGAACCATCTACCTAGAGAATAATTGATTTTTTTTCTCCTCCAGCAGTTTGGAGCTTCAAGCTACAAAACGCTAAGGTGTGAATGGGGTCTTAGCGCCCATTTGGACTTGCAGCAGCCCTTGCCTTCCCTCTGAAGAGATATCCACCATAGATCACTTTTCAGAGGGTGTTTGACTGGTGGCTGGAAGGTGATATGTCACCTCCTTACTGCCCGTTTTAACCGTGAAAAGCTCACACCACTGCTTCCCAACCACGTACATTACATGCATTTGCAAGGCGATTTCGGCATGACCCCATTCACTTTATCATGAGATATAATTTTTGCCGAAGTATGTGTACAACCAAATCTGGCTGCCATTGTAGCTTAAGGTGGGCAGTCAGGGGTGGTAAAACTACAGCTCCCTGGACGCAAGTGTGAATTAGACCCGAGTTTCTTTTTTGTTGCGGTTTTCAGTGCATTCTCTGTGTCTTATGTGGAATACAGATACGTTTGTTCATCTTCTATCTCTCCACTAGGAGCTCTAAAACTGGCCATAGAGAGATTGAATCTCGGCCGGTTTAGCAGGAACCAGCCGACATTCGATCCATATATGGGCAGGCGGATTGTACCCGAGTCGATCCATGAGCAGGTTGGCTGTACGCAAGTTAATCTATCGATCCGCTTGTGTGCAACCAGCCTGTCAGGTTTTTCCTGAATGATCATTGTATTCTGATGGTGGGGAAGGCTCTCCGCTGTCAGAATACAATCCCACAGTGGGAAGGATTTCTACATCCACATCAAATCTGTGGATGGAGGGAGGATCAGATCTTTTTTTTTTCATTCAACTCCCTGGTTGAATGTAAAAATAATGATCAATGTATGGGCTGCCATACAGGTATTTATTATCTATCACGGTGATCATAATGCCTTTATCCACTTTTTTTCCCTAGCAGGATGGACTGTACAGTGCCTTGAAAAAGTATTCACACCCCTTGAAATTTTCCACAATTTGTCATGTTACAACCAAAACGTAAATGTATTTTATTGGGATTTTATGTGATAGACCAACACAAAGTGGCACATAATTGTGAAGTGGAAGAAAAATGATAAATGGTTTTCATTTTTTTTTTTTACAAATATGTGAAAAGTGTGACGTGCATTTGTATTCACCCCCTTTACTCTGATACCCCTAACTAAAGTCTAGTGGAACCAATTGCCTTCAGAAGTCACCTAATTAGTAAACAGAGTCCACCTGTGTGTCATTTATTCTCAGTATAAATACAGATGTTCTGTGAAGCCCTCAGAGGTTTGTTAGAGAATCTTAGTGAACAAACAGCATCAGGAAGGCCAAGGAACACACCAGACAGGTCAGGGATAAAGTTGTGGAGAAGGTTAAAGCAGGGTCAGGTTATATAAAAAAATTGGATTTTTATAACAGCTTACCTATAAAATCCTTTTCTTTTGAAGTACATCACGGGGCACAGAGCCATAGTAATTACTATGTGGGTTATAGGCCACCTTCAGGTGCTGGAAACTGGCACACCCTAAACAGGAAATTGCCTCCCTATATAACCCCACCCATACCGGGAGCATCTAAGTTTTGTAGCAAAGCAATACACGTGTATACTAGAAAGAGGAGCGGGACCTCTGTGTCCCGTGATGTACTTCAAAAGAAAAGGATTTTACAGGTAAGCTGTTCTAAAAATCCTATTTTCTTTAATCGTACATCACGGGACACAGAGCCATAGTAGTTACTATGTGGGATGTCCCAGAGCGATGCCAACTGAGGGGAGGGAGACGCAATCAAAGTGGGGCACCATGAGACCAGAGGACATATACTGCTGCCTGCAGCACACTGCACCCAAAGGCAACAGCCTCATGTCTTTTTACGTCCACCTGATAGAATCTGGTAAATGTATGGATTGAAGACCAAGTTGCGGCCTTGCAGATTTGAGCCATGGAGGCTTGGTGATGCACTGCCCACGAAGCACTAATAGCCCTAGAGGAGTGCGTTTTGATTTGAGAGGGTAGAAACTACCTCTTTAAACCATAAGCTAGAACGATTACTTGTCGAATCCATTTAGAATAGTAGATTTCCATGCTGCCTGTCCTCTTTTAGGACCTTCAGGCAATACGAACAAAACATCCGTTTTCCGAATCTGAGCAGTCGTCTTTAACCCTTTGCCGACTGGGCCATAGCGAAAGACGGTTACAGCGCAGTCGGCTTATTCTGGGAGGGCGTCCATGGACGTCCTCCCAGAATGTTGCTCTCGCGCGCCCCCTGAGGCGTGCTCCCGCAAACATCCGTGACCGCCGGGTCCGGAAGACCCGGCGCATCACGGATCACGGTAAATGACCACTTGTAGCGGCCGTTTACCACGTGATCGCTCCGTCAAATGACAGAGCGATCACTTGTAAACAAACCGGCGTCATGTCATGACGCTGGTTCCTCCCTCCCCTCTCTGTACTGATCTGTACAGTGCGAGGGGAGAGGAGGAGAGATCGTTTTTAGCAGCGCTGTGGCTGAATGTGTAGTGCCCACAGCGCTGCTCTGTGCCCACACTGTGCAATACTCTGCAATAATGTGCAATACTCTGCAATACTCTGCCAATACTCGGCAAAAAATTTTAACAGAAACAAAGATTTTTTTTACCGAATTTTCAGTCTTTTTTTGATCTATAGCGCAAAAAATAAAAAACCCAGCGATGATGAAATACCACCAAAAGAAAGCTGTATTTGTATGAAAAAAAGGACAAAAATTTCATACGGGTACAGTGTTGCATAACTGAGTAATTGTCATTCAAAATGTAAGAGCACCGAAAGCTGAAAATTGGTCTGGTTAGGAAGGGGGTTTAGGTGCCCAGTTGTAAAGTGGTTAAGTAGACTTTGACTGCTCTCACCACATCAAGAGAATGTAGTGATTTTTCTTCCATAGAACACGGGTTCTGGAAAAAATGAAGATAGAACAATATCCTGGTTTAGATAAAAACCTGATACTACCTTTGGTAAAAAGTTAGGATGAGGACGCAACACTACCTTATCCTTGTGAACAATAATAAATATAGCTCATTACAAGAAAAAGCAGCCAATTCTGATACCCTTATTGCAGCAGATATGGTTACCAGGAGACGGGAACTCTTGGAACTCCAGTTTGTACCTTGGAGCTATTGAAGTCCCCCATTCGTCTTGACACTCTTCCTGCCAGATCCTTGAGAACTGCAGAAGAATTCCCCCTATTGCGGTAGCCTCCTCATAAGGAGGCTTCAGTATCTTGTAGGTTTCCTCCCCCAAGACCTCTTTTGTCCCTGGGGTTAACCCTAAAGAATTTCCTCTTGAACCTGACGGCGGAAGCCATCGTGACTGCCTGGAGGCTGATGCCCCTGGCACAGAAGAAGCAGCTTTAAAACTAAAATACATTTACTACTTTTCTTAAATGGCAAAAGGGGTACTTTTTCCACTAGAATTTCTTTGGATGTATTATCCAAAACATCCCCAAAAGTTTCACCGCAAAAAGGAAGACTAGCCAGGAGCTTCGGCATGGTGCTTAGCGAAG
Source organism: Lithobates septentrionalis (assembly GCA_037952835.1). NCBI lineage: Eukaryota > Metazoa > Chordata > Amphibia > Anura > Ranidae > Lithobates > Lithobates septentrionalis. The sequence goes on from JBBDGP010000995.1 coordinate 912,020, forward strand.
GGCGCAAGGCCTGAAGGATAGAATCTCTCATAGCAACTATTGCAAACATAAAGCTGCCAGATCCTGGGCCTGCTGAGCAGGATAACCTTGAACACCTGTTTAAACTGGTCTCTCAACGATTAAGCAATTACTGTCAGCGCAGGCTGAGACACTCAATCTGCCAGAGAAAAAAAGTGTTTTTTTTTGTTTTTCTTTAATAGGAATTCCAACTTTTTATCCGTTGGATCCCTAAGCATTTGAGCATTGTCTGCTGGACAAGTCAAACTCTTACTCACAGAGGATATAGCAGCGTTAATTGCTGGTATACCCTACTTAGTGAATTTCGTCCACCATAGGATAAAGTGTGAAAACTTTTTAAGAGGGAAAATAATACTTATCTGGGTGATCCTCTCAGATACAAAAAAGCTTTTCCAACAATGAATGGACAGGAAAAGGCATGCACAGCTTGAGGAGGCTTTAGCGAACCCAAAAACTCAGTTAAGGGTACATAAATGTTTAGCGGATCATTCAGCAAGAAATTGCACCATCAACCTTAAGATTGAAACAGCTGATTCTCCCGCATTTGACACCTCAGAAGAGGACTCATTAGCCTCACCATGGTCCCCTGAGGGAATTCGTCTTCTCCTGCCCCTAGTTCCTTAGTTTGAGGGTCCTCCAGAGCTTTCAGGGAGCCCCTTTTAGCTCTTTTTTGGGGGTGTTTCAACCCCTCCTTCTGACCTTAGCCCGATGCACAAAGTTGAGGTACTACCAGAAGAAATCGCTTCCACTGCTTGAGCAATAGTCCAGCCACTGCCGCTGCTATTAATGTTCAGCCTGATGCAAATAGTAAATGTGTCAAATAGGAAATGCCTGTGTCACCAAAACCTTTCATGCTCCTCTTTGTTCTTATGTCTCTCCGACAATTTTGCAGCCAGCACAAATGGAGTTTTTTTTTTTTTAAACACACTCCTGCATTGGAGGACGCCAACGCCGCACTAATCCCCGCCCCCACCGTCGCATCGCGCCCCCCCCTCTTTTCTCTTTAAAAAAAAAAAAAAAAAAAAAAAAAAGTTTTTCCTCGCAAGCACGGGCCTCCGATCCAATGGGAGCGGCTTGTGAGTGAGGGAGGGATGGCGTGCAGGAAATCGCCGCCGAGGAGGGGCGGTGAAAGAAAACGGCATTGCTGATCGTTTTTAGTTCTCCCTTATACGCAGCCTCATGAAGAGGGGAAGAGTTCAGCCCAGGTGAGGGTTGTCTGGAGGAAGCAAAACCCCCCCAAACTTGCCGGAGGTCTGCCTGCTAGCCGGAGGAAAAAAAGTCTGCTGCTTCTGTGACACAGCGTAATCTCTGAGCAAAGCATGAGAAGGTACGTGCTCCATACAGCCCCCAGTGGTGAAACTTAGGCATAACAACATTTACCTTAAAAGAGATATTTCATAAGAAAATTTAAAAATTCCTTAGAAAACTCCACTTGCCTTTCCCGCCGCAGGGTTTTCTGTGGTAAAATCAACAGACCCAATCTTCACCCTTCACGGTGGGTTCCGTTAACAAACCTTCAGGAACCGGGGAACCCACAATCCTTGACCTGTAATAGCACCCCGCCAGTAAAACTTTATGGCCTTAATACCAAAAGTACTGGATCCGGGTCCAGCTCTCTAAAAAGAGAAGCGTTTACAAGCAAAACCTCGTTTCTTCGGATACGCGGCCCGGGCACCATTCAATTTGGCCTAAAAGACACTTTGAATGGATCCGGCTGCATAGCTAGCCCCAGCAAGGATTGCTCCAGTGGAGCTCAGCACACCACATCTTCACTCGTGACCAACACCTTAGACACTGGCAAAAAAACTGAGATGCTCCTGGTATGGGAGGGGTTATATAGGAAGGAAACTTCCTGTTTAGGGTGTGCCAGTGTCCAGCACCTGAAGGTGGCCTATAACCCACATAGTAATTACTATGGCTCTGTGTCCCTTGATGTACGATTAAAGAGATATCCCAAGCTTTGAACATCTCTCGGAGCTAGGGTTGCCACCTTATCCCTTTAAACCTGAACATATATTAATTACACAGGTTTTGTGGCTGATTAAGGTGGTAATTAAACTCGGTGCCTTATCTGCATTAAATTTGCCTCAGAACCTGTGTAATTCATATGTCTTCAGTTTTAAAGGGGTGAGGTGGCAACCCTACACGGAGCACTATTCAATCCATCATCCGAAAATGGAAAGAGTATGGCACAACTAAAAAACCTACCAAGACATGGCCATTCTTCTAAACTGACAGGCTGGGCAAGGAGAGCAGTAATCAGAGAAGCAGCCAAGAGGCCCATGGTAACTCTAGGGGAGCTGCAAAGATCCACAGCTCAGGTGGGAGAATCTGTCCACAGGACAACTATTAGTCATGCACTCCACAAATCTGGCCTTTATGGAAAAGTGGCAAGAAGAAAGCCATTGCTGAAAGACAGCCATAAGAAGTACATATGCATATACAGTGGGGCAAAAAAGTATTTAGTCAGCCACCAATTGTGCAAGTTCTCCCAATTAAAAAGATGAGAGAGGCCTGTAATTGTCATCATACGTATACCTCAACTATGAGAGACAACATGTGGAAACAAATCCAGACAATCACATTGTCTGATTTTTGAAAGAATTTATTTGCAAATTATGGTGGAAAATAAGTATTTGGTCAATATCAAAAGTTCATCTCAATACTTTGTTATATATCCTTTGTTGGCAATGACAGAGGTCAAATGTTTTCTGTAAGTCTTCACAAGGTTGTCACACACTGTTGCTGGTATGTTGGCTCATTCCTCCATGCAGATCTCCTCTAGATCAGTGATGTTTTGGGGCTGTCGCTGGGCAACGCAGACTTTCAACTCCCTCCAAAGGTTTTCTATGGGGTTGAGATCTGGAGACTGGCTAGGCCACTCCAGGACCTTGAAATGCTTCTTACGAAGCCACTTCTTCGTTGCCTGGGCGGTGTGTTTGGGATAATTGTCATGCTGAAAGACCCAGCCACGTTTCATCTTTAATGCCCTTGCTGATGGGAGGAGGTTTGCACTCAAAATCTCACTATACATGGCCCCATTCATTCTTTCATGTACACGAATCCGTCATCCTGTTCCCTTTGCAGAGAAACAGCCCCAAAGCATGATGTTGCCACCCCCATGTTTCACAATAGGTATGGTGTTCTTTGGTTGCAACTCAGCATTCTCTCTCCTCCAAACACAACGAGTTGTGTTTCTACCAAACAGATCTACTTTGGTTTCATCTGACTATATGACATTCTCCCAATCCTCTTCTGGATCATCCAAATGCTCTCTAGAAAACCTCAGACGGGCCCGGACATGTACTGGCTTAAGCAGGGGGACACATCTGGCACTGCAGGATCTGAGTCCCTGGCGGTGTAGTGTGTTACTGATGGTAGCCATTGTTACGTTGGTCCCAGCTCTCTGCAGGTCATTCACTAGGTCCCCCCGTGTGGTTCTGGGATTTTTGCTCACCGTTCTTGTGATCATTTTGACCCCACAGGGTGAGATCTTGCGTGGAGCCTCAGATCGAGGGAGATTATCAGTGATGTTGTATGTCTTCCATTTTCTAATTATTGCTCCCACAGTTGATTTCTTCACACCAAGCTGTTTGCCTATTGCAGATTCAGTCTTTTTCCCAGCCTGGTGCAGGTCTACAATTTTGTTTCTGGTGTCCTTCGACAGCTCTTTGGTCTTCACCATAGTGGAGTTTGGAGTGTGACTGTTTGACATTGTGGACAGGTGTCTTTTATACTGATAACAAGTTCAAAAAGGTGTCATTAATACAGGTAATGAGTGGAGGACAGAGGAGCCTCTTAAAGAAGAAAATACAGGTCTGTGAGAGCCAGAAATCTTGCTGGTTTGTAGGCGACCAAATACTTATTTTCCACCATAATTTGCAAATAAATTCTTTAAAAAATCAGACAATATGATTGTCTGGATTTGTTTCCACATTTTGTCTCTCATAGTTGAGGTAAACCTATGATGACAATTACAGGCCTCTCTCAACTCTTTAAGTGGGAGAACTTGCACAATACTTTTTTGCCCCACTGTATGTATGTAAGTCCTGCTTGCAGTTTGCGAGAAGCCATGTGGGGGACACTGCAAACATGTGGAAGAAGGTGCTCTGGTCAGAGGAGACCAAAATTGAACTTTTTGGCCTAAAAGCAAAACACTATGTGTGGCGGAAAACTAACACTGCACATTGCCCTGAACACACCATCCCCACCATGAAACATGGTGGTGGCAGCATCATGTTGTGGGGATGCTTTTATTCAGCAGGGACAGGGAAGCTGGTCAGGGTTAATGGGAAGATGGATGGAGATAAATACAGGGCAATCTTAGAAGAAAACCTGTTAATGTCTGCAAAAGACTTGAGATTGGGGCAGAGGTTCACCTTCCAGCAGGGCAACGACCCTAAACATACAGTCAGAGCTACGATGGAATGGTTTAGATTAAAACATATTCATGTGTTAGAATGGCCCAACCAAAGTCCAGACCTAAATCCTATTGATAATCTGTGATAAGACTTGAAATTTGCTATTCACAGACGCTCTCCATCCAATCTGACAGAGCTTGAGCTATTTTGCAAAGAAAAATGGGCAAAAATTTCACTCTTTAGATGTGCAAAGCTGGCAGAGACATCCCCAAAAAGACTTGCAGCTGTAATTGCAGAGAAAGGAGGTTCTACAAAGCATTGACTCAGGGGGGCTGAATACAAATGCACGCCACGCTTTTCACATATTTATTTGTAAAAAAATGGGAAAATCATTTATCATTTCCTTCCATTTCACAATTATGTACTTTTTGTTGTTCTATCACATAAAATCCCAATAAAATACATTTACTTTTTGGTTCTAACATGACAAAATGTGGAAAACTTCAAGGAAGTATGAATACTTTATCAAGGCACTGTATTTGTTCAGACGTTATGCAGGGTCGGCATTTACTTCCTGGACTGAAACGATTGTAATGACACAACCGTGTAAATCCTGGTACCTCTGCAGTACCTTCCAGTGTTTACCTACTTTTGTCACACCCAACCCACTGTAGCCTCTGACTTGTGACTTCCTACAAGCTTTACAGTGTAAGTAATCACTGGGAGAGATAGGACTGAAGAAATGCTTCCTTCTGCCTGCAACAAACTGATGACATTATCTTAACCTAGGAAAAGTCTCTGAACTGGATCTTAAAGTGGTTGTTACCCACTATGCACAATGCACACCATCATCTATTTTTAAAAGTGTAAAGTGCTCCAGTGTCTGTGTTTTATTTAAAAAAAAATGCAGCTATATAGCTGTTTACAGAGCGCCGATCGGTGCTCACGTGACCCGCTGACTCTCTTGGCCTGACAACTGCAGTGGGCGGGACCGAGGATTCCCCGCTGACCTCAGTCAGGAGGGGAGGAGGAGAGAGGCGGCGGGTCACGTGAGCACCGATATGCGCTCTGTAAACAGCTATATAGCTGTATTTTTTAAAATAAAACACAGACACTGGAGCACTTTTCATTAGTAGAGAGGATGGTGTAAAAAAATCGACAGCAATTTCAGCAGCAAGAGGGGAAGGGGAAGGCACGGACACGGAGCTGACAGACAAGGAGGGAGGGGGGAGAGGAGGACAGCGGCTGACAGGGGCATGTATATTGTCCGCAGTGTCAGGGCTCAACAGCCATGATATACTGTGGTCACTTTACAGGGGGGAGGGCATAGCCAGGCAGGATCAGCTGGGTTTTTTAGGTGATACAGGGGGCCAAATTACACAGCACAAGCACTGTGCTGTATAACATGCTTTTAACCACTTAAGGACCGCCCACCACATATATACTGTGGCAGGGCAGCTGTATTGCGTGAAACACCGTACCTGTACCTTGTTTCATGTAATAGATAGTGATAGATAGTGTGAGCGCGCCCGCTGCATGAAGGAGGAGCCGATGCGTGTGTCCGGTGGACCCAATGTCTGCCAGCCCCCTGCGATCGCTTCACAGAGATGCAGAACTGAGATCTGCCTATGTAAACAAGGCAGGTCCCCGTTCTAATGGGAAAACATGGAGATCGTCTGTTCCTAGTAATCAGGAACAGCAATCTCTGTGTTCTTCTTGTCAGTACTTCCCCCACACAGTTAGAAACATACTGAAGGAACACATTTAACCCATTTAACCACATTTAACCCTTTGATCACCCCCTGTAGTTAACCCCTTCCCTGCCAGTGTCATTTATACAGTGATCAGTGCATTTTTTTTAGTGTGTATTGGTGTCCCTGGGCCCCAAAAAGTGTCACTTAGGGTCAGATTTGTCTGGTGCAATGTTGCAGTCCTGCTAAAAATCGCATCACCAATAAAAACAATAAAATCTATCCTGTAGCTTGTAGACGCTATAACCAAAAATATGTAGCAGAATACATATTGGCCTAAATTGATGAAGAAATTTTTTTTGGATATTGATTATAGCAGAAAGTTAAAAATATTGTTTTTTTTTTTTCCAAAATTGTCACTTTTTTTTGTTTATAGCGCAAAAAATAAAAACCGCAGAGGTGATCAAATACCATCAAAACAAAACTCTATTTATGGGGGGAAAAAAGACATAAATTTTATTTGGGTACAGCATCGCACGCCTGCGCAATTGTCAATTAAAGTAACGCAGTGCAGTATCACAAAAAATGGCCTGGTCATTAAGGGGGTAAATCCTTCCGGGGCTGAAGTGGTTAAAGGAACAGAATCCTTTTTATTTTTTTTAGGGTAACAAACACACAAAGGACAGCTTTGTAATGATAAAAGGTAGAGCCTAGTCTATGATAATTTTGCTGTTTATTACATGTGAATAACTTATTCATGCAGACTTGAGAGAGAAGCACTGAGAGAATACGAAACTGACCTCCTAAAAATACTTGGTGCCTGGCTGTCATGCTGGTCCAGTGGTTTTAATATTTCCTGTGGCACAAAAGTAGAAAACGTACGCAGAAGAGTTCTGACTTGTTCCCGGTCAAATACCCATATACTATTGAATCCAGAAACAGTTAAGGAAGTGAACAGGATGTCTTAATGCAATACACATAAAAATATGCGTTCAAAACACATGGGACGGTCTAAGGGCTCTAAAGTCTATAGTGCATATAGGTTTAGTTAGTGACAGTATTGAAGTCAGAGGGTCAAAATGACAGGCAAGGCACTACTATTTTCAGTGTAATGCCGCGTACACACGGTCGGACTATCTGACGGGAAATGTTTGATGTGAGCTTGTTGTCAGAAAGTCCGACCGTGTGTATGCTCCATCGAACACTTGCTGTCGGAATTTCCGGCCACAAATGTTTGAGAGCAGGTTCTCATATTTTCCACTAACTTCACTTGTTGTCAGAAAGTCCGATCGTGTGTACACAAGTCTATCGCACAAAAGCTCACGCATGCTCGGAATCAAGCAGAAGGAGCCGCACTGGCTATTGAACTTCCTTTTTCTTGGCTCGTCGTACGCCTTGTACGTCACCGCGTTCTCACTTTCGGAATTTCCGACAACATTTGTGTGACCGTGTGTATGCAAGACAAGTTTGAGCCAACATCCTTCGGAAACAATCCACGATTTTGTTGTCAGAAATTCCGATTGTGTGCACACGGCATTAGAAGTAGTCGGCAATAGCAATTTCCATGCTTCTCAAGAAAAGCTTCCTTCAAAATTACCTGCATTTGCCATTTTTGATCACTTACTCTGTTAGGATATACCTGCTTTTGCCTTTTTAAAGAATAAGCTCACCTTTCGGAACATATTACACCCATATCCGGGGTGTAACAGGTTACAGATGCAGCAACCCATGCACCCCCTTTCCCATCCCCCCCGATCCCCTAATTTGACAGTGAGCATCAGTCATTCACAGTTTTCTGTGAATGTGAAAACTACAAATACCGCCAGGCTTGTAGTTCTCAATGAACTGCCAGGACGCTGTTGATCACTCTGGCTAGTTATTTGATGCTACCTGCCAGTGTGTAACTGCCTGCTCGTACAAAGTATGATCAGACAGCTTACACTTGTAAGCAGGGGAATTAGCGTGGCTGTATTTTAGAGGGAAACACACTGTATGGTATTGTAAATTGTTTAATTGCCAGATAAGCAGCAGTAGATAAATTATATTCACAAAAGTGGAGTAAACAATTCTCTTGTTAGCATATAAGGCACAGATTCACAGTCCATTCACCAAAGATACAGAATGCAGCTCAGTAAACTGGCACTGTAGTTATTATTCCTCTCTTCAGGCACATCAGTGGTATATAAGGCACATTTTAATTACTTGCCATAAACTGGAGTCAGGGCCGATCCTAGGGTCACAGACGCCTGGGTGCAAAAATATTTCTGGCGCCCCCGCGTGGGCGTGGTCATCTTACCAACTCCTCCCCTTTACAAATGTTACTATGGCAAAGACTCAAACACAGAGATGCTCCCCTAAGAAGTCTTCATTACCCTAGGATCCTCCCATGATCTTTTAACAATAAAGAAAATACAGGAAAAGCTTACACTAATGAAAACTGGAGGGGAGTCTCTCTGATGCACACAGAGAGGGCTTCTGTTAGAGAGTCTGTTAGAGCCCCCAGACATAGTACAGGAGAGGCTAGAGACTGTAGACATGATACAAGAGATGGTCAGAGACTACAATCATAGTACAGGAGATGGTCAGAGACTGCAGACATAATACAGAAGATGGTCAGAGACTGCAGACATGGTACAGGAGATGGTCAGAGACTGCAGACATGGTACAAAAGATGGTCAGAGACTGCAGACATAAAATAGGAGATGGTCAGAAATTGCAGACACACTACATGAGATGGTCAGAGACTGCAGACATGGTACAGGAGATAGTCAGAGACTGCAGACATACTACAGGAGATGGTCAGAGATTGCAGACACACTACAGGAGATGGTCAGAGACTGCAGACATGATACAAGAGATGGTCAGAGACTGCAGACATGTTACAAGAGATGGTTAGAGACTGCAGACATGTTACAAGAGATGGTCAGAGACTGCAGACATGATACAGGAGATGATCAGAGACTGCAGACATAGTACAGGGAACGGTCAGACACTGCAGACATGATACAAGAGATGGTCAGAGACTGCAGACATGACACAAGAGATGGTCAGAGACTGCAGACATGTTACAAGAGATGGTCAGAGACGGCAGACATAATACAGAAGACGGTCAGACTGGAGATATAATACAGGAGATGGTCAAAGTGCAGACATACTACAGGAGATGGTCAGAGACGGCAGACATAATACAAGAGATGGCCAGAGACTGCAGACATAATGCAAGAGATGGTCAGAGACGGCAGACATAATACAAGAGATGGCCAGAGACTGCAGACATAATACAGGAGATGGTCAGAGACTGCAGACATGATACAAAAGATGGTCAAAGACTGCAGACATGATACAAGAGATTGTCAGAGACTGCAGACATAATACAAGAGATGGTCAGAGACTGCAGTTCCTATGGATGTTAGTAAATAATGGTCGATCGGCCCTCTCACCTGACCCAGCGATGCAGCAACAACAGTTCCTCTGATCAGGAGTCTGCTCACTCTGAATTGCCTGTGGCGACTCCGCTGGGTAGCACCCAGATCTGTATTCTGGCAATGACTCCATTCCTTTCTCCACCAGGGATGGCGCTAGGCTGTGTGGCTTTCCCTCTAGTGGTGCAAGGCAGCGGGGTTCTCTCTTTGATGGTGTTCCCTCAGCACTGCCCTCTCCCTCTGGAGTCCTGGGTGTACCTCCCTGAAAGCTTTCCCGGGCTCATGGCTCTCTCTCTCTCTCCCATTCAGCTGAGCATGCTGTGTGGGCTGCAGTTTCTGTGTTACAGTGGGGCTGCCAGTCCTCGGGACTACATGTCCTACAATTCTCTTCTTTGATCCTTTTTTTTTTCTTACCTGGCCGATATGAAGGCGGGGGAAGAAACATAGTGCGCCACTCACTAGTACAGCAGCACGCGCGAAGAGGAGAGGGAGAGGGGTGTCACCCGGTGCGGTAAAACATGGTATCACCCCCACTCCACCAACTATAGTCACCCCTCAGTACAGACCCCACTACACTAAGTATAGACCCCCCTCCGTCAGTGCAGACCCCCCACTAAGTATAAACCCCTTCCTCAGTACAGACCCCCATCAGTATATACCCCCCAGGACAAAACACCCCCCCCTCTATCAGTATAGACCCCCCTCAGGACAAACCAACCCCCCCTCTATTAGTACAGACCCCCAACTGGACAAACCACCCCCCCTCCATTAGTACAGACCCCCCCAGAACAAACCACCCCCCCTCCAGAAGTACAGACCCCCCCAGAACAAACCACCCCCCTCCATTAGTACAGACCCCCCCAGAACAAACCACCCCCCCTCCATTAGTACAGATCCCCCTTAAACAAACCACCCCGCCTCCATTAGTACAGACCCCATCAGTATAGACCCCCAGGACAAAACACCCCGCTCTATCAGTATAGACCCCCCTCAGGATAAACCAACCCCCCTCCATTAGTACAGACCCCCAACAGGACAAACCACCCCCCTCCATTAGTACAGACCCCCCAGAACAAACCACCCCCCTCCATTAGTACAGACCCCCCTTGAACAAACCACCCCCCTCCATTAGTACAGACCCCTCCTCAGGACAAACCACCCCCTCCATTAGTACAGACCCCCCTAAGGAGAAACTACCCCCCTCCATTAGTACAGACCCCCCCTGAACAAACCACCCCCTTCCATTAGTACAGACCCCCCTCAGGACAAACCACCCCCCTCCATTAGTACAGTACCACCCCCCCTCAGGACAAACCACCCCCCTCCATTAGTACAGACCCCCCCAAAACAAACCACCCCCCCTCCATTAGTATAGACCCCCTGGACAAACCACCCCTCTCCATTAGTACAGACCCCCCCCCCCCGGACAAACCACCCCCTCCATTAGTACAGCCCCCCAGAACAAACCACCCCCCTCCATTAGTACAGCCCCCCAGAACAAACCACCCCCCTCCATTAGTACAGCCCCCCAGAACAAACCACCCCCCTCCATTAGTACAGACCCCCCCCGGACAAACCACCCCCCCTCCATTAGTACAGACCCCCCAGAACAAACCACCCCCTCCATTAGTACAGACCCCCGAACAAACCACCCCCCTCCATTAGTACAGACCCGCCCCCGGACAAACCCCCCCCTCCATTAGTACAGACCCCCCAGAACAAACCACCCCCCTCCATTAGTACAGACCTCCCCAGGACAAACCACCCCCCCTACATTAGTATAGACCCCCCCAGGACAAAACCCCCCTCCATTTGTAAAGACCCCCCAGGACAACCCCCCCTCCGCTAGTATAGACCTCCGACAAACCACCCCCACCCCTCCATTAAGCTAATTAAAAAACATCCGGGCGGCAGCTGGAGAGGAGAGGACAGTGTGCAACCGCGCCGCCCGGGTAGAGAACAGAACGTGTCAGGCTTGGGCAGCAGGCAGGAGTTACACACAGCAGGAGGAGAACTGGAACACGCTGGGCATGGACCGCCCCCCCCGAGGTGACATCACTGCGCGGCTGGTCTGTCTGCACACAGAGACACAGCCGCTCCGATCTCCAGCTGTTTCCGCTCCCCTCCTCTGACAGGAGGAGGGAGGGAGGATGGGCTTCGTCAAGAAACACAGCGGTGGCGGTGACTGGCAGAGAGCCGCCTACGGACAAGGAGAGGAGGGAGGGGAGCACTCTGGCGCTTCAGCGCCCCCACCTCTGTGGCGCCCGGGTGCACTGCACTCCGTGCACCCCGCCCAGGATCGGCCCTGACTGGAGTACATAAGCAGGTTCCACAGATGCAGCAGAGATGATTTAACAGGAAAATACACTGTCTTAGATGATCTTCTATGACAAGCACAGAATCAGTGCTGATAGGCGGGTCTCCTGAGGATCCCTGTTCTGTCCCTGCAGGCTGGAACACTTTCCCTGAATAAGGCCTAGCTTTCCCTCACCGGCAGTAAAGCTTTCCCTCACTCATTCCACACACATGTCTCTCAAAATTGTGGCTGGGCCCCCTTTTACGTTACAGTCTCAACAGGATTTCGGAAAATAAAAACACATTCTGAATATAATATGAAATTTCTGCTTGAGAAAGTAAGTACGATACAATTGTAGTCCCACTTCTCCTCTCAGCCAGTCCTGTCACAGTTAACTGTATGTGAGGTGTGAGGAGGCTACCTACACCCCCCCCCCCGCTTAAAGAATGCATTCCTCGGCATTCACCTAGGAAAAAGCAATTAAATAGAGCAATAGCATAACAAGAAGACAAACAGTCATAACAGTTCAAGTCTCAGAATAATTGACAGGTTTAAATTCCCTGGTAGTGCTCCTGGGTAGCGAGGCTCTGGAACTTGCAACTGTCCATCTCCCTCTGGAGACACAGGGCACTGTTCCTCCTCTGCATCAGAACCAACAGGCGACACTTCATCCACCAGAGGCTCAGCTTCAACAGGAGTGGAAGAAGCCTGATTATCTGTAGCTCTTTCAGCTGAGGATAACTCCTCTACGGGTGGCAGAGGGGGTAGGTACCACTCTGCTGAATCAATGTTGAGGATCTCCGGGCAGCTGTCCCATCTGGCAGATGGAGGAAAGTCAGGAACAGGTTCAGCCGAAGTGAATCTGCAGTGAACACACATGGGCAAAGTAGGTTACGGTGCAGTCTCTCATAAGGCCCATTTGGCTTTTCTGAAACATCATACACAGGCCGTCCAGCAAAAGGTTGCTTCTCAACCTGATATGGGCAGGGCTCCCACTTGGGCTCCAGCTTGTTGCCTCTAATGTGTCTGGGGTTGCACACCAAGACCCTGTCTCCTGGATTTACTGGCAGCAAGTTGACAGTACTTTCGTCAGCCAGATCCCGATGCCTCCCCAGCACCATTTGTTTGCTTGGGCTAGGCGATGCCAATGGTCTTGGACCCACTCATGAGGGGTCCTTGATGTGATGTGATGGGCTCTGGAGTTTGCGATAATAAATCCACAGGTAAACGGCCGCAACGGCCAAACGTCAAAAAATGGTGCGTATAACCAGTTGTTCTATACACTTTCTGATAAGCCCAGACAACATCACCGACATACTGTGGCCATCTTTCTCGTTGCTCTTGCTCCAAGGTGCGAATCAACCCTAACAGAGTGGTATGAGATTTTTGAAGGCGACACAGTTCAGAAAACACCTGAGACTCAAAGTTTGGGCCTTGGTCAGACAAAATCCTCTTGGGGCACCCATGGGGTTGCATCACATATTTCCAGAACAGTTTAGCTGTGGTAATGGCAGTCTGATCCTTGGTTGGCACGACAATGGCAAACTTAGAAAAGTGGTCCACAAACACCAAGGCATAGCGGAACCCAGAAGTTTCAGTCACTGTTAGAAAGTCCATGGTCAGTAATTCAAAGGGCTCTCCTGTGCTCACCATCAGAGGGGTGGTTTTCTCTGCTTTTCCCTTGTGAGTGGCACAACCCTGACTCCTGACACACCTTCAGCACAGACATAGTCAGTCCAGGACAAAAAATGTAGATAAGAACAAAAGCCTCGGTCCGTTTGGCAAAAAAGTAGCCTCCAGTACTGTGAAAGACCTCTAATGCCCGGTACACACGGTCGGATTTTCCGATGGAAAATGTCTGATCGGAGCGTGTTGTCGGACATTCCGACCGTGTGTGGGCTCCATCGGACATTTTCCATTGGATTTTCCGACACACAAAGTTTGAGAGCAGGCTATAAAATTTTCCGACAACAAAATCCGATTGTGTCAATTCCGACCGCGTGTGGCCAGTTCCGAGGCACAAAGTGCCACGCATGCTCAGAAGAAATTCCGAGACGGAACAGCTCGGTCTGGTAAAATTAGCGTTCGGAATGGATGTAGCACTTTCGTCACGCTGCAATGTAAAAAATGGTTTAATACAGCGCACTCTCTTCTTCTTTATAATGTGAGAAGAATGAAGTAGTTTTGCTGCTTATATTCACACAGACTTCTCACAAACTTCTTTCTTTATTATTTATTGTGATTCCCTCAATATATTTTGATTTGTCACATCTGACCAATTTTTTTTTTTGTTTGTTTTTAATTGTAAAAAATGTTTTTTCAAGGCTGTTTTTTTTGTAATTTTGTTTGCTTTTTAATCAAGAATATTTTTGGGTGTGTTTTGTGTGTCAAGTTACCACAACACCATTATTATCTTGTATTATTTAATCTCAATGAGATTGTTTGGTGTTGGTGTCTCTTGTTAATTTCACATTGTATTTTGAAATGTACCTGCCTCCTCACAAACTGTTTTTTTTTTTTTTTAAGGAAAACACACATAGGTGAGTATAATTGAACCAAAAAATTCCTTTATTAACTACTTGGCATCCGCGCTATAGCCGAATGACGGCTACAGCGCGGACCTACATTCCCGGGAGGCCGTCATATGACGGCCTCCCCTGTGCACGCTCCCTGCGCGCGCCCTGTAGGGCGCGCGCCGGGCGCGTTGTGATCACCGAGTCTCTGAGACTCGGCTGATCACCGATCTGTGTAAGGGGCCGGTCCCGGGCCCTTACCATGTGATCAACTGTCAGCCAATGACAGCTGATCACATGATGTAAACAAAAGATCGGTAATCGGTTTGTTTTTTTACTCACGCTGACAGCGCGAGTAGAAAAAAAAGCCGATCACCGGATCGGATGTAAAGGACATCGGTCCCCAAGTGGAAGAGGCACATCTGCCTCATCAGTGCCCAATAGAAGTGCCACCTAACAGTGCCCACAGTGCCATCTAACAGTGCCCACAAGTGACACCTATCAATGCCCACAAGTGACACCTATCAATGCCCACCTGTAGTGCCAATCAGTTCCACCTGCCAGTGCTGCCCATCACTGCCACCCATCAGTGCCCATCACTGCCGCCTATCAGTGCCCATCACTGCCGCCTCATCAGCGTACATCAATGAAGGAGAAAAATTACCCGTTTAAAATTTTTTATAACAAAATATAAAAAAATAAACTTTTTTTTTAAAAAAAATTCAGTTTTTTACATTTTTTTTAATAAAAAGTAAAAACCGCAGAGGTGATCAAATACCACCAAAAAAAAAGCTCTATTTGTGGTGAAAAAATGATAAAAATTTCATTTGGGTACAATGTTGTATGACCACGCAATTGTCATTCAAAGTGCGTCAGCGCCGAAAGCTGAAAATTGGTCTGGATAGGAGAGGGGGTTTAAGTGCCCGGTAAGCAAGTGGTTAAGGGCTCACAACCAAACAAAGAGGGAGGCAACACTGGAGAAACAGCTGAAATTGGCGAAGCCCTTGGCCCCCGGGACACACATCAATTATTTTACCGCAAAATTGGTGGCCTGAGGAGTCCCTATCTAAGGGAGTACAGTCTGGTCCAGAAGTCCCAGAGATCCTGAAAGCAGCAGATGACATCTGTGTCCCCAGGCTGTGGTCATACAAGAGCCTGCATCTTTTGCCAGACCAGACTGAACTCAGGGTCATCACTCTCTGGTCTTCCTTCCACGCTTCCTTCCATGCTGTTGCTGTGGTGGTGGAGTTGTGGCAGCAGGAGGAGGAGGAGGATGGTCCAACTCAATCACGTCGGTCTTGGGTGTGATTTTGCCACTCACCCCCTTAGGACTTTATAAATAAGTTTCTCACACATGAGGCGTTGGCCCTCCTGCATGCCCTTCAGTTTGGTGGCAGCCATGCAGGCAAAGGCCTCTTCAGGAGTGGGTAAGGCTCCGAGGGACGCAGAAGCCTCCTGAATGAGCCTGAGCGCTGAATCCTGCACGTGACCCCCCTTCCTGGGTCTTTTGTATGGAAGGCAGAGGGGAGGAACCTGCGATTCGGTCAGGCTCAGACTGGTCCCAGGCTTCTCCTGGCTGCAACTTAGCCCCGCCTCCTACTGTCTGCCACTAACCCCCGCCTCCTCCTGTGTGCCACATTCCAGAGCCTCGTCCTGGCTGAGGTCTTCCTGTGTATGAAAAAGGGACATAGTTTTAGTTTTTTATTCATCAATCACACACAATTTTCATCTCATGACTGTTGCAAATTGAATGTTAAGAAATATAACTGATGATCATTCTGAGCCCAACATTTTTCATTCTTATCCCAAATATTTTTACCCACTACTGTCTATTGATATGTAAAACACTTTAATAAATCAGCAATTCGTGATCAATAATAACATCTAGTAAAGAACATTTATTTCTTGACCAGAAATATGTAGAACAATGCTATACCTGACTCCATCTGGGCTCCTCCACTTCTTCCTGGCTGGAAGTCCCAGGTTGGACATCGGAAGTCTCAGCTGGGGTGGAAGGAAGAGTGGAAGGAAGAGTGGAGAGGGATTCCCTGACTCCAGTGTGGTCTGACAGAAATCGCAGTCTCTCATAGTACCACAGTCTGGGGACATAAACGTCATCTGCTGCAGCTCCTGATCTCTGGGAATCCGTGACCTTCTTGCGCTCCCTAAGATAAGTGCTCCTCAGGCCACCAATTTTGGTTTTTAAATAGGGGATGGTTGCTGTGGGAACCACCGGCTTCACCAACTCCAGCAGTTTCTCCAGTGCTGCCTGCCTCTTTTGTTTATTATTATAATGTGGATGTTTCACCTGCCACAGACAGGGCAGCTCCCTGTACTTGTCTATGAACAGGAGGAGGAAGTTGTGGTCACTGAAGCCATCCATTTTATCTGCAAGACACAACACAAGACAAACCCTAATGTCAGGCAAAACTCTCCTAATCTTGTTACAATATAGGCCTCAATCTAGAAGCAGTATAGGCCCAAGTTTAGATCTTACCTTCGGTATCACGATCGGCGCCTCCAATACTCCTTCCTCCGCTCACAGATCGTACATACTACGCACGCGTGTTACGCTTTATACACACTGCGCATGCGTGTTACGCTTTATACACACTGCGCATGCGTGAAACTCCGCCCGCCCCTGACGTTCTTTCTAGTCTATTCCCCGCCCCTTTTCATTCGGCGCAGTGGGGGAAGAGCACATGGCGGAGACACAGCAGGTGCGTGCTAATTACAGCAACGAGGAGGAGGAAAGTCCGGAGCTGGAAACGTCTGGATCCAGAAGGAGAAGATTTAAGGCCTCAAATATGTCCTTTGGGGAGATGTTGGAGATGGTCAACATCCTGAAGAAGGCCGACTATGATGGGAAGTATGGCCCTTACCCCAACCCCAATGTCAGAAAGGCCAAGATCATTAAGGGAACACGAGCAGTACAGAAAGATCCGGAGAGTGCTGCAAAAGTAAGTAGTTGTGCTGTGTTCCTATTCTTTTTGTGTTTATTACGTTTGTGCTGCTCCATGTGCTTTTCTTAACTGTTGTACAGTTTAAAATGGCAACTTTCATGTTCATGGGCACATTATTTGTTCGTATCAAACATTTTTCTTTCGGCCTATAAAACACCATTGTTTTGGCCATATGCATTTGACCACATTTTTTAGGGCCTACTTGTCTGAAAATAATTTGGTTGTGTAGATGGGTTTGTTACTAGAATGAAATGCAAACTCAATTCTGTGTAAGGAGAGAACACTCAGCAGCAGTTTTCACATCTGGACACTGGAGCACTAGTGTGGGACACAAGAACACCCTTTTTATTAGGGGTCCCACACAGGTGCTCCAGTGTATACTATAGGGGTGTCTCCATCTGTGAAGCTTGGACAAAACAGGTAAAGTATTGAAGCTTGACAAAGGACACTAAAAATTCTACATCCTGGAACTCTGCCAAAATAGACAATTGTACCCCACTTCCAAGCAATGTTTCATATTTATAGTTCTGCCATCAAATATCTGTGTGCAAAGTATACCATTTTTTTTTTTACATAGGGGAGAAAAGACTCGGAGGACACCCCTCATCCGAGGAGACCAGAGACCCCCCACCTCTGGAAGAAGGGGAAATCCCCCAAAGACAAGAAGAGCAGGAGGAGGAAGAAGACGTGGTGGAACTAGTCACCACAACAGGTGAGTGTCTGCGACCACTACAATACATGTTTTTTTTTTGGTTTCTATCTTTTTAGGTGATCGTGATGTTGTGGATCCAGGGCATTTCACCTCGGAAAGTGCACAGATCCTGATTGGGAAGATCAAGGGGTGTAATGTTGCATTGGAAAACATCAAGAAAAACATCAATGATGTTATTTTTTTGAATAAGAACATCATTGATGTTTTGGGGAGCGTTTAAAACCCCTCCAAATCCCTTTCTTTTATGGTGTGCTACAATTTTTACATTTTTTGTCGAATTGTAGAAAAGCCAAATTTTGAAGAGGCACACAGTGTGTCAACATGTGCTATCTGCCATCGCAGGAGATCAATGGACACGTTTTGGGGGTACAACCCCTTCCTCAATAATAAAGTAGCTGAGAGGAAGGGGTTGCTCCCCCAAAACACGTCCCTTGATCCCACATGATGGCAGGTAGCACATGTTGACATTCGTAAATTTGTGTGCATCTTCAAAATTTGGCTTTTCCTGGGGTGACTTCACCCCATCTGAACGCAATATCAAACACAGTTCCTAAATACTCATGTCTGATATTGCCTTCAAGTTCTACCAAATGTGAACTTTGTAAGTTCAAGATTTGTGTCTTTCTTGTTGGTTTGAAGCATGCCTGTTTTATCTTAAATGGACATTTCTACTTTTTCTAATGCCACCCCAGAAATTGTTATACAACATAACATGTTGGTTTGTTTTAAAAACCTTTTCTAAATGCACATGTGATTGTGCTGGTATTAAAAAGATTGATAATCAAGAATGTGTGGATAATTGACTCAACGCTCCAACACTTTTGTGGCGCTCTAATTGCTGCTTTCTGTGACAATTGTGACAATGGGGGTTATTTCCTAAGGGCAAATCCACTTTGCACTACAAGTGCAGTTTCAAGTGCACTTGTAGTGCAAAGTGTCTTTGCCTTTAGTAAATAACACCCAACAGTGCTTTGTAAGGTTACACAATCACGCCATTTTCAGGACTCGACACATTTCTGTCAGGGTCAGCTAAAACACACACAAGCAGTAAATGTCACCAAAGATTTGCTTATTTTTTTTATTTGATAAAGGTTTCACACATTGTCTGGCATATTGATAGCCCCCCTACCCGCAAAGAATTCAAGGTATCTTAGCCGGACATCACGGGCACTCAGGGAGGGCAAGCCAGGACGTCCACTTTCAAGCGCCGTCAGGGTTGGTTCATTTTGAATACTGGCTTCAGGCCCAACTGAGCCAGCATAGTTGGCAGAATGTTGCCGTAAAAAGTTGTGTAGAACACAGCACGCCAGGATAATGTGATTCAGTTTGTACTCCGCCATATGTATGGGTGTAAGAAATAGGCGGAACCGGCTGGCCATGATTCCAAACGGGTTTTCCACCACTCTTCTGGCTCTGGCCAGCCGGTAATTAAAAACCCTCTGGTCCGGGGTGAGGGTCCTCATCGGGAATGGCCGCATAAGATGGTCCCCCAGCGCAAAAGCTTCATCCGCAATGAAGACGAATGGGAGTCCTTCCACATTGTCTTCTGGAGGTGGCAAGTCCAAGCTGCCATTCTGGAGACGCCTGTAGAACTCGGTCTGGGCGATGACTCCACCATCGGACATCCGGCCATTCTTCCCCACGTCCACATACAGGAACTCATAAGTAGCAGACACCACCGCCAACATCACAATACTATTGAACCCCTTGTAATTATAATAGTACGACCCCGAGTTTGGAGGTGGGATGATGTGGACGTGTTTCCCATCAATTGCCCCTCCGCAGTTAGGAAAGTCCCACCGCTGGGCAAAGTGGGTGGCCACAGTCTGCCATTCCTGTGGCGTGGAAGGAAACTGTTGAGGAAAACAAAAAAAAAATTAGTCTTTTTGCACATAAAAACATGGAAAGCAGATTAGACACAAACATTCTTGGCCAACATCAAGATAACATTTATTTATGGGAATTTTTAAACACCAAAGTATAAAGGTACACCTATCATATCCCCCCCCCCCTTCTCCTGGGCCATTTCTAACATTGTAGGGGGGGGGAGGGGAAGTCTTGGACAGGTAACCCTCTCCACTTCATTGAGAGATGAATGCCTAAATAATGGGTATTACTTTGAACAGCCCCTCCTTAGTTACACTATTGGCAGCTCACTGGACAGGTAAGAAGTGTCATAATACAAAGATATAACTACACATTGTACACATTTGAGCACATTTGGACATTCTGCTATTACCTATCAAGATAATAGGATAAAAAAACTTTAAACAGTACCATTTTAAAGTATACAGGCAGGCCCTTGCACTACATGCTTTGGGGAATTCATCCATAAATCTCAGCACAAAAGAGATGGGTATAGTGTGTATGGGTTTGGCAAAGTCAGCAGATAGATGATTGAGGATAGATAGAGAATTGGTATCAGCTGACTTAGCAGTTGGGGGGAGGGAGGGTTCCAAATGATTTGGGGACACCCAAAAAAAAAGCCTCTGGCACTCTGCTTGAATTTAAAGCACAAATCACATTTAAAAACATTTTAGGGGGTGTTTGGGGTAAAACACTACTACGGAGCTGATAAAATACATCGTTAAGTGACTACATGAGGTGAATATAGGGCCAGGAGAGCATGCTGGGGAGGTAAGTGAAGGCAAATATGTATGAAGGATAAAAAAATTATTTACATAAAAATGCAGCATGAATGAGGACAAAGGGGACATTCACAGCATATTACAATCATGGTAATTAGGGAATGAGGAAATAAATACAATATATTAGCAAACATTAAATACGATAAAATGTGATGTTAAAGGATAAAAATCGTACCTTCATATACTCCTTCTGCAGGACCTGGATGATGGCAGAACAGGTCTCTGGGATAATAATCCCCAGAGCCTGGGGGGAGATGCCCGTCGAGAACTTGAGGTCCTACAGGCTTCTCCCTGTCGCCAAGTACCGCAGGGTGGCAACGAGCCTCTGCTCCGGAGTGGTGGCTTGCCTCATGCAGGTATCCTGCCTGCTAAAATAGGGGGTCAGCAAAGCCAACAAACGGTGAAATACAGGGTCCGTCATCCGGAGAAAGTTCCTGAAATCATCAGGATTATTCTCACGGATCTCACGGAGCAAAGGCATATGACAGAACTGGTCACGCTGGAGCAACCATATCTTGGTCCATGAACTCCTCCCCACCCTGTTCATGGACTGGACTTGTGTCAAGGTCAGGACACCAAGCCCCCGCACAGCACGAACTCTACAAGGAGTACGTATACGCAACATGGCTAGAAAACGGTCGGCTGCTCAGAACGCAGTAACAGAACGCACTGAAGAACAGCAAGGCCTGTGAAGAGCGACCTGAAAAACCGTAACGAACAAACAAGAACACAATGACAGTCACGCGGAGCTTGCTTGCACGCACTGAAGAGCAGATAAAAGGGTGCCGTGCTTGGTTCTGAACTGGCCTTTTCTAGTCTCGTTGTACGTGGTTTACGTCACCGCGTTCTTGGCGATCAGAAATTCCGACAAATTTGTGCGACCGTGTGTACGCAAAACAAGTTTGAGCCAACATCCGTCAGAAAAAATCCTAGGATTTTGTTGTCGGAATGTCCGATCAATGTCCGACAGTGTGTACGGGGCATAAGGCCTCCAACTGAGGGATGATCAGTTGACGGATAATCCGTGGTTCTCCTGGTATGCGTGTCTTTCGGTACAAGGGGTTCAATAGTATTGTGATGTTGGCGGTGGTGTCTGCTACTTATGAGTTCCTGTATGTGGACGTGGGGAAGAATGGCCTGATGTCCGATGGTGGAGTCATCGCCCAGACCGAGTTCTACAGTCGTCTCCAGAATGGCAGCTTGGACTTGCCACCTCCAGAAGACAAAGCAGTAGTACAGTCATAGTCTTCCGGGCCCCTAGAGAATACTATATGTTTGTGAACCAACCGCTGTATTTTAGTTAATTGATTAGGAGTCATCTTTTGAACTAGAAGTGCGATTTGTGCTGCAAAATAACTGCAAAAGATAAGAGTCCTCGGAATCAGGCAGAGCAGATTGCAAAGAAGCACATGCAGCTTCCACTCCAGGGCAAGGATTGGTGATGCAGTTTCTAGGTACTGTATACACATCTGCAATAGCCAAGTCAGTGGGTACCTGGAGAGGGGCAGACCACAGGTTAACATGTTGCACGAATATCTGACCCTGCTGGACAACAAAGTCCTGGCTATTAACCATTCACCTTTTTTTTCTAGATTGCATTGTTCTACCATCACAGTGGCTCCTTCCACGTGCCTTCTAGCCACAACAGAAAGGGGGCACACCAGCTCTTGACGGGGTTGTATAGTAACCTGCTGGTGTGCGGGAAGGTGGATGACCCCAACTTTCTTTGTATATTTGTGACATAATGTCTGAACAGCCTGACAAGCATTAATCAGATTCTGTAGCTGGGTTTCTGGCCGTTTAGACCCCCTGTAATATCTGGGAAGGAAGCATCATGGGTCACAACCGCCCCGACCTGGGTGAGGGTCTGCCCATAGACCTTTAGGGACATCCATATGAGCCCTACAATCGGAATAGGCAGGTTATTTGCAGTTTTCAGATTTAGCCAGGAAGGATCTTGAGTTGGGGTGTTGCCAAAATGGTGCTGGTAGAAGTGAGATGCCATGGTAGTGACCTCTGATCCAGTGTCCACCAAACAGCTGGCCGTTGAAAGTCACAGTAACTACTGGGCATGTGGATATAAGCATAGGATCTTGTTGGAGCTGCGAAGAAACGCTTCCCGTGAGTTGCCCCTCTGCCACGGGAACCTCTAGTTTAAATGATGCTGTTGGGCAATCTTTGCTCCCTTTCCTGCACAGTTCCTAGAAATATGGCCTAACTGTCCACACTGCCAGCACCTGCGATCTTTATCCGGGTCTCTCCAGAGTGGGTTGCGTGAAGCACTAGGTTGGGTAGACCCGCTCCGCATAGCTGACATTTCCTGTTTGAGGGAGGTCACGGAATCAGCTAGGTCCTTTACAATTCTTTCTATTGAGGCCAACACAGCAGCTGGGTTTGATGAGGGGCATGGAGCAGTCGCTTCCTTGAGCTCTAATGGCCACCCGATTCCATGAGTGGAGGTAACCTGGCTTCTGGCAACTCCTCCTGTTCTCGCTCAATGGCCTCTTGCAGGATAACAGTAAACTTTACTAAGTCATCAGCCCTCACTCTATCCCTTAAGGCTCTCTTTAATGAAGAGAACCGTACCCCAAAGAGAAACTGGTCCCAGATGAGTTGGTTAGGGTTAGATACTCCTGTTCCAGTGGGTGCCATTTGTTTCTCCAGCTGGCACCAGATTTCCTACAGGGCAACAGCATATTGAGACATAGTCTCTTGGTCATGCTGGCTCCGGGTATATAATCTCCTCCGGAGTTCAGCTATAGAGGTACTCTGTACTGTACTGTATTGAATTGTACTGTAATTGTGTTGTCCCCCCTATACATTGTAAAGCGCTGCGTAAACTGTTGGCGCTATATAAATCGTGAATAATAATAATAAAAAAGTTCTCCAGACGAACCACAATAGCTGTTCTGCTGTCTCTGTTCTTTTCTGGCAGAACCATCACAGTCTATATATATCAAGAGTCCAGGTACACCTACCGAGACTCAAAAAAGTAGCTACCTGTGCAGCAGAAATCATAAATCAGTTGGTTTAGAAAATTACAAGTTTATTAATCAACTATGATAAATTATCGTGTTTGGACAATCACAATACAGCTCCATGTAAGGTAATTCACGGGTCTCATGCACTTCATGAGTTGCCCGGGTATTAAAAATGTCAATCAGGCACCGGTAAACACGTTGACAATTCACACTATTGCACTATCCTTGTGGGGATGAACAAGGAAGGACACTCCACTCCCACACACATACACACACACACAGCAATTGTCCAGACGTCAACTTGTGAACATTTACCCGCAAAGGAAAAAAGGATAGCAATTTAAATAAAAATTGTCAGTTTGGAAAAGTCCATGAAAAGGTGATTAGGCATTACCCTAGAAAAATTCACCATGCTATGCTAATTTCCTGCGGGTAAACCCCCCGGGGGAATATAAATAATCTACTGGCAATCACATGTGACCAAGGCTCGGTTGTGCAATATCCCTTGCTAAGTTAATCAGGAAACCTGAATTGTATGCACAGGTGAGATTGGGTCACAGGCTGAAATGTACTGATCATAGGAAGTCACTGGTATCTTTTCCAAAACGGCATAATTCCCAAGTCTATTTCAGATCAGTGGAATGGGCTTTTTGGCAGTTAAAGGTGGTTTAGTGAGGACAGCTGGATCGGCTGATTGTGAATCAATTCCTCATGGTAGCTATACCAGTATGCTTACTGGTGTGGAGATCTGTCCGGCTATATTGTATGGTATGAAAACGTCTTACCGCTCCGTTGGCCGACTTGGGCGTCTATTTTGCCCTTCTGATCACTCACACCATCTGTCGATCTCTGTCCCCAATCGTGGATATGGTCTCAATTGATCATCGCCTTCATCCACTAAGCCGAAGCCGCTTGTAATTCAAATGCGCGCTGGATGTATGGATGAGAAGCGCAGCTGTGCTGATCCTATGTCAGTTCCTGGTGTTTCCCGTGCACGGGGGATTCCGCATAAGTCGGCGTCACATGACAGCTGTGACGTCAACGCGTTTCGCTTCCTTCAATGGGCGTAGCTTCGTCTGGACGTAGTGAGGGTGGGGGCTTGTCATTCCTTATATTGAGGGGAATTAACCCTTTTGCAGCTTTACATTCACATCAGTGTTAAAAGCAATCAATTGTTTAGGTTCCGGTTTCCTGTGCTTTTCTGCTCAGATTCATGTACGATACTAGGGTTTCATCCACTGGGTGGCCAGATCTCTAAGGCTTTAGATAGAGCTAACTTCATGTATTTGATTCATGAGTGTATACTATGGTATTACTATCCCACTATCGCTTTAATCATAATGATTTGTCCTATTCAGTGGTTTGCAGGTCTCAATCATTTCTCCTATTTACTATCTAAATGGTTATCCTTTTGTTACCCTGTGTCTTACCGATTCACACCAACATACATATCCATTTCATTCTCATACAATCTATGAAAATCTTGATCTCCCAGACCAGGTCAGGCAGCGACAGATCTCATAATGCATGGGGGATCAGTTCTCCAAGAAAACTTGGAGGTTCAGCTCCGTGTTGAGGCCTTGGGGGGCAAGGGACCCCAAACAGTATATCCATCTTTTTTCTTTTTGCAGAAGGATCCGGTTAAAGTCACCCCGTCTTGGGGACAGTTTAAGTGAATAGATGCCTTTTACCTTCAAACCATCGGGTTTCCCCTGGTGGTAGAGGGCGAAATGTCTTGCCAGAGGCTTTTCTCGACTTTTTTCAGAGTTCCTTTCTTTTTCTCCTTTTATTTCCCTCAAATGCTCACCTATCCTTGTTTTTAGAGCTCTTTTGGTTTTTCCAATATATATTTTTGGGCAAGGACACGTGAGCATGTAGATCACTTTGCTCGTAGAGCAGTTAATGAGGTCTCGTATCTCGAACGTGTGTTCCCCCCTGGCGTCATGAAAGATAGATGTTCTATCCACGAAAGGGCAAATTTGGCATCTGTTACAGGGAAACATCCCTTTGCTTCTAGGATACTCAGACAGCCAGGTTGAATTTGGCTCTTTCGTGAATTCAGAATGGATTAGAATATCACCCAAATTTCTAGCTCTCCTGGCAACCATATTTGGTGATTCTCCCACGATCTCTTTTAAACCAGGACCATTTGTCAAGATGTTCCAGTGTTTCCCTAAAATCTCACGCACGGATTCCCATTGGGATCCATATGGGGTAATTATCCGTACTGGGCCTGGGTCAAATTGACCTTTGGCTGCTGGTTTAGGGTCCAGGGAGAGAAGGCTTTTTCTGTCCCGGCCTGCCGCCTTTGCTCTAGCTTTTCGGATTTGTCCATGGGAGTATCCACGTTCTCTAAAACGTTTGTAAAAGGTCAATATTTTCCCTTCTGAGATCACTTTTCTTGGTGCAGTTCCTTTTTAACCTCAGGAATTGGCCGACTGGAATGCCGTTTTTGAGCCATGGGGGATGATGGCTATCGGCTCTCAGTAGAGTATTAGCTGCTGTGGCCTTCCGGTAGGTGGAAGTACTAAGTTTGTCCCCATCGATGGTAATTTTGAGATCGAGGAAAGGGATCTGTTTTTCATCAATATAGTGGGTCAGTCGGATGTTACGGTCATTTGAGTTTAACTGCTCAATGAACACAAAAGCTTCCTCTCTAGTGCCCCTCCAAATAACCAACACATCGTCAATATACCTCAACCAGGTATGCACATGTTCTGCATACATGGCTGAGGTATACACGTCCTCCTCTTCCCATCGTCCCAGGTGAAGGCATGCATATGCAGGTGCCCACGCAGCCCCCATCGATGTACCCCTGATCTGTTGGTAATTGTGTGTTGTAAACTGGAAAAAGTTGTTCATCAAGGCAAATTCCAGTAGTTCTATCAGAAACTCATTCTGAGGACCAAATTCGGGGTACCTAGCCTCCAAAAACCATCTTACTGCCTCGATCCCACACTCATGTGGGATCGAGGTATAAAGAGACTCCACATCAATTCCCAGGAGTAAGAGTCCTTCCCCAACTTGCAGGTCAGCTATTTTTGACAGTACGTCTCGTGTATCTTGTACATAAGACTTAAGTTTTACAACCATTTCCTTAAGGAGGGAGTCCAAATAGGCGCCTATTCTCTCCAGGGGCCCCTGGATGGCAGAAACGATTGGCCTCCCCGGTGGTTTCTTTGGGCATTTGTGCACTTTCGGGATTATATAGAAAGTGGGTATATTAAACTCCCTTACACTTAAGTACTCATACTCCTTTTTACTAAGGATTCCTGCCTCCCTGGCCATAAGCAACTTGAAATTTAGGTTCTGTACTAGCTCAGGGAATGGGTCATGGTCTAGTTTTTTGTAGGTCGTCTGGTCTCCTAATAGTCTTTTGGCCTCTGTTTCATAGGACTTGTCGTCCATCAGGACAACATTTCCTCCTTTATCACTTTTTTTGAACCATCACAGCCCGGCAGACTTTACCTTCTAGTGCATTAATAGCCAAATCTGCAATGTGCTCAGCGGGTATTTGGAACAAGCAGGCTGAGCTGTCCAATCTCTCCACCCAGTCTGTCAAGGAGATATTTGTGCCAGTAAACTTAGGGATCAGTGCCAGAGCTGCTCCATAAGGTGCCATGGTTAACCCTCTAGCCATTCCCGCCGCCATGATGATGGTTCTGGCATCCTGTCGACTACGCCAAAAAGTGGGGGAATTAGCAGGGCCCCCTTTTATTTGGAAGCTGACAGAAAATGGTGGACAAAATCTTCGAGAGAACTTAGTACCAATCAGAACAGGAGGCTTCTCCAAGATGGCTGCTGGAGTCAAGTTCAGAGAACGTTACAGCCTCAACAGGATTTCACAAAACAGCAGGAAAACACAAAACACATTCTGAATATAATATAACATTTCTGCATTAGTAAGTAAGTATGATACAATTGTAGTCCCACTTCTCCTCTCAGCCAGCAAGACTGTTCTGTCACAGATCACAGTTAACTGTATGTGAGGAGGCCACCTACACACTCACAGTCTGCAAGAGCCATTCATTGCACCTGTGATCTGCTGATCATGGGTGCAATATGCTTTACAGGCTCCCAATAAAAAAAAGGTAGGTGAACTTATTTTTTAAAATCACAGTATTTTGTTATTGGAAGTGTACACTTTGTATTGCTAGCCTCTGGTGTGGGGAAAATGTCCAGACCTCAACAGACAACCCAGATTTGGCCATCTATAGGATTGATTTGGGGAAACGTTGCTCCACTGCATGTGGGTGCTCGCTAATATCCTTCTGCAGCTCTGTTCCCAAGAGAACACGTCAGTCTGGTGCAACTGCTGACCAAGCACATGTATTCTCCGAGCCCCACTGAGACAGAAGCCAGATCTGTGTCCGCTATCCACAAAAACTGCTGACTGCATGAAAAAGTGTATGGACAGACTTCTTTAAAGCAGACCTAGCAAAACAATGGGGTTTATTTACTAAAGGCAAATCCACTTTGCACTGCAAGTACACTTGGAAGTGCAGTCATTGTAGATCTGAGGGGAAGATCTGAAATGAGGGGAATCTCTGCTGATTTCTATCAGCTAATCATGTGCAAGCAAAAATGCTGTTTTTTAATTTTCTTTGCATGTCCCCCTCAGATCTACAGCGACTGCACTTCCAAGTGCACTTGTAGTGCAAAGTGGATTTGCCTTTAGTAAATTACCCCCTAAATCTCTTCCTTTAAAGAAGTACTCCTGCTGAATTTACATTTAGTAATATGCAATGCTGCAATCCCTTTAGTTGCATCAATTATTTATCTAATAGCAGCATATTCTGCAGAGCTTAAGACCCCTTTCACACTAAAGGCAGTTTTCAGGCATTTTAGCGCTAGAAATAGCACTTGAAAACTGCCTCCCAAGTGTGAAAGACCGAGTGCTTTCACACTGGGGGGTGCGCTTGCGGGACGGGAAAAAAAGTCCTGTAAGCAGCATGTTTGGGGCAGTTTAGGAGTGCTGTATACAGTGCTCCCAAACCGCCCCTGCACATTGCTTATCCCGGCTGAGCAGGCGGATGACAGGTCTGTGTCCACTCCACTATGCAGAGCAGACACAGACCGCTCTATAGTCTATGGGGCAATTGGATAGAAATGGATCGCCTGTCCGTTTCCAGCGGATGGCGGCGGGTGTCAGCGGACATGTGTAGAAGAGACTGGAGGGTCTAATCAGGTCCGCTTGAAAAACTGACAGACGGACCTGATCAGATCGCCTGTGTTAAAGGGGCCATACTTGTCACACTTACCATGCCTCAGATCTTCACTCTCTGGAAGAGCTTCACCAGCTGGTGTACTTCAGCCTCCGACAGTTCTGTAAGTGTTGGATACTTGGTATCCCAACTGCACACTGTGGTTCCACACACCGAATGCTGTATTTGGTAGTTTTGGATTCTTAAGTCGTCAAAGTTTTTCAAGAGAGCTATGATTCAAGTTACAGTCGTCAGGTTAGGAAAGATTTTTCATGTCTTTAAAAATATAGACCATTAAAAACAATTGCCATTAATGAGACTAGCATCCTGACTTCATGCCAGTCTCTTTGGTGGCAATTTCTGGTGACGGAGCAGGGAGGTCAGTACGCATGTGTCTGTTGTGTACTGACCTCCTTTCACATTTGAATGAGCGAAGAAAAGCAGAGTACTCAGCAGTTCTGGGTTTATTTATACAGAAGGAGGAACATAAAATATGACTGCCATGTATGCTCCCTTCTTCAGTTTATGAATGAACACAAAATATCTCTGCACTGAGCACTTCTGTGTTCATTGGTATATGCAGGGGAGAAGGAGATTAAGGACACCATGGGGTTGATTTACTAAAGCCGTGCGCCATCTGTAAAGGCGTGCAAAAATGCATATTTATGACATGGTGTGCTGGTAACAGAGCTTGAATCCCTATTTACTATAGCGATCTCGGCACACGGGAGAATGCAATTTGTGTGCCACTACTATGGACATGGCACACGGCATCTCCAAATCAATATTAACAATTAGCGCCTGCAAGTACGTCTAGAACTGCGTGAGATCAATGTAAGCAGTGCGCATGCGCAAGCGGCTCTTGCGCTCGTTCACATGTGTGTATTCATTGCGCGGCCAAATTCTTAGTAAATATTAAGCAATGTACATGCAATTGCATTGGTTGACCGGGCGCACCTCTAAACTTGACCACTTTTTTTTTTTTAAGCTGGTTCACCTTTTTTTTTTTAAATGAGATTTGCACACAGGTCATATGAGCACGTTACGTTGCCAACATGCGGCATGTACCTTGTTTAATTATGTAAAAAGACTCTCGCTCCTCTAGCTCCTTTTTTAAAGCCTAAAAGGGCATTTAACCTCCCCCCTCTAATGTATGATTTCCTTGGGCTAGCTTTTGCTTTTAAAGGGGAACTCCACATTCCATTCTCCAGTGCTCTTGTCTCTCCCCTCTAATCCCTTGGATTTCCTTGGGCTAACTTTTGCTTTTAAAGGGGAACTCCACTCAATTCTCAAAAGGCTGTGAGCTGCCTTCACCAATCCAAACCACATCCTTTTTCAGGGCATACAACAGGGCCAGCTAGGAAAGGGGCGAGAAGAGCGATCGGCCAACCCCCTCCTGAACCATACAAGGCCACATGCACTCAACATAACTGGCTGCCTTTGGGGCATGTTGGGCTCAGCCCAATACCAACCACAAAGCACGTTGTACCCGCTAGTTTAAAGGGGCTTTCCACATTCCGCAAAGCCCCCTGTCTGCAGCCCCCTACAACCCCAGCCTAGGGTTGTGTGGAAGAGCCCCTTGTCCCCCTGAATATGGGAAGAAGGTGGTTGACTTTTGGGGTACCCGAGCCTCTCCTGCCCCCAAGCATCCAACCCCCTTTCATGGGCTGGCTTGGTGTGTGTTTGGCTAGAGATTTGTTAGTGTGTGGGAGGGGCACAATATTTTTTTAGTTTGGGGTGGTATTTTTCACGTGGGGGTTCTCATTTTAAGCCTTAACAGACCCAAATGGCCTTGTATGTATTGGGGGGGGGGGGGGGGGAGGGCATTTTTTAGGGGGGGTTAAAATCTTGCAGCTGCAATGTAGATTTGAACGTTTTCTCTATAGCCGTACATCTTTGAAGCAACATTTTGGATACATGCTACAGATGTACCACTTTACAGGCAGAGTAAGCCCCCCCCAAGTTACTAGCTTTAAAGAAATTTTGCATTTTAAATGGCACTTCTCCTTGTTTCGTTTTTGGGGTTGTCCAAATTGGTGACATTGATATACAGTGGCTTGCGAAAGTATAAGGCCCCCTTGAACTTTTCAACCTTTTGCCACATTTCAGGCTTCAAACATAAAGATATCAAATTTTAATTTTTTGTGAAGAATCACCAACAAGTCTGACACAATTGTGAAGTGGAACGAAATCTATTGGATTTTTGAAACTTTTTTAACTAATAAAAAAAATGAAAAGTGGGGCATGCAAAATTATTTGGCCCCCTTGCGTTAATACTTTGTAGAGCCACCTTTTGCTGCGATTACAGCTGCAAGTCGATTGGGGTATGTCTCCATCAGTTTTGCACATCGAGAGACTGAAATTCTTGCCCATTCTTCCTTGCAAAACAGCTCGAGCTCAGTGAGGTTGGATGGAGAGCGTTTGTGAACAGCAGTTTTCAGCTCTTTCCACAGATTCTCGATTGGATTCAGGTCTGGACTTGGACTTGGCCATTCTAACACCTGGATACGTTTATTTGTGAACCATTCCTTTGTAGATTTTGCTGTATGTTTGGGATCATTGTCTTGTTGGAAGATAAATCTCCGTCCCAGTTTCAGGTCTTTTGCAGACTCCAACAGGTTTTCATCCAGAATGGTCCTGTATTTGACTGCATCCATCTTCCCCTCAATTTTAACCATCTTCCCTGTCCCTGCTGAAGAAAACCAGGCCCAAACCATGATGCTGCCACCACCATGTTTCACGGTGGGGATGGTGTGTTGAGTGTGATGAGCTGTGTTGCTTTTACGCCAAACATATCGTTTTGCATTGTGGCCAAAAAGTTCGATTTTGGTTTCATCGGACCAGAGCACCTTCTTCCACATGTTTGGTGTGTCTCCCAGGTGGCTTGTGGCAAACTTTAGACGAGACTTTTTATGGATATCTTTGAGAAATGGCTTTCCTCTTGCCACTCTTCCATAAAGGCCAGATTTGTGCAGTGTACGACTGATTGTTGTCCTATGGACAGACTCTCCCACCTCAGCTGTAGTTCTCTGCAGTTCATCCAGAGTGATCATGGGCCTCTTGGCTGCATCTCTGATCAGTTTTCTCCTTGTCTGAGCTGAAAGTTTAGAGGGACAGCCAGGTCTTGGTAGATTTGCAGTGGTCTGATACTCCTTCCATTTCAAAATGATCGCTTGCACAGTGCTCCTTGGGTTGTTTAAAGCTTGGGAAATCTTTTTGTATCCAAATCCAGCTTTAAAAACTTCTCCACAACAGTATTACGGACCTGCCTGGTGTGTTCCTTGGTCTTCATGATGCTCTCTGCACTTTCAACAGAACCCTGAGACTATCACAGAGCAGGTGCATTTATACAGAGACTTGATTACACACAGGTGGATTCTATTTATCACCATCAGTCATTTAGGACAACATTGGATCATTCAGAGATCCTCGCTGAACTTCTGGAGTGAGTTTTCTGCACTGAAAGTAAAGGGGCCGAATAATTTTGCACGCACCACTTTTCAGTTTTTTAATTGCTAAAAAAGTTTAAAATATCCAATAGATTTCGTTCCACTTCACAATTGTGTCCCACTTGTTGGTGATTCTTCAAAAAAAATTAAAATTTTATATCTTTATGTTTGAAGCCTGAAATGTGGCAAAAGGTTGAAAAGTTCAAGGGGGCCGAATACTTTCGCAAGCCACTGTAGGTCCCTCTGGGTGGGACCTGGGCCCCCATACCCATTTTAAGGCCAATAACTAGAATATAAGCCAGCCAAGTGGGGACTAGCAAAATTAACAAGTCAGTTGCCATAGACTGCAATGGTATTTGTTGTATAACTTTTGCCCATGTTAGGCTGTTTGTTAGCTCCCTGGACTGGGGGGTGTTTGTCCCATGTGTAATTTTGTAGCATGCTGGATGATGTGCTTAATTTTGGATAGGAGGTGGCTTATTTTGTGCTAGCTGCATTTAGGTTGGTCTGGGCATGCTCAGAGACTTTGGGGAATTTTTTTTGTGCTTTTTGTGTGTGAACAGCACTTGGATTTTTCCGGGCATGCTCAGAGAGTGTGTTTTTTGGGTTAGTAATTTAAGGACATCCTTGTACCCACTTTGAAGTAATGTCGCGACGCTGGATGAACTTGCATTTTTTGTTTCATAGACTGTGCATGTGTTTTCAATTGCCTCATTAGCACACAAACCTATGTTATATAAATATTGCAAATAGCATTCTTTACCCTGAAAAGAGGCATATGTCTGTGTCAAGAGAGTACATTTGGGTGTCCTTATAGAGTTTGTAATACATGTATTTTCTCTGAGGGGAAGCACTGCTGATTTTATCATCCAATCATGTAGAAGCAAAAATGCTGTTTATTTATCTTGCATGTCTTTCTCCACCCCTGAAGGGAAACATCACTTTTTAGACCCCTAATATTGCTCTAAAAAGGACCTGTGACAGTTGGAGTATATATTGTCACCAAAGGGTCTGTCATCCACTAGTGCTAGTACTTAAAGTGTAACAATAAAACATAGCATTAAAACAAAACACACATAGTTACATAGTCAGGTTGAAAAAAAAGACACAAGTCCATCTAGTTCAACCATAAAAATTAAAAAATATCATACAATCCCATATACCCACAGTTGATCCAGAGGAAGGGGAATAAACCCCCAGAAAAGCAGGATCTAATTTGCTACAGCAGGGGAAATAATTCCTTCCCGATACCAAAGAGGCAATCGGATTTTCCCTGGATCAACTTTACCTATAAATGTTAGTACCCAGTTATATTATGTAAATTTAGGAATGAATCAAGGCCTTTCTTAAAAGCATCCTACTTAGCTGCTACATTTTCATTGCATCACAAAAAGTCATAATTTAAAATTCACAAATATTTGTTATTTGCTAACCCTATAAAGTTTTATGCTTTAGTAGAAATTATGTAAGTTATGATGTGTGCTCCGAAGGTGGTTACATAGCACGATACACCTAAAGCTATTCCAAGGATGTTCCCAATACTTCATTGCAGCTTTATACAGGTATAATCGTTTATTTTTTCCCATTTCGTTTTTGCAGCACCAGTGCACTTTTGTGTTAGTATTATTATGTTTGCAATGTATTGGTTACAGCTGTGCCAGACCTTCAGGGTGGCGATTGGGATGATATATGGGACTACCCATTTGCCTACCTTGTTTCTGCTAAGGACCACTTGATACAATTTAAATGTCTCCATAGGATTTACTATATGCCTGTCATAGACCCTCCTCTGCAGAGTGCTGGCGCTGTACTCTTTACCCAACCTATTTTAGCTACATCATCTGGCACTGCCCCTCAATTCAGCAATTCTGGGTGCTGTTCAAATTTTATTGTGGATAGTGCAGCTCTTCCAATTCCATTGACAGTCTCGGTGTGCTTACTGGGCCTAGTGGAAGTAGGCTCTACTAGGATGTACAGAACCCGTTCAACCATACTATTATTTTATGCTTACAAAGCAGTTATTTTGCAGTGGAGAAACCCATGGCTCATTCATTGACATATTGGAAGGGGTCAGCGAGTTTGGTTACTTATTTGAATAGGGGATGCCCAAAAATTCAAGGTCTGGCATAGCCCGATATCCAGGTCTACTACTAATGCCTAACTATCCCTAGAGGCGTGTAATGATGTGATTGCTAATCCAGTGATATTAAACATTCTAAACCTTGCTCTAACATAGCCTGTTCAGGGTTATCATATACCACTTGTCCTCTGATGTCTCATGGCCTCTGAACTTGGTAAGTATTTGTGCTCTTTAATACCCTGGTGATTTTGGCTGTATATTTTGTTTGATCTCTGACTTGCCATTGTCAGTCAGGTGGAATGCTTTTCCACTTATCTTGGAGGAGGTGGTAGTGCACCAGAGATTGGATTTGTGGGAGGGTAGAGGAAGTTCTATTTTGCTTGAGTTGCTATTGCTGTTGTGTCAATTTAGACCACCTCAACTGTGTTTGGTTTATTTTAATGTTTTGTACCTACTTCATTTTCTGTTTAACTGTGCAAACCTTTAATAAAAATAATGTTGTTTATTAGATATAGTAGCTAGTTGTAATAATTGTGCAATATTGGTTAGGATGTTCATAGTTGAGTTTTAGTATATAGGTGATTGGTGCACACTCGTGAACCCAAGTCTCCCCAGAAAGGTTCCTTGCAGAACGATTGTTCAATTTGAGAAGCACGATCAATTTATATTGTTATTACAACTGTGATATAAAAAATATTCCTATTTGTATGCACTTGTTGGTTTATACAATTTCAACTTGTATTTACATTTTATAAGGCTCCTGCAAGAGTTATTGTGATTTTTTAATAATATATTAAGGGATTAGTATATTATGTTTTCTCATGTTGTTGTATTTCATAAATTAAGATTTATTATTTTAGGGTTACCTGTAAAATCCTTTTCTTGGAGTTTATCACAGGATACCTCATATTTATGAATATTTGCCCTCAACACGAAGGATGGGCAACAGAGCAACAAGGCCAAAAATTCCCCAAAAGCAAAAGGGGAAACCCCACTACACAGCCACCTGCAAAACCTTTTACCTGAAACGGGCATTCATAGAGATGTAAACATCTACCTAGTAGGATGAAGTAAACATATGAAAAGAAGGCCAGGTAGCAACTTTACAAACTTCGACAGAAGCTTGCTGCTGAATAGCCCAGTGGAAGGGGCCTCGATTGGGAAAGGAAGAATCTTAATGCCATAGGCCTGAGAAATAAGCTGACAAATCCACCTAGAAATAGTGGATCAAGAGGCAGCCTGACCCTTACAAGGACCCTGGAACTGACAGGGAATCAGACAGCCAAAACTAACCTGTAGACTTCAAATAAATTCAAACAGCTCAATCATCAGTGTGCAGCACCTGTTTAAGTTTAGAACAAAAAAAAAAAATCACAACATAACATCCTGATTGAGGTGGAACAAAGAAAACACCTGGAGGGGGGGGAAGCACAGGCAACTCCAACACCTTGGAAGCCAAATTAATGGCAACTAAAAAACCAAAAAGGTAAGTGAAGGGTTAGTGTGTGGGTGTGGCGCTGTCCTAATTCAGAGAAATGCTTTGTAAGTCGTGTGTAGCCAAATTCCATAGGTAAAGTCGCATATGAAATATAAACCAAAATCGCATATGACAAATTCAACGAAAAATAAACCAAAAATAAAACAAAGTGCCCCCCTATGTGGTGTGTGGGTGTAGCACTGTCCTAGTTTATAGAAATACTTTATAAATCGTGTGTAGCCAAATCCCATATGTAAAGTTGCATAAGAAAAAATGTGAACAAAATCGCATATAACAAATAAACCAAAATAAACAGCAAAAGTGACCCCCTTTAGATAGGCTTTTACATTAATCACTGTATGGGGTCTTTATGTGGATGGAATAATTTTAGTTAAAGTTGTTATTCCCCCCCTGGTTTATTTTTCGTTGAATTTGTCATATGCGATTTTGGTTTATATTTCATATGCGACTTTACCTGTGGAATTTGGCTACACACGACTTACAAAGCATTTCTATGAATTAGGACAGCGCCACACCCACACACTAACCCTTCACTTACCTTCTGTTTTTACGACCCTGGTGGAAATCACATCTGTGGAGGCAGCAGTCCTTTATGCTATTTCTTCCAGTTTTTTATTTTTATTTTTCCACTCCTTATTTAATCTTCTGTTCCGTTGCGTGGATACACCACCAAGATTTCATAGCTAAAAAACCAACCTTGCACATAAAAGAGTGACAAGGGCATCTTTCTGAGAGGCTCAAAAAGGAGAAGTCTGCAAAACAACAAAAAAAAAAAAAAAAGACCAGACCAACAGATTTACAATATCAGCATACCATGTTCTTCGTGGCCAAATAGGTGCAATCAGAATCACCAGAATGCCCTCCAATTTTATCCCATACAAGAGTCGAGGAAGAGGCTGCAGTGGC
This sequence comes from Lithobates septentrionalis, assembly GCA_037952835.1. Classification (NCBI taxonomy): domain Eukaryota; kingdom Metazoa; phylum Chordata; class Amphibia; order Anura; family Ranidae; genus Lithobates; species Lithobates septentrionalis. The sequence continues at coordinate 948,762 of JBBDGP010000995.1, forward strand.
GGGAAAGCATAGGGAAAATGAATCCCATTAATCCACTGCAAACACTTGAGTATTACTGGTATGGGACACAAACCTGTCCAGTTTGTTGTTGATTCAGCAGGCCAAGAGATTCACATCTGTGTAACAACCCACTACAGACATACAATTTCTGCGAACACATCTGGGTGAAGGGTTGTTTCTCCCAGATTCATCTGTTGACAGCTGAGAAAGTCTACCTGCCAATTTCCCACACCGGAAATGTGCACAGCAGAGAGAGCTTCATTATGAAGTTCTGCCAAAGACAAGACCAGGTCCACTTCTGCCTTAGCAGAGCTACTTTTTGTCCCTCCTTGATGGTTGATGCATGCCACAGTTATGGCATTGTCCGATTGCACCCTGACGGGGAGACTCTGAAGGAAGGCACACCAGTGTACAAAAGCGGGCTGTATCGCCCAAAGCTCCAGCATGTTAATTGGCAACTTCTGCTCCTCCGATAACCACATCCCCAGAACACATCCCCTGCCTGACATGTTGTCATCTGTCCTCAAGATCTGACAACTTATAGGAAGGAAAGATCCTTTAGCATCCCAGAGCCATTCTGGTCTTGAGACAGGTGCATTAGCAGATCCAAAAGACTCTTGACATTTGCCCTGTACTGACAGGATATTGAGCTGAAGCTTGCTCTGGAGTGAAACTGGGCAGAGGGGGCATCGAAAACAGCTACCATTTTCCCCTGCACCCTTATGTAGACCCAAATTAAGGGACTTTCTTCCATCCAGGTCAGGTCCCTGAGGTAGGTGGAAACAGGTGTTTATGTGCACTGTCAAGGACTAATCCTAAAAACTCCACACGTGTTCAGTACCTAACCAAACCTCTCCGGGCACTGTACCATCTGTTAGACATTGGATGTCAGTGCTCGAGCCAATTGCACCCTGAGCAGCAGGTCATGCAGCTACCCTACAATGGGAATACCCCAGGTCCTCAGTAACCCCAGAACTGGCTGCGAACAAGCAGAAATCATCTAAGGCCATAAGATCGGGTTGTGTAGGTAGTAGAGCTACACGATTCTGGCCAAAATGAGAATCATGATTTTTTTGCTTAGAATAAAGATAAACAATTCTCATATCATCTTTCACATTATACAAAAAAAATTGGGCTAACTTTACCGTTTTTTTTAAAATTCATTAAAGTGTATTTTTTTTTTTCCCAAAAAAAATTGCATTTGAAATATCGCTGCGCAAATACTGTGTGACATAAAATATTGCAACAACCACCATTTTTTTTTCTCTAGGGTCTCTGCTAAAAAAAAAAAAAAAAAAAAAAAAAAAATAATATATATATATATATATATATATATATATATATATATATATATATATATATATATATATATATATATATATGTTTGGGGGTTCTAAGTAATTTTCTTGCAAAAAATAATGATTTTTAACCTGAAACCAACAAATGTCAGAAAAAGGTTTATGATTTTTAACTTGAAACCAACAAATGTCAGAAAAAGCTTTAGCCTTTAAGTGGTTAAAGGAGAAGTCCAGCCTGAGCTTTTTAGGCTGGGCTTCTCCTAAGGGTCACAAGAGTGCAATTCGTTTTGCACTCATTACCCGTTTTCAGCTGAGAGCGGTCTGAAGTCCGCTCTCCGCTGACGTCACTGCCATCAGTTGAGGCAGCGCGTCATCAGGACTTCCCAAGTCTGGATAGGCCAGCTGTCTTGACTGATGGCAGTCTCAGCGAGACGCTGAGACGGCCGCTACACAGCTCAGCGCTCCAATGAGCGTGGAGAAGCAGAGAGACAGTGTCTGACAGTCAGCAGCTCTCCTCTCGGGGAGCTATGAGAACGGAGCCATTGGCAGTGTTCGGTGGCTCAGTTCTCAATGCAGAGACGGCAGGGGACAGCATCAGACTGAGGTAAGTATGAATCTGAAAAAAAACAATCATACTTCTCTTTTAACCACTTCCCGCCTGGCCTATAGCAAAATTACAGTTGGGTGGTTCAGTTATCCTGACTGGACATCATATGACCTCTTTCAGGATAATTGCCAGCGATCAGTGGTGCGGCATGTCAGTCTGACACACAGACACTGATCTCGGTAAGGAGCCTCTGACGGAGGCTCTTTGCCACGTGATCAGCTGTGTCCAAACACTGCTTTTCCTCACTCACATCTGACAGACAGATCTCCTGAACGGGGGGGGGGGGGGTGTTTGCACTGATTATCAGCCCATCCCCCCCCCCCCCCACGGATGGATGACCAGGTATGCCACACAGTGCCCATTACTAATGCCTGCCAGATGTCTCCTTATCAGTGATGTCCATCAGTGTCACCTATCAATGCCCACCCATAAGTACCCATCAGTGCAGCCTCATCAGTGAAGGTGAAGACATTCTATTAAAAATTATGTAAATAAGTAACAAAGAAAAACGTTTTTTAATTTGTTGCGCAAAAAATAAAAACCCCAGCAGTGATCAAATAGCACCAAAAGAAAGCTCTATTTGTGGGAATACAATGCTAAAATATTTGTTTGGGTACAGTGTAGCATGACCACACAATTGTCAAAGTGCGACGGCGCTGAAAGCTAAAATAAATTGGCCTGGGCAAGAAGGGGGTGTAAGTGCCTGGTATTAAAGTGGTTAAACTTCCCTCATGTACACACCAAGTTAATTTCTTTGATCTAAAGGACAAAATGTTGCAACGTTTATAGTTAGTTCATTGCTGAATAATGTTGTGATACTTTGAAGACTGCCTGTTTTTTTTTTTTTTTTTTTTTCTTGACAGCTGCCGGCTTCAAACAGAATTTCTGCATAGATAGAATCAGGAAAATGCTTCATCAAGATCACAAGGGGGGGAAAAAATTGCGATAACAATTCATCGTGCAGCCCTAGTAGGTAGGCATCCTGGAAAGCCACTGACACCAGGAAATCCCTCTAATGAAGAAATCAATCACTGATCGGGTAGATTTCATCCAGAAGTTCTGTATCTTCAGGTACTTGAGACCCCTGAGGTCCAGAATAGGATAGACAGTTTGGCTTGGGAACCATAAATAGGAACAGAAGCCGTGAGACATCTCCTCTTCAGGCAGTAAAGTGATGCCCCCTCAGACAGGACCCTTTCCAGAGTTAAAATAAAATACCACATTTTTTGGGCTCAGAAAATACCTTTTAGCACATAAAGCATGGAAGGGGAAAGCTGTGAAACACAAACTTGTAATCCTTGTACAGTAAGTTACAGACCCAGGAGTCTGGGCCTTCTAGAGTCCAAGACCACTGCTATGAAAAATGCTTTGGAAGTGAAAATACCTTCTTTAGGTGAGCCCCATCGGCATAACTATCTTCCTGAAAGTGAGGGTGCACAAGAAAAGTTGGGATGTGTGGGTAGCCACCAGGACCCAAGGCCATTGACAGAAGACAACGGCAACTTAAAACAGCCCCCAGACCTTCTTAAAGAGTTTCAACAAGGAGACTATCACAGTTCGGAAGAGTATACAGGTATATTCCAAAGAGCCCTGAGTCAATGCATGTAGGTCAGCATACCTGAGAGGGACGAGTTGGGGAGTGTTTCAGCCCATGCTGCAGCGTCTCTGGGTGAGGTGAAAAACTGAATCCTCTCCCCGTCCTGAACTCTCAGCCTGGCTGGAAAGAGCATGCTATATTTTACTCCTTTCTGACGTAATCGAAAGCTTTCCGTTGGCGCTGGGTCTCCACCATGTAGTCCGGGAAAATGAGGAGCCTAGCTGCCAGCAGCACTGTGTCTCGGTCCCAGTAGTGTAGCAGCTTAACTATGAAAGTATGAAAGTGCGGGGGGGGGGGGGGGGGTGGGCTCCCTGAGGACCCCTGGACACGATGGGCACTTTCTATGGAAAAATGAGGGGAGAACTTAGCTCTGGGCAATAAAGATAGAAGTAGCCTCTCCATGAATACCACTGGATCATCAACCTCAGCTCCTTCAGGAAGGCCGAGAACCCGCAGGTGGTTACGCCTCTTCCGGTTCTCGGCATCTTCTGCTCTTATTTCCAGGTTTTTGACTTAATTTCAGGGCCTGGAGGTCTGTATGGTGCTCCCTCTGAACATCCTCCGTCTCAGAGACCCATCTCTCCACCTCCACCACGTGGTCTCGGAACTTGTCCATGTCCCTACGGTTGAGAGCAGTTTCGGTTTGCACATGGTCAATTTCCGTGGTCGGCGTAGCCTGGCATGTTGTGATCACCAACATTAGGGTGTCGAAAGCTGCTGACCCAGCCTGGATGCCTCCGTCAGGCAGGGGGTTCGTCTGGGCCTCCATGTGGCGGGTCGCGTGTGTTGTAGGCCGCAACATGGAACGGGTACTCACAGAGGTCGCAGAGTTGCTCTGTTTGCCGTATCGTTTGCCCACTGGCATCGCCCGAACCCCCCGTACAGACTTCGCTAAAGGACAGTTGTATTTCTGTTCTCTAGCACCAGTATTACGGCAGGATAAAGAGCCAGAGACGGGAGCTCAGTTAACACGTCTGCTCCCAGCGCCACCTTAGACACGCCCCCGTTCTTAAAGAGTTTAACCAATAAAATAAAAAAAAGAACCTGCTCCTTTAAATCATTTTATACAGCACTTGTCCTTTGTCCCCCCCCCGTAAAATAAAAAAACTGGCTGATCCTGCCCTCCCCTATGTAAACTGACCAGTGTATCATGGCCGCTGAGCCCTGACACGGGGGGTCAGTTTATGTGCCTCAGTCATCCGCACCTTGCTCTCCATCTCCTGTGTCAACCTCCTGCCCCCTCCGCGCCTGTCAGCGCATGACAGCGTCAAAGCGCCTGCTGCTTGAAAAACTAACATGTATGCACCACTGCCTCCTATTGTAGTGTTCCCATGTGATTTATAAATCTAAATAACTCGTTTCAGAGCTGAGATCACAGCTAGTCGGCTCTCCTCCCACCTGATGGCAAGATCTGGCCAGTCATGTGATCGTGATCTCAGCTCTGAAGTTATGGATGATTTATAAAAATAAATGCCTATACTACAATAGGAGGCAGTGCTGATGGTGTATACATGTTAGACTGGATTAACCACTTTGAATGAGTGCCTTAGAGTTTCTGATCCTCAAGAGCTTCTTCCTCCAACACCAGATTCCCCCTCCACCCTAAAAAAAGGGGGCGATAGTGCACACATTTGCTACTCAGGCGTTCCAAAGTAAGCCAAGCTGGACATTCACACCAGAAATGTCAGCTGAAAATTCTGCCTCTGAAACAGTGGAAATACCAGATAAAGGCGGGAATTCAGAGCTAATCTGACTGTTTTGGAATCCATTAAAAAGGCAAACTGCACAAGGGTTTTCCCTGCCCGATAGAGGGATTTGAGACACATGCACTTTAGAAAGGGCACATTTCTATAGGGCCTATGCCATAACCACTCCCCCACAAGAGTGACACAACTCCGGCCAGTCAGACCCTTTGGGGACCAGTGACACCAATAGTGATCAGTGCTAAAAATATGGACTGTCACTGGCTGGGAAGGGGTTAAACATCAGGGGCAAGCAAAGGGTTAACTGTGTCCCTAGCCAGTATGTGTGTACTGTGGGAGGCATAGATCCATGTTCCTTTGTAGGAACACAGGTTCCATGCCTTCTCCATTGACAAAATGGCAATCTGCCTTGTTTATATAGGCAGAGAGCCAGAACCGTGATCTGCCCAATGATCATTGGGTGCCAATGATCGTACGTGATACAGCGCAGCAGTGGCACCTTGCCGCCAGTATAACATACTTGTACTGTTCCAAGTGGTTAAAGACATTGATCATTTAGGCATATTTGTTTTTGGATTGTGAAAGCAAAGTAGAGCCAACAGAAAGATGTCTGGTGGGAAGTGAATTCAAGACCCCATGCTGTATAGCAGACAGGCCAACTGCTGCATTAGCGTAGTTACATTACCTATGCCATTCACTTTGTAATGGTGAACTCGAGTCTGTAGCTGACATTTGAAACATCATGGCCGATCAGTATCCCGAATTCCATGCATTAATCCACCTAGCTTGTCCCTATACACCAAAAAAAAAAAAAAAAAAAAAGGACAGGCAAACCTTTTGTGTCAAAATCCATGCCTTACACTTCCTGTCACTAGAAATGTGATTTACCAATGTGGTGAAAGACCAAGCTAGAATAAAATCCCCTCCCCCTTCACTTTGGATGAGACCGATTAGGTTAAGATTTCTCAACCTAGATCTTCAATGAATACCGATACTGCATCATGGACATGTGCTATCTTTTTCGCATGTGGCTACGTCCCCTACATTGTTGACAACCGAATTTTAAATTACCTGACCTTTACTGTGTGCAACTAAATTTCCTACAACTCTTAGGGCCCTTTCACACTGGAGCGGTTTGCAGACGCTATTGCACTAATAGCGCCTGCAAACCGACCCAAAAGTGCCGCTTTGATTCCAGCGTGAAAGCCCGAGGGCTTTCACACTGGAGCGGAGCACTAGCAGGACGGGAAAAAAAGTCCTGCTAGCAGCATCTTCGGAGCGGAGTGTATACCGCTCCTGCCCATTGAAATCAATGGGACAGCGCAGCTATACCGCCGGCAAAGCGCCTCTTGGTTTTTAACCCTTTCTTGGCCGCTAGCAGGGGTAAAACTGTCCCCCTAGCAGCCGAATACCAACGGTAAAGTGCCGCTTACAATAGAGGCGCTTTACCGCCGCCCCCACCCCAGTGTGAAAGGGCCCTTAGGCAAAGACTCAAAAATGTATTGAAAGTGAAGACTATGCCGATCTCTTAAGGCCACAGCCTGTGTGACCTAATTAGCTCTCATCTTAAACACTAGGCCAAGACCCAGGGATTGTAGGATATACAGTCCTTGTAGGCAGGTCGTGCATTAATCTGTGCAGTGTCATGACATGTCTCAGGTTTAACAAAATAGAATGTGAAGATTTACACTACAATATACTGTACAGAGCTCAAAATGACACCATGAAACTACATGATCAATGCACATCTTATGCAGGCAGGTTTAAAATGCCTTGTATACCCTTATCATTGGAAGCCAACAGCATGTTTGTTTTGCCTGTATTTGGGCTTCCTCCCATGATACAAAACCATATTAGTAGAACAGAACTGATACATTATGGCCAATACAGAAGGCATCTGCCAGTGGTAGGGGCCTTACAACCTTTTGGTGGCAGAACCTAAAGTACTGCTCTATATGCTGCAGCATTTGTTGGTGTTGCAATCTAACCAAGACACCCGTCACAGAATCCCACAATTCATACAACTTCACTTTTATAAGACAGTCACCCCACAAACCCTTGACTGCAAAAATACAAGAGACCATTTTTCAGAGCAACTTGTTTTTTTTATTAAATATTAATGCTCGGAGAGATTCAGCTCTGTAAAGGAAAAACAGAAACAGATTAAAACTCAAAAAACCCAAAAGTACAAAACTCAAAACAAAGAAAAAAAAAAAAAAAAAAAAAAACAAAAAAAACTTACCGTTGGGCATTCAATGTCACCACTGTTGATATCGTCAATTATATCATGTGCGGGTCTGCCATCAATGTTGCAGCCCACAGACTGTGCCGTGCCCAGGATCTCCTTAATGGTACCTGAAACAAGGCGGTAGAACAATTATTTTCTGCATTATTAGTCGGACAAATTTGCTGAGCTGCTCAGGAAAGATTTGGCTGTGGGTAGTCATAACACCCATGTGACAGTTTTGGCATTCATACTCACCAGATAGTTCTCTGGCCAGGGAACGATGCCTCATCTGACGAGCAATGCCGACAATTTCATCAAACGTGACGCTTCCACTGTGTTTAACTGTTCAAATAAATAGGACTAGTCATTAATACTACAACAACATTTAGTGATAAGCAGTAAGCATGACTGTACATACAACTGTCTCCAAACTTTCGGCACAGAGTCACTCACTGGTAGAGTGAGCCTGTTTCCTAAGATGGATGCTGATCTAAGCACACCACTGGATTATTACCAATCACATCAGAATGGCATAGTGGCGGGTGGCTGAGGAAAAGAAAACCCAGTGATAAGGTGGACTGAATGGGCATGATGTTGGACATGGATATATTAGAGACTTACTGGATTGGGCAAATAACCAGTTTTACAACACTGTGCAAAAGAAGACAAGTCTGCTTCTGGAAATGCTAGTTGCCAGATATATTTTTGACTTACAACCAACGAGATCAAATGCACCTGGCTGTTAGCAATGCATACTGCATAGGAGAGAGAAAGGCAAATCTCACAATGTAGATAAAAATCCCAAAACCCACTTACACAGATAAAAGATAGACAATGCAGTGAGCAAACAGCACAAAACACTTGTGTGTGCAACAGAGTCACAGGCCAAGCTTCGCCCAACACGTTTCTTCTAAATGGTGGTGCTGTTTGCACACTGAATTACAGAGCTCTAATCTATGAGTGGATAATACAGTTGAGATTTTATTTTTTCTGTAAACTATTACACAGAGATGCCTTTTGGTCTCTAGTAAGCATTGCCAACATGGAGTGCTGCTGACCAAGGCAATAGGAAGATTGTATGGCTGTCTGACAGCCAGGCATGCTTCGCAATAAAAAATATCTAGTAAGGGACTTGGAGCACTGGTGGCACATGAGTGAAGCAATTTTGTAAGAGTTCACCATTGGCACCAAACCTCTTTATGGGTTTGGGTTGCAGGACTATTTAGTCCCAATCTGCACACACTATGATGGATGAGCATATTTAGGATCAGTTGCACTTACTGTTCTTCTGCTTCTTCCTATCACGTGGAGGCTCCTTCAGGGCCTTAATGATCAGAGCAGAGGCAGATGGTACAACCTCAATCTGAAAAAAAAAAAGTCAATATCCTTATCCCAGTGTCCGTGCCTTGGTTGACAAATCCACTTCACATTAAGGGCCACTTCCATGCACTTTTTTCTGCACTAAAAACGCATGCAGTGTTTCCCATGTGATCTAATGGCTCCAATTCACACCATGCAGTCAGTTTCCAGTGCAGAAACTGACTGCATGGTGTGAACTAAAGCCATTGGAAAACACTGTGCATGCATTTTGTGCAGGAAAAAAAAAGCGCAAACTGCATCTGGTGTGAACGGGCCCTCAAGGCTTGTCCCCAGTCTATCGGCACAGGATCAGTCACACGAGGAAAAACCCTGTTTCCTAAGATGGGGTTTGCTCTCAGCTCACCACTGGAATACACTAGGTCACAGGCAGACCAGCATAGTGGCGGGTGGCTTCTACAGGCTGTGGTTACTGAACTCAAACAGTATATACCAATGTTCCAAGCTGCCTGTGGCTTTAGTGGTTTTTCACCTACCAGGAACATGCATCAGGAGTACTGACTGCACTTGTCCTGGGCCAGCAATTAACTACCGGAGCCAGATAAAGCTGGGCATACTAACATTTTCAGGGAGGTGTCACCCAATGGCAGCCTTTTTATTTTACTATGCATGTTATTCCAACATGCCGCCTATACACAAGTCTACTAGTCCCATTTATACAATCCTGTTCAAAAGAGTCAAATCTAAAGTATACATTTTATTGTCTTTAGTTTAGTAAACAGTTTGTTCAACTTACATTATAAAGCAGTGAAATGTAACCAACCTCACATTACTGAGATCAGAGCTTCGAACCATAAAAAAAAGTTTACCATACCACTACTCTACTGCAGACCACTTAATTTCCTGCTAGATAAGGTTATTAAACCTCAGTCCCAAGGCCCAGGTGTGACCGCAACCTTTTCCACCACAAGCATGAAATCCTGGCTCTCATCAAGCCAGAAAGGAATTATCAGCTGCCACTTGCAATGTGATCAATGTTTACCTTAGAATATAAGACTGACCTATTTGTGCTAAAGTTAAAGAAAGGAGGGCACTTAAACCTACAAAATCACTACCTAAAATAGAAGTTACTGACCTAGATCAGAATGATGTTTCTTGGGTCTGCAGATTCAAAAGTACAGCAAATCCTTGGTTTGAGTCCAAATTGGTTTGAGTTTTGTGCAAGACAAGCAAAATGTAATACATTTTGACTTGATATACAAGTAGCATCATGTCACAACTGATTATAAAAGAAGAAAGGTGCCTCTAAGTGTAGCAATACAGTTAATGAAGTTACATTTAGCAACTCACATGGTTGATTGGAAGAGGTAAAGCTGTACACAGAGATCCTTCAAATAGCCATTGTCCCTTCCACGCTGCGCTCCACGAGCGGTTTAAGCCTCCCTTTTAGATCACGCTAATGAAGGGTAGTCTTCCTGGTCACAATTGCAGACAGCAGTGTGGGGGGGTGGTCTATGTGGATAGCTTTACCCCAAATGCCTGCATACTTAGATGTGCCTCTTTTAATCAACCATGTGAGATACTAAATGTTGTACCTTCATTAATTGAATTGCTACACTTTTCCTTCTCTTTTATACTTAGTTGTGACATAATGCTACTTGTATATCAAGTCAAAATGTATTACATTTTGCTTGTGTTGCAAAACATTGTACCTTCATTAAAGGGCAAGTTCACCTTGTTGGGATTGATGTTTTGTTAAACTACTAGCCCCCCCAAGGAGTGGCAGTCTAGAGAATTACCTGGGCCTGTCTGTTCTGGATGGTCAGTTTGACAGTGATCCTCAAGCCCTTCCAGTCACCGGTTGCCTTGGCAATGTCATCACCAACTTTTTTGGGAGACTAAAAGGAAATAAAAAAAATATGAAAACATCCCATCCACTTTAGAAAATTCCAAATACTAAGACTAAGCAAGATATTCATATTGTTAACACTTGGGGAATACAGCATGTTCATTTAACATGCATGTATAAAAGTGTTTAGCAATGACTATTTCACACATTTAAAGAGGAGCTCCAGTCTCCTCCCAAAAAAGTCAAGTCAGCAGCTACAAATACTGTTGATGCTGCCTTTAATACACTTTTCTATCCAGATACCCAGCAATGTCCTCACCCGAGGTGATTCTTCAATTGGCTTCAGATACAGGTGCTGGCATTTTAAAGAGGCTGTAAACCTGATAACACCCCCCCCCCCCAAAAAAAAACCTCTAGCATAATGAGCTAGTATACATCGCATACTAGCTCATGAAATACTTACCTTAAAACTAAGCTGTTGCAGCGGTCCCAACACACTGCTGTCATCTTTCCCGGAGCTTCTTCCAGGTTTGCAGGCTCCGGTGCTGTGTTTGGCCGGAGCCACGACAATGCCACTCCCGTGCATGCGCACAGGAACCACCATTCATGGCATGGGCTCAGAAACAGCACCCGTGAGCTGATCCTCCAGATCTCATACGCCAATGAGGTCATTGGCTGCATGCACTGGATCTCCTAAACTGTACAGGTTTAGGAGATATTTTCAATACCGATAGGTAAGCCTTACCGGCTTACTTAGGAGGTAAAAGTTTGCAGAGGAAGTTTACTTCCTCTTTAAGAGAAACTGGCAGTGAGGCTTTGCGACGTCACAGCCAGTTTCTCAATGGTCCTAAATAGGGTTGTCCCGATACCGATACTAGTATCGGTATCGGCACCGATACCGAGCATTTACCCAAGTACTTGTACTCGGGCAAATGCTCCCGATGCTTCCGCCGATACTATGACAGTCAGCGGTGATCGGCGTGTGGGGGAGTTACAAGATTCCCCCCGCGGCTTTCAGTGACATACAGCGGTGATCGGTGCTTGTAACTTCCCCACGCGATCACCGCTGACTGTCACTGCATCCTTCTCCATGCCCCCTCTGTTCCTCTGTCCCCCTCTCCTCTGTCTCCCTCCGTTCCGTTCCTCCGTCCCCCTCTCCTTCTCTGTCCCCTCCGTTCCTCTGCCTCTCCTCTGTCTCCCTCCGTTCCGTTCCTCCGTCCCCCTCTCCTTCTCTGTCCCCCTCCGTTCCGTTCCTCCGCCTCTCCGCTGTCCCCTCCAGTCCGCCGTCCCCCTCCTCCTTCCTTTGTGAATGGACAGTCAGGTGACTCTGTCCATTCATATAACTGATACATTGTAATCTCCTGTGATTACAATGTGTCAGTTTATGAATGGAGAGGAGCCGCTGACTTCTCTCCATTCTCAGTGCAGCTGACGCTGCAGAGAAAGGGACTGGGGAATCTCTATCCTCAGTCTATTTCTCTGTCTCAAGGGGGAGATATCAGGAGGTCTGTTAAGACCCCTGATATCTCACCAAAGCCCCCCAACAGGGCTGATTTAAAAAAAAAAAAAAAAAAAAAAAAAATTGCAAAAATGAATAAAAAAATTATTGTAAAAAATAAAAATTGTTAATTAAAAAAAAACACACAGACACCGTTCACCCCCCCCCCCCCCCCGAAAAAAAAGAAAGCATTGTTAAAAAAAAAAAACTGTCACGTGACATAAAAAAAAAGTATCGGTAATCGGTATCGGCGAGTACTTGAAAAAAAGTATCGGTACTTGTACTCGGTCCTAAAAAAGTGGTATCGGGACAACCCTAGTCCTAAATAAGCACTTTCTGAATGGTCCCACAGTCTTTTGGGACCTGCTGTGTCCCAGAAGGCTGTGCAGAAATGGAGGGGGGTGAACTACTGCTCATATTACCACAGCGATCTGACCGAATTTGGAGCAGGTACCTGTCAAATCCAGGTACCCTCTACCACTGAAAAAGTGCCAAATGTGGCAGTGGAGGGACAGAGGATGCAAACAAGTGCAACGGCACCTTTTTGGGTGAACTCTGCTTTAAGTGTGGTACACAACATTCAATAGTCGCCACATCCCTAACTGTTCTGCACCGCAAAGGGGCTATCTTCAAAAAAAATACATCAGCATATCAAAAATATTTAATACCAGTCTTGAACATCCAAGTGCGAGGCTTGCAAAAAAAAAAAAAAAAAAAAAAAAAAAAAAAAAAAAAAAAGCTATCCATAGACTTGTTATAGCTTCCAGCCACTATTGTCAGATAAGTTGTCTATGGATTCGGGTTCTTAAGCAGTTAAGGGGAAAAAAAAAAAAAAAAAAAAAAAAGCTACCAACACCTCTGCTGAGCCAACAGCAAGAACAGAGTGACAGGAATACTTTTCTTTTAAGCAAAGTGGGGAAGTATTTAAACTTCACTGCTGTCCGGCCTCTTCTACCACACATTTCTGCTCTGATGTCACAAGGACAGAAGAAAAATCTCTCCAATGACATACAAATAAAACCTGACAGAAAAGTTAGTCTTCACCATAGTGAAAAAATTAAAGAAACTCCCATAGACACTAAGCTATTGAGAATTTTGCAATATGGACAAGCAAACTAGAGAGGAAAAAATAGAATAAACCTACCAAACCCAACGGTCCGATTTTGGGGGCCAGAGCTGAGGTAGCCCCTACCTCACCACCAGTGCATCTCAGGTAAACTACAAATAAAAAAGACACACGGGAAGTTAATAAAAAAAACTCAGCATGCAAACAAGCCCGGTATATGCATAAAGGAATGTACTCGATCTTTCGGCACAGAACCAGTCACACACAGACACATTCTGTTTCCTAAGAGGAGGTCTTTCTAAGCTCACCACTGGAATATACCCAGACACACCAGACTGGTATAGTGGCGGGTGGCTATGGCAACCTAAGGGATGATGCAAATATTGTATTAAAAGGAAGCATTGCAATAGGTCCATTAATCCTAGAGGTTCTTTAAAAGTCCAAATCTTAAAAATCAGTTGATGGGGCGAGGCAGTTCTGTACAGTACTTAACACTTTTGTCTCTCTGATCCAGAGATCTTTGTTTATAAAGTCTGCACAGCTGGCGACATTAAGCTTTTGGTTCCTAGAAGATGAAACCCCATCAGAAACCTACCGGCCTGACAAGACACCAAAAACTCAAAGCCCAAGATCTCTGGATTAGGCGAAGACTTACCTCAGCCTGATATTTAAGTAAACCAGTGCTTTGCCTAGCCAGGGAAAAACAGGTTGGAGGCCCCACTCCCCCATGTACCCAGGAGGCCCCACTCCCCCCCCAGGTCACGGGAGGCCCCACTCCCCCCCCAGGTCACGGGAGGCCCCACTCCCCCCCCCCCCAGGTCACGGGAGGCCCCACTCCCCCCCCCCCCAGGTCACGGGAGGCCCCTCTCCCCCCCCCCCCAGGTCACGGGAGGCCCCACTCCCCCCCCCCAGGTCACGGGAGGCCCCACTCCCCCCCCCCAGGTCACGGGAGGCCCCACTCCCCCCCCCCAGGTCACGGGAGGCCCCACTCCCCCCCCCCCCCAGGTCACGGGAGGCCCCACTCCCCCCCCCCCCAGGTCACGGGAGGCCCCACTCCCCCCCCCCCAGGTCACGGGAGGCCCCACTCCCCCCCCCCAGGTCACGGGAGGCCCCACTCTCCCCCCCCAGGTCACGGGAGGCCCCACTCTCCCCCCCAGGTCACGGGAGGCCCCACTCCCCCCCCCCCCCCAGGTCACGGGAGGCCCCACTCCCCCCCCCCCCCAGATCACGGGAGGCCCCACTCCCCCCCCAGATCACGGGAGGCCCCACTCCCCCCCCAGATCACGGGAGGCCCCACTCCCCCCCCAGATCACGGGAGGCCCCACTCCCCCCCCAGATACCCAGGTCACGGGAGGCCCCACTCCCCCCCCCCCAGATCACGGGAGGCCCCACTCCCCCCCCCCAGATCACGGGAGGCCCCACTCCCCCCCCAGATCACGGGAGGCCCCACTCCCCCCCCAGATCACGGGAGGCCCCACTCCCCCCCCAGATCACGGGAGGCCCCACTCCCCCCCCAGATCACGGGAGGCCCCACTCCCCCCCAGATACCCAGGTCACGGGAGGCCCCACTCCCCCCCCCCCCCCCAGGTCACGGGAGGCCCCACTCCCCCCCCCCCCAGATCACGGGAGGCCCCACTCCCCCCCCCCAGATCACGGGAGGCCCCACTCCCCCCCCCCAGATCACAGGAGGCCCCACTCCCCCCCCCCAGATCACGGGAGGCCCCACTCCCCCCCCCAGATCACGGGAGGCCCCACTCCCCCCCCCAGATCACGGGAGGCCCCACTCCCCCCCCCAGATCACGGGAGGCCCCACTCCCCCCCCAGATCACGGGAGGCCCCACTCCCCCCCCAGATCACGGGAGGCCCCACTCCCCCCCAGATACCCAGGTCACGGGAGGACCCACTCCCCCCCCCCCCCCCCATACCCGTCTATCACACACTCTGCTGTATGAAGAGAACCTGTCCTCAGCCCCGGGGATTGGGAACACACATTACCCCGCACACACGTGACTCCGCTGCAGGTTGCCCGGGACAGGAGGCCCTCGGCTGGGCGGCTCGCATTCCCCCTGTCCCGCCTCACGTACCGATTTTAATTTCGAGGGGGTCGAACTTAGGAGGCATGTCTGTGCCGGACTAAGGGGGATTCCGCTTCTCTCGGACCGGTTTCGGTGTCGGATGAACCCAGATTCGAGACGACCGAAGAATAGTTGCACCTCCACCAGCAAAGGAAGCGAGATAGGAAAGAGGGAGGAGCAAGCGCGACGCCAACCTATTATGGCCGGAGATCTCGCGGGATGACAGGGAGATATCGCGGGATTTGGGAACATTGTCTCATTCTAGCCGCCATCTTGTGTGTGGCAACAAATGTGAAAGTAGCGTAGTTAGTATAAAAACCATAGCTCCCAACTGTCCAGATTTCTAGTGGCTGTCCCTAATTTGGAAACAAGCCCTTCTGTGTTCCTCATTTTGATCTGATCTATATAGTATATAAAATGCACTATTTAGCCTTCAGAAAGTGTTTTTCAGGGGACATACTAAAAGGAATGACAGAATGGAATGCCCATAGACTTTAACAGGAAGATGGAATGCCCATAGAGAGTAATGGAACAAAGTGGAATGCCCATAGAGAATAATGGAAAAAATATCTATTTCTGACAGACTCTTTAGACATATCATCAATTTCTTTTTTTAAAACCTACTTTTAAATATCAGTGGCCATGTTTAATAATGAGATTAGGTGGGATTATTGTTGTTTTTTATGGCATAACAAAGGTGAATGACAGAAGGGAATGTCCATAGAGCATAATGGGAAGTAAAATCTAAACTCATTTGCAGGCAAATCTGAGAGACATAGCAATTCCACCTTTCCCACAGCTGTTCCTCAAGTAGAATAGCAAATTGTAAGATTGAGATTATTTGGGATTACAGCTGTTTTCTATAGAATGACAGATAAATAATAGAAAGGAATGCCCATAGAGTATAATGGGAAGCCAGATGTGACCTGGAGTCAGAACCATTGGTCATATCAGATCAATCTTTAGCAGACATACTCTCTAGGTTCAGAGGTGATGTTCAAATTTGACATTAAGTGGGATTATTATTGTTTTCTATGGAATGACCAACATATGACAGAAGGGAATGCCCATAGCGTATAATGGGAAGTAAAATCTAAACTCATTTGCAGGCAAATCTGAGAGACATAGCAATTTATCCTTTACCACAGCTCTTCTTCAAGTAGAGTAGCAGATTATAAGATTGCGATTTTTTGGAATTACATCTGTTTTCTATGGAATGACAGATAAATAATAGAAAGGAATGCCCATAGATTATAATGAGAAGCAATATGTGACCTGGAGTCAGAACCATTGGTCATATCAGATCAATCTTTAGCAGACATACTCTCTACGTCCAGTGGTGATGTCCAAATTTCACATTAAGTGGGATTATTATTGTTTTCTATGGAATGACAAACATATGACAGAATGGAATGCCCATAGAGTATAATGGGAAGCAAGATGTGACCTTGAGTCAGAACCATTGGTCATATCAGATCAATCTTTAGCAGACATACTCTCTATGTTCAGTGATGATGTTCAAATTTGACATTAAGTGGGAATATTAATGTTTTCTATGGAATGACCAATATATGACAGAAGGGAATGCCCATAGAGTATAATGGGAAGTAAAATCTAAACTCATTTGCAGGCAAATCTGAGAGACATAGCAATTTATCCTTTACCACAGCTGTTCTTCAAGTAGAGTAGCAGATTATAAGATTGAGATTATTTGGGATTACAGCTGTTTTCTACAGAATGACAAACATATGACAGAATGGAATGCCCATAGAGTAGGGCTCGACAAACCCCGGGAGCCAGGTCGCATTTGCGACTAGAATTAGCGACCTGGCGCCTGGGGCGGCACACATGGGGTATCCTGTCTCTGTGCGGACCCCGACCCCCCCGTGCGATCGCGTCCGGCCGGTAATTGAGGCCGCGGCTTTGTGGCCTTCTGCAGTACTTCTGGAATCTGGCGCCATCTTGTGGTGGCCGTTGGTATGACAACACAACCAGCAATGCTAATGTAATGCTAATGGAGCTTCCCCTGCCTGTTTTCACTGCCTGCCCATCTCCTTCCCAAAGTGGAGAAGAGAAGAAAGTCAATGTGGGGATAGCCTTTTTTTTTTTCCTAATGGCTTTTAATTTTTATTTATTTATTTTTTTTTAAAGTAAAAACTGTTTATTTTTTTCTTAATTAAAATGAATTTATTTGTTATCTCCCTGCTTGGCCCCTTTCACACGGGCTGTCTGATCAGGTTCGCCTGTCAATTTTTCAGGCGGACCTGATCTGACCCTTAGAGCCCTTTCACACCGAGCCGCGGGGGGCGTCGGCGGTAAAGCGGCGCTATTTTTAGTGCCGCTTTACCGTCGTTTTAGCCCCGCTATTCGGCCGCTAGCAGGGCGGTCTTTCTGTGTAAATTTAAGATTAGTTATTTTTTATATTGAAAATAAAGCTTTGTCGGTCGTTTAAAAAAAACCTGGCTCCTAACTTTTTTAGCTGGCTCCTAGATTCCAAGCAAATTTGTCAAGCCCTGCCATAGAGTATAATGGGAAGCAAGATGTGACCTGGAGTCAGAACCATTGGTCATATCAGATCAATCTTTAGCAGACAAACTCTCTATGTCCAATGGGATTATTATTGTTTTCTATGGAATGACAAACATATGACAGAATGGAATGCCCATAGAGTATAATGGGAAGCAAGATGTGACCTGGAGTCAGAACCATTGGTCATATCAGATCAATCTTTAGCAGACATACTCTCTATTAGGGATGAGCTTCGAGTCGAACTCATGTTCGACTCGAACATCGGCTGTTCGCAAGTTCGCTGAACAGCGAACAATTTGGGGTGTTCGCGGCAAATTCGAATGCCACGGAACACCCTTTAAAAGTCTATGGGAGAAATCCAAAGTGCTAATTTTAAAGGCTTATATGCATGGTATTGTCATATAAAGTGTTCGGGGACCTGGGTCCTGCCCCAGGGGACATGGATCAATGCAAATTTTTTTTTAAAAACTGACGTTTTTTCGGGAGCAGTGATTTTAATAATGCTTAAAGTGAAACAATAAAAGTGTAATATCCCTTTAAATTTCGTACCTGGGGGGAGTCTATAGTATGCCTGTAAAGGGGCGCATGTTTCCCGTGTTTAGAACAGTCTGACAGCAAAATGACGTTTCAGGGCGGCACAGTGGTGTAGTGGGTAGCACTTTCACCTAGCAGTAAGAAGGGTCGCTGG
Source organism: Lithobates septentrionalis (assembly GCA_037952835.1). Taxonomy (NCBI): domain Eukaryota; kingdom Metazoa; phylum Chordata; class Amphibia; order Anura; family Ranidae; genus Lithobates; species Lithobates septentrionalis. The sequence continues at coordinate 967,216 of JBBDGP010000995.1, forward strand.
TTCGAATCCCAACCAAGACACTACCTGTCTGGAGTTTGCATGTTCTCCCTGTGCCTGCGTGGGTTTCCTCCGGGTACACCGGTTTCCTCCTACACTCCAAAGACATGCTGGTAGGTTAATTGGATCCTGTCTAAATTGTCCCTAGTATGTATGAATGCAAGTTAGGGACCTTAGATAGTAAGCTCCTTGAGGGTAGGGACTGATGTGAATGTACAATGTATATGTAAAGCGCTGCGTAAATTGACAGCGCTATATAAGTACCTGAAATAAATAAATAAATAATAAAGGAAAAAAAGTCATTTAAAACTACTCGCGGCTATTAATGCATTGCCGGTCCGACAATACACATAGAAGTTTATTGATAAAAACGGCATGGGAATTCCCCACAGGGGAACCCCGAACCAATATTTAAAAAAAAAATGACGTGGGGGTCCCCCTAAATTCCATACCAGGCCCTTCAGGTCTGGTATGGATATTAAGGGGAACCCCAGCCAAAACATTTTTTAAAAGACGTGGGGGTCCCCCTAAATTCCATACCCCAAAGCACCCTCCCAATGTTGAGGGCATGTGGCCTGGTACGGTTCAGGAGGGGGGGCGCTCTCTCGCCCCCCCTCTTTTCCTGTGGCCTGCCAGGTTGCGTGCTCGGATAAGGGTCTGGTATGGAATTTAGAGGGACCCCCCACGTCATTAAAAAAAATGTATTTTTTTTGTTTCTGTTATAAAATTTTGATAGCAATTTTTTTTCATAAATTTTGGCACAAATTTATACTGCTGCATATCTTTGGTAAAAATAAACCTAATCGGTGTATATAATTAGGTCTGTGTGAAAGTTATGGTGTACACAAGCTATGGTACCAATCTCTAAAAATGTATCACACCTAATGTACTGATGGCCTATCTCATTTCTTGAGAACCTAACAAGCCAAGACAGTACCAATACCCCCCAAATGGCCCATTTTTGGAAAATAAACAGTCCAAGATATTTAGTAAAAGGCATGGTGAGTTTTTAGAAGTTGTAAATTTTTCCCAAAATTCTTTGTAAAATCAAGTTGTTTTTTTGTTATTTATCAAACACAGCATATGCATACCACAAATCACACACCAAAATACATTCTGCTACTCTTTCTGAGTATGATGATACCACATGTGTGAGACTTTTACACAGCGTGACCACATACAGAGGCCCAACATGCAGGGAGCACCTTTAGGCATTATAGGAGCATAAATTAATAATTTCCTGACTACCTCTTGCACTTTTAAAGGCCCTGGAGCACCAGGACAATGGAAATGCCCCAAAAATAACCCCAATTTTGAAAGAAAACACCCCAATGTATATTCTAGGAGGCATAAGTCTTTTGAACATGTCATTTTTTTTGAAAATTTGGAAAGAACATGAAAACGCATTTTTTAATTTTTTTTAACAAAGTTGTCCATTTATACAATATTTAACACATAGCATGTACATAACAAAAATAACACCACAGATTCTCCTACTCCTCCTGAGTATGGCGATACCACATGTGGGAGACTTTTCCACAGCCTGGCCACATACAGAGGCCCAACATGCAGGGAGCACTGTCAGGTGTTCTAGGGGCATACATTTCAAATCCAATTTGACTACCTATTACACTTTTGGGAGGCACTGTAGTGGCATGGATAAGAACTGATGTGGCATGGATGAGCATGAATCGGGATGGATGAGCCGTGGATGGGGATGACTGAGCATGGTTGAGCCATGAATGTGGATGCCTGAGCATGGATGGGATGACTGGGCATGAATGGGTATGGCTGGTTAGGGCTGTGTATGGCTGAGTATGGATGGGATGGCTTAGTAAGGCTGAGTATGGTTGGGTATTGCTGGGTATGGCTGAGTATGGATGGGGGTGGATGGGATGCCTGAGCATGGATGGGTGGATGAATGCTGCAATGAGCACAGAGCAGCGCTGTGGGAACTACAGATCCAGCCCACAGCGCTGATGCACCCGATCTCTCCCCTCTCCGTTCACACTGTGCCGATCGGTACAGAGAGGGGAGAGAGAAACCAGACATGATGCCGGTTTGTTTACAAGTGATTGCTCTGTCATTTGTCTAAGCAATCACGTGGTAAATGGCCGCTGTCAGCCGTGATCCGTGATGCGCCGGGTCCGGTCATGGATACTCCTGTGTGTGCGCCTGCGATTCTGGGAGGACATCATAGTAGGCCCTCCCTGAGTTATCGAGCCACGCTGTAGCCATCATGTGGCAATAGTGAGTTTGTTAAAGGGTTAAATCAAGGTGTGATACTTATGCAGTGTAGCCAGAATACTTCTTTTAAGATTGCATCCAATAGGGACCTCCTCAATTTTGCAAAAAACACACATCAAAAAAATTGAAGATGCAATCCCAATCTTTGCAATATTCTCTTTAATTGAAATATTCATATACATTGCAGGTAATCTGAGATCAGCGACTGCATAGTTTCGACCATAACATGTTCTTCATCAAGCAGCACGTGTGCTTGATGAAGAACATTGTTATGTTCGAGAGTAGGGATGAGCCGAACACCCCCCGGTTCGGTTCGCACCAGAACCTGCGAACGGACCGAAAGTTCGCACGAACGTTAGAACCCCATTGACGTCTATGGGACTCGAACGTTCGAAATCAAAAGTGCTCATTTTAAAGGCTAATTTGCATGGTATTGTCCTAAAAAGGGTTTGGGGACCCGGGTCCTACCCCAGGGGACATGTATCAATGCAAAAAAAACTTTTAAAAACGGCCGTTTTTTCGGGAGCAGTGATTTTAATGATGTTTAAAGTAAAAAAAAAAAAGTGAAATATTCCTTTAAATATCGTACCTGGGGGGTGTCTATAGTATGCCTGTAAAGTGACGCGTGTTTCCCGTGTTTAGAACAGTCCCTGCACCAAATGTCATTTTCAAAGGAAAAAATCTCATTTAAAACTGCTTGCGGGTTTAATGTAATGTCGGGTCATGGCAATATGGATGAAAATCAGTGAGACAAACGGCATGGGTACCCCCCAGTCCATTACCAGGCCCTTTGGGTCTTGTATGGATATTAAGGGGAACCCCGCACCCAAATTAAAATAAGGAAAGGTGTGGGGCCTCCAGGCCCTATATACTCTGAATAGCAGTATACAGGCGGTGCAAACAAGACGGGGACTGTAGGTTTGTTGTTAAGTAGAATCTCTTTGTAATTTTGAACGGGTACATTTTTAACGTGTTTAGCTCCAGCCAAAAAATCTTTTTTAAGCTTTTTGGAAAACATAGGGAAGGGTTATCACCCCTGTGACATTTGTTTTGCTGTCTTTCCTCCTCTTCAGAAGATTTCACCTCACTTTTTGTCCCAATGAAAAATGTTTTTTGAAAATTTGGATTTTTTTGTGGAACAAGGATTGGAAAGCATCAGTGGAAAGGAGAATTTTTTTTCCCATATTAACTCTTACAGGAGAGAATTTCCCTTCCTAGGGGTAGATTTCATCTCACTTCCTGTTGTCTCCTTCCGTTTGCAAGTAGGAGTTGTTTGTAAGTTAGATGTTTGAAAGAAGGGTCCTGCCCTATATACTCAGCAGAAATTTGGGCCTTAGGTGTTGCTGTGGCCACAACACTGTAAGCCCTCACAGGGCCCTGCTGTGAAATATTAGATCAAGAATTGTAATTACATGCCCCTGTTGAACAGGAGCTGAAAAATTAGGCCTTAGGCACTGGTGCTGGTGCCACAACACTGCAACCCCTCACAGACACTCTAGTTGGAACGCAGGAACGAGCCCTGCTGCAAAGTATTGCATCAAAAATTGTAATTACACGCCCCTGTTAAACAAGGGCTGAAAAATTGGGCCTTAGGCACTGGTGCTGGTGCCACAACACTGCAACCCCTCACAGACACTCTAGTTGGAACGCAGGAATGAGCCCTGCTGCAAAGTATTGCATCAAAAATTGTAATTACACGCCCCTGTTAGACAGGGGCAGAAAAATTGGGCCTTAGGCACTGGTGCTGGTGCCACAACACTGCAACCCCTCACAGACACTCTAGTTGGAACGCAGGAACGAGCCCTGCTGCAAAGTATTGCATCAAAAATTGTAATTACACGCCCCTGTTAGACAGGGGCAGAAAAATTGGGCCTTAGGCACTGGTGCTGGTGCCACAACACTGCAACCCCTCACAGACACTCTAGTTGGAATGCAGGAATGAGCCCTGCTGCAAAGTATTACATCAAAAATTGTAATTACACGCCCCTGTTAAACAGGGGCTGAAAAATTGTGCCTTAGGCACTGGTGGTGGCGCCCAGAACCAAAAATGTTCTTACAAGCTATCAGCGTGATGATTGAGGAGGAAGAGGATAATTACTCAGGGATAGTCACTCAGCATCAGCATAGGCAGTCTTTGAAGGGATCTGAGATTTCAAAAAAAATTATTCGGTTACATCAGCATCAGGTGCTTGGTAGCTGGTGGTGATCCAAGACTGATTCATTTTTATGAAGGTCAGTCGATCGACCGAGTCGGTGGACAGACGCACCCTGTGATCGGTTACCACGCCTCCAGCAGCACTGAATGTGCGTTCCGAAAGAACGCTGGATGCAGGACAGGCCAGTAGCTCAATTGCATACTGTGCAAGCTCTGGCCAGTGATCCATCCTCAAGACCCAGTAACCCAGAGGATTTTCGGTGGGAAAGGTGTCCAAGTCTGATCTTGCCCCTAGGTATTCCTGCATCATGTAAAACAGACGCTGGCGATGGTTGCTGGAACCGATCATACCTTGGGGCTGCGGACCAAAAAATTGTCTGAACGCATCGGTCAGACGGCCACCTTCTCCACCGCTCCTTCTTTGACTGACCGAAGCCTCAGCAACACGTTGTCCAGAAACAGGAGTTTGTAACCTCCCAGTCTCTGGGAACGCGTTGCACAGACCTTTCTGCAAGGCCTCCCGAAGATGTTTCATCCTCTGCTCCCTCTGCGATGGCAAGATAAGGTCCGCAACCTTACCCTTGTAACGTGGATCAAGGAGGGTTGCCAGCCAGTATTGGTCCTTCTCCTTGATACCACGAATACGAGGATCCTTACGCAGGCTTTGCAGGATCAGGGAGGCCATGCAGCGTAGGTTTGCTGAGGCATTCGGTCCGGAGTCCTCTGGGTCACTAAGGACGACAACGTCCGCAGCCACCTCCTCCCAGCCACGTACAAGTCCATGTGTTTCATGGGACTGATCCCTTAAAGACTGCTGCTGATGCTGAGTGCCAGGCTCCACCTCCATACTGACACAATCTTCCTCCTCCTCCTCGTCCTCTTCCTGTGTGATCAGCGGGCACGCAGGAACACTGTCTGGATAAAGGGGGCCTTGAGATCTAAGGAAGTCCTCCTCTTCCTGCCTCTGTTCTGCCTCAAGTGCCCTGTCCATTATTCCACGCAGCGTGTGCTCCAACAGGTGGACAAGGGGGACAGTGTCACTGATGCATGCACTGTCACTGCTCACCATCCTCGTGGCCTCCTCGAATGGTGACAGGACAGTGCATGCATCCCTGATCATGGCCCACTGGCGTGGGGAAAAAAAACCAAGCTCCCCTGACCCTGTCCTGGTGCCATAGTCGCACAGGTACTCATTGATAGCCCTCTGCTGCGTGTGCAGCCGCTGCAGCATGCCCAACGTTGAGTTCCACCTGGTGGGCATGTCACAGATTAGGCGGTTCTTGGGCAGGTTAAACTCCTTTTGGAGGTCCGTCAGCCGAGCACTGGCATTATATGACCGGCGGAAATGCACACAGACTTTCCTGGCCTGCCTCAGGACATCCTGTAAGCCCGGGTACCTGCCCAAGAACCGCTGCACCACCAAGTTAAGGACGTGAGCCAAACAGGGCACATGGGTCATTTGTCCCTGTCGGAGGGCAGAGAGGAGGTTGGTGCCATTGTCGCAAACCACCATTCCTGCCTTAAGTTGGCGTGGCGTCAACCACCTCTGAACCTGCCCCTGCAGAGCTGACAGAACCTCTGCCCCAGTGTGGCTCCTGTCCCCCAAGCACACCAGCTCAAGCACCGCATGGCATCTTTTGGCCTGCGTACTTGCGTAGCCCCTTGAACGACTACGGAGCACCGCTGGTTCCGAGGAAGAGGCCATGGAGGAAGAAGAAGAGGAGGGGGGGAGGAGAGAGGTGTGTCACAATCATTAGCATTTTGGAGGCGTGGTGGCGGAACAACCTCCAACACTACTGCACCTTGTCCTGCATCCTTCCCAGCTGCCAGCAGAGTCACCCAATGCGCCGTGAAACTTAGGTAACGTCCCTGTCCATGCCTGCTGGACCATGAGTCAGCGGTAATATGCACCTTACCGCTGACCGCCCTGTCCAGCGAGGCATGGACATTGCCTTCCACATGCCGGTAGAGAGCCGGAATCGCCTTCCGTGAGAAAAAGTGGCGTTTGGGTACCTGCCACTGAGGAACCGCACATTCCACAAACTCATGGAAGGGGGCAGAGTCTACCAACTGAAAAGGCAGCAGTTGAAGTGCTAGCAATTTTGCCAAGCTAGCATTCAACCGCTGGGCATGTGGATGGCTGGGAGCAAACTTTTTTCGGCGGTGCAGCAGCTGGGGCAGGGAAATTTGCCTGGTACAATCTGACGTCGGTGTACCAAAAGCAGATTGCCCACAAGTACTTGGCTGTGACACACCTAATTCTACACCTTCATTACTCTCAGTGCAGGTCTCAGAGAGGACTGGAGGTCTAGTGGGGTTGGAAATCTCAGCTGATGAGGAGCAAGGAGAGGTCCTCTTTGTTCTTTGGTGTGGGTCTTTTAGATACGCTTGCCAACGAACTGCATGGCAGGTCAACATATGTCTGGTCAAGCATGTGGTACCCAAGCGGGAGATGTTTTGGCCACGTGAGATACGCTTGAGACATATGTTGCAAATAGCAGCGGTGCGATCTGATGCACTCGTCTCAAAAAAGGCCCACACCAAAGAACATTTTGAATAACGCGCAGAGACTGCAGCGCCCTGCACATTTGGAGCTTTGGGGTGTGATGCAGTCAATGTGCTGCCCTTAGGCTGGCCCCTGGAGGGCATCCTGCCTCGTTGGTGATGTGCCGCCTCCTCCTCCTCCTCCTCTCTCCTATCAGGCACCCACGTTGAGTCAGTGACCTCATCATCCCCTCCCTCCTCATCACTGGAGCAAACCTGGCAGTATGCTGCAGCAGGGGGAGCATGACTGCCAGATTGCTGTCCTTCTTGGGCACCCCCTCTGTCCGTGCTCATGTTACTGCCTTCATCGAGCTCAGTATCATCATCAGAGCCTTCCAAACGCTGGGCATCCTCCTGGAGCATGTACCCAACACTGTGGTCAAACAGTTCGAGGGACTCCTCAGGAGGACATGGTGGAGCTAGGGAAGGAGTCACTGATGACATTGAGCCGAGGGAAGAGGCCGCTGCTTTGCCAGACAAAGCACCCTGGGCATGGGTGAGAGAGGATGAGGAGGATGAGGACGGCTTGGTCATCCACTCGACCAAGTCTTCCGCATGTTGCGGCTCAACGCGGCCAGCTGCCGAAAAAAAGGCCAAGCGTGTCCCATGGCCACGTGCTGATGAGGATGCACCTTCTCCACGACCAGCACTAGACACAGAGCCTGCTTGCCCTCTCTTATTGGCTTGTGACTGTCTGCCTCTCCTTCTTGGCCTTCCAGACATACTAATGGCCTGTAGCTGCACTAAGCTGGGATATATATATATATATATATATATATATATATATGTACTGATACTGCAGCTAGCAAAATCAACTGCCTGCCTGTAGTATGAGAACACCACCAACCTTCTACAGGTAGCTTTAGCTGAACACTGTGAGGTGGACGCACCCCACTAACTTGTAGGTTTAGCTGAACACTGTGAGCAGGATGCACTGCACTAACTGTAAATAGTCTAGCTACCTGACCGTGGTACTAATAGGATCAAAAGAACACCAGTAATTTTCTTCAGGTAGCTTTATATACTGTAACAAGACAAGCCTGCCTGTCAGTAGGAAGATAACAGGAACGGATCTAGCTGAACACTGTGAGCAGGACGCACTGCACTAAATGTAAATAGTCTAGCTGCCTGACCGTGGTACTAATAGGATCAAAAGAACACCAGTAATTTTCTTCAGGTAGCTTTATATACTGTAACAAGACAAGCCTGCCTGTCAGTAGGAAGATAACAGGAACGGATCTAGCTGAACACTGTGAGCAGGATGCACTGCACTAAATGTAAATAGTCTAGCTGCCTGACCATGGTACTAATAGGATCAAAAGAACACCAGTAATTTTCTTCAGGTAGCTTTATATACTGTAACAAGACAAGCCTGCCTGTCAGTAGGAAGATAACAGGAACGGATCTAGCTGAACACTGTGAGCAGGCCGCACTGTACTAAATGTAAATAGTCTAGCTGCCTGACCGTGGTACTAATAGGACCAAAAGAACACCAGTAATTTTCTTCAGGTAGCTTTATATACTGTAACAAGACAAGCCTGCCTGTCAGTAGGAAGATAACAGGAACGGATCTAGCTGAACACTGTGAGCAGGACGCACTGCACTAAATGTAAATAGTCTAGCTGCCTGACCGTGGTACTAATAGGATCAAAAGAACACCAGTAATTTTCTTCAGGTAGCTTTATATACTGTAACAAGACAAGCCTGCCTGTCAGTAGGAAGATAACAGGAACGGATCTAGCTGAACACTGTGAGCAGGACGCACTGCACTAAATGTAAATAGTCTAGAAGATAACAGGAACGGATCTAGCTAAACTGAATACAGTGTGTATATATATATATATATATGTAACACCTGGGATGCATATATATACACAATACACTTTAAGTGCAGCTAACTGACTGACTGTCCTGCCTAATCTAGCTAACTCAAATGAAATGACACTGTCTCTCTCTCTCTCTAAGCACACCGGAACACACTGCACAGGGCCGCCGTGCAGGCGGCCTTATATAGTGTGGGGCGTGTACTAAATCCCCTGAGCCATAATTGGCCAAAGCCTCCTTGGCTTTGGCCAATTACGGCTCTCTGTTCAGGCGGCGCTGTGATTGGCCAAGCATGCGGGTCATAGTGCATGCTTGGCCAATCATCAGCCAGCAATGCACTGCGATGCCGCAGTGAATTATGGGCCGTGACGCGCCACACAAATTTGGCGCGAACGGCCCATATCGTTCGCAATTCGGCGAACGACCGAACAGCCGATGTTCGAGTCGAACATGGGTTCGACTCGAACACGAAGCTCATCCCTATTCGAGAGTATATCTGCTAAAGATTGATCTGATATGACCAATGGTTCTGACTCCAGGTCACATCTTGCTTCCCATTATACTCTATGGGCATTCCATTCTGTCATATGTTTGTCATTCCATAGAAAACAATAATAATCCCGCTTAATGTGAAATTTGGACATCACCACTGAACATAGAGAGCATGTCTGCTAAAGATTGATCTGATATGAGCAATGGTTCAGGCTCCAGGTCACATCTTGCTTCCCATTATACTCTATGGGCATTCCATTCTGTCAAATGTTTGTCATTTCATAGAAAACAATAATAATCCTGCTTAATGTCAAATTTGGACATCAACACTGGATTTAGAGAGTATGTCTGCTAAAGATTGATTTGATATGAGCAATGGTTGCGACTCAAGGTCACATATTGCTTCCCATTATACTCTATGGGCATTCCTTTCTATTATTTATCTGTCATTCCATAGAAAACAGCTGTAATCCCAAATAATCTCAATCTTACAATCTGCTACTCTACTTGAAGAACAGCTGTGGTAAAGGATAAATTGCTATGTCTCTCAGATTTGCCTGCAAATGAGTTTAGATTTTACTTCCCATTATACTCTATGGGCATTCCATTCTGTTATGCCATAAAAAAAACAACAATAATCCCACCTAATCTCAATATTAAATATGGCCACTGATATTTAAAAGTAGGTTTAAAAAAAATTGATATGTCTAAAGAGTCTGTCACAAATTGAATTTGTTTTTCAATTATTCCACTTTGTTCCATTATTCTCTATGGGCATTCCATCTCCCTGTTAAAGTCTATGGGCATTCCATTCTGTCATTCCTTTTAGTATGTCCCTTTTTCAGCGCTAAACCTTTCATCCAAATTCTAAATCGCTGCATTTGTAAATGTCAAAAGCCAATATAAAGGCATAGTAGTGGTAAAAAAAAGCACTTGTGGTTTTAAAGGGATTGTAAAGCTTTGTTGTTTTTTTTTATAACAAACATGTCATACCCCACTGTGCAGTTCGTTTTGCACAGAGTGGCCCCGAACATCCTCTTCTGCAGTCCCTCAGCGTCTAGGATTGCCACATCATCCCTTTAATCCAGGACACACATTAATTACACAGGTTCTGTAGCTGATTAAGGTGGTAATTAAACTCACTTGGTGCCTTATCTGCATTAAATCAGACTCAGAATCCATGCGGGCGCACTCCCAAATCCTGCATCTGTGTCCATTCACAGAATGCAGGGCTCGGCCCCGGCGCTGCGTCATTGGATTTGATTGACAGCAGTGGGAGCCAATGGCTGCACTGCTATCAATCTATCCAATCAGGACACGAGACATCAGCTAGAGCTGGTCTGCTCGTTCCTGGCCGGCGAAGGATCGGGGTCAGGTAAGTAAAACCGGGGCTCAGGGGGGCTGCAGCACCACAGGAGGTTTTTCCCCTTAATGCATAGAATCAAAAATCATTTTTGTTGTACAATTCTCCTTTAAGGGGGGTGTGGCAAGGGGTATGTCCTATACCTACATACTTTTGTTAATAGGTGTCCCTCATTCCCATCTCAAAAAGTTGTGAGGTATGTGAAAACCATCAAAAGGCCGCTCCTGGCTGCTTTGGTGTGATAATGCAGCCAATCTGTAGAAAGGATTTTTATTTTACAGCTTACACGTGGCAATTGTTATTCAGATGTAGCTGTTTAGGGTGACTGGACATTAGTCCTACTTTTGGTTGCTAGGGGCAGTGTTATTATACCCAGGACCCTGCATTCACTATATCTGGTCTCACACAGCACATCGAAATGCAATTATTTTAGTAAATATAAGCAGCTAAATACTTTTTCTCATCAGCAGTATATAGCAGTCTTGTGACTTCTATCAAAGTCTGGTTAAATCTTGTAGGAGGAGTTTACATTCTCCTCTGACTGTCCTATGAGGCTGCAGAACCCCTGACCCTCTGTCTGGACAATGCTTATTGGCCCTGTGCCGGTCACATGCAGCCTCTCTAGGAATACACATCAAACTGAGCATGTGCAGATTGCCCAAAAGTCTCTGTCCTATCAAGAGATGGATTGGGGAAAGTAAAAGAATGGGAGGATAAGAAAAGACAGACTCAAACAGCCTTTTTACACAATGCAGAGGATTTACTCCCTTAGGTTCCACAGTAAATATAACAAACATGCTTTACAGCACATACAGACTGATTTTACTGTTGTGGGTTCAGTAACACTTTAAGGCCTCATGCACACTGGGTAGCAAAAACACCACTTTTACAGGCATTTGACTTTTTTTCTGCCCCTCTAAATGCCCCTCTATGTTAGCCTTTATATCCATGCACACATTGGTGTTTATAGGCGATTAGAGGAAGAAAAAGAAACTCACCACCAGCACATTGAGGAGAGGAGCGTTTGGGCAGAAAAACGGCCAATGCTCATTAATGCTAGCATGTTTATGCACGTTTGCATGTTAATGCAGTCTAATGGACAGAATAAATTCATTTTCTGAAAAAAAGTGCATTAAAATCAAAATCAAACACACAAAATCACAATAACCGCTTAGGGACTGCCCATCAGCAATGTACTGCGGACAGACGGCCCACACAGGCAAAGCATCATACCTGTACGTCGCTGCCTGCTTGTGGATTGAGGGTGCGCATATGCCCTAATTGATTGCACAATTGCACAAGCCTGTCAGCAAGTCCCAGCCTGCTGATCAGCTGTGTAAAATCACAGCCCAGAGCTCTGCAGATTTTTGTCTTCAGATTTACCGAAACCATGTAGTGCAAGGGCCTGCCTGATTGCATAAAAATTGAAACTTTAAGGCCTCGTACACACGGTTCGATTGTTGTACGACCGAGCGTCTCATTTTTGTCAAAACGGCGTATGCAGGATTTTGACTAGCATACTAACTACTAATTACTAACATAGCAAGCCGGCCTCCCCGCCTCCGCCCATTACTGTACCAGCTTGGATCAGGATACAAAGAATGCCCGGGTGGCAGCTGGAGAAGACACACAGTGTGCAGCGGTTGGAGAATAGGTAGTGACACACAGGCTCAGGCCTCAGCACAGGAGTGAAGAGAGGAGGAAGAAGACACAGGCTGCAGAGCTGGAGGTGTGTTCCGGGCCGGCTGAAAAAAAAAACTGCCTAAGGGAGCCAGGGCTTTCGTCAGCCTCGGGATGGTGTCACCCCTCTAGCGGGTGCCACCCGGGTGTGGACCGCACCCCTGCCCCTCCCCTAGCAACGCCACTGGATATATGACTCCATCTTCCAACTTCATTTGTTTCCACTCTCTATGGACTACTTTGGCCCCCTTGATAGGGATATTCACCAATATCTGAGGGTCTTGGGTGGATAATGATTTCCTTATCAAACTCCCCAGTGGATCTTCCCTTTTGTCTACTGAGGCAGTTCTTGGCTGCGTACTTGGGTCAAATCACCGTAATATCTTGGTACTTCTGCGGGGGTGACTCCCACAGCTTCGGCCCCTTTGGCCCCCCTGTGTTTATACTCCACTCCTTGACACACAGCCTGCACTCCTTCCAAGGGTAGATGGACCCAGATCTTCTGGCCAGCACTATGAAGTGAGGCCTTCGAGAAAGAGCATCAGCATCTCGGTTTCCTACTCCTGGTCGATATTTCAAGCTGAACTGAAATTCAGACAGGGCTGCCAACCACCAATATCCAATGGCATCCAGCTTGGCAGTGGACAGTAAGTAGGTCAAGGGGTTGTTGTCAGTCTTCACCACAAAGGTAGCCCCGTACAGATAGTCGCGTAGCTTATCTACCACAGCCCACTTGAAGGCCAAGAACTCCAATTTGTGCACTGGATAGTTCTTCTGGGGGGGGGTCGAAGTCTCCCCTCCAACTCTTGGTACAACACCCCCCCCCCCCCCAGGCCATCTCTGCTGGCATCTACGTGCAATTCATACGGTTTAGATGGATTAGCATAGACCAACACCGGTGCTTCAACCAGGCTCTCCTTCAGCCGTTCAAAAGACCTTTCACACTTCACGATCCATTGTTCTTGAATAGACTCACGGGGCTTCCTGGTGCCTCCTCTCTAAATTTTCTGCTGATCCCCCTCCGTTTGCTTCTGTAACAGCTCTTTCAAGAGCCGGGCAATCTGTGAGAAGTTCTTCACAAATCTTCTATAGTAAGAGCAGAAACTCAAGAACGACCTCAACTTAGTGACGGTATTCGGGCGCGGCCAGGAAGTAACAGCCTCCAACTTCTGAGGGTCAGTTGCTATTCCCTCGGCTGACATTACATGCCCTAGGTACGTGACCGAGGTCTGGTAGAAGTTGAACTGTCACTTCTCTAACGATAGCATCTCCCCTCGGTGTGTAGCTACTGGAAAAATTTCTCCACCCGAGCTTCGTGCCCCTCCAGCGTTCTCCTGAACACAATGATATCATCAAGATACACTAGCACTTCCACCAAGTTCATATCACCAACAGCGTTCTCCATCAATCTCTGGAAAGTAGCAGGAGTCCCTGTTAATCCCTGCGGCATTCGGTCAAACTCAAAAAACCCAAGAGGGCTGATAAAGGCCATCAGATCCAGTACACTGAACCATTTGGCTGCGATAAGCATTGTAGGGCTTCTTCAATGCGAGGGGTTGTGTACTGATCTGGGATAGTTCTTCGGGTTCAAGGTTCGGTAGTTGATACACATCCGAAGGGACCCATTCTTATTTCTCACCACCACAGTCAGGGAAGCATAAGGGCTCCTGAACTCCTTAATGACCCCTGACCTCTTCAATTCAGCCAGCTGCTCTTGAAGATCCTCCAGATCACACAAGGGGATTCCCCTGGCTCATTCTCGAAAGGGCTTATCTTCGGTCAGCCGAGTTCGATATTGAGCACTCCTGGCACAGCCTACATCAAAGTCATTCTTGGAGAACATTTTCTCCCATCGAGCTATCTGAGCTTTGATCCTATCATCCCATGTGGGAGGTAGATTTGGGCATTGGACAATGGTTCCTCTTTCATCCCCTTTCTGAACTAACTCGTCCCTCGCCACTGGGGTGGCAGCACTCACTTTTCCGATCACTATCCGGGGCTTTAAGCTGATTGGGTGACTAGTAACATTCCTCACACTGACAAGAATTCGCCCCCCGCTCCTTAGTAAGGCCCGAGTGGGTATGATCACCGGGGCCAGCTATTCCAATCTTCTCCTCTGTTGAATCAGCTTCCACCACCACATAAGGACCCGGCTGGTCCTATGACAACTTAACCGTGGCTTTCAGACTCTTGTCTCGCCCTTGGAGCAGATTTTGCCCCCCTTGACGAGTCCCTTGTTTCTGGAAATTTGCTTGGGTCTCCATCACTCACATCAGAGCATGATACATTTGAGTTCGTGCCTGAGCTATCTGGGCCATCAATTTGGTTGACCAGAGTTCAGCTATTGGCTTGTTAATGTCAGGAATGGCCAATCCTATTGGTTCAGACTCGGTTCCACAATCTTCATACGAGAAATCAATTTCCACATGAACCGATTGGGCTACCACTTTCTCTTTGTTCCCTCCTCTCGTACTTTTCTTATCAGTTCGGGCTACGTAGGCACCACTTGGGTTCTCTTCAGTAGCAGCTTTAATACAATAGGATGGTTTGGCCGAATTCCTTGCAGAACCCGGTCCAGATGAGCCTGGTCAACATCTTTGGGGTCAATACCGCTCTTGAGGATAATTTGATGCAGCATCCTGTCTACTCGAGATATGTATTCGGACAGACTCTCTCCCATCTGTTGGTGAGTGTGGTTGAATCTGTACATTAGGTCTGCGGTAGTTTCGACACTTCCAAATACAGCATACAAAGCGTATGTAGTCTTGTCATGGATCTGCCACCTAGGGGTTAAAATAGTGCAGACTGATTTCAGTGATTGGCAACAGGCTGCCTTATTTAAACACCTCAGCAGCACTGTGTCTTTGCTGTCTGATCTGCAGCTCATACCTGTTCCCGTGACTTCCTGTTCCTGTGATCCGATCTGTTTCCTGTGTTTGACTTGGCTTGTTTGACTACGATTGATCTCTGTTATCCTGACCCCAGCCTGCCTTGTAACCATGCTCAACTCTACACTGCTTGATATCCCGTTGCCAAACTTTGCCTGTATCCTGACCATTCCCTGCCTGTCGTCTATATCTACATCTGATCGTCTGTTACCAAACCCGGCTTGTCTGACTACGTATTCAGTGTCTCCCCAGCCCTGCACCTACCAGCCTGCTTCCTGTTTCCTGCTGCACCAGCTGAACTGACAAGACCAAAGACGAACCAGGCACCCATACACCGCCAGGCTCTTGCGGCCACTGTTGCAACACCGGTGGCTCTTGAGCCGGGGGTTGTACGAGAAAGCCTTCCCACTGCACGTCAGGCTCATCTGGCAGGTACGTAACAAGTCCATGGCGACACAAGTTGTCTTGCCCATCCTCAGATTACAGATCACATCAGCCACCGGGCCTCGAAGGCTCTCACTAAGCCGCTGTCGTCTTACAGCCTCTGGAACACCCCACTCTTCCATGGCTTGAAAAGCCTTACTTATCCACTTTTCAAACTCATGTTCCCCCACAGGAGTCGGCAATTGCCCTGAGAAGAACCTGAGTCTTAGATAGCTCTGGTTGGCATTTCCAGATCCATTCTTCATTAAGCTATTGACTAACCGGCTCATATCCGTGTAGAAAGAGGGAGGGGCATTGGCCCCTTAGAGAATCGTCTTTCACAGGTACGGGGCCCTTCTCCTGAGCCCGGGTCGATGGCCGCCTCTCAGTCTGCTCTCCTCCCACTTTGAGTGGGAACACTTTAGCAATCACCCCTTCAGCCAGACGTACCTCTTCCTCCTGGAAACACACAGGTACCGCTTTCTGCCATTCCAATAGTACCCTGACTTGATCCAACTCATATGTGGCTTCAGTTTCCACAATGTAAGCCCGGTGCCCTGGGACCAGAGTTCTCAGCCAACTTCTGATCTCTCTCTGTGTGCTCACTTCCCAAGATTTCCAGAATGATGCTCTTCTCTGTTGGAGCTCCCTGACTCCTCCTGCCCCATCAACCGCGGCCATAGAAGCGGCTTCCCACATGGATTGTGGCTCTTGTCTAGGTCGGTTAGGGCCAGCTGCAGATAGCATCTCGGACAAGCCCCCAAATGCAGCATGACCCCCTAGGAGGCTGCTTGGATTCACCAGCTCATGTGCACCGCCATGACCTGGGGAACATTCCAACCCACCTGACACTCTGGGTTCAGACATCTTTTCACCACCTTAAAGCAATAAGTCAAACAACTCTGTGCGTTTATGTTATCCCCTTGGCGCCGACCATACACACATATGCGGCCTCGGCTTTCAGGGGTTATACCGGGATGACACCACGGTACCGTTTTTTAGAGCGTGCAGTCGGCTCTTTAGGGATGACAACTGATGCAGCTAAAAGCCTATGTGAGTCTCCTATGCGTAAACACAGAAGCAACGCCACAACATTACTTCTAGTTTACTCGGCTGCCAATGGCACCAATTTTTTAAAAAACTACAGTATTCAGAATCGCCGTTTTTGGCAATCTGAATACCTTGAAGTGCAAAGGAGGGATTTGGGGTCTTTTAGACCCCGGATCCCTCTATAAAGAGTACCTGTCAACACCTATTACTGTCACAAGGGATGTTTACATCCCTTGTGACAGCAATAAAAGTGATCACATTTTTTTTTTTTTTACAGAGACAATGTAAAAAAATTAAAATAAATGCAAAAAAAATGTTTTCCTGACAGACTCCATGGCAGCCTACGTGTGGGTTTACCCCGCCTCCTCTCCAATGCTATAGGACCCCATTCCCATAAATGAGCACTCACCACTAGCTACTGCGTTCCTTTTTTGTCCTCCTCCAATGGACCTACACAAGTTGTTCGCGTCCGGTCGGACGGATCCAGGATCATGGCATACCTTTTTGCGGTGCAGCTCAGGGCCCAGCCATGGGCGGGCGAGTAGCAGGTAGAGGCTGATATTTACCCTTTTGGTGGAAGGATGGTCGCCTCTGTATGCCGGACGTCCAGGGACATCAGCGGCTGGCAAGGTCGGAAGCTTATAAAAATGTATATCCATGGCAGGTTTTTTTGTGTGTTTGTCTGTCTCTCCCTAGGTTTTCCTGGCTTGGCTATGACCATCGCAGTCTCTGTGGAGACCATTCTTCCCCCTCATGGCGGCTGGAACGCTTGTGCGTTCCATCTCGCCCCAGCTCTTCCGGGTTCGGCCGTCCGCAATACTCGCGCATGCGCGGTAGCCTCCTCGGGTCCGAGGCTTGGCTGGCGCGTGCGCAGAACGGCGGAACGCTCGGCTATCCGCACATGCGCAGTACGGTCACCGTCTGACGGCGCAGGCGCGGGGTCAGATGGTGACGTCATGGGCGGGGGATTTAAATTCAGCTCATAGACTCCTTCACAGTGGGAATGTCTCTCAGTGATTAGGAGCAGAGCGGTTTCTCTTCCCCATCTCCAGCCCTAGTCTGCTTTAGGTGAGTGCCTATTATACTTTGTATTTAAAAAAAAAAAAAAAAGAAAAGAAAAGTTATGTTTGTCATCCAGTCATAATAGGCTGAGGGTATTGTGGGGCAGATTGTCCCCTTTTTTACTGGTATCTTGGCCCGTTCAGGCCGCCTTCTTTTTCTGCAGACTAATCCGTGCTGTGTCGCGCTTCATATGGAAGGCTCGGACAATTCACCGCCTTTAAGTGGCCAGCCCTCACGCACAAGGTATGTGCTTATGAGGGGAGGGGTTGAGAGTCAGTCGCACTGTGAATTGCGTTATCTGATGTTGGTCTCGCCTTTTCCCCCTCCCTACTGTGTTTTTTCTCCCAGCCCTTGCAGATCGGACCCTCAAATTGTGGTCCAGAATAACAGAGACCTTGCCAGGCCACAACACCAGTCACCTTCAAGATCCAGGCATGACTCTAAGTCTGGAAGCCACCAGAGGAGACGCTCTCATTCCTCCTCGAGACACCGCTCCCAACGCCACGACAGCCGCTCTGACCGCAGAGCCTGCTGGGGATGTGGAACACGAGTTCCAGAGGGCAAGTCACTGTGTGAACGTTGTTATGCCCGGGCGACTAGGGAGAAAGAATCGGAGAACCAGCGTCTGGAAACTCTCGTTAAACGAGTGGTACAGCAATCCTTGAGGGAGCTGGATCCTCCCCACACATTGAGCCAGTCTACTACATTATCTGGCCCCCCGGCTGACGAATCCCGTGAAGATCCGGGCACTTCACAGCCATACGTGGCCTCCCTTGACTCCTCGGATGATGATCCTCAGGAAGAAGAGGAAATAGGAGGCTTTGATTTTAGTATGGTGTCACCTTTAATTAAGGCAATCAAGGAAGCTCTTAAATGGGAAGACCCATCTACTCCCCCGGCCAAGCAGAAGAAATTCTTCAAACATTTGGGGAAAGAACGCGCAAGTTTCCCGCTCCTTTCTGAGCTGAAAGAGATCATTGATGAGGAATGGAGTAAGACGGACAGGAAGTCCTCTATGACTAATAAAACCTCCAGATTATATCCCTTCAAGTCAGAAGAGGTGAAGTATCTGGAGAATGCTCCCCTTGTGGACGCAGCTCTGATGCGCCTGGCTAAGCATATTACACTTCCCTTGGAAGATGCAGTGTCCTTCAAGGATGGTCTTGAAAGAAGGATCGACCAAGACCTGAAGAGGATTTACGGGTTGGCCGGAACGGCCTGCAAACCTGCTCTTGCTCTGGCAGCCATGTCAAAAGCCATGGAGGCTTGGACGGAGAATGTGGATTCCTTCCTTAAAGGGGTTTCAGAAGAGCTAGCGGGAAGTTCAGCAGCTGCAGAATTGAAGCTAGCGGCGGTGTTCTTGGGAGAGGCGTCCATTGACTTGATTCGCCTATTGGCGCGAATTATGCTGTCATCGGTCACGGCTAAACGGGCCCTGTGGTTACGCCCTTGGCTTGCTGACCCCGTTTCCAAGCAGGCTTGGTGCAAAATCCCCTTCGAGGGATCCTCGCTGTTTGGCAATAAGCTAGATGATGCCATAACGCGAGCCACGGGTGGCAAGTCGGGATTTCTCCCACAGGACAAGCGCCTTCTGGGTCGGAAGAAGCCGCAGTTCAGAAGACGCTCTCCGGAGCGTTCTAGGGAAGCTCGCTCTTATAAGCCCGGTAGGGACTTCAGAAGGAATTGGAGCAGGGGCCAGACATCTTTTCGCAAATCCACTAAAGGCCAGGCACCCAGCGGCCATGAACAGGCGAGGTCTTTTTGAGATTGCGCCCGCCCAGGCGGGTCGGGTGGGGGCGCGGCTGCGCCTCTTCCGGCACGTCTGGGTGGCCTCGATCTCGGACTTTTGGGTAATAAAGACGGTCTCGACAGGTCACAGGTGGACCTTCTCCAGTGCACCGCCCCCCAGATTTGTCCCCACTCTTCTGCCCCGGGCGGAAGATCAAAAGCAGGCGCTATTGTCCTATGTGGATCTCCTGAAGTCTCAAGGGGCAGTGGCGTACGTCCCGAGGGACGAGTGGTTTCAGGGAATTTACTCCCCTCTTTTCCTGGTTCAAAAGAAGAGTGGCTCTTGGCGCCCGGTCATAGACCTGACATACCTCAACGAGTTCATAAAACCAGGGAAATTCAAGATGGAAACGCTGTCGACTATTCAGCAAGCTATTCAGCCAGGCGACTGGATGATTTCCATCGACCTAAAGGACGCTTATTTTCACGTCCCGATAGAGGAAGAGTTTCACAAATACCTCCGCTTCCAGGTAGGGCAAGATCATCTCCAGTTTATCTGCCTCCCCTTCGGGTTGACAACGTCCCCCCGGGTCTTCTCAAAAGTCCTTCTGGCCACGGTAGCTCACATAAGACTGAAAGGGGTACGTCTTTACCACTACCTCGACGACCTCCTGGTGCTGTCGCAAAGCAGGGAACAGCTGCTAGCCCATCGACAACAGGTGATCTCCACCCTTTCCAGTTTTGGGTGGCTCCTGAACTTGGCAAAAAGTCATCTAAAACCAACACGGCGCCTAATATACCTAGGAGCTCAGTTCGACACTGTAAGTGGCACCATTTCCCTTCCACTACAGAAAATTCCGGTAGTACGAGACAGGATCTCTCGGGCAGTACATGCCTTACACCTAAGAGCCTCTCAGTGTCTGGAAATTATCGGTACAATGGTGTCTACGGCGCCCATGGTCAAGTGGGCCTTGTGGAGGTTACGTCCCTTCCAGTCGGGGTTTCTGCAGCAATGGAAAACAGGGGACAAGAGTCAAGTCATCCGGGTGACCTCGTCAATGAGGAACAGCCTCCTTTGGTGGCTTCAACGCAAGAATCTTCTGGCATGTCATTCCATCGTTCCCATCTCCTGGGTCACGGTGACGACCGACGCCAGCGGGACGGGTTGGGGGGCCCTCTGCGGCTCGAACCTCGCCCAAGGCAAATGGGACTCCTGCCGTGCAGTCCCAGGTTCGAACGTTCTAGAACTCAGGGCAGCCTGGTGTGCTCTACAGGCCTTCTCTCATCTTCTGAAAGGGAAGTCAATACTATTAAGAATGGACAACACAACGGCCGTTGCCTACGTGAAGAGGCAAGGGGGTACCCGGAGTCCCACTCTTCTTCGGGAAGTCGAACCCATTCTTTCATGGGCGCAGAAGAATCTTTGCAATATCTCGGCAGTATTTATCCCAGGAGTCCAGAATGCTCAAGCAGACTTCCTTTCACGCACCAAACTGGACAACAACGAGTGGTCTCTTCACATGGAGACGTTCAGATGGGTCTCCTCGCTGGGGATCATCCCCGAGGTAGATCTGTTCGCCTCATGCCACAACTTCAAGCTGGAGAAATTTTACACCAGAGGCCGTTGCAGTCAGGCTCTCGGGTCAGACGCACTGACGGACCTCTGGAGGTTCAGCAAGGCATACGCCTTCCCGCCACTCCCAGTCATCCTGAGATTCCTGCGGAGACTCCGTTCAGAGACGGCAGAAGTATTGATGATAGCTCCATACTGGCCGAACAGACCCTGGTTCCCTCTCCTGGTCCAACTCAGTTTCAGGGACCCGGTGCCTCTCCCTCTCAGGCCGGACCTTCTTTCCCAGGGGTCAGTCCTACACCCGTGCCCAGCAGTGCTGAGACTGATGGTCTGGTTCTTGAGAGGGAGAGGCTAATCTCGCTTGGTTGTGCTCCTACGGTAGTATCAACTCTCATGAGTTCAAGAAGATCCAGCACAAATAAAGTTTACAGCAGAATCTGGTCTAAATTTGTGGATTTTTGCTCCTCCAGCGGCAGGTCTTTTAGACACCCGGGGGTGCAAGACATACTCAGTTTCCTACAAACAGGCTTAGATCTTCCATTATCCATCAGCTCGCTTAGGGTTCAGGTCTCTGCACTATCGGCCTTCTCTGGGTCCTCCTGGGCAACTAATCCACTAATTCGACAATTTTTTCGTGGCGCTTCAAGGCTCAAGCCTCAAAGGAGATCCAGGTTCCCCAAATGGGACCTGCCACTTGTCTTAGACTCAATCTCCGGACTCAGTACTTCGGGGCCTTCCCCGCTCTCTATCAAGGACTTCTCAGCTAAAGTAGTCTTTCTAGTAGCTATCACATCTGCAAAAAGAGTTTCTGAGATTGGCTCTCTGGGTTGTGAAGAACCCTTCTTAACATTCTTCCCGGATCGGGTGGTACTTATCCCAATGCTGGGTTCTAACCCAAAAGTGTCCTCTGTGTTCCATGTTAACCAAGAAATAGTCTTGCCCACGTTTAGGTCTCTGGAGTCCTCTGAAATTCACCCTCTGGATGTAGGAGAAGCAATTAAAAATTATCTAACGATGACTTCTCCCTTCAGGCGTTCTGACCATCTATTTATCCTTCACTCGGGAAGTAACAAAGGAAAGAAAGCCTCAGTCAGGACACTCGCTACTTGGATCGTTCAAACTATTCAACAAGCGTACAGAGCGAAGGGCTTGGCTCCTCCACAGGCGGTGACAGCTCACTCCACCAGAGGAATGGCAGCTTCATGGGCGGCAGCTCGACATGTGGCCCCAGACACAATTTGCAAAGCAGCTTCGTGGGCCTCTATTAACACTTTCATGTCTCATTACTGTATTGAGCCTGCTTCGTTATCCTCTGTAGACTTTGGTTTGAGAATCCTATCGGTTGATAGGTCAAATTAAAATTTTTGGTTTGATTCAGCATACCCACCCGTGTGGTTGGCTAGTTATTTCCCACACGTAGGCTGCCATGGAGTCTGTCAGGAAAAAGGAAAATTTATTGTCAAATACTTACCGTAATTTTCCTTTCCTGATGGACTCCATGGCAGACGGAGTTCCCACCCATTGGTCAAGGAGTAGGCTAGTTACGGAACGCAGTAGCTAGTGGTGAGTGCTCATTTATGGGAATGGGGTCCTATAGCATTGGAGAGGAGGCGGGGTAAACCCACACGTAGGCTGCCATGGAGTCCATCAGGAAAGGAAAATTACGGTAAGTATTTGACAATAAATTTTCCTTTTTAATGTGCCCCCGTCCCCGTAAGTTTGCGCAGCAAAGAAAACGCATAAGTAAGTTGCGCCCGCATATGTAAACGGTGTTCAAATCACACATGTGAGGTATCTCTGCAATCGTCAGAGTGAGAGCAATAATGGTCCAAATGGTCGCCGGAGTCTCTATGATCATCGGAGGCCGGGCACAATGTTATGACGTCACGCACGGCCTCTGCATTAAAAAAAACGGCGCCGCTTCGGCTGGGAAGCAGTGATCGGTTTATTTATTTATTTTATTTCAGGCTTCCCAGCCTAGTGGTGAGATGTGGGGTCTTATTGACTCCATATCTCACTATAAAGAGGGCCTGTCATGTCATATTCCTATTACAAGGGATGTTTACATTCCTTGTAATAGGAATAAAAGTGATCAAAATCTTTTTTTTTCAAAAAAGTGTCAAAGTAAAAAAAGAAAGTATAATTAATAATAATAAAAAAATTTTTTAAACGCCCCTGTCACCATGTGCTTGCACGCAGAAGCGAACACATACATAAGTCCTGCCCACATATTAAAACGGTGTTCAAACCATACATGTGAGGTATCAACGCGAACGTTGGAGCGAGAGCAATAATTTTGTCCCTAGACCTCCTCTGTAACTCAAAACATGTAACCAGTATAAAAATATCAAGCGTCGCCTATGGGGATTTTTAAGTACCGAACTACCAGTAATGCCGCGTACACACGGTCGGACTTTCCGGCATACTTGGTCCGCTCGTGTGTGGGCGCCGGCGGACTTTTCCGGTGGACTTTTTCCCAAAAGCCCGCCGGACCTAGATTTGAAACAAGTTTTAAATCTTTCCGTCGGACTCAGTTTCGGGCGGAAAGTCCGCTCGTGTGTGTGCTGGTCCGACGGACCAGATACGACACGAGGGCAGGGTATTGCATCTCGCGCTCGCTGCAATAGGAAAAACAAATTTTCCTATTGCGGCGAGCGCGGAGCATACCAGGCCCTTAGGTCTGGTATGGATTATAAAGGGAAGCCCCTACGCCGAAAAAATGGCGTGGGGTCCCCCCTAAAGTCCATACCAGACCCCGATCCGAGCACGCAGCCTGGCCGGTCAGGAAAGGGGGTGGGGACGAGCGAGCACCCTCCCCCCTCCTGAACCATACCAGGCCGCATGCCCTCAACATGGGGGGTGGGTGCTTTGGGGGAGGGGGGCGCCCTGCGGGGCCCCCCCACCCCAAAGCACCTTGTCCCCATGTTGATGAGGACAAGGGCCTCTTCCCGACAACCCTGGCCGTTGGTTGTCGGGGTCTGCGGGCGGGGGGCTTATCGGAATCTGGGAGCCCCCTTTAATAAGGGGGCCCCAAGATCCCGGCCCCACACCCTATGTGAATGAGTATGGGGTACATGGTACCCCTACCCATTCACCTAGGGAAAAAGTGTAAGTAATAAAACACACTACACAGGTTTTTAAAATATTTTATTAAACAGCTCCGGGGGGGGGATCTTCCTCCGGCTTCGGGGGTCTTCTTCCGGCTTCGGGGGTCCCTCCGCTTCATCTTCTCCCGGCGTCCGGTTGGTTCTTCTCCGCTCTCTTCTCCCGGTGTTCCAGTTCTTCGGCCGGCTCCTCTGCTGTCTTCAGGTAGCTCTCTTGCCAGCAGAGGTCCGGACTTCTGAGCTGCTGGGCTTCTTCTCTTCTCTTCTCCAGATGTTGACACGACGCTCTCTCCGGCTGGACTGCTCTCCGAGGGCTGCGTTGTGACTTATATAGGCGGAGACCCCGCCCCCTTTTGATGTCACAGTCCCTGGGCATGCTGGGACTGTGACGTTTTAGGGGGCGTGGTCACTGGGTGATGTTGGGTATTTTCCAGCACTACATTAACCCTCTTGGGCATGGAGTTCACCAGAGCTTCACAGGTTGCCACTGGAGTCCTCTCTTCCATGACAACATCACGGAGCTGGTGGATGGTAGAGACCTTGCGCTCCTCCACCTTCCATTTGAGGATGCCCCACAGATGCTCAATAGGGTTTAGGTCTGGAGACATGCTTGGCCAGTCCATCACCTTTGCCCTCAGCTTCTTTAGCAAGGCAGTGGTCGTCTTGGAGGTGTGTTTGGGGTCGTTATCATGTTGGAATACTGCCCTGCGGCCCAGTCTCTGAAGGGAGGGGATCATGCTCTGCTTCAGTATGTCACAGTTGGCATTCATGGTTCCCTCAATGAGCTGTAGCTCCCCAGTGCCAACAGCACTCATGCAGCCCCAGACCATGACACTCCCACCACCATGCTCGACTGTAGGCAAGAAACACTTGTCTTTGTACTCCTCACCTGGTTGCCACCACACACGCTTGACACCATCTGAACCAAATAAGTTTATCTTGATCTCATCAGACCACAGGACATGGTTCCAGTAATCCATGTCCTTAGTCTGCTTATCTTCAGCAAACTGTTTGCGGGCTTTCTTGAGCATCATCTTTAGAAGTCGATTCCTTCTGGGACAAGAGTCATGCAGACCAATTTGATGCAGTGTGTGGCATATGGTCTGAGTACTGACAGGCTGACCCCCCGCCCCTTCAACATCTGCAGCAATGCTGGCAGCACTCATATGTCTATTTCCCAAAGACAACCTCTGGATATGACGCTGAGCATGTGCACTCAACTTCTTTGGTTGACCATGACGAGGCCCATTCTGAGTGGAACCTGTCCTGTTAAACTGCTGTATGGTCTTGGCCACCGTGCTGCAGCTCAGTTTCAGGGTCTAGTTCATCTTTATGTAGAGCAACAATTCTTCTTTTCAGATCCTCAGAGAGTTCTTTGCCATGAGGTGCCATGTTGAACTTCCAGTGACCAGTATGAGAGAGTGAGAGCGATAACAGCAAATTTAACACACCTGCTCCCCACTCACATCTGAGACCTTGTAACACTTGAGTCACATGACACCGGGGAGGGAAAATGGCTAATTGGGCCCAATTAGGACATTTTTACTTAGGGGTGTGCTCACTTTTGTTGCCAGCGGTTTAGACATTACTGGCAATGTGTTGAGTTATTTTGAGGGGACAGCAAATTTACACTGTTATACAAGCTGTACACTCACTGCTTTACATTGTAGCAAAGTGTAATTTCTTTAGTGTTGTCACATGAAAAGATATAATAAAATATTTACAAAAATGTGAGGGGTGTATTCACTTTTGTGAGCATTTCATGACCGCACAATCACAAGTTAAAGTAGCACAGTGCTAAATAGCAAAAAAATGGCCTGGTCATGAAGGAGGTAAAATCTTCCAGAGCTCAAATGGTGAATGTGCATGGAAAACACAGCTTTAGGCGTGTTTGTATCAGCTGCAGTTTCCTCTCCTGGAGCAAAGGCACCCAGGAGAGAAAAAAAAAACATCCTGCGTGCATGAGGCCTAAGGCTTTGTGTACACTATGTTTACCTCCTGTGCATCAGATCCTGGCCCTTTTCTTTTGCACGCAGAAAGCACAGGCTCTCCGCCCAGTTCCACTGCCAGCTGCTCTAAACATTAGTACCGCTTGGTGCATTATCCAGCCACAGCAGCTTTCAGCCTCTCATAGGGAACGGGGTTACTAAAACTGGAGCACACAGACTGGCTACGGTATGTGCTCATGTGGTACACAGATTAGTCCTGTCGATTTAAGAAGGTGTTCCTAACGACAACTCAATATGTGTATAAAAGACACCTGTCCACAGAATCTCTTTCTTCTGTTCAAACCTCACCATCATGGGCAAGACCAAAGAGCTGTCAAATGATGTCAGGGACAAGATCTGGACACAAAGCTGGAATGGGCTACAAGACCACCAGCAATATGGAAGAAATACAAAATAACCATCAATCGCCCTCGCTCTGGAGCTCCATGAAAGATTTTGTCTCATGGGGTAAGGATGATCATGAGAACAGTGAGGGATCAGCCCAGAACTACAAGGGAGGAGCTTGTGAATGATCTCAAGGCAGTTGGGACCACAGTCCCCAAACAAACCATTAGTAACACAATACGCCGCCATGGATTGAAATCCTGCAGCGCCCGCAAGGTCCCACTTCTCAAGAAGGCACATGCATACAGGCCTGTCTCAAGTTTGCCAATGAACATGATTCAGAGAAGGATTGGGAGAAAATTGGCCATAGCAGCCTTTTTATTAACCAAATATAAATATCCAATAATTAACATATCAGTAACCTTTCAAAACATAACATATAGTTTATTAAAGATAATGGCACCCAAGATCCCAATAGGCATAAAACCAGAACCGTACCTGCTAGTCACTTCTCAGGCCTCCAGTCACAAGACGACCGACTTGGAGACAACTAGCAGGTACCCATACACCAACTGGGAGCCGTACCTCAGACGGGTCCCTCCGCCATACCTTTTAAGTGCTCATATGACCTAAAAGGACCTTGCACCACACCGAGTGCACCACCTGCTCCCAAGGACTCTCAAGTCCCCCAAAACAAAACACAACAAAAAGCCCCCAAAATGTAGGGCGGGAGGGTGGGAAGTTGTTTCCACGCTCTTCCCCTTGCAACTAAAAGCCACCCCCTTTTCCTTCCCCAACTCACTTTCCCCCAAAGCTCCACACCCACTCTGAACAGCCCTAACAAATCCCTGACACACCCCCTCTTACCATTAACTCCTGGTACCCTAAGCCCCCATTAACCCCTGTCATGCCGGCCCTCCGTTTATTGCCTTGGGGTTATACGACGGGCCTCTCTGTTTCTCTGCTAAAGGTACAGGCCGACTTTGCCGCATTGAGGGGCCAATGGACAGGGCCATGTATTGTAAAATCTTGGATCAGAACCTTCTTCCCTCAGCCTGAACACTGAAGATGGTTTGTGGATGTGTCTTCCAGCATGAGAATGACCCAAAATATACCACCAAGGCAACAAAAGAGTGGCTCAAGAAGAAGCACATTAAGGTCATGGAGTGGCCTAGCCATTCTCCAGACCTTAATCCTATAGAAAATGTATGGAGGGAGCTGAGACTTCGAGTTGGCAAGCAACAGCCAAGAAACCTTAAAGTGGTTGTTAAGCCACTGATATAAAATCATCCCATCCCCTCTGTAATATAACAATAAGTGTCCCTGTGCCTGTGTTATATAAAAAAATATGCCTATCTGTACCTATTATATAAAGAGCATGGGGTTGTGGTGCTTACCTATAAACTAAACACTAACTGTATAAAAACAAGGATAAAATTGAACATGTACTAGGAGCTGACCTACATGTATTGCAACCACCAGCCTAGTATTAGGTGAGCCCAGTATCAGGTGTCTGACCTTTTAAAAGGTATATAATAATACAGGTGCATGTGCTTATAGCCCATACAAACATAAATGTCCACACGTGTTATATCCAGAGACCAAGAAATAACAGATAAAAAATGTAAAATAAATAAAGTCCAGGCTCCAAATATATATGGTTGTGTATATGGGTGAGAACTAAGATACAATCCAGTTATATATTAATCAAATAATGTGATGGGGATGACAAAAATCCTCATAAGTGACTCCGGTGCTTGTAAAGGTATCCAAGTGACTTTAAGTGCTCCCCCTCAAGGGTCCCCACTCACCGCATCCCATCACCCCTACAGGGGTAGTGCTTTTATACAGTTAGTGTTTAGTTTATAGGTAAGCGCCACAACCCCATGCTCTTTATATAACAGGTTATGGTTTAGCGCTCTCCCATTTTGGGGGCGCCCTATCAGGGGAGGCAGCTATCCTTCAGTATTATAATTTATATTATTTTCCTAAGCGCGGCTGTTCCTTTTAATTTATCATCTATCTGTACCTATATCACGGTGGCTCCTGGTGATCACGTGACTCCTCGGCTCTCTCCTCTGCCCGCCTGACAGCTCCAGCAGGCGGGGCCGAGCACTCCCACAGACATCAGCTAGGGAGGAGGGAAAGAGAGGAGAGAAAGCTGAGGAGTCATGCGATCGCCAGGAGCCACTGTGATATAGGTACAGATCAGCATATTTTTTATATAATAGGGACACTTATTGTTATATTACAGAGGGGATGGGATGTTTTTTTAATATGTAAAAGAAGAAGATGGTGAAAGTTCTTTAGACTCCGAATGTCTTCAGCTAGCCTGATGGTTAAACTGCAGTATTTTGTTGTAATTTGTAATCCACAGAGACAAAAGGAAAGAAATGACTGCAGAACAAAAGATGTGCTGATGATTGCTTAACTGAAGAAATATCACCACTTGTAGATTCCTCTTTACATGTGAGTGCAATACAGTACTGACCTTACAGCGCAGGGGAGAAAGGCAAGGCCCCAAAGTCCAGCTGTATGATGCCTGTGAAGAAGTAGATTCACCTCCGTGGAACTACAAGTCTCACCAGCAGTCTGTAGAAAGAACTCACTCAGCAATACTGTAATCTCTACTGGAATGGTCAGGTGCCCTCTCACCACAATAGTCTCCAAATGGCTGTGAGACACCCTCCGTTGCCGGGCTGCAACTCCCGATCGACTGAAGTCCAGTTGCTCTGAAGCTCAGGCCGGTCCGCTTGCTAGAATAGCAGGGCTGTCCTCCAAGATCCCTCAGAAGCAGGCAATCCGGCTCTCCACTGTATAGGCCACAGGCTCTCACTCCTGGTCACACACAGACCTCCTGCTGGCAGGTGTTGAATGGCGTCCAGAGAGACTGAAAACAGGCCGCGCCTCTCCTTTTATCACTCCTCCCAGCAGGCAGTTCTGCGCCGCTTTGCATTGTCTGTCCTGTACTCCAGGGCTGATCCAGCTAACAGAGTCACTTCCTCCTCCAGCCTATATCTCCCACAATGCTTTGCTGCCTTATTCTCAAAGAGTAAGGAAAAATCCTAACAGAGTCCAGCAGACACAAGGGGGAGCCAAACTCATTTGCAAACAACAACAAACTGTTCAACTATAATGACTATAGTAGCAAACCCCTGGCTGCAAATAGATATGAGAGCAGCAGGTGGGGATGGGGCTTGCACTGACACAAGGAGATAGGCATTGGGGGGGAGGGGAGGACAGAGAAGGAAGGAGCAGGGCTGCGGATGACGGGGGCACGTAAACTGACCACGGTGTCAGGGCTCAGCAGCCATGATATACCATGGTCAGTTTACAGAGGGGAGGGTATAGACAGGCAGGATCAGCCAGGTTTTTTAGGTGATACAGGGTGCTAAATGACACAGCACAGGCACTCTGCTGTATAACATGCTTAAAGGCAACAGGATCTGTTTTTTGTTTTTTTGGGTTAACAAACACTTTAAGGACTTAGAGAAGATTTGTAAAGAAGAGTGAAACAAAATCCCTCCTGAGATGTGTACAAACATGGTACCCAACTACAAGAAACATCTTACCTCTGTGCTTGCCAACAAGGGTTTCTCCACCAACTACTAAGTCATGTTTTGCTTGGGGATCAAATACTTATTTTACTCACTGGACTGCAACTCAATTTATAACGTTTGTATCATGTGTTTTTTGGTTGATCTTCTGTCTCTAGCATTTAAAATACTTCCATGATAAAAATGATAGACCCTTCATTTCTTTGTAAGTGCGTAAACTTACAAAATCTGCAGGGGATCAAATAATTATTTTCTCCACTGTATATGTGCTCCAACTCAGGAAACTCTCAAAATAATAGAGTTAAGACTGCAGTACACTGGGGTGCCGTGATGTGGCTGCTGCAGCTTATGCATATATTTGCAAATGTGTGCAAAATAAGCCCCTTGTTTTTAGCATGAACAGTTAGACTGGGTTGATTTGGTTTGTTGTAGACTGGCTGGTAAGTGAGCTGGGAATTTTTCTTTGTTGTTTTTTGACTCGCATCGCCCTTCCAGGAGCTCCTTGCTGCAAAGACCAATTATAGATTGGGTTGGTTGCCATTTGTTTGTAGTGTACTTCAAGTAGGCTTAGACTATATTTAATCATGTTTCTTTAGGCCATGCCCAATATTCAGTGTAATTTAGCCACACCCATATTTGCCGTGGGGTACAAAGCCTGGCATATGTTTTCTTTCCAGGTTGCCCTTCTCTATCAACTTCTAATGCTATTCGGCGGACTGGCCTACTGATCAACAGTGACAGCATAGTTCTGAGAGGCAACAGCACGGCATGTGCCAAGGTCAGTAGCAAAAGGTATAAGTAGGGCCTGGTGTGTGGAATAAATCCGCGCAGTGGATAGATGTTTACTAGGATATGGCTGCTGCCTCTACAGATACAATGCCAACTAAGTGGAGTGTATTAGAAAATGGTAAAAAGCAGTAGTTATGGCGCTGCCCTTGTGGAGATACATTTTTTTTTCTTATAATGAACAATTACTCTATATGTTACCTGGTATACATAATTCCTAGAGTATTACTTCTAGAAGTAGATATTATGATAAAACTGTGTGTGCCAAAAAATGGTGTGAATATTTTAAATCTGAAATCTGTAACTGGTGCTAGATTCTTAGAGCCCATTCACACAGGGGCAACACGACTTGCAGGTCGCCTCAGCGAGGCGACCTGCAAACGACTTCCGTGGCGACTTGCAAAACGACTTCTGTATAGAAGTCTATGCAAGTCGCCCCAAGTCGCCCCCAAAGTCGTACAGGAACCTTTTTCTAAGTCGGAGCGACTTGCGTCGCTCCGATTAGAACGGTTCCATTGTACAGAACGGGAGGCGACTTGTCAGGCGACCCTGTGTGAATGGGCTCTCACTCATTTCATTGTAATAAAGGTGAAATTGCAACATAAGGTGCTTCAATTATTTCAACAAAGTGCATTTGTGCAAAACCAATAAATACCATAAAGTGACCAGTGCTAAATCATACAAAATTATACAAATTATCCAACATAAATAGTGACTAATGTGTTTTTAACCAGTATTATTGGATAGGAAAAGTTCCATTTATGAAAAAAGTTCTTTTTGGAGTGTTTTGAGGTGTTCAGTCTCTGGGGATCAAATTTCTGTAGGAAAACTTCTTATCCAGGTGCTGGCTCTTTAATTAGTGCCTTATCTGCATGCTCTGACAGTGCTTGCACTCACCAGATTTTCTTTCCCCTGCAGGGGTATAGGCAGTCACAGTATCTGCCACTGTGTAGCAATCATGGATATCCCCAAACTTTACTTTGCGTGTTGTTGTGATGTGTTTACATATGAAAGAAAGAAGGGATACCCATCGCGTAAAACCGTATGAGAACTTTTATTAAAGCTTAATAAAATTATTGTACTCACATTTTCAATGAAAAAACGAGCATAAGAAAAGGTATCAAAATCACTTTGTTAGAGGTGCTGCAAGACGTCCGTAGCCCGACGTCTTATTTTTACTTCCATTGGCATCAATGATGGGGCTTACATACCATACTTTATCTCTGCTGCAATAAAGGATTCTTACTTTCATCCTTGCAAACTTTTAAATTGTATGCTAAGTTGCGCATGCTGGGTCCCAGGATGAATGAACTCCCATGCGCACTGGTGGGTGTTACATAAGCCTGGCCAATCAAGCATACCTCCTAACTGCCTCGGATTGCCCGTGAAAGTCCCGCTGTGGGAAGTCTGTAACGCATCCCAGGCACCTTCATTCCGGAACAATACAATGTCCTGGAATTTCCCCCTTGGCCGATCTGATGCCCCCCAAAAAATGACGCCGCATCACCGCTGTCCCTCACTGCCCGCTGTACTATTTCTGCCCGAGACCAGCTTTATTTCACCCCCCAGACGCTGCCTGGCTCACTGCCAAAACAACTGGTTGCTAGACACGGCCCGCCTGGTGTCTAACAACCAGTGACGTCACGACGAGGAGGAGTTGGAGCCCCAGCATTCAGAGCAAGCCGGAGGAGGATTCCTCCTTCTTGCGCTTAAGCTCCCCCCGGCTCCACCCTGACTCCGCCCCTGACTCCGGGTCTTCCCTGAAGGCGGTTCCTGCTCTCCACTAACCCCCCTCCCATTATACTGCCCTCCACTACCACTCCTCCTATCATACTGCCCTTCGCTACCACTTTCCCATCATACTGCCCTCCACTACCACCCCTTCCATCATACTGCCCTCCACTGACACCCCCACCCATCATACTGCCCTCTACCCCATCATACTGCCCTCCACTGCCACCCCTCCCATAATACTGCCCTCCACTGCCACTAACTCCCATCAAAAACTGTAAAAAAACCTCTAAAAAATAAAATTGTAAAATTAAATAAAATGGTAAAAAATAATAACAAAATAAAATAACAAAAATAAAAACTACTGATCCCGTCCACTGCCCTACTGATTATGGCCACTGCTCTACTGGCCATGTCTACTGCCCTACTGACCACGTCCACTGCCCTACTGTCCATGTCCACTGCTCTACTGGCCATGTCCACTGCCCTACTGACCATGTCCACTGCACTACTGACCACATCCACTGTCCTACTGACCATGTCCACTGCCCTATTGACCACGTCCACTGCCCTACTGACAATATCCACTGGGTGGTGGGATCAGTGGGAAGGGCTCTGGGCTCGGAGGGAATGGCCCAGGCCAGAGGTCAGGGGGCCCTTCATGGTTTCTTGCACCAGGGCCCTGAAGGTTCTAATTACGCCTCTGCTGCACCCTGTATATAGCTCATCCCAGTACCCTGCACCCTGTATATAGCTCATCTCAGAACACTGCACCCTGTATATAGCTCATCCCAGAATCCTGCAACCTGTATATATCTCATCCCAGAACTCTGCACCCTGTATATAGCTCATCTCAGAACCCTGCACTCTGTATATAGCTCATCCCAGAACCCTGCACTCTGTACATAGCTCATCCCAGAACCCTGCACTGTATACTTATCTCATCTCAGAACCCTGCACTCTGTACGCAGCTCATCCCAGAACCCTGCACTCTGTACACAGCTCATCTCAGAACCCTGCACTCTGTACATAGCTCATCCAAGTACCCTGCACCCTGTATATAGCTCACCTCAGAACCTTGCACCCTGTATATAGCTCATCCCAGAATCCTGCACCCTGTATATATCTCTTCCCAGAACCCTGCACCCTGTATATAGTTCATCTCAGAACCCTGGACCCTGTATATAGGTCATCCCAGAACCCTGCACCCTTTATATAGCTCATCCCAGAACCCTGCACCCTGTACATAGCTCATCTCAGAACCCTGCACTCTGTACATAGCTCATCCCAGAACCATGCACTCTGTACATAGCTCATCCCAGAACACTGCACTATGTACATAGCTCATCACAGAACTCTGCACTCTGTACATAGCTCATCCCAGAACCCTGCACTCTGTACATAGCTCATCCCAGAACCCTGCACTCTGCACATAGCTCATCCCAGAACCCTGTACTCTGTACATAGCTCATCCCAGAACCCTGCACTCTGTACATAGCTCATCCCAGAACCCTGCACTCTGTACATAGCTCATCCCAGAACCCTGCACGATGTACATAGCTCATCCCAAAACCCTGCACTCACCCCAGGACCCTGCACTCTGTACATAGCTCACCCCAGAACCCTGCACTTTGTACATAGCTCATCCCAGAACCCTGCACTGTGTACTTATCTCATCCCAGAACCCAGCACCCTGTATATAGCTCATCCCAGAATCCTGCACCCTGTATATATCTCTTCCCAGAACCCTGCACCCTGTATATAGCTCATCTCAGAACCCTGGACCCTGTATATAGTTCATCCCAGTACCCTGCACCCTGTATATAGATCATCTCAGAACCATACACCCTGTATATAGCTCATCTCAGAACCCTGCACACTGTACATAGCTCATCCCAGAACCCTGCACTCTGTACATAGCTCATCCCAGTACACTGCACCCTGTATATAGATCATCTCAGAACCATACACCCTGTTTATAGCTCATCTCAGAACCCTGCACACTGTACATAGCTCATCCCAGAACCCTGCACTCTGTACATAGCTCATCCCAGAACCCTGCACTCTGTACATAGCTCATCTCAGAACCCTGCACACTGTACATAGCTCATCCCAGAACCTTGCACTCTGTACATAGCTCATCCCAGAACCCTGCAATCTGTACATAGCTCATCCCAAAAGCTATGACACCCCAAAATACATTCTGCTACTCCTCCTGAGTATGGGGATACCACATGTGTGAGACTTTTACACAGCTTGGCCACATACAGAGGCCCAACATCCAAGTAGCACCATCAGGTGTTCTAGGAGCATACATTACATAGATAATTTCCTGGCAACCTATCATTTTTGAAGGCCCTTCATATTTCTAACACATAGCAGGTACATACCAAGAATTACAATCCAAAATAAATTCTATTGCGGAAAGGGTAAAAAAAAAAGTACCTGTGCTTTTAGTAGTGTCCACAGAAGAGAGCACTGGTCCAGGCAGCAGTCAGGGATGTGCTTAGCGACAGCAATAGTAATTATCCAGGCAGCAGGCAGGAATATTGTCTATAGTCAGCACAAGGATATTGTCAGCACAGCCAAAGCATTTGTCCATAGAAATTGTCCAGGCAGAGACAGCCAGCACAGCCACGATATTGGTCCTGGTACACTGTTACCTGCAGACACTCATTATTGTACCGCTCTCCAGCCCTTCATATACATACTGCCTCTTGCTACAGCTAATTATTTGCATAGTCCAGGTAGCAGGCAGAGGTGTGGTCCGTTCATGCGGCAGGCAAAGGCATGATGGCAGTAAGTCAGCAGCAGGCTGAGGGCCGCAATTGGGTAAGACCTGTGCACAGGGGCACAGGGGTAGAGGCTTCGACCCACCCAAATCTCTATGAAGCCTCCGGACTCCAGACCCTAATCTGGAAATTACAAAACCCGGAGAAAACAAAAAAAATAGTTTTCTCCATCCGGAAAAACTATTCTGGAGCCCCTCACATATGTGAGACCCCTGTGTACTACAGTAGCAGGGCAACAGATCAGTCCAAGCGGTAGGCAAAAGTATAGTCCATAAAACAGGCCAGGGTCAGTTCACGTGCAAGCAGTCCAAGTGGTTGGCAGAAGCATAGTCACAAAACAGGCCAGGGTCAGTTCACGTGGAGGCAGTCCAAACGGTAGGCAGAGGCATAGTCACAAAACAGGCCAGGGTCAGTTCACGTGCATGCAGTCCAAACGGTGGGCAGAGGCATAGTCACAAAGCAGGCCAGGGTCAGTTCATGTGGAAACAGTCGAAACGGTAGGCAGAGGCATAGTCAAAAAACAGGCCAGGGTCAGTTCACGTGGAAGGCAGTGGCATGGTTATTTGGGGAAGCATGGGAAATGGTCAGCACAGATGATGAAAATGGTGAAAATATGGGCTAATATTTTAGGGATGTATGGTAAAGTTTGAAGCATTCACCAATGCAAAGGCCAGGTTGGGAGGGACACTGGGGACAATGGAAGCTGGTATCTTTTCGAAATCCTCTTCTGCTGCACATGCGACATCTTTTTTGCCGTCCTCGGCCTGCTTCCGATGGTGGAATGTTGTACGGGAAGTGGCGTTCATGAAGTCGGCTAACAGCATCAGAGTGAAGGTCTTCTGGGGGGGGGTCTTTGTTAATAGATGAGGGACGTGACTACTACTTCTACGGTATGAATTTTAGGAAGGGGGCAGGGCTTTCTGTGTATTTTTTGTACACTATGTAGGAATTGTAAACGGCCAAATGGATGAGATAAATTGCTACCTTCTTGTACCGGAATCGGGACCTCCTTATTGACAAATAGGGCTGAATCATTTGATAATTGAAATCCACCCCCCCCCATGTAATATGTAATATATGTAATATAATCTTGGACACATGTTGGTTTTTCAATGGGACCTCTTCTTCGCTGAACTACAACTGTAGTGTCATTGTGAATGGTGGACATCATGTGCACGTTCCTGTTATCCTTCCACCTCAAGGCCAGCACTTCATTGCATCTCAGTGTTGCTCTTTCCCCCCTTTGCAGCTTTTTGTTTACTATAGATTGTTGGAAGCCCTTCCTATTTTTTCTTGAGGTTCCGCAGGCCAGGGTTTTTTCGATAAATAGGTGTCTGAAAAGGGGCAGACTGGTATAAAAGCTGTCGAGGTAAATATGATATCCTTTTTTCAGAAGTGGGTAAGCCAGGTCCCATACGATTTTTCCAGTTGTGCCCATGTAGGCCGGGCACTCAGGGGGCTGGAGCTGGGAATCTCTTCCTTCATATATGCGGAACGCATACAAATATCCCGTGGCTCTCTCACAAAGCTTGTAAAATTTTACTCCATATTTGGCCTTTTTGCTAGGAATGTATTGTTTTATTCCTAGCCGGCCTGAAAATGGTACCAGGGACTCATCGACACATATATTCTTCTCAGGGAAATAGAGTTCTGCAAATCGTTGGGAAAATAAATTTATCAGCGGGCGAATCTTATATAACTTATTGGAATTTGGATGATTGCGGGGAGGGCACTGGGTGTTGTCGTTAAAATGAAAGAATCTCGTAATCATCTCAAATCGGGACCTGGGCATTGTGGCAGAATACATGGGCATATGGTGGATGGGGTTGGTGGACCAATAGGCATGTTCTTCATTTTTTTTTTGTAAGCCCCATGTTTAGGGTGAGGCCCAAAAACAATTTGAACTCCTCCAAATTTAGATCTCTCCACTCAAATGGACGGGCATAAGATGATTGGGGGTTGCTGGCATACTGCTGGGCATACAAATTTGTCTGGTCCACAATAAATTGCAGCATAGTGTAGGGCAAAAACAGGTGAAAGCAATCGATCTCTGTGAAATTTTGGGTGTTGGCCTGCACACCTGGCTGTGCTGTGAAAGGGGGAATAATTGGTGATCCCGAGTTGGAAGGCAGCCATGTTGGGTTGGCAAGACCATCTGGCATGTATGTAGCAGCCCTGACTCTTGGGGACGTGACACTCCAGTAGTTGGGGGAGTTGAATTTCCTGTGCTGGTACTCAGGTGTGATGTGGCAGCACTGGTACTGGGCATTTGTGCGCGGGGCCTATCGCTGGCGGCAGCACTGGTACTGGGCCTTTGTTCCTAGGGCCTATTGCTGGCGGCAGCACTGATACTGGGCCTTTGTTCCTGGGGCCTATCACTGACGGCAGTGCTGGTACTGGGCCTGGGAATATAATCCTGATTTCTGGCAGCTGCCTGGTTTCCAGAGTGTCATGCCCTTTTAGGAGGGACCCATTCTTCATCTGAATCATTACTACTCTCGATTGGTTCAAATGCCAAATTTGATTCGGAATCAGAATTGGAATTGGAATCTGATGAGAACTCCCCGGTGCTCTCATCAGTCATGGAGAGGATCTGGAACGTCTCCTCACTAGTATAAACTCTTTTGGACATGGCTGTGTGGCGGGTAGCTGTGCGACGGGTGACAGATGGGTGGCAGGTGACGGTCACTGATGGGCTGTGCGATGGGTGGCAGGTGACGTTCACTGAGAGGTGATGATGGTGTGATGGGTGATGGTCACTGATGGGTGACAGGCGATGGTCACTGATGGGTGACAGGCGACGGACGGTGATGGGTGATAGTCACAGATGGTTGACAAGCGACGGTCACTGATGGGTGACAGGGCACGGTCACTGATGGGTGATGGGTGCACCGCTGATGGTCACTGATGGGTGACGGGTGACAGGGCACGGTCACTGATGGGTGACAGGGCACGGTCACTAATGGGTGACAGGCCACGGACGGTGACGGGTGATGGTCACAGATGGTTGACAGGCGACAGTCACTGATGGATGACGGGTGATGGGTGACAGGCCACGTCACTGATGGGTGACGGGTGCACCGCTGATGGTCACTGATGGGTGACGGGTGATAGGGCACGGTCACTGATGGGTGACAGGGCATGGTCACTGGTGGGTGACGGGTGATGTGTGACAGGGCACGGTCACTGATGGGTGACGGGTGACAGGGCACAGTCACTGATGGGTGACGGTTGCACCGCTGATGGTCACTGATGGCAGTCTCTTATGTGACAGGTGCACTTTTATGGGGTGACTGTTGGGTGACAGATGACAATTGGGGGGGGGGGGCGATGGGACAGGTGTGGTGTTGGTGCAGACACTACTAAACATAGATCTGTAACTCACTGCTCCTGGCTCTTCTCTCCTCACACTGGAAACGGTGTGTGAGGAGAGAAGAGCTGGCAACAGCTAGTGACAGCTCTATGTTTACATGTAGTGATCGGCTGTGAATGGTACACAGCCCTGGCCAATGGCTGTGTACTATCGTCAGTGACAGGCAGTGTTCCCGGGAACACGGCGCCACCGACATGCACGCGCAGAGCGCTCATGATCGCGCGCATGTGCTGTGCAATGCGGGAGTTACCATTCGTGATCGGCCGTGACTTCATCGCGGCTGATCACGTGGTAAACAGCCATGCCCAGTGGCTGTTCACCCCTGTCGGTGACGAGCGGTGTCTCGGTGACACACCCCCACCGACAGTACAGGGCTGTGCGCACACGATCACGCGCATGCCCTGTTTAAACGGGCTCACGTCATATGACATCCGCCCAGAACTAGAGCCTTACCGTCCCGCCGTCATATGACAGTGGGAGGTAGGCTAGTGGTTAAAAATGTACCAGTTCAAAATTACATAAAGATTCTACTTAACAACAAACCTACAGTCCCTGTCTTGTTTGCACCGCCTGTATACTGCTGTTCAGAGTATATAGGGTCTGGGGGCCCCATGCCTTTCCTTTTTTTAGTTTGGGTGCGGGGTTCCTCTTAATATCCATACAAGACCCAAAGGGCCTGTTATGGACTGGGGGGTGGGGGGTACCAATGCCATTTGTCTCACTGATTTTCATCCATATTGCCGGTACCCGACATTACACTAAAGCCGCAAGCAGTTTTAAATGACTTTTATTCCTTTAAAAATGTCATTTTGTGCAGGGACTGTTCTAAGCACGGGAAACACGCGCCACTATACAGGCATACTATAGACACCCCCCAGGTACGATATATAAAGGAATATTTCACTTTTGTTTTCACTTTATCATCATCATTAAAATCACTGCTCCCGAAAAAACTGACGTTTTTAAAACTTTTTTTTTGCATCGATACATGTCCCCTGGGGCAGGATCAGGGTCCCCAAACCCTTTTTAGGACAATAAATTGCATATTAGCCTTTAAAATTAGCACTTTTGATTTCAAACGTTCGAGTCCCATAGACTTTAATGGGGTTCTAAAGTTTGAGCAAACTTTCGGTCCGTTCGCAGGTTCTGGTGCGAACCGAACCGGGGGGTGTTCGGCTCATCCCTAGTCGGCAGCTATGCCTTTATTCCTGTATTTCTGTTCCAATGATAGCTTACAATTTTGGATTTTGCTCTCTGTCATTGGTGACAATGGCCATCAGGAGAACTACAGAGTTCCAAACTTTTCAAGGGGACACAGACAGCAATAAAAACTTGACAGAGGTTGAAACTCGTCCCCACTTTATCTAAAGCAAAAAAGTTATGGCTATAGATATACCTGAATATCAAAGCTGCCCTATCCTCCACTTCCTCTTTTGTGGATGCATAAACAGCTGGGGATTGCAAGTCCACTGCTACAAGCATTTCTAGACATTTATATACCAGTTTCAGAATACTGTCAGTACAGCCCCTGCTTTTAAATACGTTTACCCTTTTCCATTTCAAACCTGTTCTAAGAGCATCATTGACAGTTCTTACATGCAGGAGGAGATCTTTAAAAAGGAATTTCCTCAAGGGGGTGCCATTGTTTTTTCGATTTTTTTTTTCTTTTGCCTTTTACTTTTTTACTGATTTTTGTTGTTTATTTTTCAGTATTTTAATTTAATCGCTCACCATTTCACCACTTTAAAAACCAGCAGTGAAAAATATCTACAATGTAGTGAAATCTGGTCATATAAAACATAAATAGTCCCCACAGTTTTGAGTTGCTGTTGCATTCAAAACCTTTAGGTTGCATAACTTTAAGTGTAACAAAATGTTTTGCCCATAGATGGCACTGGTGATATATAAAGGCAATTTTTAGCTTGTAAGAGCCCTGTTTAAAAAAAAAGTGGTTAGGTACTTCTCATTTTGTTTTGCTGGTATTTTTCAGGCTTAGCTGTGATCGGCTGGCAAATTAGAATAAAGCTTTAGTTGTTTTTAGGCCGGGTTCACACTGGTATGACAAACGCTTCGACATTAGGAGCTTATGTCGCATGACTTGTGAAAATCAATGTGTTCCTATGGGAGCCGTCTTAACTGGTCCGACACAAGTCGGTCCGACTTTGAAAATTCTCCCTGTACTACTTTGGTCCGACTTTGATCCTAATTCAGCCCATTAAATATCACTGAAGTTGGATCAAAGTCAGATCGCCGTCTTGACTGATCCAACTTTGGCATGCCACTTGTGCTCTGATGATCTTGAAGGGGAACTCCACACCAAATTAAAAAAAAAAAAAATGGCATGGATTCCCCCTTCAAGAGCATACCAAGCCCTTCAGTCTGGTATGCAGTTTAAGGGGAACCCCCACGCCGAAAAAACGATGTGGGCCCCCCCCAAAATCCATACCAAACCCTTATCTGAGCACAGATCCTGGCAGGTCAGGAAAGGAGGTGGGGACGAGTGAGCGCCCCCCTCCTCCTGAAACATACCAGGCCGCATGCCCTCAACATAGGGGGGGGTGCTTTGGGGCAGGGGGCCCTGCGCCCCCACCCCAAAGCACCTTGTCCCCATGTTGATAAGGACAAGGGCCTCTTCCCGACAACCCTGGCCATTGGTTGTCGGGGTTTGCGGACGGGGGGGCTTATCAGAATCTGGAAGCCCCCTTTAACAAGGGGGCCCCCAGATCCCAGCCCCGCACCATATGTGAATGAGTAAGGGGTACATTGTACCCCTACCCATTCACCTGAAAAAAAGTATCAAAAGTAAAACACAGTACACAGGGTGTTAATGTAATTTATTAAGGCAGCTCCGGCGTTTCTTCCGACTTCTTCTCCCCTCTCCGGGTCTTCTCCGCTGATGTCTTCTAGCCCTCTCTGGTTCTTATCCCCTATCCGAGTCTTCTCCGCTCTCTCTCCGGTTCCTCTCCCTCTGTCCGCTGTCTTCTGGCTGGATCTTCTCCGCTATCTTCACGCTCTTTTGGTGGGTCTTCTCTGCTGTCTTCTCCCACTGTTCTTCTTCTGATGTTCTGTACTGTTCTTCTCCCACTGTTCTTCTTCTGATGTCGACTCGATGCTCTCTCCCGCTCCAATGCTGGGTGCGCGGTGTGCCACTAATCATATTGGCATGGGGCGGGGTCACCGGAGGCCACCCCTTGTGACATCACCATCCCATCATGCCCCAGGCGGTGACATCATAAGGGGTGGGGCCTCCGGATGACATCACCTGGTTACCCTGCCAATATAAGTAGTGGCACACCGCGCACCCAGCATTAGAGCAGGAGGGAGCATCGAGTCAACATCAGAAGAAGAATAGAGGGAGAAGACAGTGGAAAAGACCCAGCAAAAGAGTGAGAAAATAGCGAAGAAGACCCAGGCAGAAGACAGCGGTCAGAGGGAGAGGAACGGAGAAGAGCTGGAGAGGGGAGAAGAGATCAGAAGAGACGACGGAGCTGCCTTAATAAATTACTTTAAAACCTGTGTACTGCGTTTTATTTTTGAAATTTTTTTTAGGTAAATGGGTAGGGGTACAATGTACCCCATACTCATTCACATAGGGTGGGGGCCGGAATCTGGGGGCCCCCTTGTTAAAGGGGGCTTCCAGATTCCGATAAGCCCCCTGCCTGCAAACCCCGACAACCAATGGCCAGGGATGTCGGGAAAAGGCCCTTGTCCTCATCAACATGGGGACAAGGTGCTTTGGGGTGCTATGGGGTGGGGGGGCGCAGGGCCCCAAAGCACCCACCCCCCCATGTTGAGGGCATATGGCTTGGTACGGTTCAGGATGCTTGCTCATCCCCACCCCCTTTCCTGACCTGCCAGGCTGTGTGCTCGGAAAAGGGACTGATATGGATTTTGGGGGGACGCCAACGCCGTTTTTTTGACGTGGGGGGTTCCCCTTAAAATCCATACCAGACCGAAGGGCCTAGTATGCTTTTGGAGGGAGAACCCATGCTGTTTTTTGGCATGGAGTTCCCCTTCAAGATCATCAGAGCAAAAGTCGCATGCCAAAGTCAGATCAGTCAAGACGGCGATCTGACTTTGATCCGACTTCAGTGATATTCAATGGGCTGAAGTAGGATCAAAGTGGAACCAGGGTAGTTAAAGCGGGGTTCCACTCGACCATTCCCATTTTTTTTTTTTAATCATTATTACACA
Organism: Lithobates septentrionalis; assembly: GCA_037952835.1. Taxonomy (NCBI): domain Eukaryota; kingdom Metazoa; phylum Chordata; class Amphibia; order Anura; family Ranidae; genus Lithobates; species Lithobates septentrionalis. The sequence goes on from JBBDGP010000995.1 coordinate 1,010,112, forward strand.
TGTACAATCATAAAGTGACACTCATTGTTTTCAGTTGTTTTAAGCTGCTGCTGTCCGTTTTCGTTTTAAATATATACTTATAAATCTCGATCGTGACCGTTCCCATCTTGCTTGTGGGCATATGAAGGCCACAAGCATGGATTTCCGGGATCTGGTGAATGCTGAGCTCCCAGCATTCACCGCTATTTCCCGCACATGCTCAGTATTTACGGTGAGCAGCCCTGTAAAATTCAGGGTTGCCATCACAACGGCCTTCCTATTCCTGGGAATAATGACAGGAGCTCCCAGGAGACATTGCAGCTACAAAGGAAATTACGAAATAGCCGCAGATGACCCGCCCATATCCGCAGGGAGCTAAGACAGGAAGCAGAGATGGACATTGAAAAAACACAGGTACAAACGAAAAAAATAAATAAATAAATATCCGTTTATAACTGAATATAGTCCTGGCATGTGATTGAGCAAAACTTGTAAAACAGGGTGGAGCTCCGCTTTAAGATGGCTCCCATAGGGAAACACTGATTTTCACACGTCATACGACATGAGCTTCCAATGTCGGATTGTTTGTCGTACCAGTGTGAACCCGGCCTTAGGCCCCTTTCACACTACCGCGAATTCAAAGTAGTGCGATTTTGCCGCAATTTTGCGATTTTGCATCAAAGTCGGACCAAAGTAGTGCAGGGACTACTTTAAAGTCGGCACGACTTGAAGTCGTACTAATATGAATGATTGTCATTGGAAATCATGGGGAATGACTTGTCATGCGACTTTTCAGTCCCAAAGTCGTACATGTGTGAAAGGGGCCTTAGGGTTGTGAACAGCTGCAAACAAAGCTAGTGAATTTGAACAAGGTCATCAATAGTTTAAAGAGGGGAAAACATACATGGCAAATGTATATGCTGCTTTTATGTTAGTGCACTAAATGGGTTTTTTTTTTTTTCTTTCGGAAAATGGATGAACAAAAATACGATCTAAGTGGTTGACTAATGGATGGAAACTTTAAATGCCACCAATAAGCATTATTTAGCGATCGGACAAATGTAGGAAATGAAACTTAATGGGTAAAATGTAATGAAAAATGGCCATTTAACATTTCACCACTTATAAAATGTGTTGAAGGCCTGCCTAAGGTTGTTTAGATAGTCAGTACACCCATTATAGTCTGCGTCTAACATCCCCAAACAACAACTGGGTGCTTTAAAGCCACACTCCAGGCTAATTTCTATATACGTCCATCAGGAGGTAATAGGAACAACAAGACCAAAATAATGATTTTGCTGTAATACCTTCAGTCTGGAGCTGTCCCTAATGCCCTGTACACACAGTCGGACATTGATCAGAAATTCGGACAACAAAATCCATGGATTTTTTCCGACGGATGTTGGCTCAAACTTGTCTTGCATACACGCGATCACACAAAGTTGTCAGAAAATACGATCGTTCTGAACGCGGTGACGTAAAACACGTACGTCGGGACTATAAACGGGGCAGTAGCCAATAGCTTTCATCTCTTAATTTATTCTGAGCATGCGTGGCACTTTGTGCTTTGGATTTGTGTACACACGATCGGAATTTCTGACAACGGATTTTGTTGTCGGAAAATTTTATAGCAAGCTCTCAGACTTTGTGTGTCGAAAATTCCTATGGAAAATGTGTGATGGAGCCTACACACGATCGGAATTTCCGACAACAAGGTCCTATTACACATTTTCCATCGGAAAATCCTATCGTGTGTACAGGGCATTACAGTTATTTCCTTTTTGTCCCAAATTTTGCTTGTTCAGGCTTTCATCCAAAACTTTTAGCACATTCAGCACGAGCCAAACTTCATATAGTGGTGGTTTTTTTTCCTGCTACGCTACTATATATGACAGCTTACTTCTTCTGCTGTCAAAGTTTGTCCTTAGCCACCAGTGACGCCACCTGACCCCATTCACTTGCTTGTTGGGAATCCCCCACCATGTAAACAAAGCAGCCAGGGATAGTTAAAAAAATTAAATGAGGTTCCCCTCATAATTCATACCAGGCCCTTCAGGTTTGGTATGCATTTTAAAAGGGACCCCATGCAAAAAACAACAACGATTAAAAAAACAGCATGGGATCCCCACCCAAATTCTATACCCATTCTCTCAACATGGGGAGTATTTTGCAAGGGGGGTGGGGGTGGGGGAGCCCCTGGCACAACACCTTGTGCCCCTTTCCTACAACCTTGGCCTGATGGTTGTGGGGCTCTGAGGGCGGGGGCTTATCAGAATCTGGAACCCCCTTTTAACAAAAAAGGGGCACCCAGATACTATGCTCAGTTCCCCATGTGAATGATTAAGGTGTACATATTACCTCTACTCATTCACATAAAAGTGAAAAGCAAATAAAAATACACATACATGGAACCCCCTATGCTCAGGGCCTGGTATGGTACAGGAAGGAAGGGGTGCACATTTGCCCCCACCTTTCTTGGCCTGCATGCTCACATAAGGTCCAGGCGTGGATACATATGTAGCGCTACTTCCATAAGGGCTGCTGGCTGATGATGGTCAAGAGCACAGTCACTGTACACTTCTATCACAGATGATAATGGTGACCAGAGTTCTCCCTCACTAGTGTAGAGGCTGCCATCACACACAGAGTACAGTCCAGGCATACTGACACAGAAAACAGTCTAGGGGATGTCTTTTTGTGGTTTAATGTTAGATAACTTGTATGGGGACAAAAATCAGGTACTACTGCGTATTACCAAAATAGCAGACTTTTAAGGCTCAGAAATAATAAAGAGAAAATCTAATGAAAGCAATCAATTGTACTGAAAATATTATACAATAATCAAAAAAAGGATAAAACCATTGCATATGTGCATCTGTATTTATGTGCAGTGAGCCCTTGTGCGTTTACGCATTTCGCCGTTAGGCTTCTTCAGGACACGACCAAGGTTCAGAGACGCTACAGATAAGAGAATATATTTCTCTATCTTAGTATGAGATACACAGTTATCGTATCCATGGTAAGATGAACAATAGATTTGGGGATTGAAAATATATCTGTGATGGCTGAGTCTAGAAGCAGGGGCAAAAGTAGTCAAAAAGGCGTCCGTCATACACCACTCAATAATTGGGTTTGGATCATATAGGTGATCATAGCCTGGCAGCATATAGCTGTTAAACCGGGATTTCAATAGCAAACATGCCCCTGGGAGACCTATTACCTATTACCTATTTTGGTAATACGCAGAAGTACCTCATTTTTGTCCCCCTAATTTATGGACGTGGCTTTTTTAATGCACTTTTTCTTCAGTGATAACTTGTATGGGGTTTAGGGTAGTATGGGATACTCCAGAACCACTAACAGAAACAAACGACGATCTTCTCTATGTTGTAAACTTCAGGAACAGTTCTTCTGCACAGCCCAGAATGCAATCCTCCCGTGGGAGACTAATAGGTATTATAGGTAAGGATTCCTCAAGAGGTGAACTACTTGACCCAGCTTCAAAGGATGGTCCTTCCATGAGAAACCAGAGGAGACTAATGTATGTAACTCTCAGGAGAGGAACTACTTAGCTCAAAGTCTTTGCACAAACTAGAAGAGACTGGTCAGTATGTACCTCTCAGGAGAGGAACTACGGGCCCCAGCAATCTCAATAGTACACAGTGACCAATATCTTGCAACACAGCAGTACACACAAGACCAGGGGAGCAGTGGACCTATTCAGCTTTCCTCCTTCTGGTAAAACTATGCGGACTGGATCCTTATGCCCTGTACACACGACCGGTTTTGCCATCGGAATAAACTCTGAAGGTTTTTCCGACGGATTTCCTACAGAATTCCGCTCAAGCTGTCTTGCATACACACGGTCACACCAAATTCCGACCATCCAGAACGCGGTGACGTAAAACACGTACGACAGGACTAGAAAACGGAAGTTCAATAGCCAGTAGCCAATAGCTTCCGTCTCGTACTTGCTTCAGAGCATGCGTCGTTTTTGGTGCGTCGGAATAGCATACAGACGAGCAGTTTTTCTGATAGTAATTTGTTCCGTCGGAAAAATATAGAACATGTTCTCTATCTAAGTCCGTCTGAATTTTCGACAGAAAAAGTCTGATGGGGCATACACACGGTCGGAATATACGATGAACAGCTCCCATCAGACTCTTTCTGTCAGAAATTCCACTCGTGTGTACACAGCATTAGGTGTTTCAGGGTGTCCAATAACTTCTCAGATGTAGGCTCCCAGCTCTGTTGGAAGATGGGGAATAGCAATAAACCTGCATTCCCTACCCTGCACCCACACATACAGTATACACACCCCTTGCCATTTATGATTGGCCCAGTACAGTGACATCTTCCTGGTGGGCTTGCTCAGGTGGGTGTGGACTAGGAGGTTAAAGCGGAGATCCACACAAAAATGGAACTTCCGCTTTTCGGAACCCTCCCCCCCTCCGGTGTCACATTTGGCACCTTTCAGGGGGGAGGGGGGTGCAGATACCTGTCTAAGACAGGTATTTGCACCCACTTCCGGCATAGACTCCCATGGGAGTCTATGCCTCTTCCCGAACACACACAGCTCCCAGGAGAGAGCGGGGACCACTTGGGACGCGCAGCGCGACTCGCGCATGCGCAGTAGGGAACCGGGAAGTGAAGCCGCAACGCTTCACTTCCTGATTCCCTCACCTAGGATGGCGGCGGCAGCTGCCGAGAACTGAGCGGGTTCTCGGCGTCGCCTGCTGACATCGCTGGACCCTGGGACAGGTAAGTGGCCATGTATTAAAAGTCAGCAGCTGCAGTATTTGTAGCTGCTGGCTTTTAATATTTTTTTTTTTTGGCAGTGTGCGTGAACCCCCGCTTTAACACACTTGGGCTCATCCCTACTCATAACTCTTCACTAAGGTTTTTTCCAACTCATTATTACACACAAGAGTCAAATCTGTTTCACTGTTGTATGTTTGATTATACATATTTTCCCAATGCTTTGCTACATTTGCCTATAGTATGTAGCTATTTAAACAAAGCCACATGTTAGAAATGAATTGCCATTAATTAAGGTGATGTTTGAATGATACCAAATGTTCATTCAGTAGTCGCCTTCTCCTTGTGTATGCAGGCATGTTACCTATAGAGCGAGCATTGCTCATACTGTAACCAGACACACAGTGGCGTAGCGTGGGGGGTGCGGGGGGTGCCGTGGCCCCGGGCGCGAAATTTAGGGGGGCGCAATTTCGTGCCAGTAGTGTCACTACTGGCTGCCTCCTCCTAATTTCTTTTCCTGTGTCCCCCGCGCTCCGCCGCCATGTCTAGTGTTTGGCGCCCTGTGATTGGGCGTATGGGGGTCATGTGCGGCGTGGGGCTGGCCTATCCGCGATCACAGTCGCTCCTGAAGTCCCGCCTCCGCACATGACTCCCATTCGCCCAATCACAGTGCGCCGGGAAAAATGAATATGGCGGCCGGAGCGCAGGGGAGACGAGCACTGGAGAGTGTGAGCGCCGGGGCAGCTGTCTTCTCATCCTCCAGGCGGATGCAACACAATAAGGTGAGAAATAGATAAACACGGGGGGGGGGGGGAGAAGAGACAGGCGCCGTATATGGAGTGTCAGTATAGGAAGACTAGGCAGGACAGTATAGTGTACAGTGTAGTATAGTGTAGTGGACAGTGTAGTGTAGTGGTCAGTATAGTGTAGTGGACAGTGTAGTTTAGTGGTCAGTACAGTGTAGTTTAGTGGTCAGTACAGTGTAGTGTAGTGGACAGTGTAGTATTGTGGTCAGTATAGTGTAGTGGACAGTGTAGTATAGTGGTCAGTATAGTGTAGTGTAGTGGACAGTGCAGTATTGTGGTCAGTACAGTGTAGTGGACAGTGTAGTATTGTGGTCAGTACAGTGTAGTATTGTGGTCAGTGTAGTGTAGTGAACAGTGTAGTATTGTGGTCAGTACAATGTAGTGTAGTGGACAGTGTAGTATTGTGGTCAGTACAGTGTAGTGGACAGTGTAGTGGACAGTGTAGTATTGTGGTCAGTATAGTGTAGTGGACAGTGTAGTATAGTGGTTAGTATAGTGTAGTGGACAGTGTAGTATAGTGGTCAGTATAGTGTAGTGGACAGTGTAGTATAGTGGTCAGTGTAGTGGACAGTGTAGTATTGTGGTCAGTATAGTGTAGTGGACAGTGTAGTATAGTGGTCAGTACAGTGTAGTGGTCAGTGTAGTATAGTGGTCAGTACAGTGTAGTGGACAGTGTAGTGTAGTGGTCAGTACAGTGTAGTGGACAGTACAGTGTAGTGGACAGTACAGTGTAGTGGTCAGTACAGTGTAGTGTAGTGGACAGTGTAGTATTGTGGTCAGTATAGTGTAGTGGACAGTGTAGTATAGTGGTCAGTACAGTGTAGTGGTCAGTGTAGTATTGTGGTCAGTGTAGTATTGTGGTCAGTGTAGTATAGTGGTCAGTGTAGTGTAGTGGTCAGTGTAGTGTAGTGGTCAGTGTAGTATAGTGGTCAGTACAGTGTAGTGGACAGTGTAGTGTAGTGGTCAGTATAGTGTAGTGGTCAGTGTAGTGTGTGGACAGTGTAGTGGACAGTGTAGTGTAGTGGACAGTGTAGTGTAGTGGTCAGTGTAGTATAGTGGTCAGTGTAGTGTAGTGGTCAGTACAGTGTAGTGGTCAGTATAGTGTAGTGGACAGTGTAGTGTAGTGTAGTGGACAGTGTAGTGTAGTGGACAGTGTAGTGTAGTGGACAGTGTAGTATAGTGGTCAGTATAGTGTAGTGGTCAGTGTAGTGTAGTGGACAGTGTAGTATAGTGGTCAGTATAGTGTAGTGGTCAGTGTAGTGTAGTGGTCAGTGTAGTGTAGTGGACAGTGTAGTGTAGTGGACAGTGTAGTGTAGTGGTCAGTGTAGTGTAGTGGTCAGTATAGTGTAGTGGTCAGTATAGTGTGTGGACAGTGTAGTGTAGTGGACAGTGTAGTGTAGTGGACAGTGTAGTGTAGTGGACAGTACAGTGTAGTGGACAGTACAGTGTAGTGGACAGTGTAGTATTGTGGTCAGTACAGTGTAGTGTAGTGGACAGTGTAGTATTGTGGTCAGTATAGTGTAGTGGACAGTGTAGTATTGTGGTCAGTACAGTGTAGTGTAGTGGACAGTGTAGTATTGTGGTCAGTACAGTGTAGTATAGTGAACAGTGTAGTATTGTGGTCAGTATAGTGTAGTGGACAGTGTAGTATTGTGGTCAGTATAGTGTAGTGGACAGTGTAGTATAGTGGTCAGTATAGTGGACAGTGTAGTATAGTGGTCAGTATAGTGTAGTGGACAGTGTAGTATTGTGGTCAGTATAGTATAGTGGTCAGTATAGTGTAGTGCACAGTGTAGTATTGTGGTCAGTATAGTGTAGTGGACAGTGTAGTATAGTGGTCAGTACAGTGTAGTGGTCAGTGTAGTATTGTTGTCAGTATAGTGTAGTGGTCAGTGTAGTGTAGTGGTCAGTGTAGTGTAGTGGTCAGTGTAGTGTAGTGGTCAGTGTAGTATAGTGGTCAGTACAGTGTAGTGTAGTGGTCAGTACAGTGTAGTGGTCAGTATAGTGTAGTGGACAGTGTAGTGTAGTGTAGTGGACAGTGTAGTGTAGTGGACAGTGTAGTGTACAGTGTAGTGTAGTGGTCAGTATAGTGTAGTGGTCAGTATAGTGTAGTGGTCAGTGTAGTATAGTGGTCAGTACAGTGTAGTGTAGTGGACAGTGTAGTGTAGTGGACAGTGTAGTATAGTGGACAGTGTAGTATAGTGGACAGTGTAGTATAGTGGTCAGTGTAGTGTAGTGGTCAGTGTAGTATTGTGGTCAGTGTAGTATTGTGGTCAGTATAGTGTAGTGGACAGTGTAGTATTGTGGTCAGTATAGTGTAGTGGTTAGTATAATGTAGTGGTCAGTGTAGTATTGTGGTCTGTATAGTGTAGTGGTCAGTATAGTGGTCAGTGTAGTGTAGTAGACAGTGTAGTATAGTGGTCAGTGTAGTGTAGTGGACAGTATAGTGGTCAGTGTAGTGTAGTGGACAGTATAGTGGTCAGTGTAGTTCTCAGTGTAGTGGTCAGTATAGTATAGTGGACAGTATAGTGGTCAGTGTAGTATAGTGTAGTGGACAGTGTAGTTCTCAGTGTAGTGGTCAGTATAGTGGACAGTATAGTGGTCAGTGTAGTGGTCAGTGTAGTGTAGTGGACAGTATAGTGGTCAGTGTAGTTCTTAGTGTAGTGGACAGCATAGTGTAGTGGTCAGTGTAGTGGACAGAGTAGTGGGCAGTGTAGTTCTTAGTGTAGTGGACAGTATATTATAGTGGTCAGTGTAGTGTGTAATGGTCAGTATAGGAATCAGGTAGGTCAGTACTATTGTATTTGAAGGGACTCGGGGAGTGATAAAAGTCCGCAGGTTAGGGGGGGGGGGGGGGGCGCAGATTACTTGCCTTGCCCCGGGTGCTGACAACCCACGCTACGCCACTGCAGACACATAAATATAATGTATCTCCTGCCATTCATCATACAGCAAGTGACAAGTGAATGTTTTATGTCAGACCAACAGTTTTACCAGCAAGCGTACCAAAATAATCCAAGGAAATTTGTCTTATACTGTGCCAACATTTCAACAATAACGAGGGCCTTATCTACACGAGCCATACGCCAGCATAAAGTTATTGTAGAAACAAACACTCATGTCTGACACCAATGAATTCAGGAAAGGGGGCATACAAAGCAAAACAGATCTCTTTCGTTTTTTAAAGTGAAAATCCAGCATTGAAAATTAAGTGGTCCACTATGCATACATTGTTAGTCAGGTTGAAAAAAAGACACAAGTTCATCTGAATAAATAAATAAATAAAAAGAAAAACTTCATCTACAGAACGCTATATCCACAGTTGATGCAGAGGAAGGCAAAAAAACACTTTAAAACAGGGTCCAATATGCTCCACCAGGGAAACAAAAATTCCTTCCCGATCCCCTTAGGCTACATTCACACGGCACGCGGCCATTGGCAACAATCAGTAGACTCTTGTCAGTGGTACTAAACGCTGCATTCACACTCTGCATGTCACCAGCAGCTGTCAGAATTGTACTCTATACAAATGAATGGCCAGCACTACTGTTGCGTGCATGTACAGTGCCTAGAAAAAGTATTCACACCCCTTGAAATTTTCCACATTTTGTCATGTTACAATCAAAAACGTAAATGTATTTTAATGGGATTTTATCTGATAGACCATCACAAAGTGGCACATAATTGTGAAGTGCAAGGAAAATGATAAATAGTTTATAACACTTTTTACAAAAAAAGTGAAAAGTGTGGGGTGCATTTGTATTCAGCCCCCCGAGTCAATACTTTGTAGAATCACCTTTCACTGCAATTACAACTGTCTTTTTGGGGATGTCTCTACCAGCTTTGCACATCCAGAGAGTGACGTTTTTGCCCATTCTTCTTTGCAAAATAGCTCCAGCTCTGTCATATTGGATGGAGAGCATCTGTGAACAGCAATTTTCAAGTCTTGCCACAAATTCTCAATTGGATTTAGGTCTGGTCTTTGACTGGGCCATTCTAACACATGAATATGCTTTGATCTAAACCATTCCATTGTAGCTCTGGCTGTATGTTTAGGGTCGTTGTACTGCTGGAAGGTGAACCTCCGCTCCAATCTCAAGTTTTTTGCAGACTCTAACAGGTTTTCGTCTAAAGCCTCGTACACACGCTCAGATTTTCCGCAGACAAAACCTCAGACTTTTGTCCGAAGGCGTGTGCCTGGATTTTGTCTTGCATACAAACGGCAAGGAATTGTCGGCCGGCAAACACGAATGTAGTGACGTACTACATGGTTTTTCAGCTCTTTAGCGCCACCCTTTGGGCTCCATCTGCTAATTTCATGTTAGTAGAAGTTTGGTGAGTGTTGATTCGCGCTTTTCATTTCGCGCTTTTCATTTCGCGCTTTTAATTTCATGCTTTTCAGTTTGTTTCTGAATGGCCATTCGTCTAGGAGGAGATAACATGTTATTTATTATTGGCCTTGGAGTTATTGCTTTGACCCAAGTCCAGTCCAGGAACAGGAGGAGGATTTCTTGGACCAAAAATTGGTTGCTTTATTAATTGTGACCAATTATGTCATATGCCTTTGCTGTGGGAGCTCCAGGAGAATAATCCAGATGATTTTCAGGAATTATCTCCAGATGACGGACCCCTGCTTTCACCAACTCTTGGCATTGCTGACCACCTATATTAAGAAGCAGGACACATGCACGAGGCTTTTATTTTATTTTTTGGTTGAATAATAATGATTTGATTTGTTATATTTTCTATATTTTTGGATGCATAGAATGCACTTTTTGGTTAAATTCTATTTTATTTGTTTTCTTTTTTTTTTAATGCACCATAAAAAAAAATTGTGGAGAATAATGCTGCGTACACACGATCAAAATTTCGATGTGAGCTTGTTGTCGGAAAGTCCGACCGTGTGCATGCTCCATCGAACATTTGCTGTCAGAATTTCCGCACACAAATGTTTAAGAGCAGGTTCTCAAATTTTCCGACAACAAAACTTGTTGTCGGAAATTCAAAGCATGTGTACACAAGTCCGTCACACAAAATTCCACGCATGCTCGGAATCAAGTACGAGTGGCGCACTGGCTATTGAACTTCCTTTTTATAGTCCGGTCGTACGTGTTGTACATCACAGCGTTCTTGACGTTCAGAATTTTTGATAACATTTGTGTGACCGTGTGTATGCACGACAAGTTTGAGTCAACATCCTTGGGAAAAAAATCCACGGTTTTGTTGTCGGAAAATCCGATCGTGTGTACGCGGCATAGTACTTGGCTGTGTTTTACTTCAAATGACAGTTTGGGAGTAGGCAGTTACATTTAAAAAAATACAATGTAAAATTGACAAGGGACACCAACATAGTTGTATCTTTGATCTTAAAAACTACGGGATGAAGGTGTTGTCGTAACTTGCCCAAAAAAAAAAAAAGCATAATAATATTATTCTTGATATCACTAGAAAAAAAAATCCTTTGAAAATTTGTTTGCAATAACTCCATCAGTATCACCAGCAAAGCAGCTTCATTATGATCCCATTAAAGAAGAAGAGAATTGTGCGCTGCATTTGGAGATTTCATAATTTGCCACGTCACGAATGTTAATTCTCCATTACAAACGCTAGTTTACAAGACCGACCGCTTCTGGCTCGTCCTTGCTTTCGAGCATGCGTGTTTGTACTTTGGACTTTTGTCCGACGGACTTGTGTACACACGCTCGGAAAATCCGACAACAGACATTTGTCAGGGGAAAATTTTAAAACCTGCTCTCCAACATTTGTCCGCGGAAAATCTGACAACAATTGTTTGATGCAGCGTACAAACAGCCTGTGATCACACAATTCCCATCGGAAAATCCGATCGTGTGTACAAGGCTTTAGATTGCCCTGTATTTGGCTCCATCCATCTTCCCATCAACTCTGACCAGCTTCCCTGTCCCTGCTGAAGAAAAGCATCCCCATGATGCTGCCAACACCATGTTTCATGGTGGGGATAGTGAGATCAGGGTGATGTGCAGTGTTATGCCGTGTACGCACGGGCGGACTTTTCGACCAGACTGGTCTGAAGGAACGAAATCGCCAGACAATCCGACCGTGTGTGGGCTTCATCGGACCTGCAGCGGACTTTTTCGGTCGAAAATCAGACGGACTTTAGATTTAAAACATATTTCAAATCTTTCCGATGGATTCGAGTCCGGTCGAAAAATCAGTTTGTCTGTATGCTAGTCCGACGGACGAAAACCGACGCTAGGGCAGCTATTGGCTACTGGCTATGAACTTCCTTATTTTAGTCCGGTCGTACGTCATCACGTACGAATCCGTCGGACTTTGGTGTGATCGTGTGTAGGTAAGTCCGTTCGTTCGAAAGTCCATCGGAAGTCCGTCAATAGTCAGTTGAAAGTCCGTCGGAAAGACCGTCGGACCTTTGATGCTGAAAAGTCCGCCCGTGTGTACAGTTCATTAGTTTTCGCCATACATAACGTTTTGTTTTTAGGACAAAAAGTTAAATTTTGGTCTCATCTGACCAGAGCACCTTCTTCCACGCTGGCTGTGTCCCCCCCCCCATAGCTTCTCACAAACTGCAAACAGGACTTTTTATGGCTTTCTTTCAAAAAATGGCTTTCTTCTTGCCACTCTTCCTTAACGGTCAGATTTGTGGAGCACACGACTAATAGTTGTCCTGTGGACAGATTCACCCACCTGAGCTGTGGATCTCTGCAGCTCCTCCAGAGTTATCATGGACCCCTTGGCTGCTTCTCTGATGAATGCTCTCCTTGCCCCGCCTCTCAGTTTAGGTGGACGGCCATGTCTTGGTAGGTTTGCAGTTGTGCCATACTCTTTCCATTTTCCGATGATGATTGGGATATTTTTTTTAAACTCCTAACCTTGCTTTAAACTTCTCCACAACTATCTCTGACTTGTCTGGTGTGTTCCTTGGCCTTCATGATGCTGTTTGTTCACTAAGGTTCTCTTACAAACCTCTGAGTGCTTCACAGAACAGCTGTATTTATACTGAGATTAAATTACACACAGGGGGACTCTATTTATTAATTGGGTGACTTCTGAAGGCAATTGGTTCCACTAGATTTTAGTTAGGGTTATCAGAGTAAAGGCAGCTGAATGCAAATGCACGCCACACTTTTCACATATAGGTTTGTAAAAAATGTTGAAAACCATTTATAATTTTCCTTCCACTTCACAATTACCGTATTTATCGGCATATAACACGCACAGGCGTATAACACGCACATTAATTTTAAGAGGGAAGTTTCAGGAAAAAAAACGTAAATTTTAAATAGGGAACTTTAAAGCAAAATAAGGGTCAGTGCCCATCTGCAGCCTCACCATTACCATCAATGCAGCCTGATTAATGCCCACCTGCAGCCTCACAAGTGCCATCAATGCAGCCTTATTAGTCCACATCAATACAGCCTCACCATTGCCATCAATGCAGCAGCCTCACCATTGCCATCAATGCAGTAGCCTCACCATTGCCATAAATGCAGCAGCCTCGCCATTGCCGTCTATTGACTTCCTATTATAGAGGCCGCCAAGTAAACAGGAGATTCTCACTGTATGTAATCTGACGGCACTCGTCCCCCCCCCGTCCCCCCCCCCATTGCCTCCGAGGCAGCTGGAATTGAAGTATTGGCGTATAACACGCACACGCTATTTGCACCTGATTTTCATGGTGAAAAAGTGAGTGTTATACGCCAATAAATACAGTATGTGCCACTTTGTGTTCGGCTATTGCAGGGGTGTCCAAACTTTTTTCAAAGAGGGCCAGATTTGATGTGAACATGCATGAAGGCCTACCATTTTGCCTGACATTCTTTGAACCATTAAAATTAAATGCAAATTAACTAATACACTGCCCAGCAAGAATTCTCTAGCCTTTTTGGCTGTGTATTTATTGGCGTAAAATTTGCACAGGCGTATAACACGCTCCTAAATTTCAGAAAAAAAAAAAAAAATTTTAAATAATGAAATGTGAAGCAAAATAAGGGTCAGTGCGCATCAATGCAGCCTAATCAGTGCCCATCTGCAGCCTCACCATTGCCATGAATGCAGCCTCACCATTGCCATGAATGCAGCCTTCCCATTGACATGAATGCAGCCTTCCCATTGACATGAATGCAGCCTCACCATTGCCATGAATGCAGCCTCACCATTGCCATGAATGCAGCCTCACCATTGCCATGAATGCAGCCTTCCCATTGACATGAATGCAGCCTTCCCATTGACATGAATGCAGCCTCACCATTGCCATGAATGCAGCCTCACCATTGCCATGAATGCAGCCTTCCTATTGACATGAATGCAGCCTCGCCATTGCCATGAATGCAGCCTCACCATTGACATAACTGCAGCCTCACAAGTGCCAGGAATGCAGCCTCACCATTGCCATGAATGCAGCCTCGCCATTGCCATAAATGCAGCCTCTGAATGCAGCCTCACCATTGCAATGAATACAGCCTCTGAATGCAGCCTCACCATTGCCATGAATGCAGCCTGTGAATGCAGCCTCACCATTGCCTTGAATGAAGCTTCAACATTGCAATGAATGCAGCCTCACCATTGCCATGAATGCAGCCTCTGAATGCAGCCTCACCATTGCCATGAATGCAGCCTCTGAATGCAGCCTCACCATTGCCATCAGTGCAGCCTGATCCATGCCCATCTGCAGCCTTGGAGGGGACAGGGTGGGGGCGGGACGAGCGCCAACAGATTACATACAGGAGAATCTCCTGTTTACTCAGTGGCCTCTTTAATACAAAGTCCTGCCTCCTATGATAAACAGAACAGTCGCCCAATGCCAGCCCAGGAGACGGGACTTCCTATTACAGAGGCCGCTGAGGAAACAGGACATTCTCCTGTATGTAATCTGACGGCACTTGTCCCGCCCCCTCCCTGTCCCCTCCGAGGAACGATAAATATGGTATATATCTTTTGTGGCCCCCCAAAGAATCCCCAAGCACTGCGTGGCACTCAGGCATTCGTTGGGGGCCACAAAAGATATATATATCCAAATTACCAGTGGGGCCGTATGAAACCGGAGCATGGCCTGCAATTGGCCTGCGGGCTGGACTTTGGACATGCCTGGTCTTTTGCATAAAATCCCAAAAAAATACATTTACATTTTTGGTTGTAACCTGACAAAATGTGGAACATTTCAAGGAGTATGAATACTTTCTTAAGGCACTGTAAATGCTCATCTGAGCTGTCACTTGAGAATAGAGCCTCCAACTGACCCTGGGCATGGATAGTGTGCGTTCAGGGTCAGCGTTTCTGACGAGTTCTGATCAAGCAGAAACTGGTTGCAGCTAATTGACCAGTTTGTATGTGGCCGAAGCAAAGAGTGTTGCTGAATCCAGAGGTGGCGTTTAGTCCATCACAGCAGTGTGAATGTAGGCTAAAGCCTAGTACACATTACTCGATTTTTTTCGTTCAACCGACAGCTCAGGTCGGAGTCGCTGTGCTAGCTATTCATTGTTAGTACAGCAAACCCCCCTGCTGTTCTATTGTGTTCTGACAGGGGGACCCCCCCCCCCATCAGCCATTGACTAAGAGCGCTGATAGGTAGTCAGTCGGCAGACCTTTTTCGATCACGCCCCTACGACAGAAGCCGGGCAAACTGCCGGGTCTTATGTATGTGAGTTTTGAACAGATCTGAACATACACCGTTGTATTCCAAATCTATTCCTGGGTACCCAGGTTGGACAGAAGAGCGAGTGGATCCTGAATGAAATGAACCCTTACACCAGCTTCTGTTGGACTGGCTGTAGCACACATGGGCCAAATATCAGGCGGTTTCTATTCAACCAGCCGATGCCTCCCGACATTTGGCCTGTGTATACTAGGCTTAAAGGGGTTGTATGGGTTCGTTTCTTACCTCCACTGTGCAGTTTGTTATCTCCGAGACAGACCTCGGCAGGTGTCTCGGCTCCTCCCCGCAATAGATAACCTCCCTCTGGGAAGCTCTATCCCGAGGGGGTTAGCTTGTGGGCGCGCTCCCTGTCATACACTCTGCGTCCATAGACACAGCGTGTATGACTCGGTCCCGCCCCCCGGCAGGTCACGTCATAGGATGTGATTGACAGCAGCGCGAGCCAATGGCTGCACTGCTATCAATCTCTCCTATCTATCCATTCAACAGCCAGACTCTGTGGAGAACGTTTACTTTACTTCGCATGCATAATACAGTATCTCACAGAAGTGAGTACACCCCTCACATTTTTGTAAATATTTTATTCTATCTTTTCATGTGACAACACTGAAGAAATGACACTTTGCTACAATGTAAAGTAGTGCGTGTACAGCTTGTATAATAGTGTAAATTTGTTGTCCCCTCAAAATATCTCAACACCCGGTTACGAATTGCTTTTCAGGCGCTTCGGAAGCGCTGCCCATTCATTGCATGGGCAGGGACGTTTTAGCGATCCCAACCCGCCCCAAAGATGCAGCTTGCAGGACTTTTCCGAACGTCCCGCAAGCGCACCGCCCGGGTGTGAAAGCACCCATTGCAGAGAATGGGAGGTAGTTTTCAGGCGCTTTACAGGAGCTATTTCTACGCTTGAAAACTGTCTCAGTGTGAAAGGGGTATAAAAGCATATAAGGCAAACACAGCTTCCCTCCGGCCAGCATGTGAGCGTGATGACATCACTGATAAAGATCCTCCATCCAATGCGTTTTGTCACTATCGATGTCATCCGTTGGAGCATGAGAAAACTTTTTTTTTAAATTTTGGGTGTCAAGGGTACCTGTACTTCAATGGCAAAAACAGGCAAAGTAAAGCTTGTCTCCAAAGCCAAGCTTCACCATGCCAGTAAGCTTCGCACAGTTCCAAGTAGTTTTGGAGTAGCTCAGTTACCAAGTAGGTAAAGTGACAGATTTTTTTTTAAAGGGTTAGTTCACTTTTGCCAAAAGACTGCTTATACAAGTAGGGAGCACCTGTAGATAAAAACAAACTGTGCAGCTTTGACTAAAGTTTGAAGATGCCTTTGCTATAGGTGTAGGCCATTTATGTATCTCCTGAAGTCTGGTTGAAAAACTACCAGAGACAGCAGCATGTGCCATTGCTGCTCACCCACCATCATCACAGGAGCAAGTTCATCACAGGAGCAATTTCTCAAACTTCTGCATGTGTGTGGTCCACTATCTCCTCCGTCGCAGGATAATTGAGCTCAGAGCTACTGCAACACGGAAGAGAGAGCGCATGGAAGGGGTTTTCACTCAGCTGGGATTGTCTTAGCAACGTCCTAGCAACAAAGCAGGACAGGATGATGCTATCTCTGGGAGTTTTTTGCCCAGGCTTGAGGAGGTATGTAAATGGCCTACACCTATAGCAGGGGCATTATTCAAAGCCGGGGTCTCCAAACTTTCTAAAGAAAGGGCCAGTTTACTGTCCTTCAGACTGTACTTCTCCTATGGATCACTGGAGTGCAGTTTGTTCAGAACTCCAGAGACCTGTTTTCAGCCAACAGTAAACTAAAGCCTGCTGTTGTCTGATGTCACTCAGCCGATCCAGGCTTGGGAAAGATCCCGACCATATGGTCAGGATCTACCCAGATGCCTGGACCGGCACCTGGCTTAGCCTCTCAGCAATATGCTGAGAGCCTGAGCCAGCCCCTCATACCCCCCACAGCCCAGTGCAGGGGAAGAGCAGAGACTGACAATCCCGGCTCTCTGCGCAGAGTGGAGAGGAGAACTGAGCATTCAGCAGTGTTTGATCGCTCAGTTCTCTGGATAGAGGCGGTAGGGGACATCTGCAGCTCAGATCTATCTAGGTGAGTATGATTTTTTTATTTTATTGATTCCCATACTTCTCTTTTAACTGAAATCAGCAAAAGAGAAACTAAAAGAAAATCTCCAATTTTGGGTTGTCCCCAGAACAGATTATCGAAATCTGCTAATAGGCATTAGTTCTGGTGACCTTGGTGACAACTAAAGATTCCTTTACTTTAGAGGGATTTCCTTTTACTTCCTGTTTTGTCTATGGGACAGGAAGTGAAAGGAGATCTCCCAAATGGGACACAGATCGCAAACAATTTTATAGGGGTTATAGCCCTATACTATCAACAACATACAAAGCCATTCACAACTCTGCCCTGAGCTACATTACCAATCTTGTCTCCAAATATCACCCAAACCATCCTCTCCGCCCCTCTCAAGACCTCCTGCTCTCAAGTTCCCTTGTCTCCTCCTCCTATGCTTATCTCCAGGACTTCTCCAGAGCCTCTCCCATCCTCTGGAACTCTCTACCTCGATATGTCCAGCTATCTCCCACTCTGACTACTTTTAGGCGATCCCTGAAAACTCGATCATGCCTCTTACTAATTTTTTATCACTTCCATCAGCTCATCTCCCAAAGTTAAGACCTTCTGTACCACCTGCCCCACCCTATGAGATTGTAAGCTCTTCTGAGCATTTCCCTCTTAATCCTCTTGTATTTTATTGTATTGTAACTGTATTGTCTCCTTTTTATATTGTAAAGCGCTGCGTAACCTGTTGGCGCTATATAAATCCTGTATAATATTAATAATAATAATAATAATAATAATAACCCTCCCTTACTCTACAATGAAGAAAAAACATTTTGCCTAAATTCTACTTTAACTTTATTCAAAGCTGCACAGTTTTTTTTTGTTTTTTTTTTCTTCTATAGGGCATTGGCAGTTTTTTGGGAAAGGTAAGCTAACTAGACATGTGCGGTTCGTTTCGTTCAGAATTAATATTCTGACACATTTTTTGTTATTTGGAGATTCGGATATATCCGAATACCCTAATTACTATATAAACCAATTTTTCCGAACAATTTCGGAAATTCAGACTGAAATTCGAATCAAATTTTACATTGAACTCCAGTCGAATTCTCACTACACATATTGCTGAAATCAAAGACTGTGTGTGTTATTAGAGTACCATTTTGAAATTTGCTGTTTTTGTTAAGCCAAAGGTGATTTAAAGAGTCATTGCAATCATTTGAGGAAGATTTTTCTTTTGTTTGTTCACTTTGCTGCATTTGAATCGAAAACAATATAACATTTTCGTTTTGACCGATTCGAAAATGTATCGATTGATCGTTTCAAATTGAAAGAATCTGTAAATTCGAAGGAAATTCAAAACCGAATTTAACTAAACAAAATAACTAGATTGACGAATCAATACGAAACAAACTTTTTCGTCATGCACATGTCTAAAACTAACCCTTTAGCCACTTGCCAACCGTATAACTTAGATATACAGCAGCAAAGTGGCACAGCTGCTCTGGATCACGTACCTAGTACATGATCCAACACGTCTGAGGCGCACATGTGCGCCACCGCCGGCCCCCTTTCATAGTGATAATACACAGCGGGAGCTGGTCGTTTCTTTGGTACAGAGGGAGAACAGCGCTCTGCCTATGTAAACAAGGCAGATCGTCGTTCTGTTAGTACAGAAGGCATGGATCCTGTGTCTCTACAAAGCAGGGGCACCGATCCATGCCTTCCTCATTACAAGCACCTCCCCCACAGTAAGAAAACACCAGCTAGGCACACAGTTAACCCTTTGATCGCCCCATAAGTTAACCCCTTCCTAGCCAGTGTCATTAGTACAGTGACAGCGCAAATTTTTTAGCACTGATCACTGTATTAGTGTCACTGGTCCCCAAAAAGTGTCAGTTAGTGTCCGATTTGTCCTTTGCAATAAGTCATTGATTGCCGCCATTTCTAGTAAAAAAAAATAAAATAAATGAATAAAAAAATCCCATAGTTTGTAGATGCTATAACTTTTTGCAAACCAATCAATATACGCTTATTGGGATTTTTTTTTTTTTTTTTACCAAAAATATGTTACAGAATACATATTGGCCTAAATTGATGAAGAAATTAGATTTTTTCAAATTTTTTATTGGATGTGTTTTATAGCAGAAAGCAATAAATCTTGCTTTTTTTTTTTCAAAATTGTCAGTCTTTTTTCAGTTATAATGCAAAAAATAGAAACCGCAGAGGTGATCAAATACCACAAAAAGAAAGCTCTATTTGCGGGGGAAAAAAGGACATAATTTTATTTGGGTACACGACACGACCGAGCAATTGTCAGTTAAAATAACGCAGTGCCGTATCGCAAAAAATTGCCTGGTCGTGAAAGAGGGGTAAATCTTCCGGAGGTCAGGTGGGTAAAAGAGATCAGTAATATCAATCAAAGAAAAAATGTGATTGATATTATATATCAGCTGTAATTTATAATTGATTTAATTGTTTACTTTGGGCTAGAGGTAATAGAAGTGAGCCACATTGATTGGAGTTTGTTAATGCTTTACACATTGTATGGGAATGTGAGTAGTGCTTGCGGCTGACATTGTAGCTTTTAATTTATTTTATTTCATCTAGGGTTGCTTGCAAGGTTTTTTGGTTAAGTTAAAAGAGATCAGACCTTTACTTGGCCTCCAAGGCCAAGCTTCACCATGCCAGTAAACCGTGCTGCTCCAAGCAGTGGCAGTTTTGGCATTACTTAGTTGTTGGTTCCAAATGGCTGCTCAACAGAGGTAGGATGGGCAATTTCCCCAGAATGCATACATACAGCCACATCTAATGCCGTGTACACACGAGCGGACTTTTCGACCAGACTGGTCCGACGGAACGAATCCGTCGGACAATTCGACCGTGTGTGGGCTTCATTGGACCTGCAGCGGACTTTTTCGGTCGAAAATCAGACGGACTTTAGATTTGGAACATGTTTCAAATCTTTCCGTCGGACCCCAGTTCCAATCGAGAAATCCGCTCGTCTGTATGCTAGTCCGATGGACGAAAACCGACGCTAGGGCAGCTATTGGCTACTGGCTATAAACTTCCTTATCTTAGTCCGGTCGTACGTCATCACGTACGAATCCGTCGGACTTTGGTGTGATCGTGTGTAGCCAAGTCTGTTCGTTCGAAAGTCCGTCGGAAGTCCGTCAAAAGTCCGTCGGAAAGACCGTCGGACCTTTGATGCCTAAAAGTCTGCCCGTGTGTACGTGGCATTAGGGGTTTCTGAGTGGACTGAAGGTGGAAAACCCTTTTAAAGACCTCTGAAGTCTTCAAAGAGCCTCTCCTCACTTTCCCTACTTCCTGACACTGCAGTAAAACTCTCCTCCAATTTATTAAAATCTCGATGAAGAATAGAAGGCTCTGAGCCTTTTCTGATGCAGATCAGGTTTTTCTTTACCATGCAAGACTAACGCAAGCTTCTTATTGCCATTCACCGGGACAATAGAAAACCGTCGGGAAACTCTTATTATTTTTCCCTCTAATTTCCTGCAGCTCCGCCCTCTGACCTCTTGGCGAATCTTTCTCTCATTTAAATAGGAGATAGGATTTGGTTACTGACACCCCTCACAGTGAGGAGAAAGAACTGGAATTTCTATGCATCTTCAACCTGTTCCTCCTAAGACAAAAGAGTCAACACAGTTTGTGAGATCACTCTTCTTTATTAATTGTTTTGTGAACTTTGCACACAGACAATTGAGCCACATAAGGGAATGGTTTCTGACACATTTGTTTTTGGTGCTGGGACCCTGGTGGCATTGTTGGGGCAAGGTCCTTTGGATCCCAAGGGGAAAAGGTCACAGTACTCCCCCCCTGAGATGTGAACTACTTCAGTAGCGTACGTTGCAGGTCCTGCCATTCTTGGCCGCTTTCTCCTGCAAAAGTACCCAAGGTGGTCACCTCTTCTGCTTATCCCTTGGCCCAGTGCTGCCTAGTGTAGCAGTTTTTTGTGCATGGCTTTCATTGCCAAGTAGAAATAAAAAAGTGTCCTTCATCCAGAGTGGAGGCATTCTAACAGACGAGGTGTGTTACTGGCCAGATCACCAGGTGAAAACTGATAGAAAAAAAAAATCTGAAGAAATAGAAAATTAATGCAGCCACCACATCTAAGGATTGGTAAACTGCAATATATTACATTTTTGGTTTGGGGTTTAATACCACTTTAACTTAGGAAAAGAACCTTCTATTGCTCTCAGGCTCTTCCAGATCACCAAATGTCTTCTTTTTTTTTCCTGCTGTGATCCAACTTCCTAAATTTGCTCTCCATCTTCCCACTGTATGTAGGAGGGTATACCTCCCAACCATCCCAGATTCACCAGGATCTTCCTGAGATTTGATTAAAATCCTGGTGTCCTAGCAAGTCTGGGCTAAATACGGAAGCCCAGTGTCAGTACCCGAAAAGTTCCGTGTCTGAACTCCAGTAACTGGCCTGAAAAGGGCAAGCTAACATAGGCACCTCGGATATCTGCCTGTATCTCTTGCGGGATGTCCGGGGTTCCACACGCTGCTATCTGCCCCTCTATGGCAGCCGGCATCTCTCCCCGCCATCTGCCTGTACAATATACTGCAGAGCTGACTGAAACCACCTCCTCCTCAGCTCTGACATTCTCATGTACACAGACAGGAGAAGGAGGAGTCAGGAAGGAGGACACTGCACTGTCTGAGCCGCGCTGATGTTCTGAGGTCTGCAAGGAGTTTAATATGAATGGAGACTTACAGGGGAGGGGGACACAATGACCAGGAAGGGAAGTGGAAGAGGTTAAGGAACAACTGTGACTTGGGGGTGGGGCGGGGGTAAGCAGATATGTGCTGGGGGGGAGGGGCGCCTTGAGAGGGAGAGAACTTGTACTGGGGGGAGGGGTTGGATTTAAAATCCCCACACCTTCTCGCACAATTCCTCTTTCCTCCAAAAGCGCCCCACCAGCACGTATCTAACCCCCCACCCAGGGTTCTAGAACACAGGTCCTCTCTCCTCCCAAAACGCCCCCACCAGTGCATAAACGACCCTCCCCACCCCAACTTCCAGCACAAGCCCTCTCTCCCCTCAAAGCCCCCAGTACATATCCCACCCTCCACCCCATCTTCTAACACAAGTCCTTTCCCCTTACAAAGTGCGCCACAGTACATTTTCAACCTCCCTACCCCAACTCCTCTCCATTCCCAAAGCACCCCCCAGCACATATCTGACCCCTATGCTATTACTGGGTGTCCAGTGCATTCCTGTAACTTTAAGGAGGGGTGGGCACCCTCCAGGCATACCTGCCCTTAATCTATCCATTATTATATATGTGCTCCAACTCAGGAGACTCTCATATATATAGAGTTAGAACTGCAGTACACTGGGGCTGCTGCAGCTTAAGCTTGTTTTTAACCCGAACTGTTAGACAGGGTCAATTTGGTTTGTTGCAGGCTGGCTTGTAAGTGAGCTGGGAAATTTTGTTTGTTGTTTTTCATATGTATCGCCCTTCCATGTACTCCTTGCTGCCAAGACCAGTTATAGGTTATGGTTGTTTGCTTTTTGTTTGTACTGTTGGTAATTGGTGAGAGGAGGCACCGGATACCTTCACTGCTATTGTGCTATTGCTGGGTGTCCTACCTGCCCTTAATTTATCCATTATTATATGTGCTCCAACCCAGGAGACTCTCAAAAATAGAGCTAAGACTGCAGTACACTGGGGTGCCGTGATGTGGCCACTGCAGCTAAGGCTGCTGATAGAAATCACAGGGCCCCGTACAGCCTACCAGACAGGATCATCTCCTTGGAGAATATCAATGATAATTTTTAAAAATGAAACGACCACAACGCTATGCTTTGCAGCCATGGCAGAAATTATACCCCCATCGAACAAGACCCATTTAAGTGAATGGCAGCACGGAGGCAATATCTGCACCCCCACAGTGAGTGATCGGTACCGATCACTCACTGTGTTCATTCAGGTTGGTGTGTTCATTCAGGATGGTGAGCCCCCTGCTCACCAGCCTGAAATAACCCGCCTGTGTGCCCTCAGCGGGAGAAAAGAGGAGGGAAAACTGCAGCACTGTGGGAGAAAGGGGCACACAGGGGTCCCAGACAGCAGGGGGTGTAGAAACTAGAACCGATCCCCTGGAAGAAAAGAAAAGTAAAAGCCAGCAGGACTGCACAAGTGTCGGCAGTAAGGCAGTACAGCCGGCCCTTCTGCTAAGCAGGTGCCCGGGCCACCCTTTTGAACTTATAAGGCCGGGGCCCAGTACAGGAGAGCTGGCTGTACTGCCTTATTAGCGGCCCTGAATACAGCTTATGCATGTATTTGCAAATGTGTGCAAACTAAACCCCTTGGGTTTGACGTGAACTGTTAGACAGGACAATTCGGTTTGTTGCATATTGGCTGGTAAGTGAGCTGGGTTTGTTGTTTTTCACCAAATCCAACACCCCCCCACCCCTTAGCACAGGTCTTCTCTTCTTCCACGGCGCCCGAGTCCCCCACCCCTCTCCCCACCACCAGCACCACCGGTACATATCTCACCCCCACCCCCACCCCACCTTCTAGCACAAGTCCTCTTCCCTCCCAAAGCACCCCCAGTACATATCTGAAGCCTGGGTTTTCTTTAAAGATGCCCCTTAAGAAAAACACAGTAATTAAAATAGACTACAGGGTCAGTAAGTAGTGTGTTAAGCCCTGTACACACGGGCAGACATTTGACGGTTCAAAAAAAAATGCGACTTCTACTAATCTTTTATCTATACAGGCAGAGTTTCTGATATAGGAGGTAAACTGTTGATTTTGCACTGCTGATTACTTTGCAATGAATTTAAAAAGTAAAAGCAACATTCATTTAGTTCTACACCACTGAAAGGGATTCACTTCAGCATTTCTCAAAGTTTATTTTTGCTATATTTTTATTTTTTTCCTGTGTGTTGTTTTGCACGCAGTTTGGCGTCTGGAACTCTTAATTAAACTGTGTTTTGTTCCAGAGAGAAAAGCTCCCTTTCGTAAGACACCTTAAAATAGCGCAGATAGATGCTGCTTTTCCAGCTGAATGGTGTCACTGAAAGGGATTCCTGGTGCCACAGGTGCCTTTATCAGAGGCGATCACTTAAGTGCCTTCCTTAATTATAATGTAAATTTCAGTAATTGCCGTTACAGTGACATGCTGTTTGGTATAGTGACAGGCAGGACTGTGCAGCATCTGGAGGGAGCTGGTGATGGATGTCCAGCTGTGTTGGAAAATCGCACTTTTTTTTTTTTTTTTGTGAACTAGTAACTTTGTTTCTAGGAGACCGTCAGACTTTTACCCTCCAGCTTCACCCCTCCTTACGCTGTTTGGTTCTTCTAAACACTTTGTAGCACATAATTCGCCACAATGGGAAATAATAATTCCAATAATTTCGATTGGTTTTTTAAAACTGCTCCAGGCACCCCTTTTATTTTTTTTTATATTTTTCAGCAGATTTCAACAAAAGCAAAAACAATCTGGCAAAATCTATTTTTTAGGAAGATTTAGTCTACTTATAGCATATTCCTTCTAAGTTTTACTACAAAAGGATACTTATAGATTCTACCATATAACAGAACGCCAGGCAAAAATACCATGAAAAACATTCATACAGCCAGATGGAAGTGCCGGGGAGCCGTGACAACGCTGCGCTGGAGGGCTCTGTGTCCAGGTAAGTCTGTCATAGTGTGCTAGTATGCGATGCATACAAGTACATTATGACTTAAACCTGCAGGGGGCCCGATTTTTTTTTTTTTCTGGTGGTTTACTACCGCTTTAAAGTGATTTTACAGGATTTTTTTTTTACATTAAAATAAAAAAGATGTTTTACTTGCCTGCTGTGTGCAACAATATTGCACAGAGTGGTCCCTTCACTTTTTTTTGGTGGTCCCCCGTCAGTCCTGTCCTCTCCTTCTTCTTTGCCATGAGGTGCCATGTTGAACTTCCAGTCACCAGTATGAGAGAGTGAGAGTGATAACACCAAATTTAACACACCTGTTCCCCATTCACACCTGAGACCTTGTAACACTAATGAGCCACATGACACCAGGGAGGGAAAATGGCTAATTGGGCCCAATTTGGACATTTTCACTTAGACCCCTTTCACACTAGGCGCTTTGCAGGTGCTACATCGCTAAAAATAGCGCCTGCAAAGCGGCCTGAAAGAGCCGCTCCTGTCTCTTCAGTGTGAAAGCCCCGAGGGCTTTCACACTGGAGCGGTGCGCTAGCAAGACGGTAAAAAAAGTCCTGCTAGCAGCATCTTTGGAGCGGTGAAGGAGCAGTGTGTATACCGCTCCTCCACCGCTCCTGTCCATTGAAATCAATGGGTCAGCGTGGCTATACCGCCGGCAAAGCGCTGCTGCAGCAGCACTTTGCGGGTGGTTTTAACCCTTTTTCGGCCGCTAGTGGGGGTTAAAAGCACCCAGCTAGCGGCCGAACATCCCCGCAAATCCGACGGTAAAGCGCCGCTAAAAATAGCGGCGCTTTACCGCCGCTCCCGCCCCAGTGTGAAAGGGGCCTTAGTGGTGTACTCACTTTTGTTGCCAGTGGTTTAAACATTAATGGCTGTATACGAAGAATTTTGAGAGAATGGGACTTTAAAGGTACATCATATTCAAAGCAAGACGAGTAAATAGTGTAAAAATATAAGTCATTTATTTAGAAAACACAAGATAAAAATATGGCTACAGTTACAGTTATTATGGTCCTGGGTATGCACACCTAGCCTAACACTGACCAAATGGGAGAACTGAAATCACATATAAATTGTTCCTACGTTGTGGAATTTCAACATGTTTCGCCGAGACGGCTTCATCAGGAAAAGGACGAAGGTATTCAATTAACGAATGTAAAAAACTGTGCATAACCTTGGGTGTGTGAAAAAGAGAAATAAACATTAATACATTGCAATATGATAGAGTTAACACAATACAACACTGCACATGCATGGCCCACATCGTCCACAAAGCAAGGGGAATACCCCCACCCGCACCCTAAGGAGAAAAAATAAAAATAAAAAACAAAAAAAAAGGAGCCCAAACCCCATACCTCAATGATGAGTCCTGGAGTGAGCACCGTTGACGTGAGCCTCTTAGATTACTATACAAGCCTAGGCAAGAAAAATCATCTACATCGACATGCATCATCACCAAATATAGTTGACAACACGCTAAAGTACGAAAGATCTATAACAAGTTCTGGTACTTATTGGCTGCTGATCAAAGAGTTTGTAAATTCATTAAACCTTATCCAGAGATCACTTATAGAAGATCCCGCTCACTTAGAGACACTCTGGTTACTAGTCACCATAGGAGTACAAATATAATCAAAACAAAGTCTCCAGGGACTTACCCATGTGGCAAATGTAGCTTTTGTCTTTTTATCATCACAGGAAGAGTATTGAGCTTCCCAACAATAACATTTGCACCCCCAAGCATAGAACCAATTGTCAATCAGTTGGTTCTGTATATTTAATGAAATGCTGCTGTGGAGCGTTTTATGTGGGTAAAACGAAGCGCCCACTGTTTTGCAGAATCAGAGATCATGTATCTCTGATTTCTAAACATAAGATGGAAACGCCCACAAGCCGTCATGGGGGGTTGTACCATAATTTCAATCTCAAGTCCATTGGTTTTTTCAGTCTTGAACATCTACCCCAACATGAACGTGGGGGGGATATTTATAACAAGCTTCTCCAGTTAGAGACAAGATGGATCTACACATTGCAGGCGACCCGGTTTCCGGGCCTCAATGGGGGGATCAGTTACAAGCCTTTCTTGTGACGGTTACCCCTCATTGATGGGTGTGCACTCAGTTTGTGGGCAGCCGCTCTGCAGTATTGGATTTACTCATCATTTTTTTTTTTTTTCTTATTGTTATTTTTCCATATCACTCTATACACCCCTCAGAGTCCCCCAGTGATCCTTTTTCATGTGTGCATTCTGGCTTGTGCTTGGTCGCTGTCTTTGGGTTGGTGTCGCTGGCTGTATGACCCCCAAACAGGGAAGGAAATGTAGACCGAGTGTTATATTCAGTGTACATTTTGTACTTAAGATAATCTACTGTCTATGCCGATTGTAAATAGATAGGTGTAATGCACATGCCTGGCCATATTCAGATTGTTTACGAAGCTCCCCCTTTATTATCCTTATTTTTATTTTTCATTATTTTTTACTTTTTCTCCCAATTTACACCTGCTTCACCTAATCCTTTCCGGTCCTTGTCCATAGATTCCCGTACAGACGCCCAAGGGTGTGCACCAGGATCAGCAATCTGCCCCTATAGGTGGCGCTGTCCCGGTGCATGCCCACCTTGAGGTAGTCTCTCACGGCTTTCCGGTTTCATATTACATCTCTTTTGGACTGCAGGATAGGTTGCTGTTTGGCACTGTCTGCATGGCCTGTTTTGGCCTTGTTAGTCTGTGAACCGGACGTTGTCATCATTTCTGGTTCCCGGACATCAGTCCGTGATGCGTTTACCTCGCCTTTTGCGTCCATGGGGCGTCATTGCGGCGTGAGATCACACGCCGTTTTTTGGCACTACGGGGAGGGATATTTAAAACCCCACATGGTGCAGATGCGTTTGAACCTACCTGGGAGCTCATGAATTATACGGATGTGGTTTAAGGTAATTATCACTTTTTACAGTAGGACCGGTTGTATTTTTGCCTGGGACCTTGATGGACATTTGAATGATGAGGCCCTGTATACATATCTTTTCTGTTGTATAGATCTACCTCAGCCATCTTTCCTTTTTGGACATTTGGCTTTATGGTTTTTTGCCACCCCTATGCACCTTTCTGGCCCTGGCATCTAGGGGAGACTGGAACAGTCCTAGACTAAGATACCTTGAGGTGAGAAATTGACTTATTTATTCTGAAACTATGAGGACAGGTTTGAAGAATTTCTTATTGTAGAGTATCTGACAGGCGTTCACATGTCTCTCTAGACTCTGTAGATGGCGGTATTTGGTTTATATATAGTGGACATACCAACACCTTCCTTGGCTCTCTCATCCATATGAGCT
This sequence comes from Lithobates septentrionalis, assembly GCA_037952835.1. Lineage (NCBI taxonomy): Eukaryota > Metazoa > Chordata > Amphibia > Anura > Ranidae > Lithobates > Lithobates septentrionalis. Next base: position 1,038,424 of record JBBDGP010000995.1, read on the forward strand.
CCCAGTATAGACATTATCACACTAATAAAGTAATAGGATTGTGGTGAGTATAGTTCATTTATATATGGCTTATGGACTTGTGCTCTCTCCATCATTTTTTCATTTTGATGCATAATCTATTGCAGATACTGCTGCACTTTCATCTTTTTGTCTAAACATAAAATCATATCCCTCCCTACGGGAAATCTGACATTTTGTGGACCAGTTTTGGATGCAGGTATTGGGGCTGTTTCGGATTTTCCCAACAGTGCTCACTCCAGGACTCATCATTGAGGTATGGGGTTTGGGCTCCTTTAGGGTTATTTTTTTTTCTTTTTTTCTCCCTGGGGTGCAGGTGGGGGTATTCCCCTTGCTTTGTGGACAATGTGGGCCATGCATGTGCAGTGTTGTATTGTGTTAACTCTATCATATTGCAATGTATTAATTTTATGTCTCTTTTTCACACACCCAAGGTTATGCACAGTTTGTTGTTTTTTACATTCGTTAATTGAATACTTTCGTCCTTTTCCTGATGAAGCCGTCTCGGCAAAACATGTTGAAATTCCAGGACGTAGGAACAATTTATATGTAACTTCAGTCCTCTCATTTGGTCAGGGTTAGGCTAGGTGTGCATACCCAGGACTATGACTGTAACTGTAGCCAAATTTTTATCTTGTGTTTTCTAAATAAATGATTTATATTTTTATACTATTTACTCGTCTTGCTTTGAATATGATGTATCTTTAAAGTCCCATTCTCTCTAAAATTCTTTGTCTACTATTCATAGGGATGTTGGTACTTTTGTATGTTGTGTTTTCCTCTTGGTGCTGACCTCCCTCCCCATTTTCTGACTATTAATGGCTGTATGTTGAGTTATTTTGAGGGGACAGCAAATTTACACTGTTATACAAGCTGTACACTCACTACTTTACATTGTAGCAAAGTGTAATTTCTTCAGTGTTGTCACATGAAAAGATACAATAAAATATTTACAAAAATGTGAGGGGTGTACTCACTTTTGTGAGATACTGCACATACAAACAGTGATTTATAAAGTGTTTCAAAATAGAAAAAACAGAAAATTATTCCAGTGCACTAAAGTGCTAATGTGCAAAATTCTTCATGCAATATCATGTGCTAGATAAAAAACATAAAGTCCATTCCAATTCAATTCAGTCTCACATGCCGTCCTGTCCCCTCCCCAACGCGTGTCGATACCAGGAAATGACGTATCTTCCTCAACACAGACCTGTTCACACCGCTGAAATCTCTCCCCTTCTCATCAGTAAATTCGATGACTTGACAAATGTCTTTTAAAAGTACTTAAAAAATGTTTGCTTTTAAAATTCAGTTTTGGAGTGATTGCACTTTTTTGAACTAAAACCAGATACACTGTTAGAAATTTGTTTGTAAAAGAAATATTTTCCATCCTGCTCCTTCAATTTTTCCTGACACTGCTGTCAAAAACGAACACTGATTTGACCCCACTGATGATTAGAAAATCGAACAGACATTCTGAAAACAAAAATGTTTGAAGGAAATTCTATTTGTGTACAGCCAGCTTAAACCTGTAAGCAATTAGTTTTCCAGTTTTCAGTTGAAACCTGTGTTTTACCCACCCAGACCAAAAGTCTTGGGACAATTCTGCCAGGGGTTCTTACAACCCTACAACAGTCACCTTTTATAATGGTTTAAGGACCACTATATCCAAAAACATTGTTTTCTTGTAAATGTATTAATTTAATACAACCGTATTCCGTGTAATACTAGTTTTTTTTTCATTCTTCTGGCCTTCATTAGTGTCTTTGAAAAAAAATGTTTTTTTTTGCAAGTCAAGCAAGAAAAAGTAACAATTACAGGGGTTTAGGCAAACAATTATACCAACATGGGTGCTTACAACTGCCTCCCTTCAATTATGTAATAATAATTAGATGGTTTAAACCTTTTTTCCAATATAAAATAAAAAAACAAAAACAAATTGCTGCTGTAATTGTTTGGCTTTAATTTATTCCTTGCCTACTTAAAGCTCATATAAACCCACCCTGTCCACAGGGTGGCAACTCTTCCATGATTTAAATGCAGAACAAACAATGTTGTTGTCACTCTATTACACAAAGTGAAAAATAAGAGATCAAGGATCAGAACTACCAGGTGATAAATGTTATTGGGGACTGTAGTAGCTCTATTATTCTACTGACAAATTGCATTATATATGTGACCTTGTTTTTGCCCATAGCTCGACTTTACATTTTTTCTTTCATTATCAGCTTGGTCTGACTATAAATGTGGAATAGATTATAGCTAAAGGCTTGTAAAATAAAAAAAAGAATTCACATCTCGACTATTAGAATACAATAATGTTCACAATAGCTTGTCTTTTAGGAGTAAAGAACTCTTTATTATAAAAGGCCGCTATGGATTATATAATCCACATGACGGATGTGCTGAAATGGCACAAAGTTTGCTAAGTAATCCTTGTTCCTGCAAATGAAAGCTGGCACTGAGAAGGTGACAGGACTCTTTTAGCACTGTATATAGCTGTTCTATAATATAATTCTGGATCACGTAACTAGCTTATCTTGTACAAATAATGTCACTGGTTTATGTAAACCATCAGATCACAGATTTCCAGTTTTCTGTAGATTTTCCAGAATATCTATACAGCTATAGCCAGAGAACACTCATTCCACTATAGATGCCTACAGACATTTCACCAATCCCTCTTTTTATGGTCACCAAGACAAACAAAAAAGGTGAGTCTGCCCAGTGGGGACACAGCAAAAAAAAGTTCTATAGCTAAAAAAATGTTAATTTATTGTTACTAGTCAATAGATGTAGTAGATATAGATGTATGTTTTGTACATTTTTGTAGATCTATGGTAGAGTTTCCTACCTAGAAATCCTGTTAGTAATTGAATTATATCTGCATTGGTAAGAAGGGTAAAATTGCCCATAGAAACATAGATGAGTGACAGCAGAAAATAGACCAAGTGGTCCATCAAGTCTGCTCCATTTTTATATACAGTATATAGAGTTTAAATCTACGTTTGAAACTTTATATGTGCTACCGGGAAATCACAAACAAATGATAAAATCCATTTTTATTCCATAAAGATAAAAACCATAAGGTACAAAACACCATTAAAAACATTTCACATTCCCGTACACCTAAACACAGCAAGATGAACTGTATGTGTGAATTAATTGGGGTTGATTTACTTAAACTGGAGAGTGCAAAATCTGGTGCAGCTGTGGTAGCCAACCAACTTCTAAAGCCTCATACACACGAATAGATTTTCCTCAGACAAAACCTCGGACTTTTGTCCGAAGGCGTGTGCCTGGATTTTGTCTTGCATACAAACGGCAAGGTATTGTCGGCCAACAAACACGAATGTAGTGATGTACTAAGTGGTTTTTCAGCTATTTAGCGCAACCCTTTGGGCTCCTTCTGCTAATTTCATGTTAGTAGAAGTTTGGTGAGTGTTGATTTGTGCTTTTCATTTAGCGCTTTTCGGTTTGCGCTTTTCATTTTGTGCTTTTCAGTTTGTTTCTGAACAGCCGTTTGTCAACCAGACATGTTGCAGAATCGGAGGAAATAACGTGTTATTTATTATTGGCCTTCGATTATTCGTTATTGCTTTGACCCAAGTCCAGTCCAGGAACAGGAGGAGGAGGAGTTCTTGGACCAAAAATTGGTTGCTTTATTAATCATGACCAATTATGTCATATGCCTTTGCTGCGGGAGCTCCAGGAGAATAATCCATATGATTTTCGGAATTTTCTCTGGATGACGGACCCCTGCTTTCACCAACTCTTGGCATTGTTGACCCCCAATATTAAGAAGCAGGACACATGCATGAGACTTTTATTTCATTTTTTGGTTGAATAATAATGATTTGATTTGGTATATTTTTATATTTTTGGATGCATAGAATGCACTTTTTGGTTAAATTCTATTGGCAGATAGCATGTCTAATTTTATTTGTTTTCTTTTTTTTAATGCACAATAAAAAAAATTGTGGAGAATTATACTTGGCTATGTGTTTTACTTCAAATGACAGTTTGGGAGTAGGCAGTTACATTTTAAAAAATACAATGTAAAATTAACAAGGGACACCAACATAGTTGTATCTTTGATTTTAAAAAACACGGGAAAATTCGTTTGCAATAACTCAATCAGTATCACCAGCAAAGCAGCTTCATTACTATCCCATTAAAGAAGAAGAGAATTGTGCGCTGCATTTCAAGATTTCATAATTTGCCACATCACGAATGTTAATTCTCCATTACGAACGCTAGTTTACAAGACCGACCGCTTTTGGCTCGTCCTTGCTTCCGAGCATGCGTGTTTGTACTTGGACTTTTGTCCGACGGACTTGTGTACACACGCTCAGAAAATCCGACAACAGACATTTGTCCGCGGAAAATTTTAAAGCGGATTTTCCACCATCAGCCTGTCATCACACATTTCTCATCGGAAAATCCGATCGTGTGTACGCGGCTTAACTTTGCCTTGTTCAGTTAAGCTTTGACAAACAAACCTGAAAACTGATGGGTTTCTGACTGTGCAGAGCTGCATCAGATTTTGCACTCTCCAGTTTAATAAATCAACCCCATTGTTTTCAATGGTGTTTTGTACCTTATGGTTTTTATCTTTATGGAATAAAAATTAATTATTTTATCATTTCTCTGTGATATACTGGTGGCAAATATAAATTCTCATCCATGGTCTCCCTGCCTCATTTGGCATTTAAAAAGAAGAGGTGTTTTGTTCTTTTAATACATAAAGGGATGGTGTCCACTGAGAAAAAAAAGAAAATAATATAGATGTGATGACAAAAACAGAACATCACACGGGGGCATTTTTCATGCGCTTTTGGGCTAAAAATAGCACCTGTAAAGCACTTGAAAAACGCCTCCCCTGCAGCCCCAGTGTGAAAGCCCGAGTGCTTTGGTGTGCTTGCAGGACGTTAGAAAAAGTTCTGCAAGCAGCTTCTTTCGGGCAGTGGAGGAGCGGTGTATACACCGCTCCTCCACCGCCCCTGCCATTGGAATCAATGGGCACCGCTGCAGAAGCCCCTGCAAAGCGCTTCGGCAGCGGCGATTTGCGGGCACTTTTAAACCTTTATTCGGCCGCTAGCGGGGGTTAAAAGCACCCCGCTAGCGGCAAAAAAGGACCACTATTACAGCGTTAAAGTTCCGCTAAAATTAGCGGCGCTTTACCACTAACGTGCCCCCGCCCCAGTGTGAAAGTAGCTTTAATGAACTTAAAAGGTTCAATCATGTCCCCCTTTTCCCTTCTTTCTTCTGGACTGTATATATTAGCTTCCTGCAGTCTCTCTTGATCTGTTTTATCCATCAAACCTGTTACTATTTTTGATGCCCATCTCTGGACTTGTTCTATCTTATCAAAAACCTTTTGGTAAGTGAGGTCTCCAGAATTGTACACAGTATTCTAAATTAGGTCTAACTAGCTGTCTATAAGCCTAGGTGCACACTGCTGCGGGATTAAAATTGTGTGAGTTCAGCTGATCTCGCACGATTTCATACCCGCATGTCAGTCTGACTTCGGGGGGCGATTTCAGAGACATCTGTGCAGGTTCCTGCACAGATATCTATTGAAATCGCACCCGAAGTCGCCAAAAGTAGTACAGAAACTACTTTTGGGAATTCGAACGGTGCCATTGCTAGCAATAGCTGCCGATTTGGCATGCGACCTGACATGTCAAATCGCATATGACAAATCGCATCAATGTGAACCTGGGCATAAGGACCTTCTTTCTCCTGCTAGTGATCCTCCAGTGATACACCCTATTATGAGAAAAGGGTTGGCTGACAAAAAACGAAGGCTGCAAAAGATGCATCCTCACACAACATCTGGAGAGCCACATGGTCCAATTCCTCTATACTCTGCTGATCCCATTATAAAGTCTCAGAAGCACAGAACCCCTCTTTCCCGCCTTCACGTCTTTATGTAAAAGAGATGCAGCCGGTGCAAGAGCACAGAGAATGATGACCATCCCAGCATGGGGCCCTCATCCCAAATTCAGAAGTTCCAACGCTGTGATTGATGTCCTGCGGTAGTCAGTAAGGTCATTAATTTTCATGGGGGTTTAATTGACTATGAACAATGAAACTCAGGCCTCAGTGCCTTACCTCCCACCAACTCCCATTCTTTAGGAGTTCTATGAGGACGAAGAAGTGTGAGAGAGGGGAGCTGAGGAGGATGGGGAGGGGGGGCTGAAAGTAAAAGTTTAAAGTCCATGGTGGGATTAGGAGGGAGAGTTACAAGTGATTTGTTCCAACTGCCTCAACAAACCCACCCAGTGATTTGTTTATCCAAAGTGCCTTCAGCCTCGGGGCTGGATGTTTTCTCTGTTATGACTAAACCCTAGCCAAAGCTTTATTTTCTTGGTTTTGGATTTAATGTTTTTGATTGAGTACATTTCTCCTCAATTCCTGTTTTAGTGAGGATCACCAGGACAAGAAGTGAAGGTAAAGCTCCCCAATAGGGACAGAGACAGCAATAAAAGCTGAGGAGTTCTAACCCTTCTCCAGTTGGTTGACCATACCCAGCCAGATGTGGGTGTAGAGACATCTGCCGGTCCTCAAACATAGGCAGTCTTCTCTGTGACAGTGTAGTATAATAGCTTTATGTGTACGATGTATGAAAAGTGTACGTAAAATGAATCTAAAACCAAAAATGTAATATATTGCATTTTACCGGTCCTTATATATGGTGCTTGCATCAGTTTCCTTTTCACTGGCTTAATTAAAATGCATTTTTTTCCTGGTGATTTTGCCAGTAACACAATTTCTGTCCCAGGATGAAAATACTTACTTGAAGCACTATTTAATAGAAAATTTTATTTTCCCAGCAACCATTTAGCATTTTCAGTTCTCCTTGAAATCAGGACTGTATGGGAGCTGTTTGGTTGCCCTTGGCAATCAGAAACTTTCCCCCTTTGTCACTTTTCATACGTTAAGCACCGTGGGCTCAATTCACTAAAGAATATCTCATGAGATAATTGGAAAAAATGTGTCACGTGATTCAATTATCTCATGATGCTCTCGAGATGCTGAAATTGTCAATTCACTATCACCTTATGAGATATTTACCTCACAAACCAAAAACATGAGGTAAATACGGTAACTCATAAAAATGGTGTTAAAGTCAGTCCACTAAAGATATCAAATAAATACATGAGTTAAATACGTAGTGGTCCAGGCCTGAGGTATTTAAGGAATGCAAAAATACATTAGCCATTTGGCATAGTCTTTACATTTTTGGATCAGTTTCTCAACAATAATGCATAGAAACCTAAATACGGAAAACACAGCAACATTGGGGTTGATTTACTTAAAGTATAAGGCAAAACTTTTTTTTCGTTTTAGATGGAGTGGAGATGGATTAGACCCCCTTTTATCACTGTCTGTGCCTCCATCAGGGAGATTAACCCTTTCTATTTGTACTTTCTACCATTATCATTGTATGTGGAAGTAAAAGAAAATCCCAAATATTGGGTTATCCCCAGAAAAGTAATAGAGAGTAAATCTTCTAAGGGGGACACTGGTTTTGGTGATCTGAGGGTCCCCAGGGGATTCTTTTAATTTGTAGGGATTTTCTCTCACTTCCTGTTTTGGCTTTGGGACAGAAGTGAAGGGAAATCTAGCTTGTATGTCCTTTAGCATCAGATGGACTTAAAATGGTTGTAAAGGCTCAAGTTTTTTTACCTTCATGCATTCTATGCATGAAGGTAAAAAACCTTCAGGCCCCCCCCCAATACTTACCTGAGCCCCATCTTGATCCAGAGATGTGCACAAGAACATTGGCTCTCTGGGGACTCTCACTACCCATTGGCAGAGGCAGCAGTGGGAGCCATTGGCCAGCCAGTGAGCCATTGAGGAGAGAGAGGGGTCAGGGCTGAGCTGCAGATCTGTGTTTAAATAGACATGCAGAGCTGTGGCTCGGGAGTCTGTGGGCTTGGGTGCCCCCCCAGAGTAATGTGCTTGCTCTGGGGGCATGTGGCAGAAGGGAGGGACCAGGAGCGCCGGCGGGGGACCCGAGAAGAGGAGGATCCGGGCAAAACCACTGCACAGAGCAGGTAAGTATGACATGTTTGTTATTTAAAAAACAAGACTTTAATATCACTTTTAGTGCTTATATCTAAAAAGACCATACAGTATAATGCTAATCAGACACATGCTTCTTGCAGATGAGTTAGCAATTTAATAGATGTAGCACCCTGTAGTTTAGGCAGGGAGCTCCTCACAAATTTACTTGCCAGGAGTAGTTATCATGGTTGATTGATAGATCCATTGATTTCTCCCTAAGTTTGGCCTTGCTGCACTTTTCTCTTCTACCACTAGGTGGCTGGGTACTTGGTGATATTAGATATAAGAAGGGCAACCCAAGGTCAGGTTATGGGTATATGGGGTGTTTCAGCCAATGGGCAGGTGTTTTCTTGAATCCCTTGGCCTGCTGGGAGCACCTATATATTTGGGTGGAGTCAGGTGATCAATGTTCTGTGCCACCTAGGACGGCTGTCTGGGTGGACATGTGTCATTGTCCCTGGGCTGCTAGGCCGGAGATTGGGCCTATTCCGGGGGGCGTCTGGCTGCTAGGCTGTGTGAGGGCCTATCCAGAAGCAATGGAGCAGAGCAGCAGTGGCGTAGCGTGGGGGGTGCAGGGGGTGCCGTGGCCCCGGGCGCGATATTTAGGGGGGCGCCAGTATGTGTCACTGGCTGCCTCCTCCTAATTTCTAATTTTGTGTCCCCGGGCTCCGGCCGCCATGTTAAGTGTCCGGCGCCCTGTGATTGGGTGTATGGGGGTCATGTGAGGCGCCCCGCCTCCGCACATGACCCCCATACACCCAATCACAGGGCGCTGGATACTGAACATGGCAGCAAGCAGAGCGCAGGGGAGAGAAGAAAGTGAGCCGCCGCTGTGTTCTCCTCCTCATCCGGATCGATGCAGCCAGGAGAAGAAGGTAAGTGAGAGTCTTGTTACTGGGAGGGGGGCAAGAGAGAGAGAGACTGTAGGCAGGACAATGTAGTGTAGTATAGTATGGAGGTCAGTGTAGTGTCACTATGGGGGGCAGTGTAGTGTCACTATGGGGGGCAGTGTAGTGGACAGTATTGGAGGAGACAAGTCAGTGCAGCCAAGTCCTGTCTCTGCCGATGCCTGACCCCTATCACAGGATCTGTTACACACACACAGATCCTCAGTGTCTGGGGGAGGGGCGCTGATGTCCTAACCAGCAGGAGCCCAGGAGGAAGGACATCTCCCATGCTGTTATGATAAGGTCAGTACATTTGTTAGGGGGATGTTGTGTAATTATTGTGCTAGGGGACAGACTGCTGCTTCCCCCATGTAATGTGCTCTCTTGTGCCCAGTGCCCACCATGTCATGTGCCTTGCAGTGCCCCCCATGTAATGTGCTGTGCCCACCATGTCCTGTCATGTGCATTGCAGTGCCCCTATGTAATGTGCTGTGCCCACCATGTCATGTGCATTGCAGTGCCCACTATGTAAAGTGCTGTGCCCACCATGTCATGTGCATTGCAGTGCCCGCATGTCATGTCATGTGCCTTGCAGTGCCCCCCATGTAATGTGCTGTGCCCACTATGTCATGTCATGTGCCTTGCAGTGCCCCCCATGTAATGTGCTGTGCCCACCATGTCATGTCATGTGCCTTGCAGTGCCCCCCATGTAATGTGCTGTGCCCACCATGTCCTGTCATGTGCATTGCAGTGCCCCTATGTAATGTGCTGTGCCCACCATGTCATGTGCATTGCAGTGCCCACTATGTAAAGTGCTGTGCCCACCATGTCATGTGCATTGCAGTGCCCCGCATGTCATGTCATGTGCCTTGCAGTGCCCCCCATGTAATGTGCTGTGCCCACTATGTCATGTCATGTGCCTTGCAGTGCCCCCCATGTAATGTGCTGTGCCCACCATGTCATGTCATGTGCCTTGCAGTGCCCCCCATGTAATGTGCTGTGCCCACCATGTCCTGTCATGTGCATTGCAGTGCCCCTATGTAATGTGCTGTGCCCACCATGTCATGTGCATTGCAGTGCCCACTATGTAAAGTTCTGTGCACACCATGTCATGTGCATTGCAGTGCCCCCCATGTAATGTGCTGTGCCCACCATGTCATGTCATGTGCCTTGCAGTGTCCCCATGTAATGTTCTGTGCCCACCATGTCATGTCATGTGCCTTGCAGTGCCCCCCCATGTAATGTGCTGTGCCCACCATGTCATGTGCCTTGCAGTGTCCCCATGTAATGTGCTGTGCCCACAATGACATGTCACGTGCCTTGCAGTGCCCCCATGTAATGTGCTGTGCCCACCATGTCATGTCATGTGCCTTGCAGTGCCCCCCATGTAATGTGCTGTGTCCAGTATGTCATTTGCTGTACTTTGCAGTGCCCACCATGTAATGCGCTGTGCTGAACAATGTCATGTGCTGTGCATTGCATTGCCCTTCATGTGATGTGCAGTGCCCACTATGTCATGCTGTGCCTTGCAGTGCCCACCATGTCATGTGCAGTTCCTAACATGTAATGTGCAGTTGCATTTCCCACCATGAAACGTGCTATGCCATTCAGTGCCCACCATGTAATGCGCTGTGCCCACCATGTCATGTCATGTGCCTTGCAGTGCCCCCCATGTAATGTGCTGTGTCCAGTATGTAATTTGCTGTACATTGCAGTGCCCACCATGTAATGCGCTGTGCTGACCATGTCATGTGCTGTGCATTACATTGCCCTTCATGTGATGTGCAGTGCCCACTATGTCATGCTGTGCCTTGCAGTGCCCACCATGTAATGTGCAGTGCCCACCATGTCATGTGCTGTGCCTTGCATTGCCCACCATGTAATGTGCAGTGCCCACCATGTCATGTGATGTGCCATCCAGTGCCAACCATGTCATGTGCAATGCCCACCATGTCATGGCTGTGCCTTGCAATGCCCGCTATGTAATTTGCAGTGTCCACCATGTCATGTGCTGTGCCATACAGTGATCCCACCATGTAATGTGCAGTGCCCACCGTGTAATGTGCAGTGCCCACCATGTAATGTGCAGCGCCCACCATGTCATGTGCACTTCCCACCATGTCATGTGCTATGCTGTGCCCACCCTGCCATGTGCTGTGCCCAGCATGTAGTGTGTTGTGCCCACTGTGTAATGTGCTGTGCTGTTCAACAGTGCCCACCATGTCATGTGCAGTTCCTAACATGTAATGTGCAGTTGCATTTCCCACCATGAAACGTGCTATGCCATGCAGTGCCCACCATGTAATGTGTTGTGCCCACCATGTAATGTTATGTGCCATTCAGTGCCCACCATGTAATGTGCTGTGCCCACCACGTTATGTGCTGTGCCATGCAGTGCCCACCATGTAATGCGCTGTACCCACCATGTAATGTGCTGTGTCATACAGTGCCCATCATGTCATGTGCAGTGCCCATCATATAAATTGCTGTGCAGTGCCCACCTAGTATGGTGGACAGTGTAGTATGGTGGTCAGTGTAGTATGGTGGTCAGTGTAGTATGGTGGTCAGTGTAGTATGGTGGTCAGTGTAGTATGGTGGTCAGTATGGTGGTCAGTATAGTGTAGTATAGTGAACAGTGTAGTATGGTGGTCAAGTGTAGTGTAGTATAGTGGACAGTGTAATGTAGTATAGTGGACAGTGTAGTATAGTGGACAGTGTAGTGTAGTATAGTGGTCAGTATAGTGGACAGTGTAGTATGGTGGTGAGTACAGTATAGTGGTCAGTGTAGTGGACAATGTAGTGTAGTGGACAGTGTAGTTCTCAGTGTAGTGGTCAGTATAGGAATCAGGTAGGTCAGTACTATTGTATTTGAAGGGACTCAGGGATAGCTAAAAGTCCGCAGGTTGGGGGTGGGGGGGGCGCAAATTACTTGCCTTGCCCCGGGTGCTGACAACCCACGCTACGCCACTGCAGAGCAGGGTTGGGATTGCGGCTTGCAGTCCAACCAGAAGTGACGGTTCTGTCAGCCGGAGCACCTGTCAGTGGTCAGAGGTAGAGGGGAAGCTGTCTCCACAAAGGGGCCACCTACCTTATTACCAGGGACCACAGTGAGTAACTGAAGCAAGTACCGGAGACACATTCTCACCGAACAGGCGTGGTGGAGAATCGGGAAACTTCAAGCGGTAATCAAGTCAGGGACCCTGCCAGCGGAGGTGACACTTGCAGAGCTGCCTTGTGTGTCAAGCCAGGGACTGAGCGGGCCAGCAGGGGTGAAGCTTGAGAAGTATCTGGAGTGCCAAGCTAGGGACCCAGCAGGGATGCGGGGGTGACACTTGAGGAAGATACCACCTTACAGATTGGAGGAGCGCAAGGGATTTGGCGTTAGCGAATCAGAGAGTCTAGTGAGAGACCGGGAGCTCAGTGGTAAAGAACTACAAGGAGAAGTTGTAGTGAAGCTGAAGGAACTGTTACGTTGAGTTAGGAACTGTTAAAGACTGTTGCCATAGGAGACAGCAATCCTGCACGTGCAGATGTGGCTTCTTGCTGGAGGCCTTTCCTTGCACAGCTGTCCTTCTATTGAAGTCTCGGAGTCTGCCAATTGAACTTGTAACTACTCAAGGGTGTCCTGGGCCTAACCCTCTTTCCCCCATAAAAGATTTTAAGAGAAATAAATATCTCTTTTTCATTCAAGAAGTGTCTGGTGCCCAATAACTTCCACCTTGCACCCACTATGCCTCACAACCCACCACATACAAAAGGATGTCAGCTATCTTTGGTCATGGAGGTTCTCATTAGACTGAAGGAGGCCGGAGACCTTGCTACATTTGGTGCCCAATGTGGGGCTAAGGCATTATCCCATAGCAACCGGCCTCAGCTCCATCGGGATTTCGCCTGGCTCCGTGGGAAGGTGGCAAGTAACTTTTACACTCCTAATGGACTGTGTTGTCGTGTCTACTATCAATGTGGAGAAGAACCACCAAGTCTCACTGCTCGGGGGAGACTATCAGCCAGCACTGTGAGGGTTAATTTAGACTCCAAAATGGACTCCAGTACAGAGGAGGATGCATTACTGTTCTGAACGCCATCTGAGGTCCTCATGTTGAGACCTCGTGGACTGAAAGGAAACATGGCGCACCTGGGAGCTCCAGGATTTGAAGACCCTCAATCCATGTTGGCCGGATATGAGCCATGGGAAATCGCCCGTTTCTTCGTCTCTGGAACCACGATTACTGATACAGGTATTCGGATGGCACCGAAGGGTGAAATTGCCCTGTACATCTCTAAAAACTCCGCGGCCATGGGGATTGTCTGCCACCGGTGTTCCGGGTTTGCCCTGTTTATGTATCCTCGGAGCCGGTGCTGTCAATGCGGAGAACTGCTGCTGATAGTTGCTAGGCCACCACTGCTGTCGCGAGTGATGAGGGCAGATTGGGCTCGTGGATATGCCACAGTGGAAGAACCCACATCCAGTACCGAAGCTGCTGATTTGGACAGTCCTACGTCGGCCCAGACTGACTTTTCCTCAGAGGAACCAGACATGTCTGGCGAGCTCGCAGATACCACCGTGGAAGTGTTAGTTCCCGCTGCCATCGTTCCTTCCGAGACACCTGCAGTAACCGATAGTCCGGAACAGGTGGTGCCCGTAACCTCTCTCTCCCTTCTAAGGAGACTCAAGCATCTACCTTGGCTACTACCTCGGGTATCGCTGTTGCGGAAGAAGGTGGCCCCACGGCCATTACTCATCTGGCCCAGTATATTCACTCATCACGGATGAAGCAAAGTGAACGATCTCAGATCCCTCCCCCGCGGCGCCTGAAGCCAGTAGGTGAAGAGGGAAGGGAGAATGTACGAGACAAATAACTTCCAATTTGCACCCACTATACCTCACAACCCACCACATACAGAAGGATGTCAGCTATCTTTGGCCCTGGAGGTTCTTATTAGACTGAAGTAGGCCAGAGACCTTGCTACATAAATAAAATTAATAAAATTATTAAAAATCAATTTTTTACCCTAGATCCCCCTGCTGGTTGTATTGGTGTCACCCATTAGTTTCAGACAGAAAAAAAAGCTCCCCTCTATCCAAAAAAAAAAAAAAAAAGGTCCTTTGCCTGCCAATGTCATGTAGTATGCATCATGGGTGTATCCTTGAACAGCTAATCAATGAGAAATAGTAAAGATAATGTCAACAAAAGGGTTAAAACAAGCTAATATATGCAATAGCAGCCAAAGACTTGTTTAAAAAAAAAAACTCTTGGCCAATCCCTGTGGAAAAGGAGAATCACTGTAGTAGCCGCTGCCACTACAGCAATCGTCACTGTCTTCTGTGTCCTTTGCTAAGCAACTTCCCTACTACATAATGATCTCAAGGGGTCGCCCGCTTGGCATGGATGCCATTTAGAGAATGCCCTGTATTTTTCATGATAATCATGCATGATGTCACTGCCCTGCCTCTTAAAACATACCTGGGCTATAGCTTTAAGATCATTGGCAATTAATGGGGCAAGGCTGTGTCTATGACAGGGATGTGTAGTCAAGGTAGGCAGGTGAGGCAGAGCCTCACCTGCCATGAACATAAAAAACAAAAATAAAAATTGATTGAGCTTTGATGGTCGTAGCTCGTGAATTTTATATATAATAATTATGTGTATATTACTTACTTATGATAATTTTGCCACCCAGGCCAATTCTGACACTTCTCTCCTACATGTAAAAATCATACTCAGAACCCCCAAACATTATATAGATTTTTTTAGCAGACACCATAGGGAAAAAAATGGTGGTTATTGCAACTTTTTATATTTCACCTGTGCAGGTAACCTGGGGCAGCCACAATTAGGGGTAGTTAGGTTGAGAATTTTATTGCATGTTATACATGTTCTACAGAACTAAAGTTGTTTTAACAGCATTGAGCCTGGTCTAAGTTATTTAAGGGTGCATGTTGGGCTCTGGCGTATTCCTAAGATCCTGGGTTTGTAAAAGAACTAAGGGGTATGTGTAACACCACCAAAAAGGGTAAACTCACAAGGCAAGGAAGAGGAGGTATTTGCCATGGGTGACCGCAAGGGAAGTACAGCTACAGCAACCAGTCGTTGGTGTGCTACCTGGTTAGATGACAGGTCCTCTGGTAGTGAGGGGGTTGGTGCCCTGACTCCCTGCCTACCTGTCCATCTCCTCCAATTACCGGGAACAGGCCAGAATTATGGAGATTTAAGGCCTGATCTTGAGGTACAGGAAGGAAAGAGTTAAAGAGCATGCATGGGGCTCCACTATGTGATCGCAAAACCCTATTCTGTTACTGGGAGTGAGATAACAAAGGTATGCTGGATGGTGGAGTGGGCAATGGCTCAACATGTCCCTTCAAATGCAACCTACAACAGTTCAAGTGTGTAGGTATCGGAACAAAACGTCTTAAGGAGGAATTCTGCACATTTACTGCACACAAGTGGCTCATCTCTGAGTCATGGTCTGCGTTAAATGTTAGATTCTTCACATGACCGCAGCCTCGGCCTGGTTTCGGGCATTGGTGAGCACGCCTTTAGACGAGGTGTTACCCCACGTGTGCGGGCGCAGTAGACCCTGCCTACATGCTGAGGTATAACAAGCAGGGGAGGAAGCATAACTATAGGTCTACATTTGGTGGCTTTGCAACCCATAAAGCATCCTTGCATTTCTGAAATAACATTAGGGGTATGCTATTTGGTCATTTTAGATGTCAACAGTACTTAGCAGAGTTTAGTGCCATCAGCATGCAGAGATCAGTTGACGATGAAAAAAACATTCTAATGTTACCTCCTTCATATTTAACCAGCTATAAAGTCCATTGATGCATATTGCATAAAAAAGTTCCAGTGTGATATAAATACCGAGGCTGGACGAAGAAATCTTTTAATTGGTTAGATTCATACCTTTGATCCTGTGTCATTAATACACTGGCTCTTGTATGTCTTTTCTGCAGATAGTGAATAAACCTCGTCACACGGAGCTCAAAGGAGACAAGCTGCTCTTTTCTACCTGTACTAATGAGCCATTTCCAAAGTGCTTAAAAGATCGTTAGGAAAGATGGAGACGTGTTAAACTTTTCACCTATAATTGTACGGTTTCTCCTGTTACTGGGTCAGGCGATGTGATGTTTAATCACCTGTGGAGAGAGATAGAGAAGTCTCAAAACACATGGCTCTTGATGTTCAGCTGAATAGAGCAAAAGCACAACGATCTGAGAATCACCCTGAAAGTATTTTAATCATTTTTGTCATTTCAACATTTTTCTCAACATTTTACAGAGACCTTTTCATTTATATCAGTGCTCAGTCTAAAAATAAACTTACAACCTACTTTCCCTATCAATGTCATAAAAACAGTCATACGCACTCCGGGGCCAGCAGTGATGAATCAGAAAGTACCGGTAGTAGCACTACTAGTAGTGGTATCCAGGTGCTGTTGAGTTATATCATTCTCTGCAGCCTACAAACATATTCATCCAAATAAAAAAAAATCCTGTCTGATACAGCTGCTGTTCAAGTATTTTGACTGCTGACTTTCAAAATACAATAGCAGGAGCAAAAGATTTGTTCATCTATGCTGCTTGCAAGCTGAACAAAAAAAGCAATCGGTGTTTGGCCAGCTTTACTCAACCTTTACTTCATATGCTGATTATCTTCACCAAACACACCAAGAAAACATTTATGTTTCTTTTACTAAGCAATGAAAGGCATGATAAACCTTCCTACCTGCATCTCCTGTTTTTCACCTGTATAAGATGTGCATTGATCATGTAATTTAAAGTGTTACTAAACCCAGGACCCTGCATTCACTATATCTGGTCTCCCGCAGTACACAGAACATAGGAATGCAATTTTAGTAAATATAAACGGCTAAATACCTTTTCTCATCAGCAGTTAGAACAGTCTTGAGAAAAGCCTGGAGCAACAGCATGCAATGATGTATGCGAAGGGCGCACATGACAGTGGTAGCAGTGTAAAGGGTTAAGGTTATGTTGTGAATGTGGAGCCGAGGGGGAGGGAGGAGCAGGGGAGGGACTAGTTAAAAGGGGTTCCCGCCCTGGGAGGGACAACAGAAAGATTAGGAAAGTTCTCAGGAAGGTTGTGCCACCAACATGGCTGAATTGGAGGGGCTCATGGCCCAGTTGAGGGAAGAAGCAGCGGTGCGGGGTGCTGAGTGGCTCCAGGAGACGATCGCAGCCGCACTCCAAGGCTCCATGATGCAGGCAAGTGGGGGAGAGAGAAGCGGCACCAGAGCACGCCGCTCTCGTCCGCCTGAGCGGTTCTCTCCGGACCGCATGACACCAGCGCAGCGGCACTCGGGTAGTCTGTCTGCCAGACTCCCGGGGGGACCACCGGCGAAACGGCAAGCGGGAAGAGAGCGGGTCAGCGGGCGTGCGGCCCCGGCGGGACAGGAGCAGAGGCAAGCCAGGGAACCGGCCACAGTGAGGCCTACTATTAGGGGACGCACGGAGAGCGCTAGCCCCGCCCCCAGGATGACGGCGGGGAGCTCCGCCATCGCGGCAACCGCACTGCCTGGAGGGATCCCCGGGCCTTCTAATTCGGCGGCAGGGGACAGGCAGAGGAGAGAGAGAAGCAGGGCTGGCATAACAAATGCAGGAGCGGAGGCTGGCAGGACTGAGGTAGCCCACACCGGTCCTGGGAAGGCGATCCGAAAATCCACAGAAGGTTTTGCTGCGCGGAGGAGGGGAAGGATGGCGAACAATGCGGCAGCTGCGGTGCACATCCCGGGCGGGCCTACGTCGGATGCAGGTGAAGAGTCGGGTCGGAGCGGAAGAGATGAGGAGTCCGGATCGGAGGAGGAGGCGGCCCCCCTGCCCAGGAGGATGGGGCCTCAGGAGAGCAGACGGTCGGCTGATGGGGCGACACCTATGCAGCCAGGTGAGCCAGCACAGATCATTACAATGTCTAGCTTAAATGATGCAGCATGTGTAGCAAATGGGGCTGGGGGGTCAGAACAAAGCATGGTGGGACCTGCTATAGGGGTGGGTAATCCGGGTTTCCTGGGTTTTCTGACAGGCATAAAAGAACTGGTGCAAAGGTTGGAGGCTGCAGAGAAGCCGGTAGAAGGTCCGGGAGCCGCATGGGTACAGCAGGCAAGGAAGGATTTAGGAAGTACTGGGGGGGACCCGACCACAGAGGTTTCAGCTGTGGTCGCGGTGCCTGCTCAGCAAGCCACGGGGAGTGGGGTTGCGCAAGGGAAGGAAAAAGCAGCGCCGACAGGTGAGGCTGCGGCGAGGAAGGATATTATTAGGCTGGCGGACGCGGCTCGCTGTGAAGTGTATGTGTGCTACGAGGGGCCGTTAGGAGCGCACTTGAAACAAGAAGTGCGGGAAAAGTTATGGAAAGGTGAGTATGTGGAGATATTTTCATTACTGCCCTTGGAGAAGTTCAATCTTGACAGAGTCAAGCCGGACGACTCCAAGAAGGAAGATGAGGAAAAGAGAAGGTATAGGCTGATACCCAGGACATTTACAAATTGGTTACAAGCGTTCGCGATCATGGCAAGTGTGATAGGGGAGAAGCAACCGGAACACTGTTCTGCGCTTTTCTGCTATCAAGATGCGATAGGGGAAGCGTATAGGGTATATGGAGGTTCGGCATGGTTGCGATATGACGAACAGTTCAGGCAGAGGAGAGCAGTTCGCCCAGAGCTACGTTGGGACCATAAGGACATCAGCCTATGGATGCGCCTGATGACGACGGCGAGGGCGCCGAATCAGTTTTTTCAAGGGGGAGCCGGTGGACCGTCCGCCCAGGGACATTCGGCTGGAAACAAAAAAGGGGTTTGCTGGCAGTACAACTCAGGATCCTGTAAGTTTGGAGGAACATGTAAGTTCAAGCATGAGTGTTCAGGCTGCGGGGGAACACATCCATCATCCAGATGCTTTAAGCAGGGAAAAGGTCGACAAGGAGAGGCTGGGAACAAAAGGGAGGACGCCGGTGATGGTGGAAAGGATGCGGCCGTTTCTCGGTAAGTACCCAGACAGGAAGGCAGCATCGCTATTAGAAGATGGATTTGCGGTAGGTTTTAGGATTCCATGTGATTTATCAGTGACTCCCCCAGTACCCAAAAATTTAAAGTCAGCTCTGCAGCATCCGGAAGTGGTTTCAGAGAAACTGCGGAAGGAAGTGGCTTTAGGTAGAATGAGTGGCCCTTTCCCAGTAGTACCTATAGTTGATTTGGTGATATCTCCGCTGGGCGTGGTGCCCAAAAAGGAACCCAACAAATTCAGGCTCATTCACCATTTGTCCTTCCCAAAAGGAGGATCAGTGAATGATGCTATAGACCAAGAAGCATGCTCAGTGACGTATACGTCTTTTGATGCTGCGGTAAGGTGGGTGAGATACTATGGAAAAGGTGCATTGATGGCTAAGGCAGATATAGAGTCAGCGTTTCGACTGCTGCCGGTTCATCCGGATAGTTTCCGGTTGCTCGGGTGCCATTGGAATGACGGATTCTATGTCGATCAATGCCTGCCAATGGGTTGCTCGGTGTCGTGTGCGATATTTGAGCAATTCAGCTCCTTTGTGGAGTGGGTGGTAAGGGATATAGCCGGGGTGAATTAGATAATTCACTACTTGGATGATTTCCTATGCATAGGCCCGGCATCTTCTAGAGTATGCGCGGTATTGCTAGCTTCATTGCAACATATAGCTAGCAGGTTTGGCATTCCATTGGCGGATGACAAAACGGAGGGACCCTGCGCGGTCATCTCGTTTTTAGGGATTGTACTAGACTCAGAAGCTATGGAATGTAGATTACCTGCGGACAAATTGGAGGATTTGAAAAAAGAGGTGGCCGGGTTGATGGGAATTAAAAAGGTACAACTGCGTAGGTTGCAATCGGTGTTGGGCAAACTGAATTTTGCTTGCCGCATACTTCCGATGGGGAGAGTGTTCAGTCGCCGGCTGGCGGCCAGCACGAGTGGGGTAAAATCACCAAAACATTTCGTGCGTTTGGGGAAAACGCATAGGGAGGATCTGAGGGTATGGCATACCTTTCTGGAATCCTTTAATGGCAGGGCAATGTGGATGTCGGGGCCAGTCAGCAATTTTGACCTGGAATTGTTTACCGACGCCGCAGGGGCAACAGGTTTTGGGGCGTTTTTTCAGGGAAAATGGAGCGCGGGTCCATGGCCGCAATCTTGGATAGACGAGGGATTCACGAGGAACCTGGTTCTGCTGGAACTGTTTCCGGTAGTTCTGGCAGTAGAGCTATGGGGTGCATCTTTCAGGGATCTGAAAGTGCGTTTTCATGGGGACAATCTGGGGGTGGTGCAAGTGATCAACAGGGTCACGGCGTCATCTCCGCCAGTGATCAGGTTGCTGCAGCACTTATGCCGCGTACACACGGTCGTACTTTTCGTCTACAAAAGTCGGACAGCCTGTCCGACAGACTTCCGGCAGACTTTCGGTGGACTTGCGGCGGACTTGCGGCCTACTTTCTAACGAACGGACTTGCCTACACACGACCACACAAAAGTCTAACGGATTCGTACGTGATGACGTACACCGGACTAAAATAAGGAAGTTCATAGCCAGTAGCCAATAGGTGCCCTAGCGTGGCTTTTTGTCCGTCGGACTAGCACACAGACGAGCGGATTTCGGGGTCCGTCGTAGTTACGAAGTAAAGTTTTAAAACATGTTTCAAATCTAAAGTACGTCGGATTTGAGGCTAAAAAAGTCAGTTGAAAGTCCGGAGAAGCCCACACACGATCGGATTACCAGCCAGCTTTAGTCCATCAGCGTCCGTTGGACTTTTGTAGACGAAAAGTAGGACCGTGTGTACGCGGCATTAGTCTTAAGATGTCTACAACTGAATGTTTTCATTCATGCTGTGCACTTGCCGGGGGTGGAAAACGTCATTGCTGATGCACTGTCTCGCTTCCAGTGGGACAGGTTCCGAGAGTTGGCGCCGGACGCGGAGCAACAGGGGGTGCCTTGTCCAGACTGGCTGTGGGAGATTGCGCTGGCATCGTAGAGGGATGGATTAAGCGGTCGGTAAGTGGGAGTACATGGGCAACATACAATAAGGTATGGCGGGAATGGATGTCATTTGGACAGGAGGTGGGGGAGGAGCCCGTAGGGCAAGGACTAAGTTCGTTATTGCTGTACTACGTGGCAAAGAAATTGGATGAGGGAGTGTCGGTGTCAGTAATGAACACACAGTTGTCTGGTTTGGCTTTCCTTTTCAAGCTACAAGGGCAGCCCGACGTGACTAAGGGTTTTTGGGTAAGACAAGCGTTGAAGGGTTATAGGAGGGCAGTGGTCAAGCGCGATTCGAGGAGACCGGTAACTTTTGAGATTCTGGGGGGCATTGTGGATCAGTTGGGTGTGGTTTGCTCATCGGAATACGAAGCTATTTTGTTTAGGGTTGCTTTTGTGTTGGCATTTTTTGGGGCATTTAGAATTGGGGAACTGGTCAGTCCTTCCAAAAAAGTTCAAGGGGGAATTGGGTTACAGGAGGTGCAACTAGAAGCGGAGGGGGTATCGATATTTTTGAGGAAATCTAAGACGGATCAAGGGGGAAGAGGCAAGATGGTGAGAATTTATCCAATTCACGGTTCCCCCCTGTGCCCGGTGAGCACGGTCAGGGAATTCTTGAAGGTTAGGCCGGATGTTACAGGCCCCTTGTTAATGCATTCAGATGGTACGTGGTTATCACGTTTTCAGTTTATTGCTGTGTTGAAGAAATGCTTGCAGGGACTGGGGCTGGAAGAGAAGGATTTTTCATCCCACTCATTTAGGATAGGAGCTGCGACGGAAGCGGCCAGGTTGGGGATGGATGTGGAGGTAATAAAAAGCATTGGGCGGTGGGAATCTAACAGATTTCAATCTTATGTTAGGCCACAGCTGGCATTAAAATTGTAGGTGGTAGAGTGGGGTTTTTTCTGTCGGCTATATGGGGCATGGGAGTTAGAGTTATCTGTTATGGCCAGGATTATAGTTGGAATAGTCAATGTTGAGAATAGTGTTTTGTTTTCTTCTAATTACAGGTGCAGCGCCGAGAATGGTCTGGATTATGGGCCATTCTTATGTATGTTGGGGGGCTCGGAGGGGAGACGCGCGGCCTGAGGGTAGACAGATAAGTTTTGATAGAAGGGAAGTGTATATAAAGTGGTTTGGTATACCGGGGATGTTGTGGGGTAGATTGGTACAGGAAGTACAGCGTTATGCAAACAGAGAGGGACCTCCGGATGTCCTGGTGATACATGTTGGCGGGAACGATTTGGGCATTCGATCGATGATTGACATCACGCGAGATATCAAATTTGACATCTGGCGATTGATGAAGGAATTCCCGAAGATGATCATTATATGGTCAGACATGGTCGCAAGGATGTCTTGGAGAATGGCCAGGTCAGTGGAAGGTGTGAACAGAGCCAGGAGGAAGATCAACAGGGAAATTAGTAAGTTTGTGGTCAGTAATGGGGGGTTGGCTATACGGCATAGGGAATTGGAATTCGAGACATGGAGGTATCTGAGACGCGATGGGGTACACCTTAACGATGTGGGTACAGATTTGTGGACTCTAGGCTTGCAGGATGGTATACAGCGAGCTATTCGGGTGTGGAGGGGCACCCAAGAGTAAGGTGTTACTATTGGGATGCTGTGGCGGGCGTTGGTCTGGGCAAAAAGGAAGGAAGATGGCAAATAAGTAAGAGTGGGGATCCAACGTTGATATGGGTCCGGAGGTTTTTTGGTTCCCGGTTAACGGAGGTTAGCCGGGAAGTGATATGGGGCACTGTGGTCACGGCCGTCTCTGAGCCAGCTTGTCGGCTTGAGGCCTATTGGAGATTCTGGATTGGGGCTACAGTGCGATAGTGGTTATGGCCATCAGTTTGTTTTGCTAAGCGATTGCTCAGACCAACGCTCTTTTGAATAACAGTTTTGAATAACAGATGTTTTTGGTTATTGTTTTTTCTGATGACAGAATTTTATATTTTTATATATTTTATATTTTTATAGAAAAGGTTTGTTAAAAATAAAGTAGGCTGCTACGGCCTTTTATTACTCCAAAAGCTGGTGTGGTCTTATTTGTTTGGAGTAGGAGTATAAGGATTTTATCAGAGGTAATAGACATCTGTTATCCAATAGTCAAGAAAAGCCTGGAGCAACAGCATGCAATGATGTATGCGAAGGGCGCACATGACAGTGGTAGCAGTGTAAAGGGTTAAGGTTATGTTGTGAATGTGGAGCCGAGGGGGAGGGAGGAGCAGGGGAGGGACTAGTTAAAAGGGGTTCCCGCCCTGGGAGGGACAACAGAAAGATTAGGAAAGTTCCCGCCCACCCTCCCTAATAATGTGAAAATGTTAGGATAGAAGGGTATTGTGTTTTCTCTTTTCACAGGTAAAAAGCGAGAAGATGTCGTGGCAGTGGCGGGCGTTGGTCTGGGCAAAAAGGAAGGAAGATGGCAAATAAGTAAGAGTGGGGATCCAACGTTGATATGGGTCCGGAGGTTTTTTGGTTCCCGGTTAACGGAGGTTAGCCGGGAAGTGATATGGGGCACTGTGGTCACGGCCGTCTCTGAGCCAGCTTGTCGGCTTGAGGCCTATTGGAGATTCTGGATTGGGGCTACAGTGCGATAGTGGTTATGGCCATCAGTTTGTTTTGCTAAGCGATTGCTCAGACCAACGCTCTTTTGAATAACAGTTTTGAATAACAGATGTTTTTGGTTATTGTTTTTTCTGATGACAGAATTTTATATTTTTATATATTTTATATTTTTATAGAAAAGGTTTGTTAAAAATAAAGTAGGCTGCTACGGCCTTTTATTACTCCAAAAGCTGGTGTGGTCTTATTTGTTTGGAGTAGGAGTATAAGGATTTTATCAGAGGTAATAGACATCTGTTATCCAATAGTCATGACTTTTATCAGTGTGTGATTAAAGCTTGTAGGAGGAGTTTTCTGACTGTCCTATAAGACTGCAAGACACCTGACCCTCTGTCTGGACAGTGCTGATTGGCCCTGTGCTGATCACATGCTCTCTCCTGAGAAAAAAATCTATCAATACACACCAAACTGAGCATTTGCAGATTGTCCCCGACCCCTTCCCTCTATAATATGAGTTGGAGACACTAGAAGAAGGAGAGGATCAGAGGAAACAAGATCAAACAGCCATTTTACACAATGCAGAGGATTAACCCCTTAGGTTCCACAGTGAGTATAACAAGCATGCTTTACTGCATATACAGACTGATTTTACTGTTGTGGGTTTAGTAACACTTTAATGGTGTCATTTGGTGGCCTGTGCACACAGTCTATAGTAGAGAAACTCGTGAAGTTCCTTTGTCAGAAGTTTCTGTTTGTGTTCAAACATGAGGCATGCAGCATAGCACTGCATAACCTCTGACTGTAGTCTAAGAACTGACACTTCCTGTGAAGAAACAATATATTCAACAATTCCTGGGTCTCTCAGTCTAGTGCAGAGCTCCCAACTGTCCCTGATTTTGAGGGACTGTCCATGATTTGGAACAATGTCCCTCTGATCCTCTTTCCTCCTCATTTGTCCCTCATTTTGGTCTGATCTATATAGTTGTATATAAAATGCAATATTTATCTTTTAAAAAGTGTTTAACAGTGCTAAACCTTTCATCCAATTTCTAAATGGCTGCATTTGTAAATGTCAAAAGCCAGTATAAAGAATAATAGTAGTAAAAAAAACAAACAGACAAAAAAAATCCCTTTTTTGTATAATTCTCCTTTAAGGGGGCATGACAGGAGGGGTGTCCTATGCCTACATACTTTTGCTAATAGGTGTCCCTCATTCCCATCTTAAAAAGTTGTGAGGTATGATAGTGCTCTGCAGGTGAAAACGAGTAATTAGATCTGAAACAGGCACAAGTAGGCAGAGCATTGAAGGGTGGAGATGTGTTTAATCACATTAGCACTCCCACATATGTGATGCAACACAGAGAAATGGCGAGGCATTGACTGGAAGCTGCATGACCTGGAACGAGAAGTTGCATGTCCATTTGGTGAACAGGGACAAGCTAGGTGAATGAATGCATGGACACAGGGGAATCGATCAGCCATGGCAATGATGGCACTACAAACAGCTACAACATGTGAGCCCAACATTACAAGGTTAAGGCAAACAAATAACAAAGGTAATATAACTATAGTAATATCTGGTGAAAACAACATTTAAATGTGTACAATACCTTTTAAACAGTTTACAGAGTAAAAAACGATTTAGACACAGCTACCAAAAATATGGCTGGGAAACTTTCACAATTCTTCTGATCAGACAGATCTCCCAGAAGGAGTGCTGTAGTGCTCATGGTGCTGTATTAACCACTTGCTCATGCCAATATACGTCGGCAAAGTGGCACGTTCCCGCAAAACAACGTATGGGTATGTTGTCCCCTTTTAGAGCCGCCGGAGGTGCGCGCACGCGCTCACTGCACGGCAGGGGGCCCGATGCACGTAGCCGGCAAGCGCGATCGCCACTGGCCAACCACGATCGGGGGCATGAGAGCTAGAACGGGGATTTGTGTGTGTAAACACACAAATCCCTGTTATGTCAGGGGAGAAGAGACAGATCGTTTGTTCCTAGTGAGAAGGAACAGCGATATGTCTCCTCCCCCAGTCAGTCTCATCCCCCCACAGTAAGAAACACTAACCAGGGAACACATTTAACCCCTTGATCACCCCCTAGTGTTAACCCCTTCCCTACCAGTGACATTTACACAGTAATCAGTGCATTTTGATATCACTGATCGCTGTATAAGTGTCAAGGGTCCCAAAAATGTGTCAAAAGTGTAAGATCTGTCTGCCGCAATGTCGCCCTACCGCTAAAAATCGCAGATCACTGCCATTACTAGTAAAAAAATGCCATAAAAATGCCATAAATCTTTCCCATAGTTTGTAGACGCTATAACTTTTGCGCAAACCAATCAATACACGCTTATTGCGTTTTTTTTTTTACCAAAAATATGTAGAAGAATATATATTGGCCTAAACTGATGAAGAAATTTGTTTTTTAAAAACATTTTTGGGGATATTTACAGTAATATAGCAAAAAGTAAAAAATATAGTTTTTTTTTTTCAAAATTGTTGCTCTTTTTTGGTTTATAGCGCACCAAATAAAAACCGAGGTAATCAAACACCACCAAAAGAAAGTTCTATTTGTGGAAGAAAAAGGACGTCAATTTTGTTTGGGTACAGCGTCGCATGACCGCACAATTTAAGTTAAAGCCGTATCGCAAAAAAATGGCCTGGTCATTTATCAGGAAAATCTTCCGGTCTGTAAGTGGTTAAAGTGGTTGTAAACCCTTTACTACCACTTTTACCTACAGGTAAGCCTATAATAAGGCTTACCTGTAAGTACCGTGAATACTTACACCATGTAGGAGATATTCACAATATCCGCATGTGCCGACGTCATCAGCACATGTGCATTGAAGAAAGGGCTCGCTCATGCCTTTTCATCAGTAGCTGTGCCGTGACCGGTGGCACCCGTGCGCATGCGCAGGAGTGATGTCATCGCGGCTCCGGCCAATCACAGCGTCGGAGCCCACGAACCCGGAAATAACTCCGGGAGACATGTAGCTGGTTGGGGACCGCTGCAATAGCTTCGTTCTAAGGTATTTCATAATGAGCTAGTACGCGATGCATACTAGCTCATTATGTCTTTGTCTTGCAGGTTGTTTTTTTTTTGTTTGTTTTTTTTTTTTAGAGAGTTTATTTGGAATTTGCAGCGGCAGGAATTTGCTGATTTACCACTTGTGAGCAGTTAACCGTGGCCGTTGCGCCCATACACTTTGACAACAGGTCGTCAGTGGCTGCAGCGATCAGTGGCTTAAATTAGAGTAATAGGTGCTTGTCTACAATCCACGTGTACAATCAAGTGACAACAAATATTAGCTTATACCAATTTCCAAAAAAAACAAAAAATTACCACTGATGGATGCACATATAGTGCAAGATCACCGCAGGTAAGCACTGTGAGACTAGCCACGTATAGCTGTGGTCACCAGAAACCTGTCATCAAAGTGTATGGGCTTAGAGGCTGCAGCTCACTCAGCTCACTTCTGCTGCTGCCATTCACACTGGGGCTAATTGCCTGTGCAAATGTAACATAAGAAGACTGCTCTATGACACATTTTCCACTTTTTCTTCTGCATACCAGAGGCCTACCTTTGTACCCCCGAAGGGGAATGTCTGCTAGTGTCTCCATTCCTACTCCACTTGCAGGATTTTAGCTGATCCCTATCTAGTAAGTCCTTCCCCTGGGCAGACAGCAGAACCAACACCCAGTAAGGTGAGACCAATAAACAAGGGAAGACCCTCTGTTACAGATTGCCTTATGCAATGGACATTAATGTTCTCTAGTCTTATGTACTACAGTAGTGTTAATGGGCCCTAAGGTTTTACATATTAGCTAATCTGCTAAAAATTATTACTAACGTACACAGATTTTACCAGCTGAATGAGTGATTGGACTGTAGTTTTTGAGGATGGTCGGATTGTGTCCTCCAGCCAAATTCTCAGATCTGTGGACACCTTAAAGTCCAGTTCACACCAAAACGCATCTTGGAGAAGGCGTTCTGTGCCCATTTCACACACTGCAGATAATCACGCTGCACTTGCAAGAGCATGCAGGTGCAAATGAATTGTTAATGGCACCTCAAACTCATCTCGCAAGTTCAGTGCTTTTGTGCACACTAAACCGTATGGTACTGCAGTAAATAGGCTGCAAAACCAGACTGCAGGACCAGAAACGCATTGTGAGAACCGGCCCTCAAGATGAACTGCAGACACACTCCTAAATCGGCAGTTGTTTTTTTTTTTTTTTTTTTTCATCCAGTCCTTGATGAACACAGCCTTGCCTGTTTTCCAATAGTAGAATTCAGCTTGGTCACCTGCTTACCCCCAGCCTATTATTATTAGATAATGAATAATGATTTGGCTTTAGAACCACTTTAACACCCCAATACTAACACTTCTGTTCACAGCCACACTGTCCTTGGTAAAGGCCTAGCCTAGTTTATTATCAAACCCACCCTTCCACTTAGCGAAGGTTCTGGTTCTCTTATTTAGATTTAGTGCAATATCCTGTTTGGGGAGGGCCATTTCTCATAAACATATAGACAAATGGCCACTGTCCCACCTATAACTGGCCTTCGCAGCAAGGAGCACATGGAAGGGGGACTCATGTCAAACAAAACCAAAGAAAATACCCAGCTCAACTAACCAAATTATCCTGTCTAACAGTTTGAGTTAAAACAGGGGTTTCGTTTGCACACATTTGCAAATACATGCGTAAGCTGTAGAGCCACTTCACGGCACCCCCAGTATTATCTGCCAACTCTATAAATTTTTCAGAGCCTATATAGTAGAAGCACATTCATAATAATGGATATATAGAGGGTAGGTGAGCCTGGAGGGAGCCAACCCCTCCCTAACCCCTTCCCTACCGGCACAATGTAAAATGACGCCGGCAGGAACCTTTCCTCCCCATTCGGCGGCATGCAGCGCGGTGATCGGCGATGAGGCGTGCCCCTCGGGACACAGCCCATCTCCGATCAGGGTAAAGAGCCAATGAAAATGGCTCTTTACCACGTGATCGGCAGTGTCCAATCGCAGCCGGTCACGTTCACTGTCTTCGTGCACGCTGCTAGTTACCGCCTACGCAGCTAGTTACCGCCTAGAGTACACAGTAAAACACAGTGATTGCCCCAGTAATAAAGAGTACCAGTCAGCAGCCCATCTGAGTACCTGTCACCAGCCCATCTGAGTATCTGTCTCCAGCCCATCAGAGTACCTGAGTACCTGTCTCCAGCCCATCAGAGTACCCGAGTACTTATCTGCAGCCCATCGGAGTACCCGAGTACCTTTCTGCAGCCCATCGGAGTACCTGAGTACCTATCTGCAGCCCATCAGAGTACCTGAGTACCTATCTGCATCCCATGCCTCATAGAATATACGTTGGGTGTTTGCTTTCCAAAATTGTGTAATTTTGTAGGCATTTCCATTGTCCTGGTGCTCTAAGACCTTCAAAAGTGTTATAGGTAGTCAAGAAATTAGATACTGTATGTAATTTACCTAGTGACAGAAGAGAAAAGGTACAGCAATCCAGAGTTAGGGAGGAATCAGAAGCTCTTCTTTTTTTTTTTTTTTTTTCCACTTCAGCGAAATTTTTCTGAGAGACATTATTTCAACTTTATGTGTCAAACTTTATCTCTTCTCATTTTTCACATCATTGTGGATTGTTTCCGTCACTTCTTTATTATTTATTCCCTTCAAGGGTATTATTTATTATTTTTAAAAGCCAACAACGAAGCGCCTCCCATATCTGTAAGCCCACTATTATATAATTTCCTTTTTGTCCCCCCCCCTCCTCCCCTCCCCCCTTCCCCCTTCCCCCTGTACCCCTCCTGTGTCTGATCCATTCTTTTATGTTATTCATTTATCCACTAGGCTCTGCACCTATTCTTTCTTTCATCTTATCTAAATAAATGTCTGAGGCTTTGTATTTTTTCCAACTTTCCCATCTACTATTATCCCTTTTCTTTCCTCCTTCCATTTTATAGTAATATTCTATTTCCTCTAGCCAATTTCTTATCTCTGGTTTTCCGCATTTTAACCAATTCTTAGGAATCAATGCCTTGGCCGCATTCAAAAGGTTAGGCACTATTGATTTCATGTATTGTTTCTTAGGTTTGTTATGTATATGGAAAAGACAAGTCCAGATATTTTGTTCTATTTCTTCTCCAGTTATTTCCTTTATGATCTTTAACACTTCCTTCCAGTATTCCGTTATTATTGGGCATTCCCACCATATGTGTATGATCGTTGCTGATTGGCCACATTTTCTCCAACACAAGGGTGTTTTGTCCTGTTGAAATTTATGTATTCTTACTGGGGTCATATACCATCTTGATACTAGTTTGTAGTTCATTTCGATAGTCTTCATATCCCAGGCCTTATTATATCCCATTTCAATCATTTTTTCCACTTTTTGGTTATCTATTTTTAAGTTCAGCTCTTTTTCCCATTGTTTTATGTATTCTGGTCTTTCTTGTGCTTCCAAGTCTGTCAGTATATTGTAAATTTTTGATGTTCCGTTTTTTAATGGTATTTCCTTGCTACATAGCTTTTCCAGTGCGGTTAGTTTCGTTACATCTCTCAGTGGGTGTGGAATTGTGCTTACTAAGTGCCTTAATTGATTGTAGTTCCATTCATTCATCTTCCATCCGTTCATTTCCTCTAAGTCTGCTCGTGTTCTTATTTTGCCATTTCTGGTGATATCTTTTAATTGTGGATTACCTATACCTTGAGTTCCAAATATTTCCTTCCCGGGGGTGAAAAAGTTCGATCCTGTGAGTGCTAACAGTGGTGAATTGTATTTCCATTCATTCTTTAGGTGAGTGGTGTCCCAAATTTTTAAAACATTTTTTGTTATTTCATGTGTATCTGTGTCCAGTGTTCTGTATTTCGGTGGTATCCAAATAATCTTATGCAGTGTGACTCCGCTTATTATGTTTTCCATTTCAACCCATTTTTTTTCACTTTTCTCGTTTGTCCACTCTAACATTCGTGTTAATACTATGGCTTTATAGTACCTGCTTATATCTGGAGCGGCCAGGCCTCCATGCTCCCTTTTCCTTGTAATCAGCGTGTATTTAATTCTTGGTTTTTTGTTAAACCATATGTATTTTATCAACATTGTTTTAATTATTTTAAAAAAGCTCTGGGGGATTTTAACTGGTAGTATCTGTAATCTGTAATTTATTTTAGGTAATATCATCATCTTAAACATATTTATTCTTCCTATCCATGAAAGTGGCTGTATTCTTAACTTTTTCATTTCTTCTTTGACCTCATTGATCAGTGGAATAAAGTTTGCCTGGTAGATCTTTTCAACTCTGGAAGTTATTTTTATTCCAAGGTAGTTCAGTTCTTTTACCCAGGTAAATGGGAATTCCTTTTGTAAAAACTGGGCTTCCTTTTTCTCTAATCCTATATTTAATATTTCCGTTTTTATTGGGTTAATTTTAAAGTTTGACAATTCTCCATATTTTTTTATTTCTTTCAGTATATTTGGGAGTGACACTCTTGGGTTGGAGACGTACATCAAGATGTCGTCCGCATAGGCTGCGATCTTATGCTCTTTTCCTCCTACTCTCGCTCCTTCCACCTCTTTGTTATTTCGGAGTGTTGCTAATAGTGGTTCTAAGGCCAGTACGTATAGTAGTGGAGACAATGGGCAGCCTTGCCGTGTTCCGTTCTGCATCTCAATTCTTGGAGAAAGTCTACCATTTACTTTTACGACTGCTGTCGGGCCGTTATACAAGTTTGTTATCCATTTCATCATTTTTGTCCTAATACCCAAGTGCAATCAGAAGCTCTTCTAATGCCGCGTACACACGGTCGGACTTTTCGTCTACAAAAGTCCGACAGACTAAAGCTGGCTGACAATCCGATCGTGTGTGGGCTTCCCCGGACTTTCAGCTTTTCCAGCCTCAAATATGACGGACTTTAGATTTGAAACATGCTTCAAATCTTTACGTTGTAACTACGCCGGACCCAGAAATCCGCTCGTCTGTATGCTAGTCCGATGGACAAAAACCCACGCTAGGGCAGCTATTGGCTACTGGCTATCAACTTCCTTATTTTAGTCCGGTGTACGTCATCACGTACGAATTTGTCGGACTTTTGTGTGATCGTATGTAGGCAAGTCCTTTCGTAAGAAAGTGTGCCGCAAGTCCGCCGCAAGTCCGCCAAAAGTCCATCGAAAGTCTGTCGGACAGACTGTAGGACTTTTGTAGACGAAAAGTCCGACCGTGTGTACGCGGCATAACAATCAGCCAGGATGATTAATACCCGACAAACGAAATTTATTAGCAACCCTGCCTAAACACCAGTGTGCTACATGTAAAACCCAGTGGTGATTAAATAACACCAAAAGAAAGCACTAATTGTTAGAAAAAAATGATAAACATTTTGTTTGGGTACAGTGTTGCATGACTGAGTAATTGTCATTCAAGGTGTGAGAGCACTAAAAGCTGAAAATTGGCCTGGGCAGGAAGGGGGTTAAAGTGCCCTGTATTGAAGTGGTTAAAGGCACTGGGGCGCACTGGACACCCAGGATATAGAAGGGTCGCTGGTTCGAATCCCAACCACGACACTACCTGCCTGGAGTTTGCATGTTCTCCCTGTGCCTGTGTGGGTTTCCTCCGGGTACTCCGGTTTCCTCCCACACTCCAAAGAAATGCTGGTAGGTTGATTGGATCCTGTCTAAATTGTTCCTAGTATGTATGAATGTGAGTTAGGGACCTTAGATTGTAAGCTCCTTGAGGGTAGGGACTGATGTGAATGTACAATGTATATGTAAAGCGCTGCGTAAATTGACGGCGCTATATAAGTACTTGAAATAAATAAAATAAAATAAATATAGCACAATGGCAGCAAAGGTGACCAGTGCGTCCCCTTACCAATATTCTAACACAGTTAAACCCCTGTTTATAACACAAACTGTTCAACAGGATAATTTAGTTGGTTGCAGGCTGGTGAGTGAGTTGAGATGGGAATTTTATTTGGCTTTGTTTGCTATTTATCATAACCCCTCAAAAGAGGGCTTGCATGTGTTACGGCCAGCCTTTCTGTTCTCTGCACAAATTTCTCCCAGCTCTCTTCTCTGCACAAATACTCCCAGCTCTCTTCTCTGCACAAATTCTCCCAGTTCTCCTCTCTGCACAAATCCTCCCAGCTCTCTTCTCTGCACAAATCCTCCCAGCTATCCTCTCTGCACAAATACTCCCAGCTCTCTTCTCTGCACAAATACTCCCAGCTATCCTCTCTGCACAAATACTCCCAGCTCTCTTCTCTGCACAAATACTCCCAGCTCTCTTCTCTGCACAAATACTCCCAGCTCTCTTCTCTGCACAAATTCTCCCAGCTATCCTCTCTGCACAAATCCTCCCAGCTCTCTTCTCTGCACAAATACTCCCAGCTCTCTTCTCTGCACAAATTCTCCCAGCTATCCTCTCTGCACAAATCCTCCCAGCTCTCTTCTCTGCACAAATCCTCCCAGCTATCCTCTCTGCACAAATCCTCCCAGCTCTCCTCTCTTCACAAATTCTCCCTAGCTCTCCTCTCTGCACAGATCCTCCCAGCTCTCCTCTCTTCACAAATCCTCCCAGCTATCCTCTCTGCACAAATCCTCCCAGCTCTCCTCTCTTCACAAATTCTCCCTAGCTCTCCTCTCTGCACAAATCCTCCCAGCTCTCCTCTCTTCACAAATTCTCCCTAGCTCTCCTCTCTGCACAAATCCTCCCAGCTCTCCTCTTCACAAATCCTCCCAGCTGTCCTCTCTTCACAAATTCTCCTTAGCTCTCCTCTCTGCACAAATTCCTCTCACCCTCCCCCCACACACTTTCACAGTTCTCCACTCTGCACAAATCACCCCCCCCCAGTTCTCCTCTCTGCGGAAATCCCCCCCTTCACAGTTCTTTATGCACAACCCCCCCCCCCCCCCCCTGCCACATTCACACACACTTTCACAGTTCTCAACTCTGCACAAACCCTCCCCCTCACCCAGTTCTCCTCTCTGCAAAAATTCCCCCCAGCTTTCCTCTCTGCACAAATCCCCCCCCCCCCCCCCCTTCTCCTCTCTGCACCAATCCCACCCCCTCCTCCCTGCACAAATCCCCTCCCTGCCCCACTCACGCACATTTTCACAGTTCTCCTCTCTTCACAAATTCAGTGTCTGGAACGCTCTCCACCCCACCTATCCCTTTTTCATTCACAGCTCCCTCACCTCTTCCGCCACTGCTGTATATGGTATGTGCAGGCTTTTTTTTTCTCAGCACAGTACAGTGTGATTGGAGAGCTCCGCCCACTTTAGCACAGAGCTGATGAGGAGTTTCAGGGCTACAATGTCTCAGTAAGCGCCGCAGGTGGGGATGGAAGTAGGGTGACCACATTTCCAAACTGCCATTCAGGGAAACCCCCCCCCTGCGCCACCCAAAAAGGATGGTTTTTGATACTTTTATTTTTGCCGAATGGAGGGGGACACGAAGGAAGAACAGAGGGGGACAGCAGCAGAACGGAGGGGGACATGGAGGAAAGATGGAGGGGGAGAGCAGCAGAACTGAGGGGGAGTGGGGGGGACAGCAGCAGAACTGAGAGGGAGTGGGGGACAGCAGCAGATTTGAGGGGGATTGGGGGGGACAGCAGCTGAACTGAGGGGGAGTGTGGGAGACAGCAGCAGATTTGAGAGGGGTGAGGGACAGCAGCAGAACTGAGAGGGAGTGTGGCTGTGTGGGGGACAGCAGCAGAACTGAGGGGGGTGGGGGTCTGGGGACAGCAGCAGATTTGAGAGGGAGTGTGCATTGCTCACTGCTGTAACTAGGTAGTTGATGGAAGTTACACTAACCTGAAGTACTCTGGCGGGCGGACCTCGTGGGCGGGAGGGAGCCGGAGGGAGGACTCGAACGAGGCGGCTCAGTCAGGAGGACTCCCTGAGGACGGAGAGAAGTTGAACTGTGGAGTGGAGACAGTCAAAGTCGGGCAGCTCGGAGTCAGCCCGGGTTGCGCTGCTGGCTGGCAATGTGCGGCTGCTGGAGTAGTCGGCTCGGCGGCTCCGGGTCCGGGACTGGTCACTGGCAGGCACCACGACTGACTGGGGCTGGGCACAGGGCAGGCTAGTAAGTGTGGACTGGCAGGCTGGCGGCTGCTCTCTCTCTCAGAGGCGCGCTGCTCAGCCGTAGCGTGTAGAGTCTAGACTAGAGTGCGCCGTGCGGGTGCCCACTGCACTGACTCCCACGTGACTGACGGTGCCAGCAGCCAGCAGTTGACGTCACTGGTTGCTAGACGCGGGGCGGGCGGCCCTAGCCTAGCAACCAGTTAAGCACTTAAGCTGCGCATATCTGTGTGTGTTACTTGTGTATACTGTACTGTATAATGATAAGGGTGGCAGACTCGGAGACGGAGTCGGACTGGTGCCAGCCGGCGGTGTGTTTTTTTTTCATTCCGGGACACTGTATTGTCCCGGAATGAAGGTACCCGGGACACAGGACAAAAATCTCAAATAAGGGACAATCCCGGGCAATCCGGGACACGTGGCCTAGCCTAGATGGAAGTTACCTCCCCAATAAGGCAGATGTAAGTTGTAGTGCTGGGACCTGA
The DNA here is from genome assembly GCA_037952835.1 of Lithobates septentrionalis. Lineage (NCBI taxonomy): Eukaryota > Metazoa > Chordata > Amphibia > Anura > Ranidae > Lithobates > Lithobates septentrionalis. Next base: position 1,073,567 of record JBBDGP010000995.1, read on the forward strand.
AGCACTAACCAGAGCTTGAGGGCAGCAGCCCTGGGTGCCCAGCGCTAGTACAGAGAAGCCAGTAGAGGAAGTGAGCTGTGCAGAAAACTCTGTCTACTGGCTATAGTGTTAAATGACAGGGGAGGGCTGCCAGAGGTGCCGGAACTGAGTTCTGCAATGTTCCAGCTGAAAAAAAAGCCCTGCATAAATGTATACTCTACAATGTTTGGCCAATGGAAGCGAATCATTAGGGTGGCAGCATTTGCATTTGCACCATTATAGCAGTGACATGACTGCATATACATTATATTAGACCCTTCTCACAGCTCTAGAAGTTTCTGCAAGTCCAAGAGCAATGTGCAGAAACCAAATATTAGTCGTATAATAGGAGGGGGTGGGGGGCCAAGTCTCTAAAAAAAAAAATTGGGGGTTTGCCATTGCTGACTGTAAATTGCTAGTTAGCTGGCTCTTACGCTGACCCTTCAATCATTCCTCGCCACTGATGTACAATGAGTATGCAGATGAAGAAAAGACAATAAAGTTAGATGTCCCTAGCTACATACTTACACTGGGTTAGTGGCTCAAAGTGGCGAAACATGCTTTGTAACTTGTCTGATCATTCCCAACCTGAGCAGTTGGATGACATTTATTTGACCTGAAGATGTTAGATGATACAGCCAAGATAAATGATTGTCAGCTCATATGTAGAAGCATCTTATGAGGTTCCGCTGTCCAAAAACAATAATTCTTTTTTTGTAGTTATAGGTGTAGCACCCTCTACCAATAGGTAGGTGCTAGTAATAGGTTTTTACTAGGAACTGTCAGCACAGCAAATTTAGGCAGGCCTATGCTGTAAGCTAGGCCTGTCTGTTTTGATCTGGGGGCTGGGAGTTGTCAGAGTAGCAATGGGTGTGACCACCTGTGCTCTAGTTCTAAGGCGCCTCATCTGCTTACAGGGAGAATGTTCTGGAAGAGGGGCAGGGCCTAGAATTGGAGTAGCAGGCAGCTTGTGTGGGAGCCCTGACCAATCCCCAACTGGAATTGGCAGGGGGCGGGTCTCCTATATAGGCTGTGGTAACATGCCACTGGGGGGAGATGTCGGCTGAGTGAAGTGGAGGATGGAATACTAGGCAGCAGCAGGAGGGCACCCCCATCTGGGGGAGGGGTGCGCCGATCGCAGGAGGATGCCCGGGGAGAGCTGTGAAGGAACATGATGATTCAACCTATCAGCCTATGATTAAGGCTTCAGCTGAAACACATTAGTGTCCTGTTATGGCTATGGATGTTCAATAGTGCAGATGATTTTAACAATAAAGGACTATCATGGATCGCATATGGTCTCCAACGTTACTATTGATCTTTTGCTATCAAGATATACAGAAGCCTAGCTATTGAGACCTACATCCCTGGAGCACAATTTGGGTATGGAGGTTGAATCACTCTTATTGCGAGTGAAAGTAAACCCATAGATTTAAAAGTTTCAAAAAACAGTTACATTCCCGACACGTGCCAGAAATGTACCTGTCACAGTGGTTATGCCCCAACCAAACTGTCAAACCATCCAATGGCTGGTGTCATAACTGATCACATGTGCAGCTTCATGGCAGTGGAATATTAAAAGATGGCAGCCAAGATGGCAGCTTCCTTGGCTGAAAACGATAGGAGGGTTTACTTTAAGCCTATAGACTCCCTCTATAACTGAAATATCTCTTTAGGTTGAACAGACCCTTTAAGTTTGCCTTTGGTAGGTAGGAACGCCAGACTGCAGGGTCTTCTGTTGGTGGTGACTGATGGGAATGGTTCAAGGTACTCTGCAAGTTACTTCAACATTTGTCTGTTACATGACTGAATTACAAAACACGTATGTAAGAAACACGTAGACTTCTCTGATAAAGTCCTTGCTGGCTTCTTCCTTTCTTTAAATACATCAAAGATGCTTTGATCGGTCTCAGGACAGATCCTCAGTCTCCAGGATTTCTCTTCTATCTTCCTACAGCTCTAGAAAGGAAGGGGGCTGACAAAAAGACATCATTAGCGGTTTCAATTTCAGCCCCCTGGTGTCCCCCATCCCTCCCTCTCTAATCCTATTAAGGTTCTCATATTCATTGGCCTTTTTCCCTAAGTGACCCAACAGCAGGGAAAGGTAGACTCTGCTGACCTTTGGACACCGTCTTATTAAGATCACAACAGCTACAGAATCAGCCTATCAGCATCTCATTACAGGATCAGAGGCTGGTCTCATGCCATCACCAGGAGCTTGTACGTCGGTATACAAAGCTGCATACTGTGTTCAGTTTCAAATTCTACTCTCCATAATCTCCTGCTACAGCACTGACCACCTGAAAATTTGCAATGTAGCACAATATCGTCTTAACAGCATGGGTGGCCTGTGAAGGTTCTTCTCTGTTGGGCTAAACTTAAAGCGGACCTTCAGCAACTTTACAAATCTGCAGAAATATATTTCTAACATTTTCCAAAATGGAACAACACTATTATTTTTCAAAAACAGCTCCATGTTTTTTTAATTAAAAAGCAGTCCTTAGGTCCCAGCCGAGTGACTTTGCCTAGGCTAAGCTAGTGCTATCAGTTTTCTATAGGCAGGAGGAATATTTTCATCAGCCTCCTCTCTCCCACTGATCATTCAGACTGTACATTGTAACTCTGTAGCAAGTCACAAGGCGGCCATTTGCGAACATAGCCAAAAACTGCACAGGCACCAAGGTCTATATCAGGGGTCTCCAAACTTTCTAAACAAGGGGCCAATTTACTGTCCTTCAAACTTAAGGGGAGCCATGACTGTGGCCAGTGGGAGAAGACAATGTCCTGGCATCAACACTGCCCAAGAACTGCTATTAGGGGGAGTAATGTAGTGTCCCATCGTTGGTGTCAGTGGGAGGAATAGTGCCCCATCATTGGTATCAGTGGGAGCAATAGTGCCCCATCATTGGTTTCAGAGGGAGGAATAGTGCCCCACCTTTGTGTCAGTGGGAGAGATAGTGCCCCATCATTGGTATCTGTGGGAGGAATAGTGCCCCATCATTGGTGTCAGTGGGAAGAATAGTGTCCCATCATTGGTGTCAGTGGGAGTAGTAGTGCCCCATCATTGGTATCAACGGGGGGAATAGTGTCCCATTGTCAGTGTCAGGAAGTATGCCTTACTGTTGCTGAGAGTGGAAGGAATAATGCCTCAAGGGCCGGATAAAAGCAATCAAAGGGCCGCAGTTTGGAGACCACTGGTCTATATGATTGTGTCATGAGTTGGCATTTCAGTTCAGAAAGTAGGATAATGAACAAAGATGGCTACCTTCTGGAGAGAAAAGCAGATAAGGGTAATGTCAAAGGAGTATAGTATTGTGAGCAGTGGCGGCTGGTGCTCAAAATTTTTTGGGGGGGCGCAAACAAACTGAAAAATATTGAAACCCCTCCATCAATTGTAGCCTCACTGTGCCCATCAAATGCAGCCATTGTGCCCATCAATTGCAGCCATTGTGCCCATCAATTGCAGCCATTGTGCCCATCAAACGCAGCTACTCTGCCTATCATAGGCAGCCACTTGTGCCCATCAAATGCAGCCACTTGTGCCCATTATATGCAGCCACTTGTGCCCATCAAATGCAGCCACTTTTGCCTGTTGAATGCAGCCACTTGTGCCTGTGAAATGCAGCCACTTGTGCCCATCATATGCAGCCACTTGTGCCAATCATATGCAGCAATTGTGCCCATCAAACACAGCCACTGTGCCCATCAAACGCAGCCACTGTTCCCATCAAATGCAGCCACTTGTGCCCTTCAAATGCAGCCACTTGTGTCCATCATATGCAGCCACTTTTGCCCATCATATGCAGCCACTCGTGCCCATCATATGCAGCCACTTGTGCCCATCAAATGCAGCCACTTGTGCCCATCAAATGCAGCCACTTGTGCCCATCATATGCAGCCACCTGTGCCCATCATATGCAGCCACTTGTGCTCATTAAATGCAGCCACTTGTGCCCATCATATGCAGCAATTTTGCCCATCAAATACAGCCATTGTGCCCATCAAACACAGCCACTATGTCCATCACATGCAGCCACTTGTGCCCATCAAATGCAGCCACTTGTGCCCGTCAAATGCAGCCACTTGTGCCCATCATATGCAGCCACTTGTGCCCATCATATGCAGCCACTTGTGCCCATCAAATGCACCCCGTTGTGCCCATCAAATGCAGACACTTGTTCCCATCATATGCAACCACTTGTGCCAATCATATGCAGCCACCTGTGCCCATCATCTGCAGCCACTGTGCCCACTGACCCCCCCTGTGCGAGAGCGCAGCTCTGGCAGGACCGAATCCACCCCACCGCGAGCGCAGCTCTGGCAGCACCGAACCCCCCCCCGCGGGCACGGCTCTGGCAGAGGTGACTTACCGCAGCAGCTCTTCCAGCGTGTCTTCTCCGATAGGCATCCAATAGGGTGGCCTGGAGCTTAGGCGAATCAGGAAACAGGTCTGCTGCCCTGCCTCCTGATTGGCGGGGAGGAAGGTTAGTGTGAAAATAGCGAAAATGAATTCACTATCGTCACACAATTGGGTGGGATCAGGGAGCACTCTCTGCGCCCCAAGCCCACCCTATTTTGAATCCTATTAGAGCCTCTGGCTCTAATCAGGTGCTTCAAAAAGTACTACCCCCGCCATAGCAATCCATGCAACCGGCGTCCTGAAAGGGGCCGGGCACATGGATGGGGGGAGGGGGCGACGCCCGTGTGCCCACAGTCTTTGAGCAAAAGGTTGGGAGAAGCTAGGAAGTGTTTTTGTATGATAGCCAGCTCTACCAATGTCCAAAGGAATACCTAATCATCCTCAGGGAGAGAATGAAGGACCTAAAAATTGCAAGCAATACCTAAATCAGAAGTATCACTCTTGTCCATCTGCGTGAATAATACGATAATTTTGTTATACAGACTGTTATTATCTGTTTTTTTACATATTTACTGTTTTCATCTCCTAATATCTGTAGCAAGGTCCCGGACCTCTAGAGGCCTTATGGTGGCCTCCAGAGTCAGGGAGAGCAGACATCCTTCTTGGTAGAGTGGGTTACAAGGAATGATGGGTGTAATACAAGCTGAAGTGATGGGTGCCAGACACTTTAAGAATGCAAAGAGATTTATTATCTCTTGAACAAGAACTGTGGGAGAGAGGGTTAGGGCCAGAACACCCTTAAGTAGATGCAATGATAATTGGCAGACTCCGAGACTTCTATAGGTAGACAGCTAAACAGTGGAAGGCCTCCAGCCGGATACCACGTCTGTATAGGTAGGACCGCTGTCTCCTATGGCAAAAAATCTTGTAACAGTCACTAACGGTAATTGTACTTAACTATGGGTAACACAGAATAGTTCTCCTTGCACGCTACAGTCTCTCACTGTAGGTCTTCACATACTGAGGTCCCAGTCTCTCATTAGACTCTCAGACCCAATCGCTACTGGATCCCCTGAGCTCTTCCACGTCCATTACTCAGTATCTTCCTCAAGTGTCACCCCTGCTTCCCTGCTCTGTCCCTGGTTTGGCACTCACAGATACTCCTCAAGCACCACCCCTGCTGACCCGCTAGGTCCCTGGCTTGGCACACACTGATGTTTCTCAAGCGTCGCCTCTACTGTCCTGCTGGGTCCCTGGCTTGGCACTTCCTGAAGTCTTCCCACTTCTTCACTGTCCCCAGCTAGTGAGAAGACTGCTCTGGTACTGGCTCCAGTTTACTCACAATGGTCTCCGGTAACAAGGTGGATGGTCCATTAGTGGCAACAGCTTCCTAATTACCTCCGACCTCAACAGGTTCCCCTTCTGGCTGAACCGTTACTCTCGGTTGGACTCCATTCCTTCAGTCCCAACCCTGCGCTGCTTCTGTATAGGCCCTTTAGACAGCCTAGCAATCAGATGTCCCCAGGATGGGCCTCAGGCTTCCAGCCTAGCAGCCCGGGGCAGCATAACACACGTCCACCCAGACAGCCGTCCAGGTGGCACAGAACCCCGATCACCTGACTCCACCCAAATAAATAGGCTCTTCCAGCAGACCAAGGGACTAAAGAAACCCCTGTCAATTGGCCATCCATTCGTAACCTGACCTTGCTAAGCCCTTGTCTATCTAATGTCACCAGCATAACGCCACCTAGTGACAGAAAAGAGAAGGTGCAGCAAGTCCTGAACTAGTCCTAACAAGTCCTAACCAGGGAAACTACTGCCTGGCAAACTAAATTTACTTAGCAACCCTGCCTGGCAAACTAAATTTACTTAGCAACCCTGCCTAAACACCAGGGTGCTACATATCCATTTACAACCTTAAAGTTTTCACACTTATCAAATAAGTTTTATTCTAAATGTTGTCATTTTGAAGGTACTTCTAGCATGCTTTAAGTTTTAAACAAAGTCTTTACAATTTTTTTCCCTTTATTCCGGTGATCTTTAAACTCTGGCCCACTTGTCATTATCTGGCCCTCGGGGCACCATTCCTCCCACTGACATCAGCAATGTGGCACTTTTCCTCCCAATGACACCAACGATGAGTCACTATTCCTCCAATAGCAATGACAGGGCACTATTCCTCCAATAGCAATGACAGGGCACTATTCCCACTCCTACTGACCAGAGGTGCTACTGTAAGTTTTTTTTTTACTCACACTGACCACCAAGTCAGAGGCATTGTTTACTCCCATTGACGCTGGGGCATTTTCTACTCCCGGGGAAAACCACATTCCAGCTCCCCTAATGTCTGAAGGACAATAAACTGGACCCTTGCTTAGAAAATATGGAGACCCCTGCTTTATACTATATGTAAAAGGTCAGTTCTTCCAAAAGTGATATCTAATTTTAGGTATAACCTAGTAGGCTGAGTCAGACACTGAATTCCTATAGGTCTTGAATACTCCAACAGTGAGATTTCTCTGCTATAATTCCCCAAATATGATTGAATTCACTAGCAGATATGCAAGACTGAAATACTGATTTTGACTTTAAATAAGCTATTTTATATGCAGGCAAAATTAAAAAGAATTTACTCTTGGGCCCATTTAGACTTGCCTTTGGGGGAGGTAAAAACACACGATTGAGTAACATTTTTAATGCCCACTTAAACTGCAGAAGCAATGGGGTATTCCCATGCTGTGCTGTTGCAATAATAATTTTCTGTTCAGTAGTACTACCAAACTGGACCCATTCAAGCGAGGTGGTGGGGCATTTATGGTTTTAAAACAGGCAGCAAAGAGACAGCATATCACCTCCTCACTGCCTGTCAAACACTTCTGAAAAGCAAGCTGAACGCAGGTTGCTTTTCAGTGGCACAACATTCTTGCCGCACAACTAAACTGACCTCTGCAGGGAGCACATAGCAACTGAACAGCTCCCTGGTGTTGCTCATTTATGCCCTGTGGTGAGGAGAGGGTTAAAGAGAAGGAACAGGTGCGGGACAGACAGTTATCTTCTCCTCTCAAATGAAATTAACTGTGAAGCTGACTTTCATAAACAGGCTAGCAGGAGTCCAGGCCTCTGATAACGAAGCCATTTTCCATAGTGTCCCACTCAGCAGGCACACCAAAACAACAAAAGGCTCTGGGCGGTATGGCCAGAGATAAGAAAGGACAAGTGCACTCGGGGCAGAAGTCTCTAAATGATGGTCCTATTCTCTCTTCTATCACACACTGTTACTACTTCTAGGAAAAGACAAGTGAAGCGTTCCAATGAAAAGACCTAGTAAACATTAAAGCGTTGGGTGGTTTATAGACCCTGTATTTTTGAAAAGGTCTCACCAAGATTCATTGAATGTTCATTCCACACATACAACGTTGGTGTCCACTTGGGCCAACCTTCAGGTCTGAGCACTGAGACTTGGCAGCAGGCTCATCCATGGAATAGGACTAGGACATTTTAACATTGGGGCCAAACACAGCAAACTGGCCCTTTCAGAGAAAAGACAGTTGCCTGTGGGTCAAAGAAAGTCTACCACACTGTGTGCCATGGTGTCGAGCAGATTGGTGGACATGATGAAACGTGGTTGTTCTTATCAGGCATGCTGTATTGTGAATCTACTTTTTCACATCCTCCAGCATCAGCTTCCATTGTAACTCTCAATATTCAGTCACATTAAATTTCATATCCACAAAGGAATATGGTGCTGGGAGAGTTTCCTCTGCTAGATCGCAGTTCTAAAACAGGAGCAGGTATATAAAGCTTTCAGATCTCCCTCTGATCTATGTCTGAATGGTTAAAGTGAAAGTAAAGGTTTATTTTATTATATTCTTTAATAACAAACATATTATATCTACCTGCTCTGTGTGTGTCGATAGACACACACAGTGTGGCTGGCTCAGCCCCATCCCCTGCTCCCTCCTCATTGCATTCGATTGACAGCAACAGGAGCCAATGGCTCCCACTGCTGTCAAGCCTAGGGTTTCCACCTTTTCTTCAAGTCAAACCCGAACACTTTAGCGGCACACAGCAATTTTTTTCTATACATATATTTTGCTAATAAATAACATTTCTAATCATATGAAGTTAATAACAGGATTCCCCCTTTACATCAGAGTCCACAGAGTTCCCCTTTTACATCTGAACTTGCAGAGTTCACTTTCACTGTAAGGGGGACTCTGCAGAATCTGATGTAAGGGAGAACTCTGGGGACTCTAACATAAGGGATGCTCTGGGAACCCTGATTTAAGGGGAAGACTGAGAACTCTGATGTACGGAGAGGACTCTGACGTAAGGGGGGACACTGTGGCCTCTGGTGTAAAGGGGAACTCTAATGTAAGGGGTGCTCTGAGAACCCTGATATACCTTAGTGTACTCACTCAGAGGCAGGAGAGAGAAGGGGGAGACATCAGTCACAGACAGAGAAGGATGGTGAGCTCACTCACCCCCTGGCAGTCAGCACCTCTCATCCAGATGTATCTGAGGCTGCTGGACTTCAAATTTACAGCCCGTACTTTCCTTTTCTGAGGCACAGTGCTGGGGATTGGAGTGTGAGCAGATATAGAGGGGTAGGAGCGGGAGGAAGAAGTGCAGATCGAGCCCTCTCTCCTCTCCCCTGTGTGTGTGTTTGGGGGGGATTGTTAGTGCTGGCTTTGGACAGCATAAAAGAGAGTGTAACACAGTGGCGTTGCTATGGGGGTGCGGGGGGTGTGGCCCGCATCGGGTGACACCCGCCAGAGGGGTGACACCAGGGCCGCCGCTAAATGCTATAGCTTGCAGCGGAGTGGCACGAGCAGGGGGGAGGCTGCTATAACACTCTCCAACTGTCACTCAGGGATCTCCTCCAATATCTCCCGTGGCAGCCGGGTTAGGTGGGCGGAGCTGGGGGTGTGGCCGCCTCCTCCACTCCTCACACAGACCCCTCGAACGCTGATCACACAGCTGAAGGAGATAGAGCCGAGGACAAAGCCCCGCCCACTCGCCCGGGTCTTCATCTGCAAGCATGAGGTATGGTATAAGCTACTGCACAGCACACTGTCACACAACCCTACCTGCCTTGTACCACCCCCAACCTGCCCTGTGCCATCCCCAACCTCCCCTGTGCCACCCCAAACTGCCCTGTGCCACCCCAACCTGCCCTGTACCAACCCCAACCTGCCCTGTACCACCCCAAACTGCTCTGTACCACCCCAAACTGCCCTGTACCACCCCCAACCTGCCCTGTACCACCCCAAACTGCCCTGTGCCACCCCAACCTGCCCTGTGCCACCCCAAACTGCCCTGTAACAACCCCAACCTGCCCTGTACCACCCCAAACTGCCCTGTGCCATCCCCAACCTGCCCTGTGCCACCCCAAACTGCCCTGTGCCACCCCAACCTGCCCTGTACCAACCCCAACCTTCCCTGTACCACCCCAAACTGCCCTGTACCACCCCCAACCTGCCCTGTACCACCCCCAACCTGCCCTGTACCAACCCCAACCTGCCCTGTACCACCCCAAACTGCCCTGTGCCACCCCAACCTGCCCTGTGCCACCCCAAACTGCCTTGTAACAACCCCAACCTGCCCTGTACCACCCCAAACTGCCCTGTACCACCCCCAACCTGCCCTGTACCAACCCCAACCTGCCCTGTACCACCCCAAACTGCCCTGTATCACCCCCAACCTGCCCTGTGCCACCCCAAACTGCCCTGTAACAACCCCAACCTGCCCTGTACCACCCCCAACCTGCCACAAGACCACCCCCAACCTGCCCTGGACCACCCCAACCTGCCCTGGACCACCCCAAACCTGCCCTGTACCACCCGCAACCTGCCCTGTACCACCCCAACTTGCCCTGTACCACCCCCAACTGCCCTGTACCACCCGCAACCTGCCCTGTACCACCCGCAACCTGCCCTGTACCACCCTAACCTGCCCTGTGCCACCCCAAACTGCCAATATACCAATCCAACCTACCCCATACCACCCCAACCTGCCACTATACCACTCTATAATACCCTAACCTGTCCTGTGTCACCCCAACCTGCCCTGTGCCACCCCCACCTCCTCTGTACCACCCCCAACCTGCCCTGTACCACCCTCAACCTGCCTTGTACCACCCCCAACCTGACCTGTACCACCCCCAACCTGCCCTGTACCACCCTAAACTGCCCTGTACCACCCTCAACGTGTCTTGTACCACCCCGAACCTGCCCTGTACCACCCCCAAACTGCCCTGTGCCACCCCAAACTGCCAATATACCAATCCAACCTACCCCATACCACCCCAACCTGCCACTATACCACTGTATAATACCCTAACCTGCCCTGTGTCACCCCAACCTGCTCTGTACCACCCCCGAACTGCCTTGTACCACCCCAATCTGCCAATATACCAATCCAACCTACCCCATACCACCCCAACCTGCCACTATACCACTGTATAATACCCTATGAACAATTAGGAGAAGAAAAGTGGGACTTTAAATGAAGCATGTCATTGAGGATAAGGAAATTGCATGTGAATTAATAAGATTGATTTGGATCTAATTTGATGTCATTAACCCCTAGGGGTAGTCCACGATTATTAAGCATAAACTGATAAAATCATAAATATATAGATATATATATATAATATATATTTTATATATATATATATATATATATATATATATATATATATATATATATATATATATATATATAATATTATATACACAGATATAATCATAAAGATTAATGTATGTATTGATAATCAAAGAATCTTTTGTGCAAACAATTCAATGGACATACATTGATGCAGTTCATAACAGAAATACATTTCCAATCAAAATTAACATAACAAAACCAATGTTTTTTCGAGTCTGTACTTATACCATGTGATTTATGTTAATTTTGATTGATACATCATATTGTGACAGGTCGCTTCTTCTAAATTTCTATAATACCCTAACCTGCCCTGTGCCACCCGAACCTGCCCTATACCACCCCAACCTGCCACTATACTATTCTATACTACCCTAACCTGTCACTATACCACCCTATACTATCATTTACAGGGGCTGGTTTTGGGTGCGCCCCGTGATCGTGCGCTGCCTGCAGGGTGCTGGGCAGCCTAGGCGGGGGGGGGGGGGTGACACCATGTTTTATCGCACCAGGTGACACCAACCCTAGTGACGCCACTGGTGTAATAGACACTCTCAGCTTAGACAACTGCAGCAAGCAACCCTGCTGGGAAACCATAGTCCAGTCTGAGTAATTTGTCCGGGTTTCAGGCAGTCTGAAACCCGGACGCATGATTCCAGACCCGAACTGTCCGAGTGAATCCAGAACAGGTGGCAACCCTAGTCAAGCCTCCTGTGAGAGAAGTTAGAAAAGTCAGAGCTGCTGCAGAAATTCACAGCGCTGGATCAAGATTGGGCTCAGGGGGTGGGGGAGAGCTGAACATGGAAAGGTTTTTACCTTAAAGAGGTTGTTAACCTCCATTTGCAAGTTGTGCCTATAGGTAAGCCTATAATAAGGCTTACCTGTAGGTACTGTAAATATTTCCTAAATGTGCGCCGTTTAGGAGATATTTACTTTGTACTGCGCCGATGATGTCATCGCCGCATGCGCTGTGAAGAAACGCACCCCCCTCCGTGCTGTTTCTTCAGTAGCGAGTGCTGTGACTGGCGGCTTCTGCTCGCATGCGTGGAATGGCTTCACGCGGCTCTGGACAGTCACAGAGCCGGAGTCCGTGGCCCCGGAAGGAAGAGGGTTGAACATGGATGCAGCCTGCAGCGGGGACGGCGTGGGCTTTGTTTGCTTATAAGTGTCACATAATGTGCTAGTATGTGATGCATACTAGCACATTATGCTTTTACTTTGCAGGGAAAAAGAAAGGAAGTAAAACCCATCAGAGTTTACTTCCTCTTTAAGGGTCAATGGTCTTAAAAAGCACTGCTTCTACTGTTTTGTGTTTTTGCTTGTAGAAGCAGCTCAATATTATCCTATGTGTCCATGCACATTAGGACTTTTAGAGGCATATTTTAACCACTTTAGTACCACGCTATAGCCAAAAGATGGCTACAGTGCAGTATTATAGTTCTGGGAGCGCATCGGGTGCACTCTGGGATCCCCCTGTCCTTCAGACACAGCTAATCACAGATCGGGGTAAAGGGTCAATCACAGCAGCCCTTTACTATGTGATCAGCTGTGTCCAATGAGTGTGAACAGACATGCCGGGTATTGGCAGTCCTTTCCTCATGCGCTGTGTATGTGTGAGGAAAGGAGTGATTATAGTTGGCAAGGCTGTCAGCACACTGATTACACTGATAATCAGGGCAATGATCATGAGTGTCCTGATTATCAGTGCAGCTTTTCAGTGCCCATCAGTGTCGCCTATCAGTGCAACCTCATCAGTGCCACCTTAGTGGCCAGCAGTGTCCATCAGTGCAGCCTCATTAATGCCCATCAGTGTTCATTAGTGCAGCCTCATCAGTGCACACCAGTGAAGAAGAAAATGATCAGCCTCACCAGTGCCACATCAGTGCAGCCTCATCAGTGGGAGGGTAGCCAGAGCGTATGTCCTACTAGTGTGAACCTGGCCTTTGCTGCATTAAATTAGCCTCAGAACCTGTGTAATTCATACGTGTTCAGGTTTAAAGGGATGAGGTGGCAACCCAAGGGACCCCCAGGCATTCTATTTAAAGGAATTGTTCATTTTTATTGTTGCGCTTTAAGCATCATTTGTTTTCAAAATTATTTTTGCATTGATACATGTCCCCCAGGGCAGTACCCAGACCCCCATACCCCTTTAATGGCCAATTACTTGCATATAAGCCTTCAAAATGCGCATTTTTGATTTTTCCTGTTCGCCTCCCATAGACTTTAATGGGGTTCGGGTTAGAGCTTTTGCCCTGTTAGGGAGTTCTGCTGCGAACCGAACAGGGGGTGTTCGGGCCCATCTCTAATTAGGACTAGGGATAAGCTTGATGTTCGGGTCGATACAAATTCGAGGGCCACGGAACGCCCCATAATGCACTTTGAGATCGCAGTGCATTGCTGTATGATGATTGGCCAAAGCATGCACCTAACCTGCATGCTTTGGCCAATCCCAGTGCCCTCTGCTAAGAGAGCCATAATTGGCCTAAGGCAGGGTGCCTTTGGCCAATCATGGCTCAGGGGGACTAAGTCCACGCCCGACACTATATAATGCTGCCTACACGGCGGCCCTGTGTAGTGTTGTTGGTGTGGACGGAGAGATAGCTTGATTTAGATTAAGCAGGCAGGTTATTCAGTTAGTGGCAGTGTATTTGAGAGATATATGTATATATATATATATATATATATATGTGTGTGTTCACTGCACACGGGCCCCTAAAGGGGGGGGGATCCACTGTGACCCACACTGCACAAATTGATGATTGTCCCTTGACAGCCGGGGATGATCGGTGCAGCGGGAGGACAGTTGTAAGCACCAATCTCCCTGCATGGCTTTCAGACAACCCATTTCCTCCTCTCCCTCCTGCGGCTATAAGCTGAAATGCCATACAGGGAGATCGGTGCTCGCAGCTGTCCCTCAGTTACACCAATCATCCCCCCAATGTCCGCCATGTACTCCTCCTCCTCCTCCAGCCCCCGTGTTCTGCAGCCCCCTGTCCTCCTCCTCTGGCCCCTTGTATGCTCCTCCTCCGCCTCCCTTGCAACCCCCCCCCACAATCCGGATTCCCTCCTCTTCCGCCGGCTGTGGGGGATGTGTCAGGATGGAGAGCAGAGGAAGGGGCCGATAAATATGTCATTTACTGCCCCCTTCCTTTTTTGAATTGGACATATAGAGCGATAGCTACCGATTACTCCTGTGTCCTGCAATAACTGAGCAGAGTAAACTGAATGTTACTCTTCTTTAGTTTATGAATGAAAGGGGGCCTCTGTCTCCTGTTCATTCATTCTCAATGCTAAAGGGACTGGGGAATCTCTGTCCTCAGCCCCTTTCTCTGTCTCAAATGAGATAAGTCAGGGGTCTGTTTAGACCCCTGATATGTCACCAAAAGCCCCCCAACAGGGCTGATAAAAAAATTGCACTAAATATTACAAAATTAAATTGTAAAAAAATGATAAAAAAATACTGGGGCATGCCCAGTTGAAGATCCTTTGGTCAAAATGCGTAGGGATGCTCTATCACTCTTCATATTGCCCTCATTTTATCTGTGATCACTTTTTAAATGTAATTGTTTTTTTAGAAATAAAATACCCCCTTTTTTACCTGCACTATGTGGAAGCAATATTCTTTTCTCCACATATTATCCTGGTGCAAGTGGGTATTCTGCCCCGGTTATACCCACCATCAAAGATCTAACCTTGACGTTCCTTGGATTGGCGGTTGTTTTGGAGGTTACTCCCGGCTCTCCCCCAGATCCCATCCTAGAACCATCTGGATATCTACACACCTGCCCTGTGTGGCATACTGCCTTGATCACTCTATATCGCTGACAGTAGAGTCCACCTGATCTGGTAAGAGCATTTACTTGATATTTAGTTGTTGAAGATTCCCCCTTGATGTTGTTTCCACGGACAAAGCTGTATACCCATTTCCACCGATCTGGGATCCACACTATCCGGTGTTTGATTATTTTGGTCACACAGTTGGACATTCACTTCACATATTCAATTATTTTGTTTA
This sequence comes from Lithobates septentrionalis, assembly GCA_037952835.1. Lineage (NCBI taxonomy): Eukaryota > Metazoa > Chordata > Amphibia > Anura > Ranidae > Lithobates > Lithobates septentrionalis. The sequence goes on from JBBDGP010000995.1 coordinate 1,088,626, forward strand.
ACATTTATTTTATTGATGGACAATTATTTCACATGGACTTTTGAGTTTATTTAATTATTCACAATTTTTTTTTTGCACTTGTATCATGATATTTGTGTATAATTGTTATGCGCTACATTTTTCACTATTTTGTTGTTTTTTGTTTGTCACATTGTATGTAGCTTCTTATAATTTTATACCTATTTGAGGTTAGCGCAGTGTTTCCATACATATCTTCAGTCAAGTTCCTCCACCCCAAACTCACTCATCCATGTCTTTATGGACCTTGCTTTGTGCACTGGTCCAAATCATTTGGTGGAGGGGGATAATGGTGTGGGGTTGTTTTTCAGGGGTTGGCCGCTTAGTTCCAGTAAGGGGAACTCTTAAGGCGTCAGCATAACAAGACATTTTGTACAATTTCATCCTCCCAACTTTGTGGGAACAGTTTGGGGATGGCCCCTTCCTATTTCAACATGACTGCGCACCAGTGCACAAAGTTAGGTTCATAAAGACATGAATGAGTGAGTTTGGGGTGGAGGAACTTGACTGGCTTGCACAGAGTCCTGACCTCAACCCGATAGAACACCTTTGGGATGAATTAGAGCAGAGACTGTGAGCCAGACCTTCTCGTCCACATCAGTGCTTGACCTCACAAATGCGCTTATGGAAGAATGGTCAAACATTCCCATAGACACATTCCTAAACCTTGTGGACAGCTTTCCCAGAGGAGTTGAAGCTGTTATAAATGCAAAGGGTGGGCCAACTAAATATTAAACCCTATGGACTAATGCCCCGTACACACGGTCAGACTTTGTTCGGACATTCCGACAACAAAATCCTAGGATTTTTTCCGACGGATGTTGGCTCAAACTTGTCTTGCATACACACGGTCACACAAAGTTGTCGGAAAATCCGATCGTTCTAAACACGGTGACGTAAAACACGTACGTCGGGACTATAAACGGGGCAGTGGCCAATAGATTTCATCTCTTTACTTATTCTGAGCATGCGTGGCACTTTGTGCGTCGGATTTGTGTACACATGATCGGAATTTCCGACAACGAATTTTGTTGTCGGAAAATTTTATAGCCTGCTCTCAAACTTTGTGTGTCGGAAAATCCAATGGAAAATGTGTGATGGAGCCTACACACAGTCGGAATTTCCGACAACAAGGTCCTATCACACATTTTCCGTCGGAAAATCCGATCGTGTGTATGGGGCATAAGACTGGGATGCCATTAATGTTCATGTGCGAGTAAAGGCAGGTGTCCCAATACTTTTGTTAATATAGTGTATGTCACCCATTGCTTTTTGACAATTATACACTCACTGGGTTTTGTGAAGTTAATGATTACACATTAGAATTTATTTAAAGGGACAGTGCTCACAGTTTACTAATAGTGTTTATTTTTGCTATACTCAGATGTGGCAAGATACTGCTTTGTAAATGGAGCCCATTGGTCCAAACTGGAGCAGTATAGCAAGTACAAATATCCATACCTATTATTCTTCTTTATTGTAAAAACATTTGACAAACAAATAATACATTCATATACCTTCTGGATTGTTATCTCTAACAAGCAGGGCCCTCTGATCCCTCCTGTATTGAATTGTATTGTAAGTGTACTGTCTGCGATCATGTTGTAAAGCGCTGCACAAACTTTTTGCGCTATAGAAATCCTGTATAATAATAATAATACTATACCAGGGACATGCAGTGAGATCAGTGGCTGGTGAGGCACTGGCTAGTATCAGAGCCAGATACACACAGGTTACATACGCTGCCATCATTAGAGCAAGAGCAATAATTCTAGCACTAGACCTCCTCTGTAACTCTAAACATGTAACCTGTAAAAGTTTTTACAGCGTAGCCTATGGAGATTTTTTTGGTACTGAAGTTTGTCGCCATTCCACAAGTGTGCGCAATTTTAAAACGCGACATGTTAGGTATCTATTTACTCATCTTTCACATTATACAAAAAAATCAGGCTAACTTTAGCAGGTTTTTTTTTCATGAAACACTTTCTTTAAAAAAAAAAAAGCGGTTAAAAAATTGCTGCGCAAATACCATGTGTCATAAAAAGTTGCACGACCACCATTTTATTTCCTAGGGTGTCTGCTAAAATATATAGGAGAGTAGTGTCAGAATTGGTCTGGGTGGCAAGGGGTTCCTCTTTTTATCACTTGTTGTTTAAAAGTTAAAATCTGCCTCCCCTGTCTGCACTTTCCTGTCATATACAGATAAGACCCAAGAGGGAGACTGTTGCTTAGAGCAAGGCAAAGTGATTGGGGCATTAAAGAGGGACTGTCCCTCTAAAATAGGGATAGTTTACTAAACAAAGAGCTTCATCTCCTTATCTGAAATTCCTTTCAACACCAAGATTAGCAGACCCTCATAAAATGATCAGATCTCTATGTAACTGAATTCAGCCTCAGAAAAAAAAAAATTGCAATATATTTTAACTTGTGTGGGAATTGAACAAGCAAATGGTGGTTTAATGAAATGACACAGATAAAGACAAGGTGTCATCGGCGGTCATCTATCACATGCAGACAATAAGCACAAAAGCTCTGCGTCTTTCTTTTAACTAGATAACCTCGTCTCCACCTACTTTCCTTCCATAATACTCTAGAAAGAGGCTGTCATGGGGAATAATAGGGGGCTGCAGAAAAGATATATGATCTCTTTATATACATCCTTCTGTGCTAATGGTCTTGTCACTAGTGTCAGATCTCATCCACTATGAAAAGTTTTTTTTTTTTGTTTTTATTTCTTTAGCGTACAATATGGCGGAGGATAACACAGAATTGGTAAGCAGAAAAATGAACTGGTGTACAATGAATTAAATGCAATGAATTTTTCAGTGGTGAGAAAGTGAAGTCAGTTAATGCGGAGGGTCCCAAAACCAGAAAATAGCTTTCTTAAAGGGGTGTTCCACTTCAAACAAAAATTGGGTTCTCCACCTGGCATCCTCCCATATAAACATGTCCTAGGTTGAAATAATTCTTTATGCATCACATGATTATTATTTATTACCCAGTCATTGTGTGTTTTTGCTGTGGCATAGAATTGGACAAGGTTGGATAGCTGGGTAATAAACTTGGATACAATAATGCCATCTACACACGATAGGATTTTCCGACAACAAATGTTCGATGGGAGCTTGTTGTCGGAATTTCCAAATGTGTGTAGGCTTCATCGGGCATTTTTCATCGGAACTTCTGGATTTCAAATTTTCCGACAACAAAATCCGTTGTCGGAAATTCCGATCGTGTGTACACGATTCCGACGCACAAAATTCCACGCATGCTCGGAATCAAGCAGAAGAGCCGCACTGGCTATTGAACTTTATTTTTCTCGGCTCGTCATACGTGTTGTACGTCACTGCGTTCTTGATGTTCGAAATTTCTGACAACATTTGTGTGAACGTGTGTATGCAAGACAAGTTTTTTTTTCAATTATTTTATTTATTCCATCATAAGACAAGTTCCAATACATATACATATACAGTAGATCAGGCAAATATCACATCCATTATCACATTAAAGTCATATAGTAAATTAATTTGCTACCCAGACACTACTCATCAGCAAAATATTCTTAACCAAGAATCCCCTGTCCAACCATCCTGTAGTCTCGAACTTGTCTTAATCTATTTTATACAAAGGAAAATATTTTATACCAAAACAACACAAAAAAAAAAAAAAAAAAAGAAAAGAAAAAAAAAAAAAAATAAATAAAAAAGGGGGGGAGGGGAAGGGGAAAAGTCAAGCTCCTCCATGGAAATGTACCTCAATTGTGCTCATGTGTCAAAAGGAGGATTAAGTTAAGAACCTTAAAATAAGTGCTCCCTCTAACTACCCAGATTAATGTCAAGGAGGGTGTTTCCCTCCCCCGAAGCCATAAACACATTCCAAAGTGACCAAGTCTTAGAGTAACGCTCCTGCTGGTGTCGCGCAGAAAGGACTAGGTCTTCTAGTTTGTTAATCTCTTTTACTTTACGCAACCACATTCCTATTGTCGGAGGCGTCGATGTTTTCCAGGTCAGGGGTATGCATGCTTTAGCAGCGTCTAAAAGATGACGAATAATCGATTTCTTGTAGGTCTTCTCTGATATATGAGACACATGGAGAAGAAAGAAAGCAGGGTCTACTGGTGTTTCACTATCCATAAACATTTGAACGATACGTCTAATTTCTGTCCAAAACTCCTCTAGTTTAGGACACTTCCAAAAAATATGTAACATCGTACCCCTGTCTCTCTGACATCTCCAACACAAGTCAGAGGAGTCAGGGAAGATTCTCTTCAATTTCACTGGCGTTCTGTACCACCGAGCGAAAATTTTGAAATTAGTCTCTTGAACTTTCGCACAGATCGATGATTCATGCGTAAATTTAAGAATACGTTGTAGTTGTGTTAAGCTAAAAGGTTTTCCCAGCTCCTGTTCCCATTCCTGGACACACTTTAAAAGATTACTTCCTCTAAGTGTAATTAGTAGTTCATAATTAACCGATAGAGTATGAGATATCGCTCCAGTCTCTGCGCACATTTTTTCAAAAGTGGTAAGGGGCCTGGCAAACCGTCCCGGGGCCGGAAGAGTGCTAAGAAAGTGGGTGATCTGGAGAGCATTCCAGAATCTCAATCTGAACATACCCGCCTGTTCCATCAACTCCGAGACTGTTTGCCACGCCCCAGCTTTTATATAGCAAGACACCTGTACATGGCCCATATTCCATAAATGCTTAAATGCCACATCTTCCATCCCCGGAGGGAAACGGGGGTTTCCCAGTATCGGATATAGGGGGGATTCCTCGGCTGTTATGCCCATACTAGGTAACAGGGCTGAACAGAGCCTAATAGTAGTACCTATTAAAGGATGTTTGGTGAGCACTCCAGGAAGATGGGCAGAGCACCATAAAGCTCTGTCCAATGGGACAGGCGACTGAGCATATTCCAACTGTACCCAAAGTTTAAGATCTTTGTGCCTGTTCCAGTCAATTATTCTGCTCAGATGTATAGCTTGATAATATTTTCGTATATCTGGGACCGCTAGTCCCCCACATCTTTTTGGAAGTGTTAATTGGTTGCGTTGCAACCGAGGTTGTTTATGTGCCCAAATAAAGTCAAAGATTAACCTCTGGGTTTGTTTAAAATATGTAGATGGTATACGTATCGGCAATGCCTGTAGGAGGAAAAGAAATTTGGGGAGGATGCTCATTTTAATAATGTTACAGCGTCCAAGCCACGAGTGAAAGCTTGTTTTCCAATTATCCAATAAACTTTTAACCTTTTTAAGCAATGGAGGGAAATTTGACTCAAAGATCTTACCTATATTGGGTGGGATCAACGTGCCCAAATATGTTAGCGCTTTATCTGTCCATTTAAACTTAAAATTTTGCTTAAATTGCTCGATTGATATTTGAGGACAATTAACCCCCATTGCTTCCGACTTGGAAAAATTAATACGGAGATTGGAGATTAGACTATATTTCTCAAATTCTTTCATTAAATTTGGAATTGTGATCAAAGGGTTCGTGAGAGAGAATAACATATCGTCTGCATACGCTGAGATTTTACATTGGGCCTCCCCTATTTGTATTCCTGTAACATCTTGATTCAGACGTATTGTGCAAAGAAATGGTTCCAATGACAGGGCGAACAGGAGTGGTGACAGGGGGCAACCCTGGCGTGTCCCATTAAAGATTGAAAAAGTTTCTGATAGAACCCCGTTAGCCCGAACTCGAGCCGCCGGGCAAGAATAAATGGAGGTGACCCACTGCAACATTTTATTCCCGAAACCTCCATATCGCAAAACTGCCAGCATATACCTCCAGCTCACCCTATCAAAGGCCTTTTCCGCATCTGTATTTAAAAACACACATTGTGTCTGTGTTTTATTCACTACCTGTAAAAGATTGAGGACCTTCGTAGTATTATCTCTTGCCTCACGTGTGGGAACGAATCCCACTTGATCCAGATGTATCAAGTTTGGAACATACTGTTGGATCCTATTTGCTAAAATTTTGGTAAAGATTTTGAGATCTAAATTAAGCAAAGAAATCGGTCTATAGCTTCCACAAGAAGCTGGGTCTTTCCCCTCCTTCGGTATCACCGAGATATGAGCTAGCAAGGTATCTTGTGTTAATGTAGCTGACGAACCAAGAGCGTTAAATAATTTAATCATATAGTGGGCTAGAGAGGGGAGCAGAATCTTATAGTATTGTGCCGTCAAGCCGTCAGGGCCTGGTGCTTTACCTGTTTTAGTGGTCTTTACAGCTTCTTGAAGTTCTTCCATGGTTATGGGACTTTCAAGGTTATTTCTATCCTCATCGGACAGTTGGGACATTAATGACCGCGAGAGATACCGATCTATCTGGGCTTGAGTGGGGGGTTGCGTCTGCAAATTATATAAGGAACTATAGAATTTTTGAAATTCTTGCGCTATATCATATGGTTTCGTAACCTTAAGCTTATTAGATGTAACCAAGTGTGGGATATAGTTCCTTAATTTCTGCTCACGTAAAGACCTAGCTAAAAATTTTCCACACTTGTCCCCAGACTCGTATGAGACCTTCCTACAAATTTGTAGTGCTGCCTTCGCTTTATATTGAAGAAGGTCCGAAATTTGTGCCCGTTTAGCTAGAAGGTCTGTCTCTAATGACGCAGATTGAGCTTGTTTGTGCTGCTGTTCTAAAGAAGTCAACTCCTCCAATAGTAATTTAAGCTGTTCTGCCCGTTTCCGTTTAATCCTAGCTCCATGTTTAATCAGCACCCCTCTAATAACCGCCTTATGTGCTGCCCAGACAATTCCAGGATCACAGTCTGGGGTATCATTGGCGCTAAAGTAAAATTCTAACTCTTTGATTACGTCTTCTCGAACATCTTTGTCCTGTAGGAGACTCTCATTCAATCTCCATTGAGTCGATCTATTCGTCCGGGATTTGTCTAGGTCATATGTCAGAAATATAGGTGCATGGTCTGACCAAGTAATAGAGCCGATTGTAGCGGTTCGTACTGAATGGAGTTGGGCATGTGGAACAAAGAAAATATCTATACGGGAGTAGGATTTATGCGGAAGGGAGTAAAAAGTATAATCTTTTTCTGTAGGATGGAGTATACGCCATATATCAATCAATTGGTTCCTGTACAGGATTTGAGCAATACCATTCCGTGTACTAAAAGAGGTAGATGACAGTCCAGTGGAAGTATCTTCCATTGGGTTTAATGTCATGTTCCAGTCTCCTCCTAAGATCAACTGACCTTCTGAGAATTCAGTTAACCGTTTAAGCGTTTTATCCAAAAAAGTCCCTTGATGTACGTTGGGGGCATACACTGTCGCAAATGTAACCCCCACATCGCCCACCTTGCCCTTAACAAACAGGAAGCGCCCTCCAGGATCTCTAACTGCGTCTACGAAAAACCATGGTACTCTACTCGAAAGGATAATAGACACTCCCCTTGACTTCGCCATTTGATTTGTAGAATGATAAACTATTGGATATGGCCGGCTTTTTAAAATAGGTACTTTATCGTCTCTAAAATGTGTCTCCTGTATAAATGCAACCTCTATCTTGAGACGCTGCAAATCATGCAGGAGCATCCTCCTTTTTTCTGGTGTGTTTAGGCCCTTAACATTCAACGAGAGCACATTGAGGGTTTCCATTGTGAGGAGAAAAAAAAAAAAAAAAAAAAAAAAAAAAAGGGGAGGGGGAGAAGGGGGGGAGGGAAAAAATAATAAGGAATAAACACTTAAATACCTAACCAAAAAAAAAAAAAAAAAAAAAAAAAAAAAAAAGGGCAGTATACTGCTAAAACGCTCACCGGTCCAACCCGGTATTGAGCGTTAACCTATATGGAGTTGTGGACAAAAATGGTCGGAGGTGGGGCTCCGGGTCCCCCCATACCCCCCGACCATCTAAAAAAAACTATGTATATAAAAGAAAAAAAAAGGGTAGCCGACCTTCTAGGCCATATCAATTAACAAATAACAATCTTTATATTATTACACGGTATCTACTTACATGAGGGTATTATCTTATACCGTTTATGATCAAAAGCATATAATAATGTCCCATCAAAGTCTGAAGGTTTCCTCCTTCTAAGGTCCCCTCTCTTCTTAATAAACCTTATACATCAAAAATATAAATTATATGTATACTTCCATATGGCCCACTTCTATACTTCCAAGTAAGTGAGATACTAATCTTCTCTACCAAGCCCCCCTCCCCCTCTCCTTCTACTGACAGGGATCTCCTACTTACATTAGGTGCGACCTAGGCATATAACCTATCCCCTATTCTAAGAGGCACAAAGCAGGGTACAAGGTATCCATACCCGCCTATTTATCTATATATGACTAAATCGCACCTACATACACTTACACATATATGTATCCAAAAAAAAAAAAAAAACACTAAAAAACAAGACAACAAAAAAAAAAAATAAAATAAAAAAAACACCCAATATTCATTTAAGTCATTAAGCATTAAAAAAAAAAAAAAAAAAAAAAAAAGAAGGAGGGGATACCTGTTGCTATTGTGTTGACCCACCAATGAGTGCAAAAAAAAAAAAAAAAAAAAAGATATAAGGATACCTGTTGCTATTGTGTTGGTCCAACAATAAGTGCAAAAAAAAAAAAAAAAAAAAAAGGAAATGAGAAGGGGAATATTCTTCCAATTGTGATAGCTAAATATCAGTTTATCGAGTGCTCTAGGGCAACAGGCATAGCTAAGAGAAAAAAAAAAAAAAATAAAAAAAAAAAAAAAAAAAAAAAGTGGGTGACCCCAATATTACATCAGCATGGATCTATACACCCATGTTTCCGCTGATTCTTCTATTCCGAACCAAAAAAAAAGAAGAGAAAAAAAAAAAAAAAAAAAGGGGGGGTGGGAAGGAAAATATCCTTCCGATTGTGATAGTTAAGTATCTATTTATCAAGTGCTCCAGGGCAGCAGGTAATGCTTAAAAAAAACAAAAAAACAAAAAAAAACAAAACAGACCATAGAAGGGGGAGACCCCAGTATAACACCAGAATGAACCTATACATCCATGTTTCTACTGATTCTTCTACTTCCAAACCTAGTTTAACCATCTTTACATTTGGACAAAAAAAAAAAAAAAAAAAGGGGGGCCTTACAAAATATATCATATATATATTGGGAGGCCACCGCTAGACCCCAAATAACATTGCTATCAATAGACACCTGAACAAAACAAAAAAACCACAGATTCAAAAAGAAAAACCAGTGTCATAAATACTTTAGAAGGAGGAAGGATACACCAGCTGCCTTAATTAAAACACAAATAAGTGTTTTAAAAAAAAAAAAAAATATTATCAAGTACAAATTCCAAAGTCAACGACTCAAAAAAGAAAAGACCCGTGCTATCCAAGTGTTATGAAAAAAAAAAAAGGGGGGGGGGGCCCTGTGAGAGAGCAAATAATTAAACCTCAAAAACACAAAAGCAAACTATAACCTTCTAAGTTGACAACTCTCCACAACAATCTCGTGTTCTAGACAAACCCTTAACCACTAATTGACTTGTGTTAAAAAGAAAAGAGAGAGGGAAATACCCTTTCAACTGTGAGTAATTAATTGCCTATTAAGTGCTATAGGGCAGCGGGTGCAAAACTTCCTATATAGTTACCTACAAAAATAGAAAAAACCATGCAACCAAAAAAAAAAAAAAAAAAAAAAAAAAAGAGGGGAAAGGGGTCAAAGGCTTATACATCATACTGAATGCAAATAATTATCTTCTTAATGCATCCTAAATAGAGGGCAAGCCATTTCTTGATTCAATAAATAACTACATTAATGTCCTTTCCTAGGATATCTATAGCAACCATTCAGAAGTTCCAGGGAAAAAAAGAAAGAGAGAAAAAAAAAAAAAAATAAAAAAAAAAGGGGGTCCCTGGTGATCTTTCTGTCGCCTTTTTCCCCTCAATTGGACAAAAGGTCTGAATCCTGGTTCTTTGCTCTATGTTCTGCTGAAATTTGGGGGTCCGCATCAAAGTTGCTGTATCCCTTAAGAATTATTTCCACGACCTTACTTGCTCTGGGGGCTCGATCTACCCCCTATATGTGGAATATAAAAGAGCCAGTTGGGGGTCTGAATAGGTGGCACATCCATAAAAGCAAATAATCCCGGGAGATCTGTCGGTGTCCGAAGTATATACGAAGATGATGCCTTACGAAATGTCACTGTCAGTGGATATCCCCATCTATATGTGTACCCCTGTTTTTTAGCCAGTTCTAAAATAGGTCGCAAACATGCTCTTCTCTGGAGGGTAGCACGAGATAGATCCGCCAGAATTTTAACAGGGTTCCCCTCAAAGTCAATATTCCCTACTTCCCACGCAGCTCTAAGTATTTGCTCCTTCTGTGAATATTTATATAATCGACATATAACATCCCTGGGTCTTTCTGGATCTCTTGGTTTAGGGCCCGGGGCTCTGTGGACCCTATCTAACTCAACCTCCAACTGAGGGGATTTTAAAGCCGTCTGACATATAGTGTTCACTATTTTTTGGAGATCTTCTACCTCCTTCACTTCAGGGATACCCCGGAGCCGTAAATTGTTGCGACGGCTTCTATCTTCCAAAACCTCCATATGGAGCTGTAGTTCCACCGCTGTATCAGCCTGAAAAGTCTGTGTTTTTTCAATAGCTTTTACCCGCTGTTCAAGTGAGGACACATTTCCCTCTCCTATGTTCACCCTCTCCACAAGTGTCTCAAAATCTGCTCTTACCGCCTGTATGTCCCGGTGGTGTGATTCCTCTACCTGGCGGATCAGGTCTTCAATATCCCGGCGTGTGGGGAGCTCTCTCAGTAGCGCTCGGATGTCTCCTTCCATGTTGCCTGTATCCTCAGCTTGTAGAGGATCGCCGGCTTCCGCCTGTGCAGGTTGTGAGTACACCGTAGCTTCCAACTTAGGGTCCGGCATATGGGGTAGAGCAGGTCGGCTTGGTTTGGTGCTGACAGCCTGGCTAGAGCTGTGTAAAGTAGCCACTGTAACGTCTGGAGACACTTGTAAGGACGGGACAAAGTATTGCTGGATGTCTCCCTGTATCGTGCGGGGAGCAGGAGACTGGGCTCTCCTTGTTGTAGATCGTGTTTCTCGGGCTGTCTTCATACCGCAGTAACGCCTATCGGTCGGCTATTGTTTGGTCGGGGAGAGCATGGTGTTCCCGGAGCTCCACTCTAGTGTGTCTTCACACCACCATGTTCAGGCCACGCCCCCCTTCCGGTGTCATCGCCAGACCTTGCAAGACAAGTTTTAGCCAACATCCGACGGAAATAAATCCCAGGATTTTGTTGTCGGAAAATCCTATCGTGTGTACGGGGCATAACAGTTCAGAAACCACCTATTGTGCTTTGAAAATGAAGAGTAAGCTGACAGGGCTTTAAAGCAGAATTGCATATAAAACTTTAAAAGCAACTTTGGATAGACGGAAGAAGTTTAATCTGAACTCCAGATACATTTTTGTACAGTTACATTGGTCTAGCTTTCATACCTGTGGGACCATTGTGGAAGCAAAGAATAGCTGTAGAATGTGCTGCTACTATAGCGATTGCTGCCTTCTTCCAAGTACTGTTACTGAGCGGCGGCCCTTCTGCATAGTGAACATAGTGGGTCATCTTGTATTTTTTTTTCAAGTGAACACAAGGTGTCCTCTGATTGGATGAGATGAAGATCATGGCATCACCGCCTCGCCACTCCACCTTGTCAGAGAACGTTTTATATTTATTGAAAAAAAAAAAAGGTGTTCTGTGTATGGAGGCAGAGCCCAGTGAGTGACCCCTTTAATTCACCATGTGTATGAATGAACTTGCCTGTTTGCAGTCCTCTTTAGAAAGTACACCTACTGTAGCTGCTCATGCTGGAAGGAGTGGACTTCTGTGCGCATGCATAGGAGTTGTGTCATTTTAGCTTAGCCAACCAAGATGACCAAAGACCCTGTACCAAGAATAAGAACAAAGCTGTCAGTTCCAGCAGGGGAGGGAGGTGAGTTTAATTGAACTTTAAGGTAACATCTATGTCTGCCTCAGCAGCATCTCTCTTTGGTTTACTTCTGTGGGGCTGAGATACCTACCGAGAGTGCTACACATCTACAGGGATGCTGGGGTGCTTTGGTGTTTTTTTATTGCATCACTGGGACTGATCAGGTGGTTATTATAGACAACATAAAAGAAAAGCAAATACTTCTGCTCTTGAGAAGAGCTTTGAAGAAGAGGGGACACCCCTCGAAACGCGGCAGATTTGTTTGGACTCTTCATTCCATGACTGATACTGGTCATGCTGAGTGGAGCATCTGGTGGACTTTATATATTTTGCTTGACACATTCATTCCATTTGTGAGTATAATGTATACATTTTTTAAATAATAAATTGTCGCAAAGGTAATGCACTAGGCTGGTACACCCTCTGTTCCTTAGGTTATAATAGATAAACCTCTACCAACCACTAAGTACTGACTCTGAAACATTGGAATGGGCTATCACAATATTTGCAGAATAGAAGCAGTAATGCCCCGTACACACGGCTGGATTTTCCGACGGAAAATGTGTGATAGGACCTTGTTGTCGGAAATTCCGACCGTGTGTGGGCTCCATCGGACATTTTCCATCGGATTTTCCGACACGCAAAGTTTGAGAGCAGGATATAAAATTTTCCGACAACAAAATCCGTTGTCGAAATTTCCGATCGTGTGTACACAAATTCGACGCACAACGTGCCACGCATGCTCAGAATAAATAAAGAGATGAAAGCTATTGGCTACTGCCCCGTTTATAGTCCCGACGTACGTCTTTTACGTCACCGTGTTCAGAATGATCGGATTTTCCGACAACTTTGTGTGACCGTATGTATGCAAGACAAGTTTGAGCCAACATCCGTCTGAAAAAATCCTAGGATTTTGTTGTCGGAATGTTCGATCAATGTCCGACCGTGTGTACGGGGCATAAGAGTTGACAAGTAATTGCTTGCAGTGCAAAACAACTTAGGAGGTGATTCTGCTGCAGAGCCATTCATATAAAGAATAAAGCTTTTTATGTATAGAAACCTAATGTATTACCTGTATATAGAGTACATTCTGTATATAGTGCCTGATTCTTATGAAGCTCTGTACAGAAAGTGTATAGAGAGAAGTGTACTTATCTTGTATGGTCATATTCTATATCAACCACTAGATGTCCTCCAATGTACAGTTTTTATTAGTATTATCATACCCAAATGATAACGCCAACCTCCGCACATGCAATATACATCAGCCTTTCTAAACCTTTTTCTCAAGGAGTAACCCTTGAAATAATTTTCAGGTCTCAGGAAGCCCCAGCTAAAAATTCTTATATCCACAGCTCACTGTACATTTATGTGATCAGTAAAGTTGCAGAAAGTTTAAAAATAGGATTTTTTTAACAGCTTACCTGTAAAATCCTTTTCTTGGAGTACATCACGCGGGACACAGAGCCACAGTAATTACTGTATGGGTCAGGGGCGTTGCTAGGTCTACAAAAGATCTGGGGCTAGAGCCCATAGCAGCGTAGTGAAGAAAGTCATACGCTTGGGCGGGCATACACATGTATATAATATACGTGTGTGTGTGTATATATCCCCAGAAAGCCTCCCCCTTCCATCAGGGTCCCCAGAGAGCCTCCCCCTTAAATCAGGGTCCCCAGAGAGCCTCCCCCTTAAATCAGGGTCCCCAGAGAGCCTCCCCATTAAATCAGGGTCCCCAGAGAGCCCCCCACTTACATCAGGGTCCCCAGAGAGCCTCCCCCTTAAATTAGGTTCCCCAGAGAGCCCCCTCCTTAAATCAGGGTCCCCAGAGAGCCCCCCCACTTACATCAGGGTACCCAGAGAGCCCCCCACTTACATCAGGGTCCCCAGAGAGCCTCCCCTCCCCTTGGGGACCCCTGCAGAGACTCGGGGCTATGGGCCCCAGATTCGGGGCTATAGCCCCAAAAGCCACCCCCTAGCGATGCCACTGGTATGGATCATATAGGCACCTTTAGGTGATGGACACTGGCACACCCTAGACAGGAAGTTTAGCTCCCTATATGACCCCTTCCCTTACTGGGAGTACCTCAGTTTTGTAGCAAAGCAATACGCTTGTAATCAGAAAGAGGGGAGGGACCTTTGTGCCCGTGATGTACTCCAAGAAAAGGATTTTACAGGTAAGCCGTACATCACAAGACACAGAGCCACAGTAATTACTTGGATGTCCCAGAGCAATGTTATCTGAGGGGAGGGAGACATGAACAAAAGTAGGGTGCAATCAGACGTGAGGACCTATACTGCTGCCTGCAGCACACTACACCCAAAGTCAATATCCTCATGTTTTCTTACATCCACCTTATAGAATCTGGTGAATGTATGGACTGCAGACCAAGTTGCGGCCTTGCAGATTTGAGCCACGAAGGCTTGGTGATGCACTGCCCACGAAGCACTAACAGCCCTGGTGGAGTGCGCTTTGATTTGAAAAGGTGGAACTTTCCTCTTCCAACCATAAGCTTGAACAATTACTTGCCGAATCCACTTAGTAATAGTAGATTTCAACGCTGCCTGTCCTTTCCTTTGACCTTCAGGCAACACAAACAAAGCATCAGTTTTCTGAATCTGAGCAGTCGCTTCCAAATAGATTTTGACTGCTCTCACTACATCCAGAGAATGTAGTGACTTTTCTTCCGTAGAACAGGGTTCTGGAAAAAATGAAGGTAGAACAATATCCTGGTTTAGATGAAAGCCTGAAACCACCTTCGGCAAAAAACAAGGATGAGGACGCAATACTGCTCTATCCTTGTGAATGAATAAATATGGCTCTTTACAAGAAAGAGCAGCCAATTCTGATACCCTTCTTGCAGAAGATATGGCTACCAGAAAAACTAGCTTCCTTGTCAACAGGACCAAGGGAATATGTCGTATCTAGAGGTCGACCGATATATCGGACGATATTTGGCGTTTTTTAATTAATCTGCATCAGCCAATTGTGCTGATAAAAAAGGCCGATTATAAATTCAGAGCGACTTGCAAATGACTTCTGTAATAGAAGTCAATGCAAGTTGCCTGAAGTCTTCTGTGGAGCGACTTCTCTCCTCTCTGGGCAGCCTGCCAAGTTTGATAAAAGAAACTAAAAAGATACAATGTTTCTACTTCAATGAACTGAAGTGTGGAGGAGTTCTCAGTTTAACCATTTAAAGACTTATGCCGCGTACACACGGTCGGACTTTACGGCAGACTTTGCCCGGCGGACTTTTCGACGTACTTTACGACGGACTTTCTTAATGAACGGACTTGCCTACACACAATCCACCAAAGTCTGTCGAATTCGTACGTGATGACGTACGACCGGACTAAAACAAGGAAGTTCATAGCCAGTAGCCAATAGCTGCCCTAGTGTGGCTTTTTGTCCGTCGAACTAGCATACAGACGAGCGGACTTTTCGACCGGACTCGATTTCGACGGATCAATTTAAAACATGTTTCAAATCTAATGCCGCGTACACACGGTCGGACTTTTCGGCTACAAAAGTCAGACGGACGCCGCCGGACCAAATCCGGCAGACAATCCTACCGTGTGTGGTCTCCATCGGACTCCCGACGGACCGTTTCGGTCGGAAATCCGACGTACTTTAGATTTGAAACTTGCTTCAAATCTTTACGTCGTAACTCCGCCGGACTCAGTTCCTGACGGAAAGCCCGTTCGTCTGTATGCTGGTCTGACGGACCAGATACGAAGGAGGGGCAGGGTACTGCATCTCGCGCTCGCTGCAATAGGAAAAACAAATTTTCCTATTGCGGCGAGCGCGGGGGGGCATCCCAGGCCCTTAGGTCTGGTATGGAACTGTAAGGGGAACCCCCTACGCCGAAAAACCGGCGTGGGGGTCCCCCCAAAATCCATACCAGACCCCGATCTGAGCACGCAGCCCGGCCGGTTAGGAAAGGGGGTGGGGATGAGCGAGCGCCCCCCCCTCCTGAACTGTACCAGGCCGCATGCCCTCAACATGGGGGGGGTGGGTGCTTTGGGGGAGGGGGCCCTGCAGGCCCCCCCTTCCCCAAAGCACCTTGTCCTCATGTTGATGAGGACAAGGGCCTCTTCCCGACAACCCGTTGGTTGTCGGGGTCTGCGGGCGGGGGGCTTATCGGAATCCAGGAGCCCCCTTTAATAAGAGGACCCCCAGATCCCGGCCCCCCACCCTATGTGAATGAGTATGGGGTACATGGTACCCCTACCCATTCACCTAGGGAAAAAGTGTCAATAATAAAACACACTACACAGGTTTTTGAAGTAATTTATTAGACAGCTCCGGGGGGTCTTCTTCCGGCTTCGGGGGTCCCTCCGGTTCCTCTTCTCCCGGTGTCCGGTTTGTTCTTCTCCACTCTCTCTGTCCTCTTCTCCCGGTGTTCCAGTTCTTTAGCCGGTTCCTCCGCTGTCTTCAGGCCGCTCTCTTGCCAGTGGAGGTCCGGACTTCTGGGCTTCTTGTCTTCTTCCCTCTTCTCTTCTCCAGATGTTGACACCATGTACCCCATACTCATTCACATAGGGTGGGGGGCCGGGATCTGGGGGCCCTCTTTTTAAAGGGGGCTCCCGGATTCCGATAAGCCCCCCGCCCACAGACCCCGACAACCAACGGCCAGGGTTGTCGGGAAGAGGCCCTTGTCCTCATCAACATGGGGACAAGGTGCTTTGGGGTGGGGGGGCCCGCAGGGCGCCCCCTCCCCCAAAGCACCCACCCCCCCATGTTGAGGGCATGTGGCCTGGTACGGTTCAGGAGGGGGGGGGGGCGCTCGCTCGTCCCCACCCCCTTTCCTGACCGGCCGGGCTGCGTGCTCGGATCGGGGTCTGGTATGGATTTTGGGGAGACCCCCACGCTGGTTTTTCGGCGTAGGGGGTTCCCCTTACAGTTCCATACCAGACCTAAGGGCCTGGGATGCCTGCGACGGGGCTCGCAAGGTTTCAATTTTGCCGATAAAAGCGGCGAGATTAACTTCCTTTTCTAGTCCCTTCGTACCCGAGTCACGTTCAAAATGAACGGACTTGTCCGTGTGTGGGAAAGTCCGTTCATTCTGAAAGTCCGGCGGAAGTCCGTCGGGAAGACCGGATTCCGGAAAGTCTGGTTGTGTGTAGGCAAGTCCGTCCGTTCAGAAAGTCCGGCAGTAGTCCGCCGGAAGTCTGGCGGCAAGTACGTCAGACCTAGCTTCCCAGAAAGTCCGACCGTGTGTACGCGGCATTAGTCCGTCCAACTATTGAGAAAACAAAGTCCGCTGGAGCCCACACACGATCGAATTGTCTGACGAAATCCAGTCCGTCGGGCAAAGTCTGCTGTAAAGTCCGCTCGTGTGTACGCGGCATAAATCTTTTCTAACATTTGTTGCTTACAAGTAAAAATCCTGTATTTTCTGCTAGAAATTCACTTAGAACCCCCAAAAATTATATATATATATATTTTTTTAGCAGAGACCCTAGGGAATAAAATAGCGGTTGCTGCAATATTTTATGTCACACGGTATTTGCGCAGCGGTCTTTCAAACGCAAATTTTTTTGGAAAAAATACACTAATGAATTAAAAAAAAAACTAAGCAGCAAAGTTAGCCCATTTTTTTTTCGTCCATAAGTTTTGATTACCTGTTTAAATGTAAGAAATTTTCTGTATCACTTATTACTTAAGGCTGCTTTCACACTGGAGCAGGCAGGCGTTGACGGTAAAACGCTGCTAGTTTTAGCTGCGCTTTACCATCATTTTAGCGGCTCTATTCGGCTGCTAGCGGGGCGCTTATAACCCAGCTAGTGCCCAAGGAAGGGGTTGAATGCGTCCAAGAAGCGCCGCTGCCGAATCTCTTTGCAGGCGCTTTGGCAGCGGTGCGCATTCATTTCAATGGGCAGGAGTGGTGGAGGAGCGGTATACACCGCTCCAAAGATGCTGCTTGCAGGACTTTTTTAACATCCTGCCAGCGCATCACCTCAGTGTGAAAGCACTCGGGATATCACACTGAGACTGCAGGGGAGCCGTTTTGCAGGCACTTTACAGGCACTATTTTTAGCCCAAAAGCGCCTGAAAAATGCCCCATTGTGAAAGGGGTCTAACTATTAGATTTTATGAGATGAGACAAAAAAAAAAGAAAAAAAAAATCGGCTTAACATATCGGCCAAAAAAATCAGCATCATATATCGGCCATCGGCCGCCGCGATTTCTAAATATCGGCATCGGCATCGCCCAGAGAAAAACCCATATCGGTCTAACTAAATTCAAGTCCCCGGGGTTCAGGGGTGCTCTAACCAGTGGATTAAGCCGCGTTACCCCCTATATAAATCTTCGGACCAAAGAATGCGAAGCAAGTGGTCGTGGAAACAGAATCGATAAGGCCGAGACCTGGCCTTTGATGGTATTCAAGGCCAGCTTCATCTCTAACCCCATTTGCAGAAAGGCAAGGATTCTACCTATGACATACTTTCTGGGATGCCAACCCCTGGATTCACACCAGGAAACATATGCCTTCCAGACTCTATAATAAATTACTCTGGAATCTGGCTTCCTTGCATTAATCAATTTAGATATCACTGAGCCTGAAATTCCACGATTCTTCAGAATGTGGGATTCAATAGCCAAACATTTAAATTTAGCATTTGTAAGGTAGGATGGAACACTGGTCCCTGCGACAGCAGGTCTGGACTTAGTGGTAGGGTCCATGGGGCCCCTACCGCCATTTTTACAATCTCTGCATACCAAGATCTTCTGGGCCACGCTGGGGCCTCAAGATCTACCGACTTCCTTTCCTGCTTGATCTTGCAAAGAAGTCGGGGTAGCAGCAGAATAGGAGGGAATGCATAAATCGGTGAGAACTGATCCCACGGAGTCACCAACGCATGTGTTCCATATGCGGGTGGATCCCTTGTTCTTGACACAAAGTAGTTGACTTTGTTGTTGAACCTGGACGCAAACAGATCTACGTCAGGGATCCCCCATCTTTGGCATATAGTCCGGAAGATGTCGGGGTGAAGAGACCATTCCCCTGGAAACAACTGCTGGCGACTTAAGAAGTCCGCCTGCCAATTCTCTACCCCTGGAATGAAGATTGCCGATATGCACGGCACATGCTTTTCTGCCCAGGTTAGGATATGGTTTACCTCTCCCTGGGCTGCACGACTTCTGGTGCCCCCTTGGTGATTGATATAAGCCACTGATGTGGCATTGTCGGATTGGATCCCGACAGGACAATTCCGCGACCTGAATGTCCAGGCCTTTAGGGCTAGGTACGCTGCCCGAATCTCTGGAATGTTGATGGGCGAGGTCCTTTCGGTTCTGGACCATTTCCATTGGAAATCGCTGATCTTTGCCTGGGGTAAAAGCACCCTCTTCTGGGTTGTATCTATAACCAGAACCAAGTACTCCAGTCTTCTTACTGGTTTTAAGGCAGATCTCTCTGGGTTGAGAACCCAACCTAGGTATTCCAGGTAGTTGACTGTGGTGACCATGCTTTGGACTAAGCGGGCTGCCGAGCAATCTATCAAGAGCAGGTCATCTAGGTAAGCTATAATCGTTATACCTTGGGCCCTTAATCTGGCCAGAGGAGGGGCCAGGACCTTTGAAAACACCCGAGGTGCAGTAGCTAGACCGAAAGGCAGAGCTACAAACTAAAAATGAAGCTTTTCCATTTTGAAACGCAGATATTTCTGATGAGCGGAGAAGATAGGTACATGCAGGTATGCATCCTTGATGTCGATTGAGGCCAGAAGTTCTCCTACTTGTAGGATGGAGACCATTGATCAGATTGATTCCATACGAAAAGAGTGAATTTTCAGGAACCGATTTAGATCTTTGAGATCTAGAATGGGTCTGGCATCTCCATTTGGTTTTGGAACCGTGAAAAGGTTTGAATAAAACCCCAACCTCTGCTCTTCCATGGGGACCACCATGATCACTTTTTGCGACAAAAGTCAGTCTAACGATTGAAGGAGAGACTTCTTTTTCTCTGGATCTTTGGGAACATTTGACCTGAGGAAACGAGGAGACGGGAATTCTCGGAACTTTAGTTTGTAACCTAGAGCTATTGTGGAGACCACCGATCTGTCTTGAAAATCCTCCTGCCAGACCCTTGATAACTGTAGCAGTCTTCCCCCCACTCGAGCTAACCGGGGCACCTCTTCATAAAGAGGCTTTAGCATTCTGTCTTGTAGGTTTCCTCCTACAAGACAGAATTTTTCAACCATAAGATTCTACGCATATGCACCAACCCAAGCGTAAGGTGAAAGGTCTGAAGAAAAGAATCTCTGATTGCGTCAATTGCAAAACACAAAGCTGCTGGCAGCTTGGCTAAATCCTGGGCCTGTTGTTCAGGGAAAACCTTGAGCACCTGTTTCAAGTGGTCTCTCAAGGATTGACACACCCCAATTGCCGCCACTGCAGGTTGAGCTACTGAGCCTGACAAAGAAAAAATGTTTTTTAACAGGAATTCCTACTTTTTATCGGTTGGATCCCTAAGCATTTGAGCATTGTCGACAGGACAAGTCAAACTTTTATTCACAGAGGATATAGCAGCGTCAATTGCTGGTATACCCCACATCTTTGTATATTTTTTCTCCATAGGATAAAGTGTTGAAAACTTTTTAGGAGGGAAAAAGTGCTTATCTGGGTGATCCCACTCAGAATACATAAGCTTTTCCAGCAATGAATGAGAAAATTGAGTACTGTCCGCGATACTTTTTTTATTTGCACTAACATACAATTTTTCAGGACAAGCTTTCGGGGTATGTCCCCTTTTTCAAGGTCCAAGCAGTACTGAGTATTGCTTGGACCTTGAAGAAGGGGACATACCCCGAAAGCTTGTCCTGAAAAATTGTATGTTAGTGCAAATAAAAAAAGTATCACGGACAGTACTCAATTTTCTCTGTAACAATTGCACTAATACGGCTACAATCAAACCAGCAATGAATGGACAGGAAAGGCACGCAAAGCTTGAGGAGGCTTCAGTGAACCCAAACAAGAAGTAGGCTTTTCAACCGACTCAGTTAAGGGTAGCTTTAATGCGGAGTGGACCATTTCAGTAAGAGATTGCACCAGCAATTCCTCAACCTGTGAAGCTGAAGAAGGTCCTTCCCCACTTGATTCCTCGGAAGAGGAGTCATCAGTCTCTTCACGGTCCCCTGAGGGAGAATCATCTTCCCTCTCCCACTGTTCCTCTGTTTGAGGGTTCTGGGTGGTAGAAGGGGACCTAATGCGTTTTATTCCACTCTGTGAAGATGCGATTAAAGCCGCTAATCTTTCCTCAAGTCCAATCATGGCTGAGGAGAAAACCTCCTCAGAATATATATACAGAGGCTGAAATGCCGGAAGCAGTTGCAACCCCTGACAACCACAATGGCTCGGCCTTTCAAGGGGGATGGCGTTGCAGAGGGAGGGTCCTCAGAGCCTGAGGGAGATCCCTTTGAGCCCCTGTTTTTTTGGGTATTTGTACCTCCCATTCTGCCCATAGTGCTAAGCACAAATGCAGAGGTACTACCAGAAAATGCACCCACTGCTGAGCAAATAGTTCAGCAACTGCCGCTGCTATCAAGGCTCAGGCTGATGCTTAAGTAAATGTGTCTTAGGAATGCCTGTGTTACCAATACTCACATGCCCCCGTCTGCTCTGTGTCCCTCCATCAGCTGAATGCACCTGCAAAAGGTGTACTTATAGCCTACACATACCCTGCGTCTGTGAACGTTGAAGCACGTCAGCGCCATGTTAAGCCCCGCACCCTCTCCCTCCGACTTCCCACCACGCCCCCCCTTACTTTTTTCAAAAAGTACTGCTATCCCGCGCGAGCGGGGCTCCGATCCGACTGGAACGGCGTGCGAGGGGGGGGGGCTGGGGTGGAGGAGAGGAGGAGAGCTGCTGGAGAAAACCGCCGTGCTATGGCGGTGGCGGCGGGAGCAGCGCAGCATACCGCCGACTGACCCATGCTCCCTCGGCCTCCTGGAGAGAAGGAAAAAAAACAGTCCAGGTGTGGGATTCTAAAAAAAATGCCCCCCTTCCAATATCTTACCTGGGGCTTGGGCTGGAGGAAGCGTGCAGCTTGTAATGACACAGAGCGAGACCGACAAGCATGGAATCAGGTACGTACTCTTGACAGCCCCCGGTGGCGACTTTAGGCATGACAACATTTTACTTAAAGGAAAAAACCCATAAGAATTAGACAATTCCTTAGAAATCTCCACTTACCTTATCCAGCTGCAGGGTTCTGTGGTAAACCAGACAGACCCAATCTTCACCACTCACGGTGGGCTCCATTTAAAAAAACCTTCAGGGACCGGGACCCCTTTTTATCGGGGTAGGCACACCCCAGGACCCATAAAGCACCCCGCCAGGAAATATGGATGAATAAACCAAGCACTGGATCCCGGGGTCCAGCGCTCTAAAAAGAGAAGCGTTAGAGGCAAAGCCTAGTTTCTTCAGACACAAGGCCCAGGTACCATTCAATTTGGCCTAAAAAGACACTTTGAATGGATCCGGTTGCATAGCTAGCCCCAGCAAAGGAATATTACAGTGGAGCTCAGCACAGCACATCTTTACTCATGACCAACACCTAAGACACTGGCAAAAAAACTGAGCTACTCCCAGTAAGGGGAGGGGTTATATAGGGAACTAAACTTCCTGTCTAGGGTGTGCCAGTGTCCATCACCTAAAGGTGCCTATATAACCCATACAGTAATTACTGTGGCTCTGTGTCCCATGATGTACGATAAAGAAAAGAGGATAAAGAACAGATAAAGAACCTAGAGTATTTGACATCCATTTTTTTTACACCACCTGCTCATATAAGACAATATTATTTTGGTAATGATATTAACCACTTGCCGCCCGCCCTATTACAGAATGACGGCGGCAAAGTGGTTTGATATTCCTGATCAATATATTCCTGTTGCAACTTTTTATCTCACACGGTATTTGCGCAACAATTTTTCGAACGAGTTTTTTTTGTAAAAAAAAGACAGTTTCATGATTTAAAAAAATAACAAAACAGTAAAGTTAGCCCAATTTTTTTGTATAATGTGAAGGATGATGTTACACTGAGTAAATAGATACCCAACATGTCACACTTTAAAATTGCTCACACTCATGGAATGACGCCAAACTTCGGTACTTAAAAATCTCCATAGGCGACGCTTAAATTTTTTTTACAGGTTACATGTTTAGAGTTACAGAGGAGGTCTAGTGCTAGAATTGTTGCTCGTGCTCTAATGCACACGAAAATACCTCACATGTGTGGTTTGAACAGTGTTTACATATGTGGACGGGACTTGCGTGTGTGTTCGCTTCTGAGCGCGAGCTACTGGGGACAGGGGCGTTCTAAATTTTTTTTTTTTTTTTTTTTTTTATTATTATTTGACTTTATTTTTTTTATTTTTACACTTTCTTTTACATTTTTTTTTTGATCAATTTTATTCCTGTTACAAGGAATGTAAACATCCCTTGTAATAGGAATCGTTTGTGACAGGTCCTCTTTATGGAGAGATGCGGGGTCAATACCACATCTCTCCTCCAGGTTGGAAAGCATGAGATCGGGAAAAAAAATCCACGATCTCATGCTTACCAACCACAATTGCGGCTTTGTTTACATCCGTGGGCCAGGCGTGACATCATAACGTCGTGCCCGGGCCTCCGAAAGTCATAGAGATGACTGGTGACCATCTGGCGATTCTTTCTCCGGGTCCCCGATGGCATGGGAGAGCCCGGAGAAGCACCGGATGGCGGCGCGGGGGGGATGTCCCCTCCTGTCCACTGTAAGAACGATCAAGAGGTGGAACTGCCGCTATGATCGTTCTTATGGTGCACAGAATCGCCGGCTGAAAACGAGGATATCTGAATGATGTCTGTAGCTGCAGGCATCCTTCAGATATTCTCACTGAAAGTCAAAGATGACATATGACGTCTTTGGGCGGGAAGTGGTTAAGAAATTAACTCACAAGGGTTAAAGCAGTCTTTTTAAACCAGGGTGCCTTGCCAAAATGAATAAAATTGCTTTAAAAATTGTTTACAAGCCAGTACGTGGATCAAGCCTGCCTTAGTTACACAAAGCTACAGGTTTTCATTGTGCACCATTGCTACCTTCTAGCATTCCTGACAAACAATGTCGACATTCGTTGATAAGGAGGACATTGGGCGCCTGCAAAGCATCCTTGTTTGCCCCTGCCCTGCTCCTCCCCATCAGCACTGGGGTCCCATTAGCTGAGTGAGGGAGAGAAAGTGAGGGAGAAGAGAAACATGGGAATACTAGTCAGTACCAGTGTGCAAAGGTGTGTTTGCTTTGGAAGAATAAATCACCTCTAATGGGTGTTCTATGTGTCTGAATGTTGCTGCGTTATATAAAACCATTAGTTTCATTTTTTACATTTTAGAATGGGTGCCTCAAGATTGTACATCATTTTAAAGTGTGCCTTGAGTAAAAAAAAGCTTGAGAAACACTGGGTTAAAGTGACAGGTGGATGGTGAATACCGCTGGGCCATTGTACAGTAAGTTAGCTGACAATCTTTGATAGGGACACCCGTGCCTTGGTCGAAAGCATACATGATCCAGTGATAGCAGAGTGCCAGCACCACTGTGAGATGGTTAGGACCGCCGACAAGTCAGTATGTGTGGCTGCAAGACCGGGATCCACTCTCCTCTGACGTCAAGTAAGACCGGGCATAGACGGAGAAATTTTCTTTTCTGCAACCCATGGTAGCTTGAAACTGTCCCGCGGAGCCATTGTGTCCTCCTGCCACATTTGGCACCTTTTGGGGGGAAGCCCGCTGGGAGAACACCGAGAATTTCTGCTAGCCGCTAGCAATAATAACATGTAAAATCCGTCAGGCTGGTTTTACCTAAGTTGATTGATTGATCAACTTGGGTACATTCAGCCTGCCCATACATGGTTTGAATCTTGGGCGGTCCCTGATGAACTAGCCCAGGTTTGGTTTGTTGGTTTAGTTTGTTCCTGCTGAACTGGCCAAATTTCAATACATGTATGGCCAGCTTAAGGATTGGTAGGCTGCAATTTATAACTTTTCTGCTTATAAGTTTAGATACGCTATAAATCATTATAGAGTTTTGCTTGTGTGCAGTGTAAGAGAAGCAAAGAATTCAAAGACTTTTGTATTAAAAATACACACACAAAAAAAAAATCAAATTGATATGCCAAGTTTAAAGCCTAAATGTACACACTGCGTGAGTCCATTAGCCGATCTGAGACAATTATTTATTGAAATGTTCAGTTCTGTCATTGTATGTGATCAGTCATAAAAACCATCATAGTCCAAAAAACCTACACTTATTTTATTGTACAGATATATATATCTTTTTAATCTTAAAGCAATGCATTAGGCATCACGGGTAGTCTGGTCACTAGTAAATCAAATTAATGTCAGCTTTGTCGGTTTTCTAAAAGCCGGTTACAGCTGCCAATCTTTAGTGGATAAAGAAGAGATAATTAGCGCAATTATACAGTAAGTCAGAAAATGACAGTGAAATATGGTGGTCTGCATTAATGAAAAAATGACAGGTAGTGTAGAGCTGAAGTTACACCTGACAAGCGCGGGTATACTGCTGCTGTTAATAGGTGCGAATGGATTTTGCGTCAGTAATGCAGATGACACTGCAGGGCAGACTATCTGAATTTTTAGGATGAAAACAGCAAGTTCAGTAGGGTAACACCTAGTTCAGTAGGGTATGTGTACTAATGTGTACAGGGCGATGGGTAAATTCTTTTGGCCAATGTATGGTCCATAGAGCAGTGCTGGGGAAATTATAAAAAAAACAATGCAGAGGTGGCAGCCAAGCTGTAAAGGTACAAAGTAGGTATAGCTGCTCCTGGTTCAATGTGGTCAAGGGGCCCAACCACAATGCCCCGTACTCACGATAGGATTTTCCGATGGAAAATGTTTGATGGGAGCTTGTTGTTGGAAATTCCAACCGTGTGTAGGCTCCATCGGACATTTTCCATCAGAATTTCCGACACACAAAATTTGAGATCTGTATCTCAAATTTTCCGACAACAAAATCCGTTCTCGCAAATTCCGATCGTGTGCTCACAATTCCGACGCACAAAGTTCCACGCATGCTCAGAAAGCAGAAGAGCCGCACTGGCTATTGAACTTCATTTTTCTCGGCTCGTCGTACGTGTTGTACGTCACCGCGTTCTTGACGTTCGGAATTTCCGACAAGATTTGTGTTAACGTGTGTATGCAAGACAAGTTTGAGCCAACATCCGTCGGAAAAAAAAAAAACATGGATTTTGTTGTCAGAAAATCCTATGGTGTGTACAGGGCATAACTGTTATTCACATGTATGATCTCAAAATTCTTTCTTTTTTTCTCTTTCAGCTGTTTGTATGCTGCAAAAATGAATAAGAAAATTCCTATATGGGGTATAAGTACCATGGTTTAACCAATTGCTTACTGGGTACCTAAACCCCCCTCCTGCCCAGACCAATTTTCAGCTTTCAGCACTGTCACACTTTGAATGACAATTGCGCGGTCCTGCTACACTGTACCCCAATGAAATTTTTATCATTTTTTCCCAGAAATAGAGCTTTCTTTTGGTGGTTTTTGATCACCTCTTAGTTTGTTTGTTTTTTGTTAAAAACATGAAAAAAGATCAAAAATGTTGAATAAAAATACAAAACAGTTTTATATTTTGTTATAAAATTTTGCAAACAGGTAATTTTTCTCCTTCATTGATGTACGCTAATGAGGCTGCACTGATGGGCACTGATAGGCTGCACTGATGGGCAGCGAAAGGCTGCATTGATGGGCACTGATAAGGCGGCACTGGTGGGCACTGATAGGCGGCACTGGTGGACACTGATGAGGCATCACTGGTGGGCACTGATGAGATGGCACTGGGGGGCACTGAGAGGTGGCACTGATGGGTGGCACTGATGTGCACTGGGTGGCACTGAAGGACATTGATAGATGGAACTGAAGGGCACTAATAGTGTCTGTGTATAAATAGTCAATGAGTGTGTTAGCCCTCAAATGGATGCACTAAGCAGGCTAGACACTGAGCCATGAGGAGGTAGAAAAGAACAGTCAAAAGACCTGCGTAACAAGGTAATGAAACTTCACAAAGATGGAAAAGGATATAAAAAGATCTTGAATATGCCAGTCAGTACTGTTTAATCACTTATTAAGAAGTGGAAAATTAGGGGCTCTTTTGATACGAAGCCAAGGTCAGGTAGACCAAGAAAGATTGCAGCCACAACTGGCTGAAGAATTGCTCAGGATACAAAGAAAAACCCACAGGTAACCTCAGGAGAAATACAGGCTGCTCTCCAAAAAGACGGTGTGGTTGTTTTTAAGGAGAACAATTCAAGAATACTTGAACAAAAAAAGAGGTGCATGGTTAAGCTGCCAGAAGGAAGCCTTTACAGCGCCAATGCCACAAAAAAGCGATTGAGGCATGTCAAGGTGTTGTTGGGCATATTGTAACCAGGCTTTTTTTGTGGAACTTGTATAGTAAAGGCTTATTTCTGGCAGCTTGACGTGCAGCTCTGTTTTGTTCAAGTATCATCGTATTATGCTCCTTAAAAACAACCACACCATCTTTTTCCAGAGCAGCCTGTATTTCTCCTGAGGTTTTTCTTTGTATCCCGAACAATTCCTGAGGCAGTTTGTCTGAAAATCTTTCTTGATCTACCTGACCTTGGCTTGGTATCAAGAGATCCCCAAATTTCCCACTTCTTATTAAGTAATTGAACAGTACTGACTGGCATATTCAAGGCTTTGGATAACTTTTTATATCCTTTTCCATCTTGGTAAAGTGTAATTACCTTGTTACACATGTCTTTTGACTGTTCTTTTCTACCTTCTCATGGCTTAGTGTCTAGCCTTCTTAGTGCATCCATGTGAGAGCTAACAAACTCATTGGCTATTTATAAACAGACAATAATTCTGATTTAAAAAGCCACAAATGTGGTAAATTAACCCTAACTAAACAGGACTCATAAGTGCATATATGTGCACACCACAGCGTTCGATTTAACGCACAAGCATGTCCACCACAGGTACTGGCACCTAGAGGGCTCCTCAAACCCAAGCTTTGCATGGGATCATTGCTTAATGGTTTTGCAGTCAAAAGCTGGGTACATACTGTGAGCTTTTTTGTTTACCCAGTGGGTTTAACAAAAAAGAAAAAACACACAGATTCCTGCATCAACAAAAGAGAGGTGGATGCAGGAATCTCCCCACTGTACTATTGTATTCTGAGGACTCCCTTTCATGATACACTGATCAGCGATGCAGCCATCGGCTACTACAGCACCTGATTGAATGCAGGTTTTCCAGCAGGACCATTTGTCAGCAGCTGAACTAACAACTGGATACTGTCGAACAGGAAGAGCCATACACATGTAGTGGTACCCCTGTAGGGGCTGCTGATGATTGTGGTCCGTCTCCCACCCTGCACAGCCAGACATGAATTTCCAGACACACTTCAGTCAAGAAACAGTCCTTGTACTTTGTTTTGTTTTATTAGGGGAATAGAACTTGGATGGGGATAGGGTGCATATGGGATGCCCACTTGATTGAAGATAGGAAATTTAGGGACTGAACTATATACACAATAGCATATACAACCTCTTCTTTTCTCCTCCAGAAAATACACTTGCTTGCAGACTATTACTCCTGAGAGCAATTAGCACTTTATTTGGAGCCTGACACTGGCTCAGCCAGGCCCAAAGCAAATGCCCTTTACAGGCTGGGACCACAGGCCCCTATGGTGTAGCAAAATGGTAGTAGTTCTTAGTGCTAGCTGTCTCACATGTGACTACTGCTCCTAGTGCCACCGCTTCATCCCTCCTGGCTGCAGCTGGCTCTTTCCACTGCCCGTGCCACCACAGTCCTCCTTACTGGCTCTGCACCCATCCCAGACTGCTCCATCCCAGTCCTCTCAGGCGGGCCTCCCAGTCCTCCTGACTGTGTGTCACCCACCAGCCATCTTGGCTGTTCCTTGTTCATCCTGGAGACTTGCCTGGCAGTGTTCTCCCGCTGTCATCCTTGCTCCCGTGCCTCCTGTCCAGGACACCTCCGTGGTTTTAGGAAGGTCCCTTCTGCGCCCAAGCCCAGGCCAAGGCCCAAGGTCACCCCCCCCCCTCCCCAGACTAGGGAGCTTCCTCAAAGGCCTCGAAAAGGCTAACATCCATCTCCAGATTCCACCGAAACAACTCCTCCCCAGCTGGGCTGACCCTGAGTATTTGAGGGGGCCTGCTCCTTGCCTATCAAAGTTGAGGATTGGTCAGGGCCCTCAGAATACTCCAAGTAACTCCGCCTCCCCTCCCATTCTTCTAGAAGGTGCCAGAATGTTCAAGAAGTAGGGGTAGGTCTCTGTGATGCTGCCTGTGAGTCTCCCAGCTCTCCCAGGATTTCTGCACAACCCAGGACAAAAACAGATATGCTTGGCCAGGCAAGCATGTATAAATTTACCTGTACTAGAAAAAAAAAACTATTTACACTTCTAGCACTAAAGGGTGCTGCACACAGATCAAAAATCCAGTTTCGATCCATGTGTACCTGACTTAAGTTCCTGTTATGCGTGATTCTGAACCTTAGGCTTGACCCTGTTATTGACCTGGCTTTTGTCTGACCTGCTTCTGGATTATCCTTGCCTGCCTATGTTTAGTGTCCATCTCTGTTACCGCAGCTTGGGCTTCTGACCAAGATTTTTCTGTACCTCGCTGCCTGCACATTGCCAACCTCTATTTGTTCCTGACCTTGAGCCTGCTAATGATTTGGTACCTTCCTACTTGACTGTTATTGAACACAGCTTGTGACCCGACTCCCCTCATAACTGAACTTGGTATATTCTGGGTGCCCTATCTACTGGACTTTTTCTTACTTGATACCAGTTCTCCCGTGTTCCAGTCTTCAGATTAAGCTTCCTTTTCACCTGCGTCCCTCCATCCTTGAAGCCCCTGTTCCAACTTCCAGGGGTGCTCAGACATGAATTGTGCGGGATGCCATCCTTGTCATCTCAGGCTCCCCATACAGGTACGTGACACACTAATGGGAATAGAAATGTTAGGTGAAAGCTTTCCTTGTATCCTGCTTTTCACTCCAAGTTTTCTTACCACATTTAACCACTTCAATACCGGGCACTTATACACCTTCCTGCCCAGACCAATTTTCAGCTTTCATCGCTGTCGCAGTTTGAATGACAATTGCGCTGTCATCCATCACTGTACCCAAACAGATTTTTTATTATTTTGTTCCCACAAATAGAGCTTTCTTTTGGTGGTATTTCATTACCTCTTCGGTTTTTATTTTTTGCTAAACAAATAAAAAAAGACCGAAAATTTAGAAAAAAATAAAAGTTTTGCCTTTGTTTCTGTTAAAAAATTTTGTAAATAGGTAAGTTTTCTCTGTTACTGATGGGCACTGATAAGGCGACACTGACAGGCACTGATAAGGCAGCACCGATGAGGTGGCACCAACGAACGGGCACTGACGATGGGCACTGATATGCAGCACTGATGGGCACTGGTAGGTGGCACTGATGGTAGGCACTGATATGCAGCACTGATGGGCACTCATAGGTGGCACTGGGTGGCACTGGTGGGCACTGATGGGCGACACTGATGGGCACTGAAAGGCTGCAAAGATGGGTCCTTATGGGTGGCACTGATAGGCGGTACTGATGGGCACTGATAGGTGGCACTGCTGGGCCCTGATAGGCAGCACTGCTGGGCACTGATAGGCAGCACTGATGGGCACTGATACGTGGCACTGATGGGCACTGATACGCGGCACTGATATGAGGCACTGATAGGCATCCCTGGTGGCACTCGCAGTGGTAGGCATTGGAGTGGGCACTGATCGGCAGCTGCCTGGGCACTGATTGGCAGCTGCCTGGGCACAGATTGGTATTTCCCTGTGGGTTTAGGGGGCATACCTGGTGGTCCAGTGTGGATGGCTTCCCTGGTGGTCCTGGGTGGGATCTGAGTGGGGGCTTTGCTGATAAACAATCAGCACAGACCCCCCCTGTCAGGAGAGCAGCCGATCGGCTCTCCTTTACTCGCGTCTGTCAGACGCGAGTGTAGAAAGGCTGATCATCGGCTCTTCCTATTTACATTGTGATCAGCCGTGATTGGACACGGCTGATCACGTGGTAAAGAGTCTCAGTCAGAGACTCTTTACCTAGATCGGAGTTGCGGTGTGTCAGACTGACACACCACAACAATGATCGCCGCAATGCGCGCCCCAGGGGGCGTGTAGCGGCTTAACATCCTGATAATGTCATATGACGTCCGGTCAGGATATTGAAACCACTTTGCCGCCGTCATTTTGCTATATGCAGGGCGGCAAGTGGTTAAAAACAAAGACATAGCAATTTAGGAGGGGGTTCAGTGGAATGCAACAAAATAAGAGGGATTTAACATTTATAATGAAAGATTATAAGTAAAAATTAGGTATGATACATTTGGAGAAAAGATGTTTCAAAGGCAACTTAAAGTATAACTAAAGGCAAAACTTTTTTTACATTTTTGATAGAGTGGAGAGGGATTAGAACACCTGTCAGTAGGTTCCTGGTGTACGGAAAGATAATAGAGTCACGCTAAGACATTAACTAAGACATTAACTTAATAATGTGTACATTAATCCATAATACTGCCCATGTACCATGTGCATGTACCATATACCGCAAACAAATTGGCAAATAATGATGTGACACCAAAATTAATAATAATATATAATAATTAATAATAATAAGAATTAATCAATAATATTATGCCATATACAGTCTTAATTTCATCAACATTTATTGTTTTTATTTTTGTTTTTAATTTTGGTGCGACTCTATTATCTATTACCTTAGTGCGACTCTATTATCTTTCTATATTTAGAATGTTATTTTGTTGTACAGAAGAATCGCTGCTTTTATTATCTAAGATTTATTTACTATTTGTGTTTAGGTACACCATTTTGATTCACCTTAGAGCAGTTTTTTTTCCCCTTTCTTACCCTGATGTACGGAGTTGACTCCATGGATGACCGACGCAGGATCCCTGGATGGATCCACCCTTTCTTCTTTTCCTTTCTCTAACTTTCCTCTTGTTCTTTAGTTTCTTGCCAATCTTGGCACCAAGTCTCTACAGCCTTCTTGTTTCCTTTCCTATTTAGTTACTCCTGCGCA
This sequence comes from Lithobates septentrionalis, assembly GCA_037952835.1. NCBI lineage: Eukaryota > Metazoa > Chordata > Amphibia > Anura > Ranidae > Lithobates > Lithobates septentrionalis. The sequence goes on from JBBDGP010000995.1 coordinate 1,120,747, forward strand.
TATTCGTGGGAATGAGGTTTCCCATAATGGACAGTTATGATGTCTGATAGTGTCGGAGGCTCTGTTACCACCTAAACCAATTAACATTGGTTATGCTTTAGTAATTGTAGCACTGCTCCCGCAGGATCGCCTGGCTTGCTTGTACCCGGGCTTCCCGCTGATTATTCTGCAGCCAGTTACACGATATTATCACACAGCCAGGTCTGTTCCGCTCCTTGTCTTCAATGACCAGTCTAGGAGATTTGTTTTTATGTTTTATTTGGAGAACTTGGATAGGAGAAGGGAATTAGTAGGCTACTACAAATTAACTTTTCACAGGTGAGGACAACTCTATCTCTGTAGAACTGTGGAAGCAGATTATCTGCTGAACCATACAGCGTCTGTATGGAAGAATTAGTCCTCCTGTAGCAGACAAGACTCTGTGGACTTTGTCATTAGACTTAAGTCTTCAATACACTAGCCAGTGTCTTCTTTAGCTCACACACCCAGTATGCTGACTTCTAGAACCAGAGGGGGAATTACAGCCACACACACTCAGTTTCAAGGATCCCTTCAGGGTCTGTACTCACAAAATCTCCAAGGACAGTTGGTAGCCTCCTTCCAACTTCCAAGCGACACTCTATACCAGTGACATAAGTACAGATCTATAGACTTCCTCCCTTCTGAAGCTTTCAGGCTTTACTCCTGGAGCTTTCAGGCTTCAGGCCCTCAGGTCTGGCACCTGAGGCCGCATGACCGCCTTTGCTGGGGAGAGACAGCCGCCTGCTCCTCACCTGAACCAATCTCCTTAGAGGTAGGCTGGAACTGGAACCCAGAGCCCATGTGCTCCTCAGACTTAAATACAGGCACCCAGCATTCCTTGGGGCACATCCCCTTCTAATTGGCCAGGTCTGTATCTGCATCCATGCTCTCACATGCTATGTTTCCTCCCACTGTCCAATAAGCCTTCTTGCTATTGGATCAGTGTGAAACATCAAGACAGCATGAGCCCCACCCAGAGCACACTGAACAGACCTCAGCAATCAATCACTGCTCTCTGTTAGGCAGACAGCACTTAAATTTGCCTGTCTGCTTCTCTGTTAAGCAGAAAAAGCCAAAAACTATATACACTCTCTTGCACCTACCTAGGAGGGTGCTACATAATGTTTTGATCCCATGGTCCTTATGTTGTATATAAATATGATTCACTAGGTGGTCAGTTAGATGGTTGCCTCTTGAAATTCATGATGTCTTTGCACTTTATATGCAGTTTATAGTCAGTTGTTCAAATAAAAGTGTGGTGTTGCGCTGATCCTAAACTTTAACAAAAAATTGACTTAAGTGTGGTAACACAGTAGTGGTGGGTGTCTCTAAAATGCAGATCTACTGCAGTCAACCATGTGTGACTCTACAATCGCGTATAAATATATATCTCTATACGAGGGTGCCTAAATCTGTGTATGTGTCATAAGAAACATAAATAAACTGTATGTTGAAAGTATGCTTGGAAAAAACTTAACTATCCACTTAAACTGATAAATACACATAAAATAAGTGTCATAGGTGCTTCTCAGAGTGATAGTGAATCCGTATGTAAAAATAATAATAAACCAAGACTTCTAAAAAGTAAATATAAACATCAAAAAAATATCAAAAAATCTAATGGTCGTGCTGACCGAGCAAGTGTACACCTGGTGTTACTTAACACATCACCAGGTGCGTGTAACATAAAAAGTGCACTTCTACCAAATATAGTGATATACAGTCCTCTCAATAAGGTGAAAAAATGAAAAAAAGTGGTATACACTAGAATTATTATAAACAAAGTCCAGAACATGTGATCCACTCAGTGAAAAAATAAACGTGACAAAGGTGATATAACTCTTCATGCAGCACGGCACACACTGGTGGGCAGTGGCCCCTTACCTTAATTTAATGGGGTACTCGCATTTAGCCAATATATAGAAATGGCAGCCTTTAAATGTCCTGAAATAAGCAGGCAGTGGGGGCGGTGGTGGTCTAATCCTATCCTGGCTTGTCACCTTTATGGACTTGCGTCTCTCCAAGTAGTCTCCCGGGGTCACCGAGATAAACCAGAAAGGAAAATCCACAATAGTGTAGTATTGTCTAATAGCAGTGCGATTTCATTAAAATTATACAGGTACTCACATTTAAAAACAAACAAATCAGGCGGAAATCCGACGAGCAGCGAGCTCGTAGTGCAGATACAGACAAAAAATGCCTTTCCCGTCCCTACGCGTGACATCACGACCCACGTGACTTCTTCAGGGTGCTACATAATGTTTTGATCCCATGGTCCTTATGTTGTATATAAATATGATTCACTAGGTGGTCGGTTAGATGATTGCCTCTTAAAATTCATGATGTCTTTGCACTTTATATGCAGTTTATAGTCAGTTGTTGTCCTTCCTTTCTCTACAAATTTATGTATCTCCATGGGGCCTCATGGAAGACCTATTATGTTATGGTCTTCTTCCATTCCTTCTCCCCCTCATATTTGTGTGCCACTTTTGTTACATGTACGGAGTACGCAAGGATTGTTCGCTGCTCTGCTAAGTGATCTTTTAAAAATAACTGATAAAAACAATTGAAATAGAACACCTGTCAGTTTTGATTGCTGTCTATGCCCCCATTAGGGAGATTCTCCCTCTCTATTTGTCCTGTTTACCATTTTCATGGAAAGTGAAAGTAAAAGAAAATCCTAAATTTTGGGTTGTCCCAAGAATATTATTAGTGGGGAGATCTAATTGGGACACTGTTCTGGTGACCTGGGGGTTACCAAGGAAATCCCTTAATTTACAGGGATTTCCTCTCACTTCCTGTTTGGCTATGGGACAGGAAGTGAAGGGGAATCTCACAGATGGTGAAAAAAAATCTGACAGGGGTTATAAACCCCCCTTGCTCTATCCAAAATAAAAAAAATTACTATAATTCTATAATTCAAATGCTCAACTACAGTTGTGTGAAAAAGTATTTGCCCCTTTTCTGATTTTGAATTTTTTTTGCATATTTGTCACACTTAAGTGACCCAGATCATCAAACGAATTTTATTATTACACAAAGATAACCCGAGTAAATACAAAATGCATTTTTTAAATGATGGTTTCATTTATTAAGGCAAAAAAGCTGTCCAAATCTGCCTGGCTTTATGTGAAAAAGTAATTGCCCCCTAAACCTAATAACTGGTTGTGCCACCCTTGGCGGCAACAACTGCAATCAAGCGTTTGTGATAACTGGCAATAAATCTTTCATATTGCTGTGGAGCAACTTTGGCCCACTCTTCTTTGCAGAATTGTTTTAATTCAGCCACATTGGAGGGTTTTCCAGCATGAACGGCCTGTGTAAGGTCATGATATAGCATCACAATTGGATTTAAGTCCGGGCTTTGACAAGGCCACTTCAAAACCTAAAATGCTTTGTTTGAACTATTTGGAGGTGAACTTGCTGTTGTGTTTCGGATCATTGTCCTGCTGCATAACCCAAGTGCACTTGCGCTTGAGGTCACAAACTGATGGCTGGACATTCTCCTTTAGGGATTTTTGGGTAGAGCTCAGAATTCATGGTTCCATCAATTATGGTAAGTCGTCCAAGTCCTAAAGCTGCAAAGCAGCCCCAGACCATCACGCTACCACCACCATGTCTGACTGTTGATATGATGTTCTTGTTATGAAATGCTGTATTCGTTTTATGCCAGATGTAACGGGACGCACACCTTCCAAAAAGTAAAATTTTTGTCTCATCAGTCCACAGAATATTTGCCTAAAAGTCTTGGGGATAATCAATATGTTTTTTATTAATAGTGAGATGAGCCTTTGTGTTCTTTTTGGTCAGCAGTGGTTTTGGCCTTGGAACGCTCCCATGGATGTAATTTTTGCTCAGTCTCTTTCTTATTGTTGAATCATGAACACTGATCTTACCTGAGGCAAGTGAGGCCTGCAGTTCTTTAGATATTGTTCTGGGTTCTTTTATGACCTCCTGGATGAGTTGTCGTCATGCTATTGGAGTAATTTTTGTAGGCCGGCCACTCCTGGGAAGGTTCACCACTGTTCCAAGTTATCTCCAATTGTGGATAATGGCTCTCCCCGTGGTTCACTTGAGTTCCAAAGCCTTAGAAATGGCGTTGAAACCCTTCCTAGACTGATACATGTACATTACTTTGTTTCTAATCTGTTCTTGATTTTTTTTAGATTGTGTCATGAGGTTTGGCTTGTTGTGATCTGTTAGCATGCTTCACTTTGTCAGACAGCTTCTATTTATGTGATTTCTTGATTCAACAGGTCTAGCAGTAATCAGGCCTGGGCGTGGCAAGTGAAATTTAACTTAGCTTTCCAAAAAATTGTGGTTAATCACAGTTCATTCATGATTCAGCATGGGAGGGGGCAATTACTTTTTCACATAGGGCCAGGCAGGTTTGAACAGCTTGTAAGTGGGGGAATTAGCATGGCTGTATTATAGAGGGAAACACACTGTGTGGTATTGTAAATGAAGTAACCTTAATTGCCAGATAAGCAGCAGTGGAAAATGATATTTACAAAAGTGGAGTAAACAGTGCTCTTGTTAGCATATAAAGCACAGATTCACAGTCCATTCACCAAAGATACAGAATGCAGCTCAGTAAACTGGCTTTAATCACTTGCCATAGGCTGGTGTCCATTAGCATGTCCCACAGCTGCAGCAGAGATGATTTAACAGGAAAATACACTGTGCCAGATGATGTCCTATCACAAGCACAGCAGCAGCGCTGATAGGCAAGGCTCCTGAGGATCCCTGTTCTGTCCCTGCAGGCTGGAACACTCTCCCTGAATAAGGCCTAGCTTTCCCTCACAGGCAGTATACCTTTCCCTCACTCATTCCACACACATGTCTCTCAAAATGATGGCTGGGCACTCTTTTTATATGGAAGCTAAGAGAAAATGGTGGACAAGATCTCAAGAGAACTTTCTACCAATCAGAACATGAGGCTTCTCCAAGATGGCTGCTGGAGACAAGCTAGAGAACAGTTACAGCCTCAACAGTATTTCACAAAACAGCAGGAAAATACAAAACACATTCTGAATATAACATGACATTTCTGCATGAGAAAGTAAGTATGATACAATTATAGTCCCACTTCTCTCAGCCAGCAAGACTGTCCTGTCACAGTTAACTGTATGTGAGGAGGCTACCTACAAGCTTTTTTCCCTTAACCACTCACCACCCGGCCTATAGCAGATTGACGGCTGGGCGGTGGTTCTAATATCCTGAGTGGTCGTCATATGACGTCCAGCAGGATAACATACCGGCGCGTGCTCGCAGGGGCGCGCAGAGCTGTGATTGCTAGTGCGGCGTGTCAGTCTGACACAGCACATCTCTGATCATGGTAAGGAGCCTCTGACAGAGGCTTCTTACCACGTGATCAGCTGTGACCAATCACAGCTGATCATCGCGTGAACCAGGAAGTGCCGGTAAACGGCATTCCTCGGTACACGCTGACAGGGAGAGCCAATCGGCGGCTTTCCCTGTCAGAGGGGGGTCTGTGCTGATAATCAGCACATTGATTATCAGTACAGCCCCCATCAGATGTGCCAACCAGTGCCCAACAGCTGCCAGCAGTGCCCCATAAATAAAGTCTGTCAGTGCCCACCACAGTGCCAATCAGTGCCCAACACAGTGCCAATCAGAGCCCACCACAGTGCCAATCAGTGCCCATCACAGTGCCAATCAGTGCCCAGCAGTAACTCCTGTCAGTACCGCATCATCAGTGCTGCCCATTAGTGCCATCTATTGGTGTCCATCAGTGCCATCTGTCAGTGCCAATCAGTGCCACCTATCAGTGTCAATCAGTGCCAGCTTTCAGTGCCCATCAGTGCTGTCGGTCACTGCCCATCAGTGCCACCTATCAGTGCCCATCAGTGCTGCATATCAGTGCCGCCTATTGGTGCCCATCAGTGCCGCCTATCAGTGCCCATGAATTCTAAATATCAGTGCTTCCTCTTTAGTGCCACCTTATCAGTGCCATCTCATCAGTGCCCATCAGTGCCGCCTAATCAGTGCCTATCAGTGCCGCCTCATCAGTGCCCATCAGTGAAGGAGAAAACAAAATTTTATGACAGAAACTAAGTAAAACATTTTTTTTTTTTCAAAAATTTCGGTCTTTTTTAGTTTGTTTAGCAAAAAAATAAAAACCCCAGAGGTGATCAAATACCACCAAAAAAAAGTTATATTTGTAGGAAGAAAATGATAAAAATGTAGTTTGGGTACAGTGTTGCATGACCGCGTAATTATCATTCAAAGTGTGATAGCGCTGAAAGCTGAAAATTGTCCTGGGCAGGAAGGGGCAAAAGTGCCTGGTATTGAAGTGGTTAATAAATGAAATAATAATTTAAAAACTGCATCCTGGATATACTCGGGTTATTTTTGTGTAATATTAAAATTTGTTAGATTATCTGAATCATTTAAGTGTGAGAAATAAGCAAAAAAATAAAAAATCAGGAAGGGGCAAATACCTTTTCACACAACTGTATATCCAAGGCAAGTATAAACACTGTGGAAAGAGACACCAGTTATATGAATGAAGAAAAAAGATGTTTCCATTAGTATAGGGAAGGGGCTCTTTAAAATAACAGTAGTTATGCTGTGGAATGCCTTACTATATGAGTTACTAATAGCAGAATCAATAATGCAGTTAAAAAAAGGCTACATTATATACTTGGAAGTGATTATACAGAGTTATAACTACTAAACATTACAAGAAAAATATTTGGTATTTGAGCTGACTAACCCTGGGGGTCACAAAAATGCTTTTTTTTCCATCAACTGTGCCAAAATTGGCAACAGTTGCCTTCCTCTGGACCATAGCTGCAGGAGGTGAGAGGTTGAACTTGGTGAACATCTGCCTTTTTTCAGCTTTATTAACAATGTAACCTGTTATGCTATCTTGAAAAGATTTACTATGGGTCCAATTAAGTTTGAAATGGGACCTTATTTTTTTTTAGCTAAGGCAACTGTCAGCAAACTCAAAATCAGCTTGCCAGTAAAAGTGTTCCCTTTAAAAAAAACAAAAAAAAAAAACAATTTAAATTCCTACATCTCGTTCTGTCCATGTCCCTGAACTCGCTCCATTTACAAGAAATCCCCAGCTGCCATTTCTGTATAAATCAAATGTTGATCTCCTGGAACCATTAAGTGCTGTGGTGGATCCGGAGATTGACACTCCTGGAAGTGTAGGTTTCTGAAAAAAATCTAATTTCAGCTAGGTATATCAGTTGAGCACAGGTTCGGCAATGTCAGTGGCAGAAGAGGTAGGTATTTACTCTTTTTTTACAGGCAAGTTGAGTTTGGTGAAAGAGTCTCTTTAGCTTCTGGTAGCAGCCATGATGTTCTAACAGTGCATATTCCTTTAGAACAGAGATATGGCTTCATAGCACAGACAATAGCACAGGAATATAGGAAAGATGCACAGGTATATATGGCTACAGACATCAGGCTGCGCTGGGTGTTTATGGTTTGGTAACATTCATGTCTGTAACCCCCACCTGATCGTGGAAGGCATCTCCCCGTCCGAGCCTTCTCAGAGGAAATCAACTGTGTGGGCTGGATTTAGCTAATCAATTGATATTTTTATGCACTTAGCCATATCTCCCTATTGTTCCTCATTTAGAAGGACTGTCACTCTTTTCCCTTTAGTAGTCCCTCTTTTTTGTTCTGATGTATAGACCTTTATTAATTATGTACTACTTATCAAAAGTATTATGCCCTGTACACACGATCGGACATTCCGACAACAAAATCCTAGGATTTTTTCCGACAGATGTTGGCTCAAACTTGTCTTGCATACACACGGTCACACAAAGTTGTCGGAAAATCCGATCATTCTGAACGCGGTAACGTAAAACACGTTGGCCGGACTATAAACGGGGCAGTAGCCAATAGCTTTCATCTCTTTATGTATTCTGAGCATGCGTGGCACTTTGTACGTCGGATTTGTGTACACACGATCGGAAATTCCGACAACAGATTTTGTTGAAAGAGAAAAATATCCTGGACGACCGCACACCATAGAAGACATCTTTATTGATATGAAGAAATAAAATCCAAATGCAGTCACCTCATGTACAGGGAGGAACAGGAAAGACAGCTAACATGTTTCACGCCCCATCATGGCGCTTATTCATAGCTATGAATAAGCGCCATGATGGGGCGTGAAACATGTTAGCTGTCTTTCCTGTTCCTCCCTGTACATGAGGTGACTGCATTTGGATTTTATTTCTTCATATCAATAAAGATGTCTTCTATGGTGTGCGGCCGTCCAGGATATTTTTCTCTTTCCTCAAGCTTGTGCAGAGCCAGCACCTGTGAGTTCCATTAGGGCGGGTGTCTTGATACGGATTTGAGAGATTGGAGCGGCAATCTTTTGCTTATGATTTTCACCTGGACTTTGCAACCGATTTTGTTGTAAAATTTTATAGCCTGCTCTCAAACTTTGTGTGTTGGACAATCCGATGGAAAATGTGTGATGGAGCCTACACACGGTCGGAATTTCCGACAACAAGGTCCTATCACACATTTTCCATCGGAAAATCCGACCGTGTGTACAGGGCATTAGGGTTCATTCAGACAGGAGGCTAGAGATGACTAAACTGCAGAGTTCAGTTGTGGCTGAACTCTACATATGGACGCAGCAGCATTTTGTGCTATTGGCACATATAAACTGGGCGATTAGCTGCGTCCAGTTTGTGTGTGGCCAGAACTGCTGACCCTGGACATAAACTGTCTGTATCTAGGGCTGGTCATGTGGTATCTAGGGAGTGGTACATGTGAACAGCACCGGCCATTAATTTATAAAGGGTACAAATGTGGTAGCGGCTGTTTGCACACATGGCATGTGCATGAGAGTCGTTTCTTACAGATTTTTGCGGGTGGAAGCCCATCTGAATGAGCCATACTGTACTAAATCCTTCAGCCAACCTCTAAATGATTGCATTTGTTATAAACAAGCCAGTATAAGGGAAAAGTAGTGGTGAAAAAAGTACCTGTCATTTTAGATTCTTCATAGTCTATGTAATTGGGGACAGTTAGTGCTCTGGCCTTTGCCTACATACTTCATACTGAATGGCACATGTGTCAAACACAAGACCCACAGGCCATACCTGGCCCGCCATGCCATTTAATGTGGCTCTCACACCCAAGGCTTTTTTCAGCTGTCCCTACTATCACTTTTGTAAATACAGAAGCCTTCTGTTTTTAGAATGACAGCTTTCCTCTCTGTGGTTCTTACAGATCCCTGCCTGCCATGCTCTCACGTTGGTGACAAGGAAGAAGCAAGTATAGTGGGAGATGGGGGCATCACATGGTAAGAGCTGCACTCTGTAAGTAGCACACCCCTGAACTCTGCACTCTGTGCATAGGGCACCCCTGAAACTGCACTCTATATATAGCACATCCCTGAACTTCGCACATAACGCACTCCTGGTATTTATTGCCCCTTTAAGATCCTCCCACTGTGCAATTTGGCCACACCCACCATTCGATACAGTTCGTCAAGGGTGCATGGTTGAATTCCTGCACCTATTCTCTGAGAGATAAACCCCGGGATAAATTTTTTATAGTTTTACAGATACAGCCGGACCTTTATGCAACCATAATGCTGATGCGGCCCGCAATGAAATTGAGTTTGAAACCCATGCTGTATATCCCTCTTTAATATCTCTGATTGGAGGTATGCCTAGTGTTTTCAATGGTGAGCTCTCATTATTGCAATCATTTATATTATAGTGCTAGTATCTTCTGTAAAAATTAGACACAACAATAATGAAAATGTGCTAAAATATGTGTGGATTAGAGCTAAGAACCTTACCCAGATCCAACTGTTTCCTCCCCACAAAGTCTGTGAAATAATACTTTATGCGGGCCATTTCTATGCTATCAATAACATTTCTGACTGAGCATGGCTGGCAAAAAGGTCATCGGAAAAAACAACGACCTGCAAATTGAAATAAAACTACCGGCCCTATGGAGACACCGCAGTGAATACCAAAAGCCCTGGCTATACAGCAGTGTTGTTCTATATTCTTTTCTGATATAAAAGGACAGACGGAGATCAAACAGTCTATCAGTAAATAGTGAAAGCAAGAGTCAACACAGATAAACAGGTTCTCTTGGCTGCCCTGCTAATTACCTTGGGTATTGTCTGTGCTCAGTAGAGGCCTCTATAGTATGTAAATGAGCCAACCTCACCCATGGCTCCACACACCTCATAATCCATCAAACAGTCTGCCAGCACAAAATATTTGACTTTAGATGCTGCTGATAGGAGCAGTAGGGCAGAAATGATAGTAATCAGTGTAAACATCACAACAGACTGAGGACGATGTTATTGCTGGTGTTATTATTGGGGGTGAGACGGTGGTTATGTAAGGATGCCAGTATTTCTGACACTGCGAGGTAGAAGCACCATTCGTCCATTGGGAGATGACCATGGCCCCAGGTGCAGGGCTAAACATGAACCCTGAGCTCTGCCCAAGGTGCATGTTTATGAATGCATCAAACAACTACATTATTACTTGCATTAGTACAGTTCTGTTGCAGCTCTGCAGGCAATATTGATTGTAAATGTTTCCCCAGCCAGGCTAACACAAGGCCAGGGATCTTATTCTATAGGGTTTAGATACATAACATAACATTTAGCATCCCGTTCACAACTCTGCAGGAAAATATTAAATTGCACAACAGTGGGAAAAACTTATTATTCAGCCTTAGCAGTATATCCCTTTCATGACTAATGCCGCGTACACACGGTCGGACTTTACGGTAGACTTTGCCCGGCGGAGGGGATTTCGTCGGACAATTCGATCGTGTGTGGGCTCCAGCGGAATTTGTTTGCTCGAAAGTTGGACGGACTTAGATTTGAAACATGTTTTAAATCTATCCGTCGAATTCGAGTCCGGTCGAAAAGTCCGCTCGTCGGTATGCTAGTTCGACGGACAAAAAGCCACGCTAGGGCAGCTATTGGCTACTGGCTATGAACTTCCTTGTTTTAGTCCGGTCGTACGTCATCACGTACGAATTCGACGGACTTTGGTGGATTGTGTGTAGGCAAGTCCGTTCATTCAGAAAGTCTGTTGTAAACTCCGTCGAAAAGTCCGCCGGGCAAAGTCTGCCGTAAAGTCCGAGCGTGTGTACGCGGCATTAGCCAATTTTTGACATTTGGTGTTTACAAGTTAAAATCCGTATTTTTTTTGGTAGAAAATTACTTAGAGCCCCCAAACATTATATATTTTTTTTAGGAGAGAATCTAGAGAATAAAATGGCGATTGTTGCAATATTTTTTATCACATGGTATTTGTGCAGCGGTGTTTTAAACGCACATTTTTGGGAAAAGGGACACTTTCATGAATTAAAAAAGAAACAAACAGTAAAGTTAGCCCAATTTTTTGTATAATGTGAAAGATGATGTTACACCGAGTAAATAGATATCAAACATGTCATGCTTTATAATTGCACGCACTCGTGGAATGGCGACAAACTACGGTACCTAAAAATCTCCATAGCGCCGCTTTAAATTTTTTTTACGGTTACCAGGTTAGAGTTACAGAGGAGGTCTAGTGCAAGAATTATTGCTCTTGCTCTGACAATCGCGGCGATACCTCACATATGTGATTTGAACACCGTTTACATATGCAGGAGCGACTTCCGTATGCGTTTTCTCTGCTGCGCCAGCTCGCAGGGACGGGGGCGCTTTTTTTTTCTTATTTATTTTATTTATTTTTAGAAATTGAAAAAAAAAAATTTTTGATCACTTTTTTTGCTGTCACAAGGAATGTAAACATTCCTTGTGACAGTAATAGGTGGTGACAGGTACTCTTTATAGAGGGATCGGGGGTCTAAAAGACCTTGAATCCCTCCTCTGCACTCCACAGTATTCAGATCGCTAAAAACGGCGATTCTGAACACTGTATATTTTTTTAAAACCGGCGCCATTGGCAGCCGAGTAAATGGGAAGTGACGTCATGAGGTCGCTTCCGCGTTTACAATTAGAAGGCTGGAACGAAGCTGTACACGGCTTCGTTCCAGACTGTCAGCAGCCGCTGGAGGCAGCGGATCATCGATCGGGCCTCCCGGTGGATCGGGAGGCCAGGTAAGAGCGGCGGGAGGGAGGGGACGTCCCCTCCCGCTCCTCCGGTATAACAGCCGAGCGGCTTTTAGCCGCATCAGTTGTTGTACATGGATAGCCGATCGCCCGCTCTACAACATGGTACCGGGATGATGCCTGCAGCTGCGGGCATCATCCCGGTATAACCCCGGAAAGCCGAGTACGCACATCTATTTAGCAATGAAGCCTCGTAAAGAGAAATTCTAGAACAATCCGTTTGGGGTAGAAAAAAATTTAAGGGGGTATACAAACAACCACCCTTCCCACAAAACTAACTGCTAACTATACCTCACCCTCCTATCCACCCTTTCATTTTACCTTTTTTTTTTTTTTTTTTAAATTAGTCCTAACTAGATAAAGCACATCTTAACCTCTTCAAGCCACCTCTCAATGGCCGTTTAAATAAAATGACCAGATTTTTTAAATTTAATCTGGGGACATATTGTATTTTTTTTTTTTATTGGCAAATGGTAAACTATTTTATAAGCATATTTTCCTCAAATTATATACAGTCAGGTCCATAAATATTGGGACATCGACACAATTCTAATCTTTTTGGCTCTATACACTACCACAATGGATTTGAAATGAAACGAATAAGATGTGCTTTAACTGCAGATTTTCAGCTTTAATTTGAGGGTATTTACATCCAAATCAGGTGAACGGTGTAGGAATTACAACGGTTTGTATATGTGCTTCCCACTTTTTAAGGGACCAAAAGTAATGGGACAGATTAACAATCATCCATCAAACTTTCACTTTTTAATACTTGGTTGCAAATCCTTTGCAGTCAATTACAGCCTGAAGTCTGGAAAGCATAGACATCACCAGATGCTGGGTTTCATCCCTGGTGATGCTCTGCCAGGCCTCTACTGCAACTGTCTTCAGTTCCTGCTTGTTCTTGGGGCATTTTCCCTTCAGTTTTGTCTTCAGCAAGTGAAATGCATGCTCAATCGGATTCAGGTCTGGTGATTGACTTGGCCATTGCATAACATTCCACTTTTTTCCCTTAAAAAATTCTTTGGTTGCTTTCACAGTATGCTTCGGGTCATTGTCCATCTGCACTGTGAAGCGCTGTCCAATGGGTTCTGAAGCATTTTGCTGAATATGAGCACAAAATATTGCCCGAAACACTTCAGTATTCATCCTGCTGCTTTTGTCAGCAGTCACATCATCAATAAATACAAGAGAACCAGTTCCATTGGCAGCCATACATGCCCACGCCATGACACTACCACCACCATGCTTCACTGATGAGGTGGTATGCTTTGGATCATGAGCAGTTCCTTTCCTTCTCCATACTCTTCTCTTCCCATCACTCGGGTACAAGTTGATCTTGGTCTCATCTGTCCATAGGATGTTGTTCCAGAACTGTGAAGGCTTTTTTAGATGTTGTTTGGCAAACTCTAATCTGGCCTTCCTGTTTTTGAGGCTCACCAATGGTTCACATCTTGTGGTGAACCCTCTGTATTCACTCTGGTGAAATCTTCTCTTGATTGTTGACTTTGACACACATACACCTACCTCCTGGAGAGTGTTCTTGATCTGGCCAACTGTTGTGAAGGGTGTTTTCTTCACCAGGGAAAGAATTCTTCGGTCATCCACCACAGTTGTTTTCCGTGGTCTTCCGGGTCTTTTGGTGTTGCTGAGCTCACCGGTGCGTTCTTTCTTTTTAAGGATGTTCCAAACAGTTGATTTGGCCACACCTAATGTTTTTTTCTATCTCTCTGATGTTTTTTTTTGTTTTTTCAGCCTAATGATGGCTTACTTCACTGATAGTGACAGCTCTTTGGATCTCATATTGAGAGTTGACAGCAACAGCTTCCAAATGCAAATAGCACACTTGAAATGAACTCTGGACCTTTTATCTGCTCCTTGTAAATGGGTTAATGAGGGAATAACACACACCTGGCCATGGAACAGCTGAGCAGCCAATTGTCCCATTACTTTTGGTCCCTTAAAAAGTGGGAGGCACATATACAAACTGTTGTAATTCCTACACCGTTCACCTGATTTGGATGTAAATGCCCTCAAATTAAAGCTGAAAGTCTGCGGTTAAAGCACATCTTGTTCATTTCAAATCCATTGTGGTGGTGTATAGAGCCAAAAAGATTAGAATTGTGTCGATGTCCCAATATTTATGGACCTGACTGTATGCAGTGTATGTGGTATGTGTTTATGGAATGATTGTATGATATATACGTTATTTCTCACATTTCGTCCATGAGATTAAAAAAAAAGATACTTAGAAGTTTTGGGGATATGACTACCAAATGTTAAGAAGATAAGATAGAGGAAAAAACTTTTCAGTGCATATTTTGTATTTTATTCTTACCAAAGAATCTTGGTCCAACAATCACAATATAAATTAACAATTTAGAACAGTAAAAGATTGCATGGTGACAACACGTAGGATACCTTCGACCACAAATATTCAAATATTAATAGCTAACTAATTACAAATGTTAGGGAACAGTTGGGCAACGTAACAACTTCATCGAAATGAAGATATTTTTTGGTGTCAGGAGGTCTCTGAGCGCTGTCTTACCTTATGGGATTAAACCGTTCTCAAAGGGTTTAACCCCAAAGTCTGTGTTCCAGGGTCGATCTCCCAGTGGCCCCTCTGGCTGAAAGCAGTTAGCTGACGCTCTCAGCCAACCAGTGACTCCCATTCATAAAACTTGCCTGAAAAAGGTATGTTTCTTTTTCAAGACAGTTTTATGAATAGGAGTCACTAAACGGCTTAGAGCGCCAGCTAACCGCTCTCAGCCAATCAGAGTCGCCGCTGTTTGGCCCTGCAGGAGCCTTCCAGTTTGGAGAGATTTCTAAACCAGAAGAGTCAGGATGCTGGAACACAGACTTTGGGGTTAAGCTAATTGAGAATGGTGAGCTAGTGCCAGGGATGTCCTGGCACCATAACAACTTAATTTAGATTAAGTTGTTTTGGTGCCTGGAGTGTTCCTTTAATATTCCAAGCACTTGCCTTTTTTATGGGACCCGTTAAAGCTAAAAGCTGAAGATCTATTTGTGATTAGATCATAGGACTAATACATATAGAACTTAGAGTGGAGCAGTGTGGTTATACACAATGGGTCATATGCATAAAGAGCAGTTCTGTGGTAAAGTGTTTTGCACCAGAAGTGCTCTTAATACATATCCCCAATTGGCGAAATTTATCAAACTAAAACTGGAGCAATGTGGAGGCAAAGTGCTAAATTTGGAGATATCATTTTAGAAACCAATGTAATGTTTCTGCTAATTGCCCTAAACTCAGCACTTTGCTAGATGTAAGCAAATTGAGTAACTTAATAAATATATCTCTGCATTTAAGAAACTAATTATACAGTAATTTGTATTTTGTTATATTAAGTTAGTTATTCAGTTGTTACTTCATTAGCCATAACTGCAGACTACTAATCTCTGGAATCGGGGCGGGCCAGTGGTTGACACACACTTGACAGGCAGCTTCTTCCCTTTCACTCTCTCACTTACTACTTTCCCGCTACTACTGAGCATCATCAAGCGGAAACGTAGCGTGCATCAAGGTCAGAAATCAGGGGGACCAGGATTCATCTGTCCTCCCTTAAAGTTACATCCGGCATGCTCCCTGCATCAAAACAAGACCCTGCACTGCGTGCAAGCCTCTGATCCCTGTAACAGTGGGCGCCGCTGTGGTCAGGCTGAAAAGGGAGGTATGGAGGGATGGTGCAGCAAAATTCAAATCCAATCCGGGGACAAAACCGGGAACAGACTTGGTCCGGGGACAGTGTTCTCAGCCCAGGGACTGTCCCTGGAAACTGGAGACGTCTGGTCACCCTACCTTTAATTGTTGATTGGCTCTCATAGTGGTCACATGATCAGGAGCCCTATCAGAAGCAACTGAGTACTTTCGGTGACAGCTCGTCAGTTTGCTGGGAGCCAGCAATGAACATGGTTTAAGCACACAACCTCAGACCATCATTGACACATATGTGTAGGGGGGTGGGCATTAATACCAGGAAATGCCTGGACAAGGACCTTCATGGCAGGATAGCATTTTAACAAAGCAGCAAATTAAAAAAAAGTTGAATTTTTTTTTTTAAATCACATTAACATCGTTAGGAGTATGCCATGGTTCACACTATGAATCGCCTATGAATCGCACTGCATTCCTGTGCCATTCACATACAATTCAGTGCAGTGCAATTTGAGCCCATTTGCACCGTATCGCGCCAAAGTATTCACTAATTTTAGGAAACACACTGCCATCAGATTGCACGGTCATTCTGTACCATGCAATCCAGTGCAGGCAAATGCACTGCATTTGTGACCTGTGTTTGGGGTGTTGTTAACATTGCACTGACACCAGCTGCAGATCATAAGGGCAGTGTGATTTGAACGCGGTGCAGGAAATGTGCACAGATTGCGGGTTTCCTGTACCACGTTCTAGTGTAAACCAGGGCTGAATTACATTTTAGTTATCAAATTTAGATTTACTTTGATGTAAAACAAAAAATTGATTAAATAGGTCGTTGATGATCTCTTTTTTACCTGTAACTCCTTGAAATACAGAAATCAGAGAACCCTATAGACTGATCACAGTCTATATGACACGTCAATTTTTGCACTGATGTTTATAAACCAGTTCCATCTGTTTTTCCCTCTACATCAGGGGTTAATTTACCTATTTAATACACCTATTAAGAAGCGTGTCGGGCCATTACCGCTGGCTAACGATCAATAAGTAATTTAATAAACAATCAATGGAGTGGAAGGAGATTAGCGTGGCTGTTTTATGGCGACGTCAGTATGTACCAATAATTAATCGAGAGCCGCGAGTGTTTTTATTGCAAACCTGGAATGAAATGAGTGGAAGCGGGCACCTCATTGTGGAATTGAATGCTTAAGGGTAGCTGAATGTGCCAGGTTAGTCGGTGGCATGGCCAGAATATGAATACAGAAAACAGGCAGGTGTGTCATGCAGGTGAAATGCCTGCAGTGTTATTTGGTGCTGACACAACCACTTCTATTAAAGAGATCTGCCCTCCTCCTCCCCCATCCCAGGGGCCTTAGAGCATTTTCTAGTGTGCTCTTATAGCAATGGGCCTTAGATATTCCATGGTGAGAGTCAATGCACAATGCACCACAGAATATGTGGAACATTTTAAAAAAGTATCTAGAGATAGGGCCACAGAAAATGCTTCTAAAGGCTCATTTACACTTGTGGTTGGGGACGCTAAAAACATGCAGTTTAGTCATGTTTCTAGAGGCACCCAGTCCCCCCCCCCCATTCCTAAAACTGCATTAGATGGGGGTGTTCACATACAGTGGTCATGAATGCTTTGCTTCAAGTCTGCGGCAAAAACGCTCGCCCCCTGTTGTAATGAGCAGGCAGTACCACCAAGGAACATGATCCATTTAAGTTCATGGAGACACAGCACATTGGTGTGGCATTTTATGGGTCTGAAAAAGGTGGTGAGGAGGAAGCATTAACGCCTGTCAAATGCCTCAGAAAAGCAATCTGAACTAGGATCACTTTTCAGAGACACGGCAGTTTAGACGCAAGTCTTAAGTTAGCCTAAATGTTGTTGGTAACACATCTTTTGCTTGGTAGCAGAAGGCTGCTAATGCAAACATAATTGAATGTAATATAAGAGTTTTAATGAATCACTTCACACAAAAGTGCTATTTTGTTATAAGTGTTGCCCAGTGGCTGAGTCAGCCCCTGGCTTCTTATGTGCCTTGGATACTCTCCAACAATGAGATCTCCCTGGCGTAATTCCCGGTTCTGTTTTTATCCACGTGGAAGTGTTGGGTTTGTTCTAGATCCTCCTGTTAAATTTCCCATCTTATAAAATGAATAAGTAATACAGCAGGGATGGTGGGAGCCCCTGATAATGGGCACAGTAGGTGTGTAAACCTGGGAACCATGCACAGGGATCTCACTAACAGAAAATGTCTGGTGGTTTAACCTCTACCTAACCACTCAAGGCATATATGCGGTGGCAGCAAAAGTGAGCTGCAATGCCCAACCGCCACACATATGCGTCCACTGAGGTTAGAGGTTGTTTACTGAGAGTACACTTATGCCTCGTACACACGATGGGATTTTCCGACGGAAAATGTTCTATGGGAGCTTGTTGTCGTAAATTCCGACCATGTTTAGGCTCCATCGGTTATTTTCCATCGGAATTTCCGTCACACAACATTTGTGCTGGTTCTCAAATTTTTTTAAACAACAAAATCCATTGTCGTAAATTCCGATCGTGTGTACACAATTCCGACGCACAAAGTTCCACGCATGCTCGGAATCAAGCAGAAGAGCCGCACTGGCTATTGAACTTCATTTTTCTCGGCTCGTCGTACGTGTTGTACGTCACCGCGTTCTTGGCGTTCGGAATTTTTGAAAAGATTTGTGTGACTGTGTGTATGCAAGACAAGTTTGAGCCAACATCCGTCGAAAAAAAAACATGGATTTTGTTGTCGGAAAATCCTATCGTGTGTATAGGGCATAAGTGTGCGTTCCCAGCATGATGATTGAGCTGTCTCAGATGGCTCTTAGTTATGGTCAATGGAATTGACACGTGACCACTGGGAGAGCCAATCACTGTGCAGCCTCCCTACATAAAAGCTAACCTTAGCTAACCTAACTAAACCCATTGATTTAACAGTTTCAAAAACAGTTACATTCCCAACATCACATTGGTTGTGCTCTCAACCAATACTGTCAAACTATCAAATGGTTGGTGTCATAACTGATCACGTGTATCATGCCAGTTGGAGATTAAACAAAGGCCAAGATGGCAGCTTCCTTGGCAGAAAACGATAGGAGGGATTAGTTCTGCTTTAAAGGGCAGCGGGGAGATGGCGTGATGGGTTATCTTTCTGGCATCTCAATATAAGCTGTGGGTGGACTCACCTTTTAATGGCCAGTGGCAGGTCCTGAACCCAGATAACAATACATGGTACCCCGGACTCACCCTACCAGCTACTGAAAGAGATCTTTTGCCCTACACGCGTCAGTGCACAAACTACAGCCTACACTCCTACCCTCACACAATATCTAGTTACAACTTTTCTCCACACACGGCTGATGTGCAAGGTAAAGTCTACAGGCTTGGAAAGATCAATTTGTAAATGGATAGAAAATTGGCTAAAACACAGCATTCAGAGAGTAGTGGTTAATGATTCTTACTCTGAATGGTCTAAGGTTATCAGTGGTGCACCCCAAGGTTCAGTGTTGGGACCCTTACTTTTTAATACCTTTATAAATGATATAGGATCTGGAATTAAAAGTAATGCCGCGTACACACGGTCGGACTTTTCACCTGCAAAAGTCCGACGGACGCCGCCGGACAAAGTCCGGCGGAAAGTCCGACCGTGTGTGGTCTCCATCGGACTTCCGACGGACCGTTTCGGTCGGATTTTTGCGGAAATCCGACGTACTTTAGATTTGAAGCCTGCTTCAAATCTTTACGTCATACCTCCGCCGGACTCAGTTCCTGACGGAAAGCCCGTTCGTCTGTATGCTAGTCCGAAGGACCAGATACGACGGAGGAGCAGGTTACTGCATCTCGCACTCGCTGCAATAGGAAAAACAAATCTTCCTATTGCGGCGAGCGCGGGGCATACCAGGCCCTTAGGTCTGGTATGGATTATAAAGGGGAACCCCTACGCCGAAAAAACGGCGTGGGGTCCCCCTAAAATCCATACCAGACCCCCGATCCGAGCACGCAGCCTGGCCGGTCAGGAAAGGGGGTGGGGACGAGCGAGCGCCCCCCCCTCCTCCTGAACCGTACCAGGCCGCATGCCCTCAACATGGGGGGGTGGGTGCTTTGGGGGAGGGGGGCGCCCTGCGCCCCCCCCCCCCAAAGCACCTTGTCCCCATGTTGATGAGGACAAGGGCCTCTTCCCGACAACCCTGGCCGTTGGTTGTCGGGGTCTGCGGGCGGGGGCTTATCGGAATCTGGGAGCCCCCTTTAATAAGGGGGCCCCCAGATCCCGGCCCCCCACCCTATGTAAATGAGTATGGGGTACATGGTACCCCTACCCATTTACCTAGGTAAAAAGTGTCAGTAATAAAACACAACACAGGTTTTTAAAATAATTTATTAAACAGCTCCGGGGGGGGGGGTCTTCTTCCGTCTTCGGGGGTCCCTCCGGTTCATCTTCTCCCGGCGTCCGGTTGGTTCTTCTCCGCTCTCCGGCCTCTTCTCCCGGTGTCCCAGGTCTTCGGCCGGCCCCTCCGCTTTCTTCAGGTAGCTCTATTGCCAGCGGAGGTCCGGACTTCTGGGCTTCTTGGCTTCTTGGCTTCTTGTGTTCTCTTCTCTTCTCTTCCCCCAGATGTTGACACGACGCTCTCTCCGGCTGGACTGGTCTCTGAGGGCTGCGTTGTGACTTATATAGGCGGAGACCCCGCCCCCATATGATGTCACAGTCCCTGGGCATGCTGGGACTGTGACGTTTTAGGGGGCATGGTCGACCACGCCCCCTAAAACGTCACAGTCCCAGCATGCCCAGGGACTGTGACATCATATGGGGGCGGGGTCTCCGCCTATATAAGTCACAACGCAGCCCTCAGAGACCAGTCCAGCCGGAGAGAGCGTCGTGTCAACATCTGGGGGAAGAGAAGAGAAGAGAACACAAGAAGCCAAGAAGCCAAGAAGCCCAGAAGTCCGGACCTCCGCTGGCAATAGAGCTACCTGAAGAAAGCGGAGGGGCCGGCCGAAGACCTGGGACACCAGGAGAAGAGGCCGGAGAGCGGAGAAGAACCAACCGGACGCCGGGAGAAGATGAACCGGAGGGACCCCCGAAGACGGAAGAAGACCCCCCCCCCGGAGCTGTTTAATAAATTATTTTAAAAACCTGTGTTGTGTTTTATTACTGACACTTTTTACCTAGGTAAATGGGTAGGGGTACCATGTACCCCATACTCATTTACATAGGGTGGGGGGCCGGGATCTGGGGGCCCCCTTATTAAAGGGGGCTCCCAGATTCCGATAAGCCCCCGCCCGCAGACCCCGACAACCAACGGCCAGGGTTGTCGGGAAGAGGCCCTTGTCCTCATCAACATGGGGACAAGGTGCTTTGGGGGGGGGGGCGCAGGGCGCCCCCCTCCCCCAAAGCACCCACCCCCCCATGTTGAGGGCATGCGGCCTGGTACGGTTCAGGAGGGGGGGGGGGCGCTCGCTCGTCCCCACCCCCCTTCCTGACCGGCCAGGCTGCGTGCTCAGATCGGGGTCTGGTATGGATTTTAGGGGGACCCCACGCCGTTTTTTCGGCGTAGGGGTTCCCCTTTATAATCCATACCAGACCTAAGGGCCTGCGACGGGGCTCGCAAGGTTTCAATCTCGCCAAAAAAAGCGGCGAGATTGAATTCCTTTTCTAGTCCCGTCGTACCAAAGTCACGTTCAAAATGAACGGACTTGTCCGTGTGTGGGAAAGTCCGTTCGTTCTGAAAGTCCGGCGGAAGTCCGTCGGGAAGACCGGATTCCGGAAAGTCCGGCCGTGTGTAGGCAAGTCCGGCCGTTCAGAAAGTCCGGCGGTAGTCCGCCGGAAGTCTGGCGGCAAGTACGTCGGACCTAGCTTTCTAGAAAGTCCGACCGTGTGTACGCGGCATAACATTTCTGTCTTTGCAGATGACAACAAGCTATGCAGTGTAATAACGTCCTTACAGGATGTCTCCAATTTACAAGCCGACCTCAATGCATTGTCTAATTGGGCAACTAATTGGCAAATATTGTTGATAAATGTAAAGTTATGCACTTGGGGGCTAAGAATATGCATGCACCATACATTCCAGGGGGAGTACAATGGGGGCAATCAATGGCGGAGAAGGATCTGGGGGATCTTTGGTAGATCATAAGCTCAATAATAGCATGCAATGCCAAGCTACGGTTTCCAAAGGGAGCAACGTCCTTTCTTGTATTAAGAGAGGCATGGACTCCAGAGAGAGAGATATTATTTTGCCCCTGTACAAATCATTATTAAGGCCTCATCTGGAATATGCAGTTGAGTTTTAGGCGCCAGTTCTCAAAAAGGATATCGGGGAACTGGAGAAAGTGCAGAGAAGGGCAACCAAACTGATAAGAGGGATGGAGGAACTCAGCTATGAGGATAGATTAGAGCAACTGAATCTATTCCCTCTTGAGAAGAGGAGATTAAGGGGGATATGATCAACATGTACGAATACATAAGTGGTCCATATGGTGAACTTGGTGTTGAGTTTGAGTTATTCACTTTAAGGTCATCATAGAGGACAAGGGGGCACTCTTTACGTCTAGAGAAAAAAAGATTTCATCTCCAAATACGGAAAGGTTTCTTCACAGTAAGAGCTGTGAAAATGTGGAATAGATTCTCTTCAGAGGTGGTTCTGGCCAGCTCAGTCGATTGCTTTAAAAAAAGGCCTGGATTCTTTCCTAAATGTACATAATATAATTGGGTACTAACAGTTATAGGTAAAGTTGATCCAGGGAAAATCCCCTGCTGTAGCAAATTGGAGCATGCTCTGCTAGGTTTTTTTGCCTTCTTCTGGATCAACTGTGGGTGAAGTATTGTGTATATGGGATTATAATTTTTTAAAATTTTGTATGAACTTGTGTCTTTTTTCAACCTGACTAACTATGTGACTATGTGACAACTGGCTTTCAAGAATAATGTATAGCTTTGAACTATTACTTATTTAAAGGGACTGTCCCTGAGTTAGAGCCAAGTCCCTCTGTCCCTCTTTCTACTCAACCGTCCTCTCAGGAGTCCTTACAGACTTGTCTAAATTATTGTACTAATAAACTTAAAGTGTTACTAAACCCACCACAGTAAAATCAGTCTGTATATGCAGTAAAGCATGCTTGTTATACTGACTGTGGAACCTAAGGGGTTAATCCTCCACATTGTGTAAAAAGGCTGTTCAATCCTGTCTTCTCTGATTCTCCCCTTCTTCCACAGTCCCCAATCCATCTCCTGCTAGTACAGAGCCTTTGGAGTCACCCTGCACATGCTCAGTTTGGTGTGTCTTGCTAGAGAGTTTTTTTGGGAGGGTGCATGTGATCAGCACAGGGCCAATCGGCAATGTCCAGACAGAGGGTCAGGGGTCATGCAGCCTCAAAGGACAGTCAGAGGAGAATAAAAAATTCCTCCTACAAGCTTTAACCATTGCTCGGCCAGACACTGATAGAAGTCACAAGACTGCTCTAACTGCTGATGAGAAAAGGTGAATGCAGAGTCCTGGATTTAGTAACACTTTAAGACAGTGTTTGTCGACTTGCAAGGTAACGGGGGCCTCAAATGCAGCCCCTAATTTCTCCAAGGGGCCTCCATATAATATTTATTACATATGATGCTGCAGAAAACTGTCACAGACTGAAGACTTATGAGAGGAAATGGTCAGAAATTGTTCTACAGGAATGGTTGGAGAGGGAAGTCATGCTATAGGAGACAGTCATACTAGGGAGATGTTGCATAAAACTTTGAGACTTTCCTAATATTAAGCTCCCTGTCGGTTTGATTATTTCAGATTTTTGCGTCTCAAAGCAGTACAATTATTGTGCATAGAAATTTGGCGTTTTATATTGTAGGTCTGTAATTCTTAGCATTATACACTTAGATCTGTCCTCCAAGAGTCTAGTAGATATCCTGGGTATGATGAAGTTTGAAACACAAAATCATAAATTATAATATAATAAATAAATGTAAATAATTAAAAAAAAATAATAATATAATAATAATAAAATAAATTTCCCCACGATTCACTATCGCTCAATTCTGCAAGTGTTCTAATTTACTATCGCTGTTTCTAGCTGGTCTAAAGCCACTTTTGAAGTAAAGGGACACTTTTTGGTTGCTATGGACAATCTCAAGTTTCCAGGCAGAAAGAACAGTATATGTAATATAAAACTGCATGCAGGGCATGGACCAAAGCACTGGGGACAAAAGGGAAGTAAAATGATTTCATACAGTACTGTAATCTGTAAGATTACAGTACTGTATGTGTTATGATTTTTAAATTTTTTTTAATTTGCCGCCAGGCTCCGCCCCCACGCGTCGCAACGCTCGCAGGGAACGGAGCCTGGCACAGAGAGGTTTCGGGCAGAGGACGGAGCCCGCAGACACCGCGGGGGGATATCGCAGGATCCTGGGGACAAGGTAAGTATACTGCACCAGGATCCTGAGATGTAATCCCGAGTGTGGCTCGGGGTTACCGCTAATGGTGCTGAAATTTAACCCCGAGCCACACTCGGGAATACTGTCAGGGAGGCTACGGGACCCTTTACAAATCAATGGTCCCTCTATTGATTGCTGGGGCCCAAGGGCTGCACTTCAAACACCAAAAGGCGCATGTGTCCCTTGGGCTGTAGTTTGGGCACCAGGGATCTAAGGTGTATATATTCTACTAACCTTTGATTCCAATCATCAGATTATTGCCTTGGTTATTTTTAAATGCCAGTAGATTGGAAACATAGCAGCAAAAACCAGTGAGTGGGCTGCATGATCTTGGGTGTGTCTATTGCCTAAATACAATAATAATAAAGATGAGAATCTTTCCTATCTCATAAAGTTGTCAGGTCTGATAATGGATGTCTCCATGTAAGACATCAGGAAGATGGATGGTAGAGTAGAAAAGTACACCTTGGCTGTATTTAGGTAGGCAGGTCCTGAGTCAGCATCTAAGGTATGATGGCCCGAAAGCTTTTTGCAAATTATATCAAGTAGGGCATAACCGGGGGGGAGGTGGTTGACTGTGGTAGGGACATTAGATGGTAACCTTGATGTCCTCTTAGGCACTCAGTCAGGGCTGGATTAAGGGCAGCTGATGCCCCAAACATAGCCCAACAATGGTGCCCCCTTGGCCCCACCATTGCTTAACTGACAGGACATTAAATAAGGGCTGAAAGCAAAATAAACGTTTTACAACTTCTTCATTCTCCTTTCAGGTCAGCCCCATGTCAGACCCAACAACATGGGCTTATTCACACTAGCAGTTGGATGGAAGTAAGTCCCGCAGGGGCAGCATCTTGGGGTGTATACATGTCATGGCCACAGTGCTTTGCTGCACAGCTGTGGCAAGAAATGATATCTCATCAAGTGGGGCCGCTTTGCAAGTGCAGTGAATGAGGCCGCTGTGCAATTGCCCTGTAATCGTGTGCAATGCATGCAGTTTTGGCACACTAGTTTAGGGTTCAAGGGGTTGAAGCAGGCGGTGAGGAGGTATTACAACTCCCCATCACCGCCTTTCAAATGCTCCTTCAAGAGAAATCCGAATGTGGATCACTTTTCAGAGAGTAAAGCTAGTGTGAACGAGAGCTACTAAACCTGTGCAGACAGGAGAGAGAGGAATTACAGCTAGGGTTGCCACCTCACCCCTTTAAAACTGAATATATATTAATTACACAGGTTCTGAGGCTGATTATTAAACTCACTTGGTGCCTTATCTGCATTAAATTAGCCTCAGAACCTGTGGAATTCATATGGGTTTAAAGGATGAGGTGGCAACCCTACGTATGGCGCAAGATATAAAAGAAAAACTGAGGCTGTGGCCGTTGGAATTCAATAAGTATACCACTTGTGGCGGGTAAAGGTGGAATTGGCTAGTTTAGGACAAAGGGGCAAAAAAGATATCTGCACTTTGTTTTAAAGCGTACTTATTCTTTAAGGACAGGACAGGCTACGGGAAAAGCTCTGCGGTGCCCCCTTCTCTTGGTGCTCTTAGCATGTGCTTATTTTCCTAATGATTAATCCAGCCCTACACTGGGTTTATAAATGACATGTTGCTTGTCAATCACTGTGACAGAGGTGCATCTTGGGAGGAGTACTTCGACCACTGGTCCTTACTGAGCTTGGCCTGAAAAGATTGCCATTGTTCCTAGATTCCACAGAAGGGTTTGAAGTTGTTTGTAAAACAATGACTCAGTGGAAATCATTGACAATGTGTTGGGTCCCCTGGATCCGAATGTAATACCAAAACATCCATTCACAGTGCTACTTAAAGGCCTGAATATTATCTATTAAGTGCATCAAAGAGTTACAGCCCTTTTGGCAGCTGGAATCCCTCTCTATCCCTGTTTGTTCTCTGGCAAGGCCCATTCATTCTCCTCCAGACTCCATTAAAATATGAAGGAATCAAAGAGGGAGCAGGAGGAAATTTGTGCCAGACTAGAAACCTCTTTCCTTTTGCAAGATGAGACTCCCAACTTTCCTGCAAGACGGGAATCCTACGGACCTGATGAGACCGGGAAAGAAGTAAGAGAGGAAGATCTCTTAAAAAAAGGAAAAGATTCTGTTTTATTAACCCCTGCATGGCCTGATGCTAAAATCCATAGTGTTGCTTGCAACCATTAGGCTACGTTTGAATAACTAACATTTTCCCTGGTGCTGGGTTGATTCTATAGGTCACTATGCATAGCTTCCAACTGTCTCTGATTTCGAGGGACTGTCCCTCATTTGGAACAAAGTCCCTCTTTCCTCCTCATTTGTCCCTCATTTTGGTCTGATCTATATAGTTGTATATAAAATACACTATTTATCTTTCCAAAAGTGTTTCCCAGTGCTAAACCCTTTATCCAGTTTCTAAATTGCCACATTTGTAAATTTCAAAAGCCAGTATAAACGAATCGTAGTGGTAAAAAAGTACTTCTGCGTTTAACCAATCTTTTTTTTTTTTGTATACATAAGGGGAGTGTCCTATGCCTACATACTTTTGCTAATGGATGTCCCTCATTCCCATCTCAGAAAGTTGGGAGGTTTGACACCATGTAAGGTGTAGTGTAATAATGTGATGGCTAGTGCTAGTGGATGAGACTTTATCCAGGCTCCTCCTTTCTGCACAGAAATGTTTAATTAAAGAATTCAGAAGTACATCATACATTTTAATGTAGCCCACACATTAGGACCATCAAAGGTCCCAACATGCAGCAGAACAAGTACAGGAGAACCAGGGTGACCCACTTGAATGTAGCACTCACCAAAAGAAAAAGGAAACAGGTGCTTGTCGTAGGCTTTCTGCGGTTAGATGATATGTGTACTGGTATCAAACTTTGAGAATGCAACTGGCATATGATGCCTGTCAATCCCAGGCAATGAAGCTCCCACCATTGCCTCTTTGGTGGTACCGTAAGTCCTTGATGCCTTTTGCTTACCATTACTATTTCCTTTTCTTGGGTTCGAAACCTCTGTGTTTATTCCCCACCTATGATGTTGGGTTCCTTGACCACAACACCTTTCATGCTCGGCCAACTGCAGCAGCAAGTACATTACCAACTGACCAGGCGTTCTGCAATCTGAACCTACAATCTTCTCTAGGTTTAGTATTGACCATGTACAACCCCAATTCCCAAAAAATTGGGACACTGTGTAAAATCTACATAAAAACAGAATGCAATGATTTGCAAATCTCATAAACCCATTTTTTATTCACAATAGAAAATAGAAAACATATCAAATGTTTAAACTGAGAAAATGTACCATTTTAAGAGAAAAAAGGGTAATTTTGAAATTGATGGCAGC
This sequence comes from Lithobates septentrionalis, assembly GCA_037952835.1. NCBI lineage: Eukaryota > Metazoa > Chordata > Amphibia > Anura > Ranidae > Lithobates > Lithobates septentrionalis. The sequence continues at coordinate 1,148,354 of JBBDGP010000995.1, forward strand.
AACACTGCTCAAAAAAGTTGGGACAGGGCCATGTTTACCACGATGTAGCATTGTCAAGGCTGGGCTCAGCCCTTCCTTCTCAAAGCTGGCCGCTAATCTGTCGGCTAATTGCCAGCTCCTATCTCTCCACAGTGACTCACCTGTTGTTGATATCCTGCTCGTCAGTCCTGCCTACTTAAGCCGTCCAGTCCAGATGATCTCTGCCTTCACCTTGGTCACATCTCTAGAGACGCTCTCCTGTATTCCTGTTAAAGACTTGCTTGGCTGACATTCCTTCTGGCTCCAGATCTTGCTTGCTGTTCTACTACGCTCATCTCTGGCTCCCTGACATTTTGGCTTGTCTGACTATCCGCTCCGGTTCCTGAACTCTGGCTATGTTTTGACTACGTTTACTCTGTTTACCTTTTTTTTTTATTATTAAACAAGTGTGATTTAACTGTACTTCTGTCTCAGTCTGATTCATGGTTTCTGACACGCATCCCCTCTTTTACCAACACTCTGTAAATGTCTGGGAACCGAGGAGACCAGTTGCTGAAGTTTTGGGAGAGGAATGTTGAATAAAATATGGGTTTAAGAGATTTTCAAATCATTGTTTTATGTTTTTGTGCAGATTTTATAACTTTTTTGGAATTGGTTTTGTAGTGTGAGGGCCTATCTGATTGACTAATATTATGTTTTAGTTAGACCCCTGTACAACCTAGTTCTTGGCAAATCCAAATATAGCCACATATGTCATAATCTGTGCAACTTCTGTAAGATCTTCTTTAGATTTACAGGCAACAATGTTTGCAGTGAGAGGGCCTGCCGAAAAAAATCTATTCAAGTTATATCTGGGTTGGCAGGCCTTCACACTACATAATTATAGAAAGACTGTACAGTCCAAATGTAATGTACTTTATGTTCCCAGCTTTTTTATAGAGATAAGGTTAAAGCCGGTTTAATAAAAGGGGTTCCAATCCATATTGCAGAAACTGTTACATCACTTTTGCACGTAAAGTGCACCTGCCATGACAGAATATAGAGGCCACCATTGCTGGCCTTCTAAAAATACAGGTTGCCAGCTGTCATGTTGGCTCTCTTTCAGATGGAAAACCATCATTACTTGTATACTTGCATACTTGTTCTGGGTCAGTGACTTGATGTCACTGATGATTTCAGCATGAGAGCCAGGCAACTGGAATTTTCGGGAGGATATTTAAAAAATGGCAGCCTCCAAGTTTCTTTCAAGCTACGGTTCTTTGAACATACTGCAGTAATAACAACGACTGCAAGTTTCAGCATTATATGAACTCTAGAAGGACAAGGGGTCTCATACAGTTTAAACCTAGTGGACCACAAATCCAACCCAAGGAGCACCATTTTGACATGATAGGACCAAGATATGTGAGTTTCCATAGCTGGTGGTACTACATTTCCCAGCAGGAATTAGAGTTCCCCCACAGCTGGAGAGTCGGACTGTCAGCCTCTGCTCTGGAGGATGGTAATCATCGAGCAGATGAGGAAATATAACAACCAGTAATCAACTCCTAACCAGCTTAGCTAGAGAACAGGTTCCAGCCCGCAGTGCCACAGGCCAAATTCTGTGTATAATATAGATGGTGAGGAATTCACATTAGATCTGCTATGTGATATTTTCTGTCTCATCTGGAGAGGCAGAGCAAAGAACTGTGAAGGTAACCCATAGTAACCAAACAGCATCCTCCTTTGGTTGTTATGGGTTACCACACCTTGCCTGTGATTACTACCCTTAATGCTCCCTTCTTCAATTCATTTCTTGCTTATGCCAACAAAAAAAATCCTATTTTGACGTTGAAATGATCAATAATAACACTGCATAACCTAGTCCAAAAAAAATCATAAAAAGTGTGCCAGCCAGACTTTCTGTCAACCGATGCCAGCTGACATTCGGCCCGTGTGCCACCTGAAGCTTACTATAAACCTTACAATCTAGTTGTGCACTCTCTTCTAGATCTACCAACAATTGTGTAGTGCAAGGGCTTATCTGATTGAATAAAAATGGATTGGACACAGTAGGGTGGATTTACTAAAGGCAAATAGACTGTGCACTTTCCAAGCGCAATTGCACTCATATACCCATATTTACATCTTAGTAAATGTGTTAAAGCTCTTCTGATTTCCGTTTTACAGTCACGTGCAAGCAAAATGCATTTTTTTTTCCTTGCACCTGATTGGGTATTCCAAAGTGAAGCTTCACCACAGGAAAATGAGTGCAACTGCACTTGCAAAGTGCATAGTCTTTTTACCTTTAGTAAATCAACCCGATTAGGTCCTCATATTACAAAGTTATGGTAAATCTAAAGTTGATTGTACAGAGATTGTAAAGCCAGGGTGTAGTATGCGTAGTGACCTTTAAGCCCCATACATGCGGGCCGAATATTGGGCGGTATCGGCTGGTTTCTATTGAACTGGCGGATACCGCCCACTATTCAACCAGTGTGTACGGCAGCCGGTCCGACAGAAGCCGGCCGAACGTCCAGAGGCATGACGGAAAAAGGTCTGCCGATTGTCAGAGTTCTGGTGAGTGTGCTCATCCCCATCAGAACACAGTAGCTCAGTGGGGAGATTGCTGTACTAACATCAGATTGTTAGTACATGATCTCTTCCTGAGCTCTTCCATTTTTTTTTTCATTCAACCTGCTGCGTTCAGCGAAAAAAAACAAATAGTGCATACTAGGCTATAGGCTAATCATTCACTATACAATCTAATTGTACAATCTACTATTAACTTTGTAGTGCAGGAACCCGCCTAATTTGATATATTTAATGGATGTCGTCACATGACATTCTTTTGGTAAATCTAATGTGTATGGCCAGTTTTACTTTTTTAGCTAGAGACACGCTTTAAATAAAAACAGGAAATATTTTTCATATTCAAATCATGGGTACATTGTTTACCGGGAGGACTAATTGTGGCGGGATTATCTATGGTAATAAGGTAACCTAGCCCCATCTGCGTTCCTCTGCACAGGTTAAGTGGCTGACCCCCCCTTCCCATAAGTGTCAGCCCCAGGTTCATCCACAGATGTAAAGTGTAATCATCTAGGAATTGTCTGCACACATGAATTAGAGGCAGGTATGCAGGATGTTCTATGTACAGTATGATGCTGGTATTTGATGTTTGCACAGCTGTGGGGGAACTTGTGGGCTAATTTAAGCTGCAGATACAATGACAGGCTAGGGGTCATCCACCGCTGTGTAAACTCTGCACAATGCAGGGAAGTGCTGGTATAGAGGGGCATGGTACAAGGTGCAGGCTGTACTATAAGTGAGAGTGTCACCTGCGAAACCAGATCCCAGGTCCCAAGAGTAGACTGAAAGAACGGCAAGAACACTTTTACTGTCTAAATGGAGAGTGCGCTACTTTGGGAGCTGGGAGCCCTTAAGCCGCGTACACACGAGCGGAATTTCCGTCAGAAAAAACTTGGATGGTTTTTCGGACGGAATTCCGCTCAAGCTTGCCTTGCATACACACGGTCACACAAAAGTTCTCTGAACTTTCGACCGTCAAGAACGCGGTGATGTACAACACTACGATGAGCTGAGAAAATGAAGTTCAATGCTTCCGAGCATGCGTCGAATTGTTTCGGAGCATGCGTGATTTTTTGCCCGTCCGAATTGCATACAGATGAACACATTTTCGGATAGGAACTTCTTCCAATTGAAAAATAGAGAACCTACTCTCAATCTTTTGCTGGCTGCAATTCTGCCAGCAAAAGTCCGATGGAGCATACACACGGTCGGAATTTCTGACCAAAAGTTCTCATCCGATTTTTGCTGGTGGAATTTCTGATCGTGTGTACGGGGCATAAGAGTTTATATGGCAACCTATGCCGCTGCCAACTGCCTTTATGAACCATTATTACTGTTAGGCTCTTTCAGTGTAAAGCTGCCCATAGACCAGCAGATTTTTGAATTAAAATTTTAATTAGTACATACCATGACATGACGAATGTTGTTGCAAAAGTACTTGGAAAGAAAAAAGTTTGCTTTTAACATTTGATTTTGGAGTGAATGGACTTTACTGAGTAAAAACCAAATTCACTTTTAGAAATTTGATCATTCAAGAAAAAATGTCCTTCTTGTTCCATCAAATATATTCTACTGTCAAAAACTAACATTCATTTAACTCCATTAACCACTTCAGCCTCTTCCTGACCAAGCCCTTTTTTACGATACGGCACCACGTTGTTTTAACTGACAATTGCGCGGTCGTGTGACGTTGTACCCAAACAAAATTGGTGTCCTCTTTTTCCTACAAATAGAGCTTTCTTTTGGTGTTATTTGATCACCTCTGCGTTTTTATTTTTTGCGCTATAAACAAAAAAAGAGCGACAATTTTGAAAAAAAAAAACAGTATTTTTTACTTTTTGCTATAATAAATATCCCCAAAAAATATATAAAAAAACAAATTTCTTCCTCAGTTTAGGTCAATATGTATTCTTCTACATATTTTTGGTAAAAAGAAATTGCAATAAGCGTACATTGATTGGTTTGCGCAAAACTTATCGCGTCTACAAAATAGGGGATAGATTTATGGCATTTTTATTGGTAATTTTTTTTTTTATTAGTAATGGCAGCGATCTGTGATTTGTATTGTGACTGCGACATTGTGGCGGACAGATCGGAAGCTTTTGACACTATTTTGGGACCATTGGCATATATACAGCTATAAAAATGCACTGATTACTGTGTAAATGTCACTGGCAGGGGAAGGGTTAAACACTAGGGGGTGATCAAGGGGTTAGGTGTGTTCCCTCAGTGTGTTCTAACTGTAGGGGGGATGGGCTCACTAGAACATGACAGAGATCACTGCTCCCGATCACTGGGAGCAGTAGATCCCTGTCATGTTGCTAGGCAGAACAGGGAAATGCCTTGTTTACATAGGCATCTCCCCGTTCTGCCTCTCTGTGCCACGATCGCGGGCCAACGGCAGACATCGAGTCCGCGGGTCCCGCAGGCACGCTCGCGCACCTGCTACCTGCCAGTGACGTACGGGTACGTCGTTCTGTGCACCCGTGCCACTTTGCCAACGTATATCGGCTCGAGCTGTCGGCAAGTGGTTAAAGCGGGGGTCCACCCACACCGCCAAAAAAAAAAACTATTAAAAGCCAGCAGCTACAAATACTGCCGCTGCTGACTTTTAATACATGGCCACTTACCTGTCCCAGGGTCCAGCGATGTCGGCAGGCAACGCCTAGAACCCGCTCGGTTCTCGGCAGCTGCCGCCGCCATCCTAGGTGTAGGAATCAGGAAGTGAAGCGTTGCGGCTTCACTTCCCGGTTCCCTACTGCGCATGCGCGAGTCGCGCTGCGCATCCCAAGTGGTCCCCGCTCTCTCCTGGGAGCTGTGTGTTCCCAGGAGACAGCGCGGTGGGGACGGGAAGAGGCGTAGACTCCCATGGGAGTCTATGCCGGAAGTGGGTGCAAATACCTGTCTTAGACAGGTATCTGCACCCCCGTCCCCCCTGAAAGGTGCCAAATGTGACACCGGAGGTGGGGGGAGGGTTCCGAAAAGCGGAAGTTCCATTTTTGTGTGGAACTCCGCTTTAATGATTAGAAAATGAATGAACATTTTGTTCTTAAAACAAAGGTTTTCTATTGCAGTTCTACTAGTGTATGGCCAGTGACTGTTTTAGAAAAAAACATTCTATTTAAGTCCCTTATATTGCTCTCAGTCTCCTCCAAATCTCACAATTCCTTTTTTTGTTGCCGTGATCTGACTTCCTGTTACAGGGTGGCTAGTAGGGTTGCCACTTTTTCTTCAAGCCAAACACTTTAGTGGTGCAGGGCAATTTTTTTTCTCGTAGTATACATAACAGTATAGTATTATAAAAGACCTGAGACACTTTTGGGTGGCCCAGGGATAGTAGTAATGCAGCACGCATAGTGGGCCGCAGCGAACAGTGTGTGTGACCAAATTGCTCTTACTGAGATCATTGCCCCGCCCTCCAGTGATGCCGAATCTACCCCCAGACAGCCGCCCACAGCTCCCGAATGGCAACAGATTTTTATGGGACTATCTTGGTTACTTGGGGAGCCACAGCTCTGTCTGAATAATGTGTCCGGGTTTTAGGTGGACTGAAACACGGACTCATGATTCAAAACCTGGACTGTCCTGGTGAATCCTGGACATGTAGCAACCCTAGTGGCTACGTTCATTCTCCATGGAATCACTGCATGTAGGAACGTAGTCCCCCTCTCTTGCTTGCTCCCAGGATGGACTATGGGATGTGTAGTGTGCATAGAGCAGTGCAAACAAATGGGGGGGGGGGGGGGGGGGCTGGAGAGGTTCAGGATCTCACAAAAGATGTTACAAGGAGGCTGGAAATCACAGTAGGAAACAATATAACCAAAAATAGGTTTCAGAGCCATTAAGTAATAATTATATTGTTTTTTTGTCAGCAAAGTATTATTAAAAGCGCAATTTAAAAAAACAAAAAACAAACATGTCATACTTACCTGCTCTGTGCAGTGGTTTTGCACAGAGTACCCCCTATCCTCTTCTTCTCGAGTCCCCGCTGGAGCTCCTAGCCCCTCCCCCTTGATCAGTGCCCCCAATAGCAAGCCACTTGCTATTGGGGACATTGGTGAGTGGTCGTTACTGAGCCCCGCTCTATGTGTCTTTAAGACACATAAGAGTCGCGGCTCAGATCTGCACCTTGCTCTCTCCTCATTGGCTCACTGGCTGTGACTGACAGCAGTGGAAGTCAATGGCAATGAAGAGACAGTCGAGGCTCCTGTGCACATTGAGAGGATTGAGAGGGGGCTCAGGTAAGTATTAGGGGGACTGTGGGGGGAACAGCACACATGAAGGTAAAAAGCTGAAAAACCTTCAGCTTTTAAAACCACTTTAAGGCTGGCCATAGATGAGTCATTGTTTTTTGTTCGCCGCGCTGGTTTAACTAAACAAAAGATTCAATCCACACTGTGTGTGGATGGGAGAATCCTTCCTTTTGAGCTATTGTATCCTGACAGTAGGGAGACTTCCAGCACCAGCGGCACTGATCGAGCGGCAAATATCCGACCGGGCGGTTGTACAGAAGTCAATTGGTAGATCACCTTCTGTGCAACTACCCGGCCCATACATGGATTGAAGTTCAGTCGGATCTGCAATGACTTTGATCCATGTATGGCCAGCTTAAGTTTACTAATCAGGTCTTACATATAGAAAGCACTCTTCATCAGCTTATTGCAACACAAAGAGTTCTAATTCTTAAAGGGTCAGTCCACCCAAAACTGACATTTTAGCTTTTTGGTGGACACTGCAGTTATATCACCTTACAGTTTCTTTAGCTCTTGGGTGTCTCTATTGGTGAGATCTCTGTGCTGAATTCCCAGGTCTGCACACTGGTTTGGCCATAATGAGAGGCTCCCACCATCACTGCTTTATTTAGTTGTGTATTTGTTATATATCATAGAGGATGTTACAGGGGGAGCAGGAACAGTAGGTGGACGGGAACACCTAAACGTCCAAGTGGACAAGAACAGTATTGGTAATTATCTCCCTGTTGAAGTATCTAAAGCATATAAGAATGCAGGGGTGATCCAGCCCAACAAGCTCCATCTATAACTACATTTTACTTAAATTCGACCAATCAAGATTCTCTCTTATGAAGTGAGACCAGTATGTGATAGATTCTTATTAGTAGGTATGGGATACTGCACTTATGATTCTGAACTCTTTATTGAACTGGGCCATTAGGGACTAATTGCACAAATCCAAAAAATGGTTCCACGCTGCGTTTGGGGAGGGGGGGGGTGTAAGTACTGCCTTCGGGTCTATCCACAGTGACTGGTTCTGGTGCATTGTCTTTTGAAAGTATTCATCCTCATATATGTCTATGGGACAGACTAAGGCCACCCATACACGGTTCGAATCTCGGACGGTTCCTGCTAAACTGGCCGAGATTCGAACCCTTAATGGGCAGGTTGAATATACCAAGTTGATCGATTGATCAACTTGGGTACAACCAGCCTGCCAGATTCTCTTGCGATTATCGCTAGCGGCTGCTATATCCACTTGCGATAATCATTGTTTCCCTCCTCTTGCTCACGCCCCCATATCCCCGCCGGGACCAGACAATTGCTCGGCAGAAGGGATTCCCCTGTCAGGGCTGTCTGTGTTGATGGGGGAATCATGCACATTTCTTTCCTGCAACCAGGGGAAATTTGCAGAAAATGGCCGGCCTTAGTTAATTCAAATAATGAAAACAACAACACTGCAACCAGAAGAGTACAGACTGTGGTTGAACTATATAGAAAGATTTCTCTGCAGACATTCCAGCAAGACATCAATGGAAGTTACTGTAATGTACAGATTGTCTTTTAATTGTTCATTACTGAGGCATATGGAAAATTGATACAGCAAATATGTGAACGTCGTATAACAAATTAAAGCAGTATTAAAGTAAAAAGTAAACATGTATTATATTTCAGCTTACAAATTCTTAGGCTTTCTTTCCTTTATTTTCACCTGGCGATCCTGCCAGTAAGTCTATTGCTTTTCAACAGAACAAGATCTCCTGAAGCTGTAGCAATTAGGGGGTTCAGACAAACCATTTAACATTGACAGGGGTGCGTACAATGATTAACTTTTCTTTATCTATGTAAAACCTGTATCCCAAAACTGTTGCTGTAACTGTTCATAAAGTGTTAGCTTGAGTTAGGTTTCAATTTGTTAGTGTATCCAAATTTGCTAGTACATTTAATACGCCCCTCTCCCCAGATTAACAATGCTGCTGTCTAAAGATGCCCCCCTGTGCTCCTTCATCCAGAGTGGAGGCACTCTAATACAGCAAGTGTGTTACTGGCCAGATCACCTGGTCAAAACAAGGGGAAAAAAGCCTAAAAAAGAAAATAAATGCAGCCACCACATGACTGGTAAACCGCAATATATAAAAAAATTTTGGTTTTGGGTTTAATACTGCTTTAAGATTAAAAATGATAATAATAATTTAAAGTGGAGCTCCACCCAAAAGGGGAAGCACTGCTTGTTTGCCCCCCCCCCCCCCCCCTGCTGCCACATTTGGCATCTTTTGGGGGGAGTGGGTACCTGATTTTGACAGGTACCCGCTCCCACTCCTGGCTGATCTTGCTGCTCTCGGCCCCCCTCCTCTTTCCCCTGGTGCCGGGCCATTTACAAAGTGCAGTGCACTTCACGCATGCGCAGTGGGGAACTGACTGTGAAGTTGCATGGTTTCCCTTAGTGGAGATGGCGGCGGCAGCACCCAACAGCCGATTGAAAAATCGGCTGGGGTGAAGACACCGCTGGGTTCGTGGACAGGTAAGTGTCCATATATTTAAAGTCAGCAGCTACAGTATTTGTAGCTGCTGACTTTAATTTTTTTCTGAAGGAGCCTGGGGCTCTGCTTTAAAGAATCTTATATCACTGAAAATACTCTACATCTTGCATTAAACAAACCTATTTCTCTGATCTGTAAACATTTTATCTTGAGCCCAGTTTTTTTTTTTAGCTCATTACCATATCAGTGGAGGAATGACAATTCCTACAAACAATAAAAGGCAGGAGGTGCCTTTAAAAAATAAGTATATCATTATTTTTCTGTTGCTCGTGGTCAATATTCAAATTGCTGATCTGTTCCCCTTTTATTGGAAAGAAATTGATGTCTTTAATAGGGTGGAAAATGAAGAAAACGACACAAAAAGCCCCGTGGACCAAACTCGTAAATCTGCCATATTCGTCAAACGCGAAGGCGGGCGTGACGTTAATACAATAAGAATTATTATCTTTTATGTAGAACAAAGAAACAATCAGAACAATTGCCTCTGTTTTGTACTGTATATTGGAGCTGAGCTTATATCTATTCTAATAAATTTGTCCTAATGTGACACTTCAATTGTGCGCATAAACAGGCTGCCCTTGAAACAATGCACTGAAAATATTGACAAGAAGGCCATACCAGCAAATATTAAACAATGCTAAGTATCATTATTTGTCTACACAATAGAAGCAATTATTTCTGGAGGGATGGAGTGTGGTCGGCGGCATTATTGAGGTTGCAAAGACATCAAAGATTTCAAAAAAGAACTTGGCAAATCAGTGAGACAGAAACATATTCAACCGGGGCCCTTAATGTCAGAGTGACATTATTCAGGGGCCCAAATCACGGATTTACGATATGTACCCAACATGGACATATATTTAAAGGACATTTCCACCTTTTCAGTCAAATGTGAGAAAACCCCACTAAGGGGTTTATTTACGAAAGGCAAATCCACTTTGCACTACAAGTGCACTTGAAAATGCACTTGAAAGTGCAGTCGCTGTAGATCCGAGGGGGACATGCAAGGAAGATAAAAAAACAGCATTTTAGCTTGCACATGATTGGATAATAAAATCAGCAGAGCTTCCCCTCATTTCAGATCTACCCCTCAGATTTACAAGGACTGCACTTCCAAGTGCACGTGCAGTGCAAAGTGTATTTTCCTTTCATAACTAATCCTCTATATGTTTGTTATATGTTCCCATTCACACAGCATACCTAAAAAAAAATAAAAATAAAAATATATTTACAGTATTTCTTACCTTTTCAGATGTTTCTAAGGAGAAGGTGGCATGGCCTACTATAAAGCCTCGTACACACAATCGGACTTTGCGACGGGAAATGTTGGATGTCAGGCTGTTGGCGGAAAATCCGACCGTGTGTACGCTCCATCGGACAATTGTTGTCGGACTTTCCTCCAACAAATGTTGGCTAGCATGTTTTCAAATTTTCCGCCAACAAATGTGTGTTGTCGGATTTTCCGATCGTGTGTACACAAGTCCATCGGACGAAAGTCCAAAGTACAAACACGCACGTTCAGAAGTAGAAGCGGTCAGTTTTGTAAACTAGTGTTCGTAATGGAGAATTAACATTCGAGACGCGGCAAATTATGAAATCTCCAAATGCAGCGCACAATTCTTTTCTTCTTTAATGGGATAATAATGAAGTTGCTTTGCTGGTGATACTGATGGAGTTATTGCAAACTAATTTTTAAAGGTTTTTTTTTCTAGTGATATCAAGAATAATATTATTATGTTTTTTTTTCTTCTTTTGTGCAAGTTACCACAACACCATTATTCCGTAGTTTTTAAGAACAAAGTTACAACTATGTTGGTGTCCCTTGTCAATTTTACATTGTATTTTTTAACCACTTCAGCCCCGGAAGGATTTACCCCCTTCCTGACCAGAGCACTTTTTACAATTCGGCACTGCATCGCTTTAACTGCTAATTGCGCGGTCATGCAATGCTCTACCCAAACGAAATTTGCGTCCTTTTCTTCCCACAAATAGAGCTTTCTTTTGATGGTATTTGATCACCTCTGCCGTTTTTATTTTTTGCGCTATAAACGGAAAAAGACTGAAAATTTTGAAAAAAAATGATATTTTCTACTTTTTGTTATAAAAAAAATCCAATAAACTAAATTTTAGTCATACATTTAGGCCAAAATGTATTCGGCCACATGTCTTTGGTAAAAAAAATGTCAATAAGCGTATATTTATTGGTTTGCGCAAAAGTTATAGCGTCTACAAACTAGGGTACATTTTCTGGAATTTACACAGCTTTTAGTTTATGACTGCCTATGTCATTTCTTGAGGTGCTAAAATGGCAGGGCAGTACAAAACCCCCCCAAATGACCCCATTTTGGAAAGTAGACACCCCAAGGAAATTGCTGAGAGGCATGTTGAACCCATTGAATATTTATTTTTTTTGTCCCAAGTGATTGAATAATGACAAAAAAAAAAAAAAAAAAAAAATTTACCAACAGTTGTCACTAAATGATATATTGCTCACACAGGCCCTGGGCATATGTGGAATTGCACCCCAAAATACATTCAGCTGCTTCTCCTGAGTACAGGGATACCACATGTGTGGCACTTTTTGGGAGCCTAGCCGCGTACGGGGCCCCGAAAACCGAGCACCACCTTCAGGATTTCTAAGGGCATACATTTTTGATTTTACTCCTCACTACCTATCACAGTTTTGAAGGCCATAAAATGCCAAGATGGCACAAACCCCCCCCCAAATGACCCCAATTTGGAAAGTAGACACCCCAAGCTATTTGCTGAGAGGCATGGTGAGTATTTTGCAGCTCTCATTTGTTTTTGAAAATGAAGAAAGACCAGAAAAAAAATTTCTTTTTTTCTTTTTTCAATTTTCAAAACTTTGTGACAAAAAGTGAGGTCTGCAAAATACTCACCATACCTCTCAGCAAATAGCTTGGGGTGTCTACTTTCCAAAATGGGGTAATTTGGGGGGGGGGGTTTGTGCCACCTGGGCATTCCATGGCCTCCGAAACTGTGATAGGCAGTGAAGAGTGAAATCAAAAATTTACGGCCTTAGAAAGCCTGAAGGCGGTGCTTGGTTTTCGGGGTCCCGTGCGCGGCTAGGCTCCCAAAAAGTCCCACACATGTGGTATCCCCGTACTCAGGATAAGCAACAGAATTTATTTTGGGGTGTAATTTCACATATTCCCATGGCATGTTTGAGCAATATAACATTTAGTGACAACTTTGTGCAAAAAAAAAAAATTGTCTCTTTCCCGCTACTTGTGTCACAATATAAAATATTCCATGGACTCGACATGCCTCTCAGCAAATAGCTTGGGGTGTCTACTTTCCAAAATGGGGTCATTTGGGGGGGGTTTGAACTGTCCTGGCATTTTATGCACAACATTTAGAAGCTTATGTCACACATCACCCACTCTTCTAACCACTTGAAGACAAAGCCCTTTCTGACACTTTTTGATTACATGAAAAAATTATTTTTTTTTGCAAGAAAATTACTTTGAACCCCCAAACATTATATATTATTTTAAAGCAAATGCCCTACAGATTAAAATGGTGGGTGTTTCATTTTTTTTTTTTCACACAGTATTTGCGCAGCGATTTTCAAACGCATTTTTTGGGGAAAAAACACACTTTTTTAAATTTTAATGCACTAAAACACACTATATTGCCCAAATGTTTGATGAAATAAAAAAGATGATCTTAGGCCGAGTACATGGATACCAAACATGACATGCTTTAAAATTGCGCACAAACGTGCAGTGGCAACAAAATTAATACATTTTTAAAAGCCTTTAAAAGCCTTTACAGGTTACCACTTTAGATTTACAGAGGAGGTCTACTGCTAAAATTACTGCCCTCGATCTGACCTTCACGGTGATACCTCACATGCATGGTGCAATTGCTGTTTACATTTGACGCCAGACCGCCGCTTGTGTTCGCCTTAGCGCGAGAGCAGGGGGGACAGGGGTGCTTTTTATTTATTTATTTTTTTTCTTTATTATTTTTTTGCTTTTTTATCTTATTTTTAAACTGTTCCTTTCATTTTTTTTTTTTTTAAATCATTTTTATTGTTATCTCAGGGAATGTAAATATCCCCTATGATAGCAATAGGTAGTGACAGGTACTCTTTTTTGAAAAAATTGGGGTCTATTAGACCCTAGATCTCTCCTCTGCCCTCAAAGCATCTGACCACACCAAGATCGGTGTGATAAAATGCTTCCCCAATTTCCCAATGGCGCTATTTACATCCGGCGAAATCTAAGTCATAAAATGCTCGTAGCTTCCGGTTTCTTAGGCCATAGAGATGTTTGGAGCCACTCTGGTCTCTGATCAGCTCTATGGTCAGCTGGCTGAATCACCGGCTGCATTCTCAGGTTCCCTGTTGAGACAGGAGAGCCAGAGAAAAACACGGAAGACGGTGGGGGGGTCTAGAGCAGTCTAGAGGCTAATTAGCCGCTAGGATTGCTTTTACATGAAAGCCGACCGCTGGCTAAAAAGAATGATACCAAGATGATACCTAAACCTGCAGGCATCATTCTGGTATAACCACTCAAAGTCGTGAATGGCGTACCTGAAGACAAAAAATGGTTAACAATAAAGCACAGTAAACGGTAAAGTATAAAAAATTGCATACCTGAAAAGCAAACATGATAAAACATAATAACAATAAAACATTGCAGAATAGAATACAGTAAAAAAGAGCAGAACAATAGAGAGAGAGAGAATAGAGAGAGAGAACAATAAAACGACAACTATTTTTTTTTATTTTTGTTTGTGTTTTTTTTTTTTTTACACTTTTTTTTTGTAACTGTAACTTTTATAACTGTAACCGGTTCCAGGTTCGGGTCTCTCAAAATGCGATGGCATCTTGGGAGACCCTGTGAAAGTGTGCCTAGTCTGTGCAATGCTGTACCCTACGCTAATACTCAACTAGTGAATGGTAGCGTTCAAAACATTCACCAATGCAAAGACCAGGATTGTCAGGACAGGAGGGACAATAATAGTGAGTGTCACGCCTATATCCGCGCTTGCTGCAGACACAACATTTTTTTTGGGGGGGTTCGTTGGGTAGGGGTACTTGGGAGGATATATAAATGCCTCTCATGCAGCCGACTGCACATGGTTGGGGATGTGAATGGGGGAAGTACGGGCGCTGCAGAAGCGGTGGGTTCCCAATTAGGATTGGCGAATGCAGCAGGAAGGGCACTATGGGCACGACGGGCCTGTGTTTGTCTTTTTGGTGGCAGCGGGACACTACTTGTGCTTGCCACCTCACCAGCTTGAACTGCACTTATGGGACTCGCCACGTCACCAAGTGTTACTGCAGTGCTGGTTTGACTACGACCGGGGTGTACTAGGCCGCTGGTGCTTGCCAGTTCACCAAAACGCTACAAAAAAAAGTGACAGTGATCGATCGATACTGCACTTGGGTGGGCTGGACTGGGCTGGGCCGGGCGGAGGGGCAAAACGCAGGTGCTAGCAGGTATCTGGGCTGATCCCGCTAACACTGCGTTTTTGGGAACCCTAAACTGCTGGGGACGCTAGTATAGATCTGATCGGATCAGATATTGATGCGTTCAGATACTATACCACTAAGGGAGGTGTACGGTGCGTGTACGGTGCGTGCGTGGGTGTTCGCGGTACTGGCGCTAATCTGACGCTGCCTAGGGCGACGCATATCACCGCCGGGCGATCAGGGGGCTAAACCTTTTTTCGGTAATAAACGGCGGGTGCCCTGACACTATAAAAAATAAATGAACTAACCAGCGTCACCCGTAACGGTTATACGGTGATCAGTGGTAAAAGGGTTAACTAGGGGGCCATCAAGGGGTTAAAACATTTATTAGATAGTATATGGGGGTCCCTGTCGCTATAAAACACTGACGGCGAACCTAAATATTTACGTCCCTAACTAGCGTCACCAGCGACACTAATACAGCGATCAGAAAAATGATCGCTTAGCGACACTGGCGACAGGGGGTGATCAAGGGGTTAAAACTTTATTAGGGGGGGTAAGGGGGGTACCCTAGACCTACAGGGGGCTAAACCTTTATTTGGTAATAAACGGCGGGTGCCCTGACACTATAAAAAATAAACGAACTAACCAGCGTCACCCGTAACGGTTATATGGTGATCAGTGGTGAAAGGGTTAACTAGGGGGCAATCAAGGGGTTAAAACATTTATTAGGTAGTATATGGGGGTCCCTGTCACTATAAAACGCTGACGGCGAACCTAAATATTTACGTCCCTAACTAGCGTCACCAGCGACACTAATACAGCGATCAGAAAAATGATCGCTTAGCGACACTGGTGAGGGGGGGTGATCAAGGGGTTAAAACTTTATTAGGGGGGGTAAGGGGGGTACCCTAGACCTACAGGGGGGTAACAGTCACTACCCTAACACTGCTAACTGTCACAAACTGACACTATGCAGTAATCAGGAAAAAAAAAAAAAAAAAAAACCTGCTTGGTGTCAGTTTGTGACAGGGGGGGAGGTGATTGGGGGGGGATCGGGGGCGATCGGGGGGGGGATCGGGGGTGTAATGTATGCCTGGCATGTTCTACTGTGTGTGTGTGTGTGTTGGTGCACTTACATGTCATCTCCCCTCGGCGCTGGAACGGAAACTCCCGAGCCGAGGAGAGATGACATCACATCCTCTGCCTCTGTGTACTATACAGAGGCAGGGGATGTTTCTCATTGGCTGGGAGCGATCGCGAGGGGGGGGCCACGATCGGATGGCCTCCCCCTCGTCTCTCATCGCTTCCAACCAAATGCCGACCGCAGCTGGCACCGGGGGGGGTCCGATCGGACCCCCCACCCGCGGGAAGGCAATCACGTTTCAGGTACGTGATTTTGCCTGCCCGTGCCGCTCTGCTCACGTATATAGGCGTGAGGCGGTCGGCAAGTGGTTAAAATGTAACTGCCTACTCCCAAACTGTCATTTGAAGTAAAACACAAAGCCAAGTATTATTCTCCACAACTTTTTATTGTGCGTTAAAAAAATAAAATAAAAAAAATAGACATGCTATCTGCCAATAGAACTAAAAGTGGAGTTCCACCCATTTTTACAACTCTTCAGCATCCCTCACTAAACTGTGCACTGTAAACAAATTGGATATTTTTTTATTTTTTTTCTCAGCACCTACTGTATATCTGCTGTATTCATTTTTCATTTCCGCCTCCCTGGCCGCGGCCCATCGCATCATTTCCTGCTTGCAATGCCTTCTGGGAAGGGGCGGCAACTTCCTCTGAAACTGCCGTTGCTATAGAAACCTGACATGAAACCTATTACACTGCTTGTGCTGCACTGAGCATGTGCGAGATCTGCAAGGATGAGATCCAGGAAGAAATACAGTCTGGCTTCAGATGCCCACACTTAAGATGGCCTGCTGTAAGTTTATAAAATAACAAACTACTGCTATAAACTAACAAAACAGACCTTAGTTTACAGACTAACTTTACTAGAATACATTAAGCTTGTGTATTATAGGGGTATTTTTATTAGCTGTGATGTACCTTGCACTAGTTCCTGGTTACCCATAGCAATTACACGACTCCTCTTGTTAGACTTACCAAGTAGACCTTTTGTAGTAGCTTTGCCTCATAACCCACATGTGCTTTACTGACCCTAGTTCTGAAATGCCGAAACCAGCATGCACCCCTTTGAATAACTCCAGACCAGGTTTAGAACAGTTGATGCAACTTTACTTAAAAGTCTTTGAGCATTACAGTTCAACATGAACGACATCCTCAAAATGACCCTAGCTATCTCTAAATACATACCTCCAAAAGGTAGTAGTCCATTTTAGGCGCTCTCCAAGTCCTGGCTGATTTCCGGATTCCCGGTGCCTCCAGCAGACAGCAAGGTGTAGCCTTCCCCTTTTTTATATCACAGGTGGGCAGGCTGAAACCAAAAAGCCTGGGAACTAGCATCCCTGTCGGCAACCTGCCTACAAAGTACCTACCGGTGGAGTTCACCCCATGTTCTTTGACATACGTACTTTTATTACCAGCACATCATAATTCTGTATAAATGTTCCACCATAATTGAAATAAGTAAGAATACTTGGTAAGACCTACTTTTTATTTAAATTATTTCATTTGGGAAGTGCATACTGTTAACTATATTTTACTAAGCAATAGCACTCCTTGAAGCATAAGAAACACCCCTGGGGTCAGTAGTGTATTTAGGTTTTGTGCTGCTCTAGGCCTGACTAAACGCGTGCACCCCCTAATTTAAATATGACCCACCCCTTCCTGTCAAGGCCACACCCCTTGCTGTTTAAGACTCGCCCTGAAATTTTCGAGTGGGGACACTAGTTCTGAGGGCCTGGGGGGGGGGGCAATGGATTCCCTTAATTTGCATAGATTTCCTCTTACTTTCTGTTTGGCTATGGGGCAGGAAGTGAAGGGAAATCTCTGCAATGGGACAGGGATGGTAAAAAATAAAAACTGACAGGGGCTATTACTCTCCCTTACTCTATCCAAAATGAAAAAAAAGGTGTTGCCTATAGTTCTACTTTCAGCACAAATTTATGATAATTTTATGGAGAGAACTTATGCCGCGTACACACGAGCGGACATTACGGCGGACTTTGCCCGGCGGACTGGATTTCGTCGGACAATTCGATGTGTGTGGGCTCCAGCGGACTTTGTTTTCTCAAAAGTTCGACGGAATTAGATTTGAAACTTGTTTTAAATTTATCCGTTGAAATCGAGTCCGGTCGAAAAGTCCGCCGTCTGTATGCTAGTTCGACGGACAAAAAGCCACGCTAGGGCAGCTATTGGCTACTGGCTATGAACTTCCTTGTTTTAGTCCGGTCGTACGTCATCACGTACGAATTCGACGGACTTTGGTGGATTGTGTGTAGGCAAGTCCGTTCATTCACAAAGTCCGTCGGAAAGTACGTCGAAAAGTCCGCCAGGCAAAGTCCGCCGTAATGTCCGCTCGTGTGTACGCGGCATAAGAAGATATAATTATTGCCAATGGTGCAGCAGAAAACATATAGCACAGTGAGGAAGGTTTGTGGTCCAGGATGATAGGACAGTCAAAATTAGAAGTGGCACCCCCCCCGACAGTTGTGGAATGCCGGCCGCTCGCATACCAGAAGCAGTACAGCCACGTTATGGGGGCGCTAGACTTATTTGCCTCTCAGCCCAGTCCGCCTTATAATACTGGCACTACACTAACAGCGCAAGCTGGCGGGGACTCTTTCTGCGCTGCCCCCCTGCAAAGTGCTGCCCTAGGCCTGGGCCTTGTCGGCCTAGGCCAGGATACAGCGTTGACTGGGGTTACTGGTAGTGCTGGTTGAGCACCTCTGACCTCGGTGTACCTGTACAGCCTCAGTTATCTTCTAAAACCCCATTCGTTGTGCAATAATTTGCAAATACGGACTGCCCCTCCACATTTACAGCCATATTTAGCACCAGTTTGTTTCCCTCAAGGCAATAACAAATATATAAACTTCGACAGCTAGTCTCTCTCTCTCTCTCTCTCTCTCTCTCTTTATATATATATATATATATATATATATATATATATATATACATACATATACATAAATATGTATTTCTACACAATATTGTCAAAAGTATTGGGACACCTGCCTTTACACGCACATGAACTTTATTGGCCTCCCAGTCTTAATCCGTGGTTTCAATATTGAGTTGGCCACCCTTTGCAGACAGATCACACCCCCAGCGAGTTTGGGGTGGAGGAACTTGACTGGCCTGCACAGAGTTCTGACCTCAACCCGATAGAAAACCTTTGGGATGAATTAGAGCAGAGACTGTGAGCCAGGCCTACTCGTCCACATCATTGCCTGACCTCACAAATGCGCTTCTGGAAGAATGGTCAAACATTCCCATAGACACACTCCTAAACCTTGTGGACAGCCTTCCCAGAAGAGTTGAAGCTGTTATGCCGCATACACACGATCAGAAATTCGGCCAGCAAAAGACCGATGAGAGCTTTTGGTCGGAAAATGCGATCGTGTGTATGCTCCATCGGACTTTTACTGGCCGAATTTCCGCCTGCAAAAGACTGAGAGCATGTTCTCAATTTTTCCAACGGAAAAAGTTTCAGTTCGTGTGTATGCAATTCCGACGCGCAAAAAACCACGCATGCTCAGAATCAAGTACGAGAGGGAGCCGCTCAGTCTGATAAAACTAGCGTTCGTAATGGACATGGCACATTTGTCACACTTCAAATTTTTCCTTGTCAAAATAAGTTTATTGAGTATACAATATTATAAAGATACATAAAGTAAGTTTACAAGGATCTATAAAGTAAGCTCATTGTTTTACAGTAGGGTTTATATAGGTAAATATCATGAAATTTCAAATATTAAACCTTGGGTTCACGTAAACCTAAATTAAAGATATATATAATTTCCTTAGTTTCTTTTGTAGGTATTTAAATGATTTATACCTACTATACATATTGTTTACAGGTAGAGTGTATATAGGTCAAATAAATTCTGATAATGAGCTTTAATCGTAAGGTGGAGAAAAGGAAAGAGAAAGAAGAAAAAGGGTAGAAAGGCAGAGGTATGGTCCACAAGGTTGTCCCGCTCGTCAGTTTATTATTCTTTTTAGTTCTCTTTGAAGCCTTAGAATGGGTGTCTCTGTAAGTCATTTAATCTGTTACCATGGCAACAGGACAGAGTCATTGAAATTTGACAGGAACTGTTGTTTTATCCAAGGATGCCAAAGTTTTTCAAATTTTGGAATTTGATTTTGATCGATGGCTACCATCTTAGCATGGGACATTGTATTATTCATTCTGTGAATTGTTTCTGCTAGTACCAATGTAGGAGATTTCCATGCCTTGGCCACTGTTTGTTTTGCAGCCGTTATTAGTTGGATCATAAGTTTGAATTGAGAGAGTGTTAACCATTCCGGTTTTAGATTAAGTAAAGTTAAATATGGATCTGGTTGTATTATTTTTTTAAATATTTTAGATGCAATCACGAAGACTTCCTTCCAGAAGGTTTGGATTACTGGGCACGTCCACCATATGTGTAAATGTGTGCCTATTTCTGGGCATCCTCGAAAACAAAGAGCTGAGGTATTAGGTGAATATTTTGCCACTCTAGCAGGTACAAGGTACCAGCGAGTTAGGACTTTATAATTTTTCTCCAGTGCTAAGATGTTGGGTGAAGATGACTTAGATGTGAGCCATATGTTAGACCAGTCCGTGTCTTCTAAAGTTCGTCCCAGGTCCTCCTCCCACCTCTGAACGTAAGAGGGTCTATTAAGATTTACTACTCCATATAATTGATTATAAAGTGATGAAATTGTACCTTTAGCAAATGGATCTTTTGTACAGATTGATTCAAAAATGGATAATTGGGATAATGGTGTATCCCCCTTTAGGAATGGTGTATAGAAATTTTTGATTTGGAGATATCTAAATATCTCAGAGTTTGGTAGATCATATTTTTCTCTAAGTGATGGGAATGAAAGGAATGATTTAGATGCTATGAAGTCATTTAGTGTCTGAATGCCTGATGTTGTCCAAGCTTTAAAAGAATTTGGGTAGATCCATGCCGGATAAAAGGCCGGATTTCTGATAAAAGAAAGGAGAGGATTGTGTGGAGATTGTAACTGATATTTGGTTTTTAGTTTATCCCAGAGAGATAAGAAGTGTTTAGTTATGGGATTTTGAATTTATAAGCGGTCTTTAGGATCAAGCCATAACAAGTTTGATATTAATAGAGGGTCATTTTCTGAAGCCTCTATAAATACCCATAATGGGATTTCCTGTTTTGCATGGTATTTGGACAGACTGGCCAAATGTGCTGCTCTGTAGTAGTTAGTAAAATTAGGGTATCCCAGGCCTCCTTTATTTTTGGGAAGATGTAGTGTGTGTATAGGTATACGTGGTTTAGAAGAGCCCCATATAAACGAAGTTGCTCTTTTTTGTACTATTCTCAAAAAATAGGAAGGAATTGGAATAGGGAGGACTCTGAATAGATAAAGCAATTTGGGTAGAATAGTCATTTTGATTGCATTAATCTTCCCTATCCAGGATAAAGGAAGTTGCGACCATTGTTTTATTAGATTTGTGATCTGTCTTAATACAGGAGGATAATTGGTTGAGAATAAGTCAGAATGAGATGCTGTTAAATGAATTCCAAGATATGGGATTGATTTTTCTGCCCATGTGAATGGGAGTGCAGCCCTAGCCGGGATCAATTCCATGTTTGTGAGCGAAATATTAGGCACTAGGCATTTCTTAGGATTAATCATAAGGCCGGATAGGGCTGCAAATCCATCAAGAGCTGGTATTAAGTTAGGACCAGAGACCTGTGGTGATGATAGAAAAAGTAATATATCGTCTGCAAATATACATAATTTGTGTGTAATACCTCCTACTTCAATGCCAGTTATAGTTTGGTTTGTTCTGATGTATTGGGCCATGGGTTTGAGTATAAGGGCAAATAATAAGCGAGATAATGGGCAACCCTGTCGGGTACCTCTTTCGATATTAAAGGCATCAGATTTGTATCCAGCATATTTTATATAGGCTTTGGGTTTATTATATAATGCTTTGATCCATGTTAAAAAGTGGGGTCCAAAACCCCATTTTTGTAATGAATATTGCATATATTGCCAGGATACTGTGTCAAATGCCCTCTTAATATCGAGAGATAGAAAACATAAAGGGATTTTCCGTTTTTTAGCAATATGTGCCAATAACACTGCCCTGCGTATATTATCGCCTGCCTGTCTATTTGGCATGAAGCCTACTTGATCTCTATGTATTAATTTTCCTATAATGCTATTGAGGCGTTTTGCTATTATTTTTGCTAATAGTTTAATATCAAGGTTTAACAGAGAGATAGGCCGATAATTCACACAGGAAGTATCATCAGAAAGGGGTTTTGGGATCATACAAACAATTGCCATTAGTGTCTCTTGCCGAAAAGAATGTCCTTCTAGAAGTTTGTTAAAAGTTTCAGTGAGAATGGGAGAGAGTATTTCTGAGAATGTTTTATAGTATAAAGCCGAGTAGCCGTCTGGGCCTGGTCTTTTGTTAAGTTTTATGTCTTTTATGGCGTTAGCAACTTCACCTATAGTTATAGGCTCATCCAAACTGCTTTTTTAATTCTGAGACAACTCAGGTAAGGTTATTTTTGAGAAGAAGGATTCAGCCTCTGTAGGATTAAGTTCATTGTTTGTCTTGTATAAAGTTGCGAGATGTGAGTGAAATTTATGGACTATTTTAACTGGATTACAAGTATAAGCATTTTTTGATCATTTCAAACGTATTGGTTTGAAAGATTTGTTAGTGGAATTTAATGCCCGAGCCAAATATGTACCTGGTTTGTTTGTATTCATGTAGAAATTGTGTTTGGAGCGTTTGAGGGATTTATCAACTGACTCAGTGAGAAATAGATCGTATTCCAATCTAGATTTTTCCAGATGAGATTTTGTACTCTGAGATGGATTATCTTGGAATGATATGTAGGCTACATTAAAATTGAGTTCTAGTTTTTTTGCTAGATTTTTGCGTTCCTGTTTAAATAGTGCCATTTGTCTTTGTATTGTACCACGCAAGACAGGCTTATGAGCTTCCCACAGTGTTATTGGGGAAATGTCTGTTGTATTATTAATTGATATGTATTCCTTTAAAGCTTGTTCAATGGCCATCTGATGTAGTGGGTGTTTGAGCATTATGTCCGGTAAGTACCACGTTGGGTCATGCGCTTTTGGTATGGCTGAGGCTATAGTAGTGTATACTGCATTATGGTCAGACCACAGAATCGGAATTATATCTGATGCAATAATTTCTGGTATCATTCCTATTGTTAGAAAAATATGATCTATTCTGGTGAAGGTTTGATGAGGGTGCGAGAAATAAGTGAATTTCTTTTTCATTGGGTTACTTTCTCTCCACGAATCTACCAGATTGTATTTGGAAAGAAGTTGAGAAAAAGGTAATCTAGAGGTTATTTTGGATGGTGTAAAAGGTGATTTATCTAGAAATGGGAGGAGGACCTGGTTCGAATCCCCGCACATTATCACTGTTCCTATTTTGTGTGTATTAATCACTTGTAATATGTGTGAGAGGAATGGTGTAGGTTGTTTGTTAGGAGCGTAGTAGGAAATCACCGTGATTGCTGTATCCATTATATAACCCATGAGTATCAGGTATCTACCTTCTGGGTCTTTAATTTCTGATGATAAGGTGAATGGTGTGGATCGGTGAAATGCAATTAGAGTTCCCCTTTGTTTGGTACAGGCAGAAGCCGTGTAAATTTGTTGATAAAAAGGAGAAATATATTTTGGAGTAGAATCTTTGGTGAAGTGTGTTTCTTGGAGGCATACTATGTGAGCCTTCTTGTTATGGAAAGTACGGAAGGCTTTGGTCCTTTTTTGAGGGACATTTATTCCCTGAACATTCAGGGAAAGTATATTCAGTGGTGCCATGGCAACAGATCAAATAGTTTTGACTTACTTTTTGTTATGCAGAGCTGACTGCGCAGATCAACCTGTGTGGACTGAAGAGATGAAAAGATAGAAAAGAAACCAGTGAATTCTGGAGTAAAGAGTAAACAAAAAACATATGAGATTAGATGATACATTGTATAAATTATTTTTTGCAAGTAATCACAATTTACCCATGAAAGAGAATAAATATCTCCCTCAGGGGAATAAGTGCCTTCGTCACACTCCCACATAATATGGTTGGGAGAATGAGGAGGGCTAATGGGGGTACACGGATCTTCCGCTTACAGGAGAGAAGTGCTATGTCAAAAGACATCAAAATGATGATTCATTAATTGGAGTGCAGAATATAGTTTTTGTTGAAATTATTTATTCCAGGGTGGTTGTATATGGTTAGTCTTGCCCTAGGCTAAATAATTCAGTTAGAAAGGTACTGTTAATAACTTTGGTATTGATGAAGATAGTTTGAATTATTTTGGGATTTTAACCCTTTTAGAGTAAACAATTACATATTTTATTCATATGTAACTGTTTAGATATGTTAACTCATAAAATTGAGGTTGTATTGCTTCAGATTAGAATAAACAAAAACATAGTTCTAGGAACTAGTTAGGTAATAATATGTTTGTTTTAAGAAAAGAAAGAAAAAGCTTCCATTACTTCTGGATTATTGAATATATTTGTCCTAAAAAGTAATACATCTATTGTTATTACCTGAAAATATATAACTGAACAAGAATTTCCTTATTTCACTTATATATTCTAAGGCTATATGAATCAGAAGTAATAAGAAATATAACTGGAATGTAACATGATCCCACACAGTGTGTGACTATCAGAATGCAGTTACATTCAGTTATAAATACAGGTTTTTTTTATAGAGAACCATCTCTTAGTATAATAAATGAAGAGATATCAGGAATTCGGATGTCAGTCTATTGAATCTTCTTGGTCCATGGATGATGTGGCATAACGGCCTCTTTTGTGAGAATGATGATTCCCATTTTGTTCTGAAATTTTCTGGGTGCTGCCTGAAGGTGAATATGATGCCATTCTTCTGCGTGTGAGAGAGTTGCTGCTTGTGGGTTCTGTCAGATTTAATTTTAAAAGGGTTTGTTGTAGTTCATCTGCTAATCTGCTTCTGTAAATTGTACCTTGGTAGTTAAATCTGACTGAAAAGGGGAAGCCCCATTGATACATAATGTTGTGGCGTTGCAGTTCCATTAGTTGGGGTTTCATGGATCGTCTTTTAGTAATAGTAAGTTGGGATAGGTCAGCAAAAATTTGATAATTGTGTCCTTGAAAAATAAGTTCCTTTTTTTCTCTTGCAGCAATTAGTATTTGTTCTTTCGTTCTGTAATAATGAAATTTTGTGATTATATCACGTGGGGGTCCATCTTTCTTTTTGGCTGTGAGGGCTCTGTGTACTCTGTCCAGTTCTAAACGTTCAATAGGGATATCTGGCTTTAGTTCTTGTAATAGAGCAGTAATAGTAGATTGCAGGTCTGTCACAGTTTCAGGTATTCCCCTTATGCGCAAGTTTGAACGTCTGGCTCTATTTTCGTAATCTTCGAGCTTAGTTTGAAGTATTAAATTCTCTTCTTTTAATTGTTCCAATTCTGTTATATTTTCTTGGGTTGTAATTTCAATTTCATCCATTTTTATTTCTAAGGCTGCGGTGCGGTTTCCCAGCTCTCTTATTTCTTTGGTTAGGCTGTTTGTTATTTGGTCTGAGGTTTGTTTTAAAGCCTTATGAAGCATCTTTTCAAATTGTAATAATATTACTGGGGATGCTGAGGAGGCTTGTGGAGAAGTTTGTGAGAGGATTTGTTCTGTATCTGACTCAAATGGAGAGTCTTGCTGTGACATTTTCTGTCTGTGAGAGCGCCCTGATGCTGTATGTTGTGAGGTGACTGGAGCTGCTTTAGTTGCAGTGAGTGCCTGTGAGCTCTTTGTGAGGTGATTTTTATTTCTGCCATGGCTTCCTCCCAGTACCATATTTCCTGCCCAAACTTTCACAGTTTGTTCCCTGGGGCAAAAAGGTTCAAATGGATACCTTTTGAGCCTGCAGGCTCCGCTTTGTCCTTCTCTTCTCTCCTCAGCGGTGCGGAGCTCTAACAATGCATGTCTGCTCCGCTAGGCTCCGCCCATGCACCTCACACTTCAAATTTTTAAATCTTTTAATGCAGCACATTCTCTTCTTCTTTATAATGCTAGAAGAATGAAGTTGTTTTGCTGCTCATATTCACACAAAGTTCTCACAAACTGATTTCTTAATTATTTCTCGTGATCTCCTAAATAATCTTTTTTGTTTTTCAAGCCAGATCTCCCTAATAATGTTTAGAATTCATTTTTATAGTCATTTTTTTTTTCAAGATCTCCTGTTGTATTTTTTGTTTTTAAATTATTTTATAGTCATCTCCATATTTTTTTTTTGTATGTCACGTTTCCACAACACCATTATTATCTTGTATTTGTAAACCTCAAGGAGGTTGCTTGGTGTCCCTTGTTGATTAGACATTGTATTTTTGAAATGTACCTGCCTACTCACAAAAAAACTGTCCTATTTGAAGAAAAACACATTGGCAAGTATTTTCATAACCAAAAATCGCCATTTATTCTGGCTCATAATAACAAAATAAAGAGGGAAGGCAACGCTGGAGAAACAGCCGGAATTTGCGAGGTCTTTGGCCCCCAGGGCAGACATCAACTCTGTGGATAAAAAATTGGTAGCTTGAGAAGGGAGCATAATCTGGTCCAGGACTCCCAGAGATCAGGAACAGCAGCAGATGACATGTATGTCCCCAGGCTGTGGTACTACAACAGGCTGCGTGTTCTGTCAGACCAGACTGAACCCAGGCAATCACTTTCTTGTCTTCCGTGCAACCTTCCCTCCACGCTGCCCTGCAGCCTTCCCTGCAGTCTTCCCTGCAGCCTTTCCTCTAGGCTGTGGCTCTGGAGGTGGACTTGTGGCAGGAGGAGGAGGATGGGCGAGCGTACATAAGTGGATGTCATCCGTCATTTGGCCACTCAACCCCTTATGGATGGCCTCAAAAATCATTTTCTCGCATTTGTGGCGTTGGCCCTCCTCCATTTGCTGCAAATTTGAGGCTATATGAATGCCATAGGCCTCTACAGTGTTGAGGGGGGCTTTCAGGGCATCATTAGCCTCCTTAATGAGGACAAGTGCTGCCTCCTCCATGTTCCTCCCCTTCCTG
Source organism: Lithobates septentrionalis (assembly GCA_037952835.1). Taxonomy (NCBI): domain Eukaryota; kingdom Metazoa; phylum Chordata; class Amphibia; order Anura; family Ranidae; genus Lithobates; species Lithobates septentrionalis. The sequence continues at coordinate 1,175,341 of JBBDGP010000995.1, forward strand.
GGCCTTTTTTGGTTGGAAGGCGGAGGGGAGGGACCTGGGATTGGGTGAGGCTGGGCCCCGCCAACTCCTGGCTGACACTAACCCCTGCCTCCTCCTGTGTGCCACATTCCAGAGCCTCATCCTGGCTGAGGTCTTCCTGTGTATGAAAAAGGGACATAGTTTTAGTTTTTGGTTCATCAATCACACACAATTTTCAGCTCATGACTGTTGCGAATTGTATGTTAATAAATATAAAAGACTATCATTCTGACCCCAGCATTTTTCATTCTTGTCACAATAATTTTTGGCCCCTACTGTCTATTGATCTGTAAAACACTTTTTGTTAAATCATTCATTTGTTAGCAATAATAACATCTAGTTAACAACAATCATTTTCCCACAAAAAATATGTATAAAAATACCATACTTGGCTCCATCTGGGCTCCTCAGTTTCTTCCAGGATGGAAGGCCCAGGTTGGTCCTCGGAAGCTTCAGCTGGGGTTCAGGGAAGGCTGGATGGAAGGGGGGCCAGAAGAGTCGAAAGTGATTCCCTGGCTTCAATCTTGTCTTCTAGAAAACGCATCCTGTTGTAGTACCACAGACTGGGTACATACACGTCTTCTGCTGCTGCTCCTGATCTCAGGGACTTCTGGATCTTCTGAAGCTCCTTCCTATGCGTGCTTCTCAAGCTACCAATTATATGATCCACAAACTCGATGTCTGCGTCGGGGACCCAAGTCTTTACAAATTCCAGCAGTTTCTCCAGCGATGCTTTCCTTGCTGGTTTGTTGCGATATTAGGGGTTTTTCACCTCCCACAAATTGTGCATATCCTTGTATCTGTCTATGAATTCGCCAAGGAAGTCTGGGTCTTTAAATTGTTTCATTTTTGCTGCAAGACCAAAAATACAAAAACACTAATATCAGGCTAAACTCTCCTAATCTTATCCCAATATAGGCCTCAGTCTAGAATCAGTATAGGCCACTCATGTCCCAAGTTGAAATGTTACCTTCGTTGTTCCGTTCGTCGCTTCCGTTCCCCCTTCCTCCGCACACAGATCGTAAGTACGACACATGCGTGTTAGCTCTATATAAACTGCGCATGCGTAAAACTCCGCCCGCGTTGCCCGCCCCTGATGTTCTTTCTAGAATATTCCCCGCCCCGTCTCTTTCGTCGCAGTGGGGGAGACGAACATGGCGGAGACACAGCAGGTGCATAATAGCAGTAATGACGAGGAGGAAAGCCCGGAGCCAGAAACGTCCCGGTCCAGTAGGAGATTTAAGGCCTCAAATATGTCCTTTGTCGAGATGATGGAGATGGTGGACATATTGAAGAGGGCCGACTATGATGGGAATTATGGACCGTACACCAACCCTAATGAGAGAAAGGCCAAGATCATCACTAAAGTTGTAAAGAATCTGCACAGGAATTTTGGGGTACGATGATCCAAGGAGCAATTGAGGAAACGCTGGTCAGACCTGGAATTGAGGGAGCAGGATCAGTACAGAAAGATCTAGAAAGTGGTTCTAAAAAGAAAGTAGTTGTCGTGTGCTGCTATTCTTATTATTACTTGCATGCTACTCCATGTGCTTTTCTTTACTTTTGGACAGTTTAAAATGGCTACTTTCATGTTCGTGGGCACAGTAATCGGTCGTAGTAAAGATTGTTCGTTTGCAAACTAAATACAATGTTTTTTCCAGATACAGGGTTAACTACATTTGGTCGTGATAATTTGTCTAAAAAGAAGTTCAGGACATTGTTGTCTAGATATGTTTGAAACTAAAATGAATTGCAAACTTGATTCAGTGTAATGTATGGAGATGTACGCTGTTTACACATCTGGACTCAGGAGCACTAGTGTGGGACACAAGAACAAACTTTTTAGGGTGTCCCACACAGGTGCTCCAGTGGATACTAGGGGTGTCTCCATGTGTGAAACTTGTCCAAAAAAGGTATTCCAGCTTTGGTAAGGGAAAAGATCATGTCTTCAGCTTTGAACTCTGACAAAACAGACAATTGTACCCCACTTCCAAGCAATGTTTCATATTCCTATTTCTGGCCTCAAATATCGGTGTGCTAAGTATACCTTTTGTTTCATTCTCATACGGGAGAAAAGACTCAGGGACATCAGAGGACACCAGGGACCCCCCCACCTCCTGAAGAAGGGGAACAGAGGTCACAACATGAGGATGTGGAGGAAGGAGAGGTGGTGGAGATTATCACCACAACAGGTAAGTGTCTGACACCACAGATTTGGGTAATAGATGTATGCCAGCATATTTTTAATACATAGTGTGTATTTTTTATGTGCAGGTTGTGGAAGAACAATCACATAATTTCACCAGTGACAGTGCCCAAAGGATAATCCAGGACATCATGTTTTGTAGTTGGGATTTAGACTTTATAAAGCAAAAAACAAAAACTGAAGAACATGATTGATGTACTAGGAAGAATATAAATACCCCAAAAATGGCACCATTTTTGATATTTGCGAACAAATATTTTACACATTTTAAAAGCCAAATTTTGAAGATGCACACGGTGTGTCAATATGTGCTATCTGCCATCAGGGGATATTAGTGTACGTGTTTTGTGGCTGCAACCCCTTTCTCGAAACTCGAGTAGGTGTGAGGAAGTGGTTTCACCCCCAAAACACGTCCATTGATCCCCCATGATGAGAGATAGCACATGTTGACATTAGGCATGGGATCAGGAAGAAAATCCCCATTTTGACTCCCAATTTGTGTGCATCTTCAAAATTTGACTTTTACAGGGGTGACATCACCCCATCTGATAAATGCAACATCAACACATTGAACACTATTATGTCTGACATTGCCTTCAGTTTTTCAATGTTGAACTTTGTAAGTTCCAGAGATGTGTATGTTATGTTTTGAAACATGCCTGTTTATGTACCCTAAAAAAAAAGAACCTAAAACTTTATGAAACCAAGAATTTGGGTTTTGAACCAAAATATGTTTTACAATGCACATGTGCATGTGCATGGAATAAAAAGGTTTTATACTCAACAATGTGTGGCTTCTTCTTTCAATGATCAATACCAGTTTTTGTGTTAAGTTGGTGTTTACAGTGACAATGGGTGTTTTTTAATAATGGAAAAACCACTTGGCACTACAAGTGCACTAGGAGAATCTAGGAGACAGCAAAAATAAACCCAAGCAGTAAACGAAAATCAAGATGTTATCTGATAAAAGAGAACATTTATTCAAAATTTGCTGGCATAGCAATGGCCCCCTACCCGTAAAATATTCTAAATATTTTTCTCGCACTTCACGGGCGCTTTAGGGGGGCAAGCCAGGATGGCCAGCTTCCAGGGCCATCATTGTTTCGTGAAGTATGGCCTCAGGCCCAACTGAAGCAACATAATTAGAATTATTGCATTTCAAAAAGTTATGCAGGATGCAGCAACATAAAAATTATGTGATTTAGTTTGTACTCTGCCATATTTATGGCTGTTTGAAATAGGCCTAACTAGCTGGCCAGTATCCCAAACGCATTCTCCACGACTCTTCTGGCTCTGGCCTGCCGGTAATTAAAAACTCTCTTCAGTGGGGTGAGGGTCCTCTGGGGGAATGGCCTCATCACGTGGTCACCCAGACCGAATGCCTCATCTGCGACAAAGACAAATGGCAGTCCTTCCATGTTCTCCTCCGGAGGTGGCAATCCCAAGCCACCACTCTCGAGACATCGATAGAACTCAGTCCGGGCAAAGACTCCACCATCCAACATCCGGCCATTCCTCCCCATGTCCACATACAGAAACTCATATGTCGCCGACACGACCGCCATCAACACAATACTATTAAACCCCTTGTAATTATAATAGTATGACCCCGAATGGGGTTGTGGGATGATGTGGACATGCTTCCCATCGATTGCCCCTCCGCAGTTAGGAAAATCCCACTGCTGGGCAAATTGGGAAGCCACAGTCTGCCATTCCTGTGGCATTGAAGGAAACTGTGGAGTCAAACAAGAAAAAAAAAATAGTCATTTTGCACATAAACATTGCAAGCAGATTAGATACAAACATTATTGGCCAACATCAGTATAACATTTATTTTAAGGAGTATTTAAAAACAAAAATATAAGGCCCACTTATCAGATTCCTCACCCCCTCTGATGGCCCATTGTAAAAAGTTTAGGGGGGGAGATGTTTTGGACGGGTAACCCTCTCCACTTCATTGAGAGCTGAATGCATAAATAATGTGTGTTACTTTGGCCAGCCCCTCCTTACTTACACTATTGGCAGCCCACTGGACAGGTAAGAAGTGTCATAATACAAACATATAAATACACACTGTAAAAATGGAAGCACATTTTTACATTCTGCAATTACCTATCAAGATAATAGGAGAAAAAAACTTTAAACGGTACAATTTGAAAGTATCCAAGCTGGCCCTTTCACTACATCTTTTGGTGAAATCATCAATAAATATGACCACAAAAGAGGTAGGTATAGTGTGTATAGGTTTGGCAAAGTCAGCAGATAGAGGATTGGTATTGGTTGACTTAGTGGTTGGGGGGGGGGGAGGGAGGGTTCCAAATGATTTTGGGCCCCATATAAAAAAGCCTCTTGCACTATGTATGAATTTAAGGACACCGATAACATTTGGACACATTTTAGGGGGTGTTTAGGGTAAAGTACTACAATGGAACTGACAAAATACATTGTTAAGTGACTAGGCTAGGTGTATATGGGCCCAGGATAGCATACTGGGGAGGTTAGTGAAGGCAAATATGCATGAAAGACAAAAAAACAAAACTTTTAAAAATTCCAGCATGCATGAGGACAAAGGGGACATTCACAGTATATTACAATCATGGTATTAAGGGAATGATGAAAGAAAGAAAGAAATACAATATATTAGCAAACATTAAATACATATAATGTGATGTTAAAGGAGAAATCTTAACTTAATATAGTCCTTCTGCAGGACCTGATTGATGCCAGAACAGATCTCTGGAATAATGATCCCCAGAGCCTGGGGGGAGATGCCTGTAGAGAACTTGAGGTCCTGTAGACTTCTCCCAGTCGCCAAGTACCGCAACGTGGTAACTAGTCTCTGCTCTGGAGTGATGGCTTGCCTTGCATACACACGGTCACACAAAAGTTCTCTGAACTTTCGACCATCAAGAATGCAGATGACGTACAACATTACGATGAGCCGAGAAAATTAAGTTCAATGCTTCCTAGCATGCGTCAAATTGTTTCCGAGCATTTTTTGTGCGTCCGAATTGCATACAGACGAACGCATTTTCGGATAGGAACTTTTCCTGACCGAAAAATAGAGAACATGTTCTCAATCTTTTGCTGGCTGGAATTCCGGCAGCAAAAGACCGATGGAGCATACACGCGGTCGCATTTTCCGACAAAAAGCTCTCATCAGAGTTTTGCTGGCGGCATTTCTGATCCTGTGTACGCAGCATAAGGAACCTTTTAAGCATAACTATTGGAGTTAAAGAAACTCTATAGTCTTGACCTACTGGCAAATCTTTTCAGCTGTAAAGCAAAATTTAGAGGTAAGGCACCCTCTGATAGGCCATTACCCAGTAAAACTTGGGCTCCCTTGTTGCTTTTTGCAATTAGAAACTTTTGGAAAAAAAAAACGTGATTCCAACTCTTAAGTGATAAAAGGGAACAACTTTAAACAAGCTTTAAACCCTATAAAGTAATACTATGTACGTGCACTGACATATCCAAAACGTACAAGAATATCTAAAAGACTTGATACACTGCAAAAGACTCTAATGACAAAAAAAAACATTTCTGATAATAAAGAAAATTATGAAATCAACAAATATAAAAGCAATACATTTTTTTTTACCTACATATCCTAAAAAACAAAATATAAAAAGTTGTAAAAACGCCAAAATTACAAATAAGAACATTGTGTCTGTTGTTTATACTGCCATAAATTATGTTTTACATTTATATTTACTGTAAGTATTATTTTATTTCCAGTGAATGCATTATATTGTAAACCATAAAAAAAATACAATAATCTACAGAAAATTTTAATAAAAAAACACCAATAAAATGTTATATGGTATCACAAACTCATTTACTACCTTTCCCGTCCTTAAAACAATACTATCTTAAGTATTCTTGTACTGATTAACAAATTAATGAATTTATTAGAAAATCCTTAAAAAAGAAATATAATTTGTATAAAAATGATATAGCACCACAGGGCTGATAGTGTTGTAAATTGTTCTTAGCATGTGTTAATGATAATACCAGAAAATTCTCATTAGCAATATTTAAGGCGCAATCCTTTTTAGCTCCTATACTCATAATACTAATAATGCATTCATAACAGACACCCAGGATTCTATGAATACTAATGTGCACATAGTAAAAAAAATAATATAATACCATACAATATTACAAGTAATGATTGTGTAATAGGGAGTGTTATAGTCAGCTGGCAGTGATGGTGCTCATTCATTTCGTGTGACAATATAATTATTATTATGATAATAGAAATGATGAAGAGGAAGAGGAGGATGAAGAAAAAGAAGAAGCACAGGGTGATTGCTCTAGAAATATTACACAAGAAGCCTGATGAGGGCAGGAAAGAGGCCCTTTAACTATTTAAATGTCCATCTATCTTACTGACACTGGCCACACCCCTCTGCAGCTGGATTGGCAGCTCGCTGGGGCTGCTGCTGATGTCACAGGCTGGTTATATAGACAGAGGAATAGCAGGCAGCTGCACTCAGTGGATGTTCCCTTGTAGGAGAGAGATCTTGTGCTGCTGGAGATTAGGAGCCTGTCTGTGTGCTTGGACTCTTGTCAGTGCAAAAAGCCTGTGGATCTAGTGGATCTTACTGACACTTTGTGAAAGATCAGGATCAGCTCCCAGGTAAAGGTCATCCAGCATTACTGCAATAGCTGTGTGCATTCAGCCAAGACACTTTTCACTTTTTTTTTTTTTTTTAATGAAATATTCAAGAGTTGCTCTGCTGACTTTGTATGCTTACACACTAGATCTGTGTAGGGACTGCATTACAATGTGCTTGTGTTTATTGTGTGTATGGTTGTGTATACTGCTAATGGAAAGTATGGGGTGACAACATAAAATACATAAAGTTGTCAGGTCATGTTTTCTCTATATTTAGACCTAGATGGTATGTGTGTGCGTGTGTATGTATATATATATATATATATATATAATTTGGCTTTAAAAAAAAAAGTTTGTGTGTGTGTATATATATATATATATATATATATATATATATATATATATATATATATATATATATATATATAATTATTATTATCATTAGTATTTATATATATCTATATATAGATATATATATAGATATATATAGATTGAGATATATATCTTTTTTTTTTCTTTTTTTTTTATAGCATTGCATACGTAACAGTGAAAATGAAATAGACTTGTAAATGCGAATTGTGGTGCCGGTCGGGGGCTTCCCCTTGTCTTTGCACTCACAAAATTCATTTAAAGGTTTTGTCCTAACTTTGTCATAGAGCCCCCCCCAAAGCCTAGACGGAGCAGGGTGTGAATGCAGGCTGATGGTTCCAATAGATATGGAGATGCATGTTGTATTGTTAGTAAATTGCACTCTGCTTTCGATCAAAGGATCAGTAGTAAACACTTAAGTCAGTGTAATGATGCATGTTGTATTGTTAGTAAATTCCATTCTGCTTTCTAGCAAAGAATCCGTAAAACAGTAAATACTTTATTAGTATCAGTGTAAAGAAAAGGAGCGATGTCTAAAAATATAGTGATCGATTTTTTTTTTTTTTGTCTAATGAGAATTGAAATTTGGTTGAATTTGGTTAGCATTCAGCTTGGCTCATGATACTATCTGATTAAATACGCTTCTTGGGTTGGCTGGTGTTGGGCATAGGTTTCTATTGGAAGTGATGGGGTAGTAAAACATGCGCTTGACCAGTGGTGCCCTTAGCCTTTTTTTCTTAAGAAAAGAAATGTTTGGCGCTCACTTACAAAAGATGCTCCAAAACGTCTGAAAACAAAATTGATCGCCATGCGCAGTCCAGCGGTTGTCTGACGGCTGCCATTGGTGTGTGAATCTCTTCCACTGGCCATTGCATATTGTTAGCAATTTTAATCAGTTTTCTGTTACAAAAATGACTGAACAGATCTAGACAACCTACCAATATATAAACTGTTGTCAGTGCATTGACTTGATCCATTCTATGGTTTCAGCTATGAAAAACTGCTTGAAAGTAGTGAAATTGCTAGACAATTGCCCCCGTCTATCTAGCAAATAGTCATAGCTAGCGATAATCCTGCAGTCGGCGCATACAGTTACTCAACCATGAGCGTGCGCATGAAGCAAATAGAATTAATGTTGATTGCAATCATTTTCCAGGATGCTGAGAATTATCCAAGCAACTATTTATTTTTTACCTAGATAAATTAAAAACATTAACATGCTTTTGCTAATGGCAAGTTGCTGTGTTTGCTGGTGCGGCGATGGTGACATGAATATAAAATGTTGATGGTTTATTATATACAGTAAAAAAAAGAAAAAGAATACATTTAGAAACATTATGGGGTTTGTAGAAAAGCTGACACATTTTCTGGTCATCCCGACCCTTTTTCAACCAACTTGAGTGATAAAGTGACCGCAGCGCCGACGCTGTAAACATGCTCACTGCTGTGCGTAAAGCTTGTAATTATTTTGAGAGATTGAGGGAACTGAGAGAAGAGCCTGGCTTCTCTTGCCAGAAATGGGAATCTATACATCCCTTCTTGTGTTTCACAAGCAGCTGCAACTGTTTCACGCAGGCTGAGAAACAAGGAGATAATGGGGCAATTGTACCGAAATCCCTAAGTGTTTAACTCTTGGCATGCCAGCCTTGAGTTGGCCAGTGAGAGGTGCCCAGTACTGGAAACGGAACGCAGTTTTTCTAGAAGCCAGCCATACAAAGGATGATTATGCTAAAAGGTGATCTATATCTGTACAAGACCTGGGTGCTTCAATAGGGGCAAAGAGGGGAGTTTGCCACAGGCCCCTTGGGGTAACTGCAAGGAATTCGGCATGTGAATGGTGAGTGTAACCCGGTACTCCATGAAGCTGGAGGACCCTTTGACATAAAAGCAACATAGCCTTCCAGTCTGCGCTCGATGAGATTAGAAATAATCTTTATAAAAATAAAAAGTCTTATCATTTCTGTGCTTTTTGTCCAAAAATACAGAATGCTGGATAGATCCCTATAAAGTACACTGTTTAGTGCCCAGTATAAGGCACAGTTTCTTACTAGAACCCCTTGGCAGCCAATCAGCACTGACAACCAAAAATCCAGTCTGGTTGCTCTATGTTCTTACTTCCTTTTGTACATCACTGACTACCTTACTGAATATGCCTTTTGCTGTTGTGAGTTTGTAAATTTGCATCCCTACCTAGCTAACAAGCAATAAGCATGCATTAACCATTATGGAGCTAATATAGAACAATTCTCAATGACCTATCAAATTTTTTTTTTAATGCAGAAATAATTATAGATCTGTAGATATGTATAGAATGTCCCAATGGTCTTTCTAAAATACAAAGCTTTGAGGGTGATTTACTAAAACTGGAACACTCAGAATCTGGTGCAGCTGTGCATAGCAACCAAACACCTTCTAACTTTAGCTTGTTCAATTAAGCTTTGACAATAAAACCTAAAAGCTGATTGGTTATTTTGAAGAGTATCTCTGTGCACCAGTTTTAGTAAACCCCCCCCCCCCCCCCCAGTATATTCTTTAGGTACTAGATGTGGGCAGAATCTTGCACCAAACTCCTGCAACATATGGCATAGAGCTGACCACCATGCCCCATTGTATTTAATGGATGCTGGCTATTTAATGAGGACACTGGGGCAACCTGTGTGTGTCTCCAGCTGTTGGGCACACACAGCAAAACAATTTTCTGTTCTAGCAGAAAGTCCCAGGTTAACCCTATATAACACATGTACAATTATTATGGTTGATTTAAGCCAATAAAGGCATTTACCATGGCATCTGGAAATTTCAGGACTTGGTAAGAAGGGCAGAGTTGTATAATAAGCCCTATACTGTATGTATGAAATATCATAGCCTACAACAGCTGTCAGGCACACTGAGGCCCTACAGAATAGCTATTTCTCCATTTTAAGTACCTATAACCATTGGACTGATGATCAGTTGGTTGGTGAGCAGCCTGAAGTTGGCCACATGTGTTACAATCTAACTGTATGACTTTGTATGATAGCTTTGTCAACAACTATCTAGCATTTGGTTTATAACTCGTAGGCTCTTACCTATGACAGCTGTTGATTAATCTAAAGAAGATTGTACAATCTGATTGTAACATGTATGACCATTTCAACAGATCTTACACTGCCAGAATTTCCTCCGCAGTGCAACAATTCAAGCATAGCTTGGCCAGTCAAATATTACAGTAAAAAAATAAGTATAATATCCTCTAGCATGTTAAAATTATTTGCCTAAAATTGATCACTCCAGTTTGTCCATAAAAAATGAATGTTCTTTTTTTTTTTTTTTTTAATTCTGCATACGTGTCATAAGATGGTCACCCAAATCAGGCTATTTATGGAGAGTACAGATGCTCTGTCATTTTTACGAGGACTTACTATCCTCTGTATATTTTTTTTTTTAAATCAAAATTGGAGGTTGGTCAGTTTTTCTGGGCAGACGCAAACATACAGCTAATTTGTGCACAGCGGGTTGTGAAGCAGAGGAAGGAGAATAGGGTACTGGCCAAAAATTTCAGCCAGACCAATCAGTCTTCTAATGGCAGATATTCCAAGCGTGCTGTGCTTGGTTGTCCCCAATACTGTAGAATATGTCCAGACCGCTAATATTTTTAATGTGTGTGGGTGTGCCAACCTCTCGAGGCTAAACACTGGCCACATTTAGTATGTTTTTGTTTATTGATATTGGGGAATGTTAGTAAAAAAAAAAGAACATTACAGAACATGTTCTTTTAAAGAAAATTGTGCTGTATACTTTCTTTTTTTGCATATGCTTATATATTATAACTACATTTCTATGTTTATTTAATACGGTGTTGATAATCTAATGGTAAACTATAAATTCTAAAGCTAGAATAGGGATAATAAACTGTCAGGGGGCAGGTGCAGCACTCAATATTCCATTCTGGTTGAGTTATGGTACCCTCACTGTTCAGTTTTTTACAGTGCAGAATTGGGAAAAATCCACTTCCTACCAAAGGTTTGAGGGCACAAATGTTTAAATTATGGTGAGATGATTATGTAGAAACACAAGATCAGATGAGTGTAATGCTAACTGATAAACCAACTAATTTCAAAGTTTTGTTTGGCTAGATAGGTTGTTAGAACAATGTATGGACAGGTCTAACTATGTCCAATTGCTTGAGAATCCTAAAGAGTACCAACAACGTGTTTAGCCATAGAAGTTCAGGACGGGATATAATATTTACTGATATAATGTAAAAAAGAAATTTTATTTGTTATTGGGTCAGTTTTATTTGTTTTTGGACTCCATAAATGTGTGTTTTTTTTTTGTTCTTTTTTAGTATATGTGTTTGTGTGGGTGTGTATATTTTATTTTTATTTATTTCAGGTACTTGTATAGCGCTGTCAATTTACATAGCGCTTTACATATATATTGTACATTCACATCAGTCCCTGCCCTCAAGGAGCTTACAATCTAACGTCCCTAACTCACATTCATCCATACACATACTAGGGTCATTTTACACAGGAGCCAATTAACCTACCAGCATGTCTCTGGAGTCTATATATGTATGTCTGTGTGTATATAATAAATATATATTAAAAAAAATGTAAACATTTAATAGGTGAAAGAGGATACTCAGAGCGCTATGGGTTTTCAGTAGCGGAGCTGCTTGCTTTGAGGCTTTGTTTGTTTAATTGAAACTTCGGAATTGTCTGATAATTCTCTTTATGTATGTGTCTTTCTTCCAGATATTCCTGCTTTCTCCCACGTCCTAAAATAAAAACGTACCCCAGGAAACGTTTTTCATTTTTTAAGGGGGCATATATTGATGTGAATGTCTATGTCAAATGTTGTAGAAGTTTTTAGTACTTTATATGCAACAAAATTAAATAAGAATTGCCAGCAATGTGAGAAAAGCAAGATAATTGTAGCTGTAGCTAATTGAAGTTGGATAACTCTTCATTTATCAGAGATAAGTGTCAAATGGGAGATTGATTTACTTCTTTAAGCCCCATACACACTATCAGATTTTCCGCTGATTTTTTCCTTCAGATTTACCAAAACCATATAATATGAGGTCAAACCTTAGGAGTTTCAATTTGTATGCAATCAGGCAGGCCCTTGCACTACATGGTTTTGGTAAATCTAAAGACAAAAATCTGAAGAAAATCTGAGAGTGTGTATGGGGCTTTAGACTACCCCGGCTTGTGCCAGTAGTAGATCAGGATGGAATCTACCAGAGAAAAGTGACTGGACTCCTGACCAGTTGCTTTTCTCTGGTAGATAAGGCAAACATTTGTGGGGGTGACCAAAGGACATATATTGTGCATGGTAGTACAGTTGTCCAGTGTTTAGGTCACCATTTTAGGACTATGCGTACCTTAACATACAGAAAACGATTTGGGGTACACATGTCCAAGCACATATGTCCAAGGTGCATCCAACCTCTAAATTGACATGTTATACACTACTAAAGTCTAGATCCCTAACGCCTACAAACTTTTAAATGTAATTCTTTATTGAGCCACCATTTTGAAAGATTGGAGCAAACTTTTTAAAACATTTTCTGGCATCAGTTGCTCTTAATCCCTTGCCTACTGTGTCATGATGACCATCAGCCAACACACTCCTCCCTGCTGGAGCCCACTATGAAAATATTAAAGCTTACCATTAGATTATGGAAAAAGTTCGTTGACATTGTACAGGAGCAAGCATCTTGGGTAACAGGCCGTACACCATGGCTAAATTACCAAGTTATCCCATCTGGCCCAGGATTACCATGCAGGATACCAACAAATCTGTTTAATTGGCGTAAAGGAGACAATCTGAATTCCAAATGCCTTTCCTGACTCTGCAAATCTACCTTAAGCTTGGCTGTTTTAGGGGGTAATTCTGTAACATGGGTATCAGCCACTAGGAATTAGGTGATAATTAGCCCTGGATGAACTGCTGAAGGCCTGGAGAAAAGTCTTTGAATTCATGTGTACTGTACATGCTACTTAGGGGAGAACAAATTTGGCGCCACTGTGTGGCTGCCCTGGGAAGTACATTGATATTCTAGATCTAGATTCTATATTAATTTGAGCACTTTGAAAAAAGGAAAATGTGATTAATTGTAATTTTTTTTCAAGTAAAACCTCTTCACCACCATTTGTGTTCAGTGTGAAACCAGAAAGGCATTTTACAATAGAATGTTAATGAAGGCAGACTGTTATCTTTGTCATAACAGGCTTCCTTTACTAGTACTGCGCAATTATTTTAGCGCCATGAAGAATAGCGCAATTGTGGCACACAAATGTATCACTCATGTAAAGGATTCCTAACTAATTGGAGGACAGCATCATATGGCAATTATTTGGTCAGCAGCAATAAAAGGATGGATAATTGCCAGCTGTTCATGTTATTACTGTGCCCCTTTACAATCTACATACTTAAAGGCCCACTCCACTAAGAGCACACATCTTAATTGCAGTAATAATCATTATTTTTAGCTCCTACTGCTGAAAAAACAATCGTTATATCTTAGTTAGACCTAGTGCGGTATTTGATGCTTTTTGCCCATGCAGCGCTAAATTGAATGTGATTGTTCTGATTCCATTGATGTTGTCCAATGCATGGCCTGAAGTTTGTATAGCTGAGTACCAACGCTGTATTAATTGGGGGCTACATGACACCTTATAGTTGGGACATTTCCAGATTGCTGGGCATACAGTGAGCAATCTCAGACGCTTTCCCCAGCTTTTGATGGAAAACACAATGGCCCTTTGCAGATGCGCTCATTTCCAGTTTCAAGTGACCAAATAATGAAAATTTGGGGTGGAGATTGAACCTCCTTTCAACTGGAACATTTGATTAATGTTTACCCCAGCTTTTGTTTGGTCACTTAAAACTGAAAATGATTGATGTAGTGGGGGCAGATTGCTGTGGATTGTGCAGTTCAAGTGAACCTTTTTAATTGGAAAGATATAATAGAAATCCAGTATGATATCACCCTCAGCATTTATACAGGTAAAGAAGGTTATTGGCAGTGCTACCTATGGTGACTATATGGGGAAACACTTTGCAATCTTAGGATTTCCTCTTCTGTCCTGTTGTGTCCCTAGGACAGGAAGTGGAGGGAAATCGTTCCAGAGGGACACAGACTAAAAAGAAAGCTTAAAATAGCTTTTAACCATTTCCTGCTATACAAATGTTTGGTTTCAGATATACTTAAAGGCTTTTCATTTATTTTGTTGATGGCATTTAGGACTTCTTTATCTGCCATACTTGTGGGCCTATACTCCTTGCCCCATTGGGACACAAAAAATATTGGTAGAGTCATTCTCATGCTACCTTGGCACAAGAAGAATGTTGGTAGACCAAGTTTCATACTACTTTGGCACAAGAAGAATATTGGTAAACTAATTTTCATACTACCTTGGCACAAGAAGAATATTGGTAAATCAGTTTTCATACTACCTTGGCACAAGCAGAATATTGGTAGACCAAGTTTCATACTACTTTGCCACAAGAAGAATATTGGTACACCAATTTTCATACTACCTTGGCACAAGAAGAATATTGGTAGACTCATGCTCATGCTACCTTGGCACAAGAAGAATATTGGTAGACCAATTTTCATATTACCATGGCACAAGAAAAATATTGGTAAACCAATTTTCACACTACCTTGGCACAAGAAGAGGTTGGTAGATCCATTCTCATGTTACCTTGGCATTCAAAGAATTTTGATAGACCAATTTTCATACTACATTGACACAAGAAGGATATTGGTAGACCCAATCTCATGCTACCTTGGCATTAGAAGAATATTGGTAGACCAATTTTCATACTACCTTGGCACAAGAAGAATTTTGGTAGACCCATCTTCGTAAATGTGGGAGACACATATCCCACAAGAAACCTATACTCTATACACAGCTTCTCAGTAGAAACATGCAGGAAATCAGGCTCCCTCTGGGCCCTGTTACAGGACCAGTAAGGCGGCATTGGTCAGTGACCCTCCCCACTGCGAGACCAAGTGACCAATGCCTCAGTATACAGTACATAAAGTGACAGTACCTTTTTGCATATTCAAATATGCGGTTTGTATTTTAAAATCGGGATGCATTTCATTTCCAGTATAGACTCTTTAAACTGGAGCTCCAGTCAAAAGCATATTTTTGTTTGGGATAGAGTGGGGAGGGGGGGCGGGTTTAGAGCCTCTGTCAGGTTTTCTCTCTTTGTGTCCCTATAGACAATTCACCATCATAGCCTCCCACTGCAAACACTGTCACCAAGAAAAGAAATTATGTAAAATCTTACCAATGAGGATACATATTCATATAGGAATAATATCCTGGCAGAGGATCCAACCCTTCTACCTTCCAAAGTCAGGCAGATATCTTTATGTCCATTGTTCTCCAGGAAATTTATATAAAAATCACCCTAAGACAAACTGTCCTTTATGTATGATGAAACAGAGGGGTTGAGCACAAAATGTTTCAGGGTGTCTGGACTGCATGACTCTCTTATTACAAGTAATGTTAGCTGGTCATTTAGTGATTCTTAACAGTCACTTATATTAAAATAATATCCTGTTTTTTCACTTAGTTATTGTTTACCATGTAGCACCCTTGATGTCCCTTGTACACCCTAGGACGCTTTTATACAATCACGTTGCAGCCCCTTGGCAAGATGGGAGCAGTACATAGTAATGGGTTACATGCTAGAGCTTTGCCACTCCAGGCAGTATGAGTTGCTCAAAATGGGTTGTGGGAGTCGATACAAGGGTGATTAGCTGTGCTCTCAGGGGATGTCTGTATAATAAGCTATTTTCTGGTGCTTGAGCAAAGTGCTTCTTTCAATCACTTATGCTTCCGTGTAAACTGTAACAGGAGAATTACAACTGCAGCGCAGCTCAGCCGCGCAGGCTTGGGGGAATCGCATTTAATCATGTTCACCTTTCTTTTTTTTATGTTCTCTTACAGAATCAGGAATGGTGAATAACCGGACATCGGAAAGCACCACGGCGGTCACCAGTAACACTTCCCCTCCCAAAGCCTGCGCCGGCTGTGGGGGGAAAATTGCCGACAGGTTCCTTCTATATTCCATGGATCGGTATTGGCACACTCGGTGCCTGAAGTGTTCCTGCTGCCAGGCTCAGCTGGGGGAAATTGGCACTTCGTGTTACACAAAAAGCGGTATGATCCTGTGCCGAAACGACTATATCCGGTGAGTGAACATGGAACATTTTCAGAGATAACAGATCTTAATAAATCATGAGTTTGAATATGTTTCTCTCTTTGCTCTGTTGTAAAAGAAGAAATAAAGGAACCCGCTATTTATGCCAGCTTAAGCGGTCTTGATTCCCTTATGTGGTCTTCTGTTTTCTGTTGTTTTTTAAATAGAAAGACTGAATATTGATCCTGCATTTGTAATCTGCCCCCCTTCTGGCTATCAGTCTAAAAAGACGGAGATAGTCAGAATTAGCATATGTAACATGTTATACCCTGAATATGGGTGTCACATGTTACAAAAGGTGAACTTATCCTTAATAAACCAATATTTAAAAATTCTTGCTTACCTTTTATATTTACTTTTTACTTGCTTAAAATCCTCCCTGAATTCTCCTTCTTTTTCCTTTAAAACAGTGCTAGGCAGTTATGTTTAGATACTTTAATTAACCATGCCTGTAATAGCAGATCTCATTATCAGTTGTAAACTAGGTGTGCACACTGTGTGTTCTAACAGAGGGTTACAAATCTCAAGGCTTCAGCGGTATATTGTATGTTAATGCCCTTTAAAAAATCTGTATCTGCAACTGTCCTCTAGTTGCACATTGTAAGCTATTTTAAACAATTTTAAGCTGTCTATACATTCCTATGTATAAACCTGCTCCAGGAAACACCTAGAGAGGTAAGATGTTTTTATTTATTTATTTATTTTTTTTTTAGAAACAGTTTTTAGGCATGTTGTGTAAATGGGAACATAGAACAAACATAGTTGGGGGTTTCTCAAATTCGACTGCAAAAATTTAAATATGCTTTAATTTTAGGCTTACAGATACGTTGGGCCAAACCTTTAGACCCCATTCACACAGGGGCAACACGACTTGCAGGTCGCCTCACCGAGGCGACCTGCACACGACTGCCCGGGCGACTTGCAAAACGACTTCTGTATAGAAGTCTATGCAAGTCGCCCCAAGTCGCCCCCGAAGTCGTACAGGAACCTTTTTCTAAGTCGGAGCGACTTGCGTCGCTCCCCTTAGAACGGTTCCATAGCACAGAACGGGAGGCGACTTGTCAGGCGACTAGGTCGCCTGACAAGTCGTCCCTGTGTGAATGGGCTCTGACTAATGAGAGTTATCCAAATATATTAGCGATATACAAAGGATATATTGTAATATTTTTATTTCCCTCTACAACACTCAAGTTGCAATTCTGGCTTTACTGAGAATTAAGTCACTAAAGTCAACCTGTGCGTCAAATTAATTGGTAGCGTTCACTTTGGCTGAAGGACTTCCACTTACTGGCAGCCTATAATGAGCACATCTGCCCCACCTACATCCAGCAATGCACCATGCCTACGTTACCAATCTGCCAACCTAAACATCGCCACAAGAGTGGGCGATGAGCTTTACAAATTATTATGTTGGTATTTGCGTAGGTGCTGTAGGGGAGCTCTGGATACACAACTGTCTGATAAAGCTGCTAGTTTGCGTAACGCTTTTTACCGTATGTTCCCTTTAATTCAGTAAATTGTAAATGTATTAGCTACCCACTGAAAATTAAAGATATAAGAAATCCCTTAACATTTTTCATTCATTATTTGGGAGCGATTCTTCATTTTATTTCCATAATAGTGTGTAATATGATATCAGTTATAAGGAAATGATGGCGTTGGTCATATTTTTTTATCACTTTCTACAGTTACTAGAATGCATTGAATCTGTACAGCCAGGCAACTAGTATTTTAAAAAGAGGTTAACAATGGTTACCTTCACATTTTTCTCACTACAGGTGTTATTTTGAACACTTTGGCATGACTGTAACGATAAGTAAAATGATAAGTTAAAGCCCAACTGCAGCCAGAATATTTTTAATTTATTTTGGACAGACTCGTGGGCAATAAATACCTTTATCTAGTGGTGTTTTTTCCCCCAGTCTATTACTCTTCCGAGGCGATGTCAATACAGTTTCTGTTTGACAGCAGGACAAGAAAAAGGGAGAGTAGTTGTTACCGGCACAGTAATAATCCGATAGAGCTTCTAACCCTTCCCCATCAACTTTTTTTGCTGTTTGTGTCCCCATTGGAGAGATTTCCCACCGCTTCCTGTTCCACCACAAGGGAAACTCTCCCCAGTTGGGTCAGAAGCAAAAATCAGTCTGTTGGTTTAAAAAAAGTTTGTACCGTTCTGCATAGTGTGATTCCCCAGTGATGGTGGAAAAATATGTGATTTAATCACAGACCCGTAGGTCTATACTGTAGTATGTGGTTGGCAAGAACAGGGAGCATTACATAGGACAGTTGCACAATTCAACCAGCTTCTGGAGAGTAGACATGTGGGGTGGGGGGTCTTGCCTTGCCATCTTAATCGATCTACCATCATTGGTCTGCAGCTTTCCTAATTTTTCGATTTTTGGATGGCCCTATTTGGCTAATTGCGAGTGCAGCTATAATGCCACGTAGCTCCAGTCTGGATATATCAAGTGGAACTCCAGCCAAACTACTAACTGCACAGTAGAAATGCAGTCACTGAACATTTTTGACTGTTATTTAGGATATTTAATTTAGGATATTTAATTGAGTTCAGCCACTCTTGTGATTTACCCACACTCACTCTGCACTATGTAGCTGGCGTGACAGCCTGCAGTGTCCCGTACCCCTCTTACTCCTCTGGCCAACCAATAGGACTATATGTGAGTATCACCAAAATAAGGTTGGCCTTTTAATTTGCCTCAACACCTCAAGCTCCCAGTGCCGAAATATTGGGCAATATAAGTTTGATATTATACCTGATTGGCTTACAGTTCAGACACGCTCATTCTGGTGTGTGTGAGATTACAGAAAGCTATTTCAATGTGGACTAAAGTTTTATTGGCCTGGAGTTCTGCTTTAAGTTCCACATTTTCATCCCACAGGCAAGCTGGAACTTATTCTACAGCAGCTGCGGTGTTGCTCAACTTTTATATGGCCGTTAAACCCTGGGCAGAATATAATTACAAATCTATTTTCAGATCAATCTGTGGATTTCATGTGGAACTAATGAGCAACCACATAATTTACTCCAAGCTAAAAAGTACCAGTTGTGACTGACTGTATTCTTCAGCCAGCTGGGATATAGCTATAGATAGATGGATATAGAAGCCCTGGACATCTATAGCGTCTTTGGTACTAGGAGCTCTGTACTGCAAACACGGTACATGCTGATCCTGGCACTAATACCCATAAGACTTTCCCTGTCTATTACCTTTCCTGCACTCAGCCTTCAGCCCTCAAGCAAACTTTGGGTGTGACAACCAATAATATTTACTCTTGTGTTAGAACATCCAGAACAGTGAATACTATTTATGCAAATATTGATGTAACTTTTCCCATATGCATAGATAACTAGAGATATTTGTTTGAATATCTAATGATAGGAAGGGCAGCTTTCTGGATCAACCATTGTAAGCTGAAGAACGCTTATGGGGAACTGCTTGTGTTGTCCAATGGTGGGAATACTGGACAGAAAGTTGGGTGTAAATCAATTTCTACCTTGCCACTTTCTTAGAATACACTGATCTTGCCTCACATGGGAAAGAATGTAGAGTGTGAATATATTATTAAGGTGTAATTATATAGCAGACACCATAAGGCCACTTGGCTGACAGCCCAACTTGCCTCATTTGGTTTTTTGAGCACCCAGTATTTCTGTGCAAATACTGACTTTGTTAAAGTCTGTATTTGCATAGTCTCCTCTTGCTCCTCCCTATTATAATTACTAAATAATGTTATAATGAGTTTTGGTATGATAATGGTTAGGCAAGGGATTACGTTTCAAATTGAGAGTTAAGCTTATAAGTGAAAGACAAGAGTTAGCTTTAGAGGTGAGGAGAACTTCAGATTCTGGTTTTACTGATTATTCTCACTGTATACGTCACACCAAAAACCTCCAGAGACTATTTGTTAAAGCAAATTTGCTGCTTTGGTTTATTCCCAGTATACAAAATCTTCAGCGCACTCAGCTTTGGTGGGAACCACAAGCTTACTGAGAATAGTCTGATAACCATTACATTTCACCACACATGAAACAGTGGTAACCAATATATCATATATTATGTCAAAGTTCCCAGGCATACATTGGGAAAAAATGGCAATAGATGTGAATACGATTGTTATAATAAGCCACCATTTCCATGGTGTGGACTGTAGTAAACAAAGGAACAACTTGAAGAGCCAGCCCACCTATGAAAGACACCTGACTCCTGAAACAGTTTTGCAGTTGCATGCGTTGTGTCCTCTACACCACCTGTGACCACCAGGTGGACAAGAATGGGCAAGCTGGGCAAACTGTATGGAGAAGTATTATTATTATTATACAGGATTTATATAGTTTGGGCAGAAGCTGCTGTAGCACCCTGGTGCAGTGGGGGATATTTACTAAAACTGGAGTGTGAAAAAACTGATGCAGCTTTGCATTGCATAGTTAACCAATCAGCTTTCAGGTTTTGAAATAAATATGGGTAACTTCTGCTGTACTATGTGTATTATAGTGTGAACATGTGTAAAAGTGAAGGAGGTGCTGCTCAACACAGAATGTGTTCCCACAGAAATAAACAAGATAACAAAAATATTGTAAAGCGCTACCTCACCCAACTTCTCCCTGTTGGGTTCCAAATGGTGAATAAATTAATCAGTGTAAGCCAATAACTAATCTACACTATCCCATAAAAAATCACGGTTTGCTATACAAAATGAATAAACATAAGTCCATGAATTAATAGTAGTTGATGAGCTTGATATGGTGATTCATCAATTCCAATCAATATGTGCTCTCTTCTTAGTGCAAGTGTCTAGGTTTCGAATAGTGACAATCCAAATAATAATTAAGGCTGTGCACACTACAGTGCCCTCCACCGATCACCATATGCGCTCACCTCCAAAGACCCACAATCGGGTCCAACGGCGCCTTCACCTTAGGGGTATATATCCAACAATCTGCCGTTCCTTTGTATAAGGGCTCCCAATCTCTTAAAGCATTTTTTAACCCAAAAAATAAAAATATATAGATCCTGGTCCCTTAAAGCAGATTACACAGCACAGTGCTTGCCCCACTCTAAACTGTAAAAAAAAAATGCTCTCTCTGCGCTGACCACGAAAATCAGGGCTGCTCTGCCCTGATCACTGTGGTCAGAGCATGTCCCTGCATCATACGTATCTGTCCTCTCTGCTCTCCCCCCTCACCCCCTCCTTCCTGCCTGTCATTTCCCTCTGTGTCTGTCTCGGGCCCAGCCCCGCCCCCACGCCGCTATTCTTGCAAACTAAAAACCTAAAATTGTCACTGCCAGCCTCTCTAAATACCAAATTTCAGCTGTCTTCAGGCCGGTCATGTGACTCGCGGCCGCTTTACAGCTACGATACAGAGCTTCTGCAGGGGAGACTAGCGGCCATGTGATCTCCCCGGCTGACGTCAGAGGGAGATCATGGCCCCTCCCGCAGAAGCAATCTATCGGAGCTGTAAAGCGGACGCGAGTAATGTGACCGGCCTGAAGACAGCTCAAATTAGGTATTTAGAACACTTGCTTACTGACAGAGTGTGCTATGCCAGCCTCTAATAGAGGGGCTGGCATGGTCTTATATAGATGGGTTAACAAACCCTTTAAATTTATATTGTCAAGGCTTAATTGAACAAGCTGACGTTAGCAGCTGATTGGCTACCATGTACAACTGCACCAGATTTTGCACTCTCCAGTTTAGTTTTAGGAAATCTCTGCCAGTGACACCAGTTGACGGGGAGACTTTCATTACTATGGACCACTTTGGTTATCATTCTACATTCATTGCTTTCCCTTGTTTATGTTGTATTACAGTCCAGGCATCCAATTTTCGGCTCCATCACATATTTGTGTTTGGCTTATTCCTGCTGCCTCCTTTTCATGCATGTTCCTGCATTTCACAAGACACAGACTAACAAAAAAATGTAAAAAATTGTTGATTTAATTGGAACTGGTCTGTGAAAGGTCATGGTGAGAAAATGTGGTGAAAATGTGTTTAACCGCTTCAGCCCCGGAAGAATTTATCCCCTTCCTGACCAGAGCACTTTTTGAGATTTGGCACTGCGTCGCTTTAACGGACAATTGCGCGGCCGTGTGACGTGGCTCTCAAACAAAATTGACGTCCTTTTTTTCCCACAAATAGAGCTTTCTTTTGGTGGTATTTGATCACCTCTGCGATTTTTATTTTTTGCGCTATAAACAAAATAAGAGCGACAATTTTGAAAAAAACACACTATTTTTTACTTTTTGCTATAATAAATATCCCCCAAAAATATATAAAAAAACATTTTTTTTCCTCAGTTTAGGCCGATACGTATTCTTCTACATATTTCTGGTAAAAAAAATCGCAATAAGCATTTATTGATTGGTTTGCACACAAGTTATAGCGTTTACAAAATAGGGGATAGTTTTATGGCATTTTTATTAATAATTTTTTTTACTAGTTTTGGCGGTGATCAGCGATTTTTATTGTGACTACGACATTATGGCGGACACATCGGACATTTTTGACACATTTTTGGGACCATTGTCATTTATACAGCAATCAGTACTATAAAAATGCATTGATTCCTGTGTAAATGACACTGGCAGTGAAGGGGTTAACCACTAGGGGGCGGGGAGGGGTTAAATCAGTACTAGGGATGTGTTTCTAACTGTAGGGGGGTTGGGCTGTGTGTGTCAGTACACTGATTTCTGCTCCGATGACAGGGAGCAGAGATCAGTGACACTGTCACTAGGCAGAACGGGGAGATGCTGTTTACATCAGCATCTCCCCGTTCCTGCTCTCCGTGAGACGATCGCGGGTGTCCCTGCGGCGATCGAGTCCGCGGGTCCCGCGACCCGACTCACGGAGCTCCCGGCCGGCAGCGCGCACGCAATGACATGGCGGGAAATTCAAATGGACGTACCTGTACGCCCATTTGCCCAGCCGTGCCATTCTGCCGACGTACATCGGCGTGCGCCGGTCAGGAAGCGGTTAAAATGTCATGAGTAGAAAACTGACAAATTACTTTAAATGCCTTGGTGCGCAAAGTATACAAAATGTGTGTAAACCCCTTTCATTGAATGCGTGTTTTCCTATAACAATATATTAATTTTTTAACACATGCGAGGTGGATGATTCCTTTAATGGTGCTAGGATTCACTCTGTTGTATCTGATGTGGCACCTTCTCTGTCACTTTATTCCTTTTTTATATTACATACAAACATGTAAGGTACTGTACTGTTTAAGGCCTGATGGGGTAAGGATCTAGGGTTCGTTGTTCATTAGCAGAAAATTGCCATTGAAAGGCTTGTTCTGTGATACCGTCACAGCACCACTGCTCATAGTGGTGCATCCGTGCTTGTGTAATAGAATTTGTACTGTACTGCTATATTAAACTCGCACAGCTCCCCCCCCCCCCCCCCATAGCTGTATTAAACCCTGCAGAGTTCATTCGGAACGCTGCACTCCTAGCTTAGTCACATCAACACAAAAGGGTCTTTGGATATTAATTCTGAAACAACCGAACCCCCCCCCCCTCCCCCCCAGCCCTTTGGCAGGTGAAGTTACTTGTTGGCGTTATTGAAACATATGGCATCAATTAAGCCGCTGTTATTTTCTATTAAGTTCAATTCCGTTCCTCACCAGGAGGGCTCGAAAAACCTCCAAAATTACCATCGCCTCCTCTCCCTGAAGCTAGCTGTATTAACCCTTTGTGTGCATGGCTGGGCATCAAATCTTCCCTTCCTGTCAAGTTCTGACTCCACATCGTAGAACTCTGCAGAGAAGTTGCAGAAAACCTAAAGGACAGCTCTACCCCAAAGGCTTTCAGTCCCTGTGCTTCTTTCAGACCTTCTGATGGCAATGGATACTTCACATACACCCTTGTGGATCAGCTCTTTGAAGCGGCTGTGAGGATTCTTCCTCCTGGAGCATCATGGTAATTTTCCAGCACTGCCCAACCCTTATTTCTTTAACCCATTTTTTTCCCCCGCATGATTTCCAAGACCAGACCACTCCACTTTGGAAAAAATTGGAAAACTTTAAGAAAAAGTGGCCTTGCAGATGATTCATGACTTGTGTTGGATAACTAGTTGGCAGGAGTGTGAAGGTTGCTACTGGTCAGCAGTTTTTGCAGGCCTTTTTGTAAAGGTGAAGGAGGAGAGTTTTTGCCAGGACATTAATACTCTGGTCCATAGCTTGTAGATGCACTTCATATGTCTAGGAGCAATCAACCCTGCTCGTTAACCTTAAAGTAGACCTAATGTCAGACGACCACTTAAGGTCCACTGGTACACAGGCCTGTCCCTGTTCTAAACCCCCTTACCCCCTGAAATTAATTTCTGGAACCAGTTTTGGGTTCCATCTTTGTCTCATTACCAACTGTATTCCCTCCTGCTTGTTCACCTGTCCTATGTATAAAGTGAAGGCACTAACCAAGCTGTTAAAAGTTGGGGTCTGGAGCCTGCCTCATAACAGTGTCACTGAAAATCCATCCAGTGGGTACACAGATTAAAGTGATTATATATGTCATGTCATACTTACCCTGATCCTCCTCTTTCCTGGTCCCCCGTCGGCGCTCCGGGTCCCCACCACCTCCAATTGCCCATCATAACAAGCCGCTTGCTATGGGGGTATACGTGCGAGCTTGCTCCTGAGCAGTGCAGTGTATGTCGATTGACATATAGATCGCACCTCAGCCCCATCTCTACTTCACTGGCTGTGATTGACATTGGCTCCTGCTACAGTCTCTGAGCCTATGAAAAGAAAGGGAGTGGAGAGAGCTGCTGCTCGTGTACACAGTGCTGGATTAAGATCGGGCTCAGATACATATAAGGGGGGCCAGAGCGGGAGCTGCATTCAGAAGGTTTTTTACCTGACTGCAGAGAACGGATTAAGGTAAAAAAGAAACATCAGCCTTTTGACACACTTATGTGTGAGAGCAAGGAGAGGTAAAGTGAAGTGATATTAAAGGCAGACTATTTTTAAATTTAAATCACAAACATGTTATTACTTACCTGCTCCGTGCAGTCATTTTGCACAGTGCAGCCCGATCCTCCTCTTCTCGGGTTCCCCGTCGGTGCTCCTTGCCCCTCCCTCCTGCTGAGCGCCCCCATAGCAAGAAGCTTGCTATGGGGGCTCCCAAGCCACTACTCTGTGTGTCCATTCACATATGGGAGCGCGGCTTGGACCCACCACCGCTCTCTCCTCATTGGCTCACTGGCATTGATTGCTGTTTCAGCCAATGAAGAGGAAGAGACCAGTAAGAGCCACTGCTCTTATGCACATCTCTGGATTTATGCTTTACAACCACTTTAAGGAGGAACTTCGGTCTTTTACTAAAAATGTAAAGTCAGCAGCTGTAGCTTTAAATAAACAGCCACTTACCAGCCCCAGAATCCTAAGCTGTCCTCATTGAGGCTTCACTTGTCTTCAGTTACCACCATGTTGTATGTGGGAAGCAGACTGGGGGAGATTTACTAAAACACTAAGAATTGGTGCAGCTGTGCATGGTAGCCAATCAGCTTCTAACCTGAGCTTGTTCAACTAAGCTTTGGCAATAAAACCTGGAAGATAATTGGTTTCTGTGCAGAGTTACACCAGATTTTGCATTTTCTTAGCTTTAGTAAATGAGGCCCTATACACACTATACAATTTTCTGTAAATTTTTTTTGCCTTCAGATTTACCAAAACCATATAATATGAGGTCAAACCTTAAGATTTTCAATTTGTATGTAATCAGGCAGGCCCTTGCACTACATGGTTTTGGTAAATCTAAAGGAAAACAGACAACAAAAGCTGTATAGTGTGTACAGGGTCTAACCCCCACTATGACTTCCTGTTGTTCCACAGCCAGCCCCCTATTGTGCATGCATGACTCGTTGTGCTTTCTGAATGGTCCTGCAGTCTCCTGGGACATGTGAGGTTTATCAGGGGAATGTGGCCGGGGGGTGAATGCAGCCATTGATTGAATGAAAATTTTCCAACTTTTCCATTCAACAGAAGTCAAGAATTAGATAAATTTTTGTCACGCAGGAAGGGCCATGGATGGATCTAAATCCATCTGTACCTTGCTGAACCAGCAAAATTTCGATCCAACTATGGCCAACTTTCGCTTTGCATTTTCAGATGCAATATTTCGATTTTCAAGTGTGATCATTTAATTTTCCATGTTTTTTCAAACCAACTCTTGGGTGGGAAATTTAGTGGTACCATGTTCATGTGTTCAAAAATATCACCCTTATTGCGACTAAAAACAGCCGTCAATCAGAACAATCATACCCAGGTTTATCTTTTGCTCCATTGCAGGAGACCCCTAGAATCCACGAACTAACCAAGGCCTATAGTGCCAGCCTTGACAGACGCTGCTGTCCGTGGTCCTTTAGCATGGCGCAGACAATAAAATACTTGCGCTCATGTATACAAGTCAATCAGCTGAACTGTAATTTCTTTAAGCAGATAACAGGTGTTTTCCCTAAGATAAGGAAGGCTCTGGACAAGTCTGCCCCTCTTCCCTTTTTTATGCAAGCATGCACATTTGGGTAGAACAAGAATGCGTACGTATGCAACGATCGCTTGGTTAAAACTGTCACTTGGAGAGCAGAGGTCTAGAATCCTATGTTAATTTGTCTTATCAAATAAAACCACAACTTGAAATGTGATATCATCAACTGGCCGCTTTGTGTATCGACAACGGTTGCCACTTGTGAGAGACTGACACTGTTGCATAACAGCGTAAGCGACAAACGTTGATCAAGCTAATTAACTTGCTTCTACTCCCGTGACGAGGCACTGGTGTGAGCGGTCTACAGATTGAGTTCCATGGACCAGCGCTGTCCTATTCTCATCCTCCCCCCCTTCTCACTTCTTCTTCTCTCTGAAAGACACATTTCAATTGGAAGAAATAACAGGGCTTTCTTGTCCACCCCCCCCCCCCCCTCTCTTTCCCCGCTTAAATTACTGTTTAAATTAAGATCGAAAATTCATTACGGGGGCCTCTTTATTAGATTGGACGGCAGTTTGGCGGCTGCGCTAGGATTGTGTCAAAGAGCCAGAGAACAGGATATTAAAGGCAAACTCACATCAATTACACGCCCGATTCAGACGAGATTTTCAAGGAGACGGAGGGAAAACATTTAATAAAGGCAGAAGCTCATTTAATAGAGGACTCTTTTTTTCTTCTCTTTCCTTAAAGTGATACGAAGGGAGGTGGGGAAAGCTGTGCAAATTTCAAGCCACTTTCTCTTGCCCGTGTTTGCTAAAGGGTGGCTTGGCTTTGCTGGTGGGGATAGTACATATATCTATATATAGATAGAGATATATATATATTCGATATCACAAAAGAATATTTTTTTAGTGGGCAGATGTAGATGTACAAGGATAAAAGAAATTCCAGAAAAGAAGATGGCAGTCTGTGTGTTGCTAATGGTGGGATTACAGCGTGAGTGCACTCAATTCACCTCTAATCTATTTTTTTTTTTAAATGTAACGCAGTTTATGGCTATTGGGCTGATTAGGAGTTCGACAGAGACAGATCTTTGCAAGCAAGAACAAGCTTACTCAACACTATAAGGCAGGATCTTTTCACCATTGTAAAATCCTGTAGATCACCTCCATCTTTCTCCTTTTTAATGTAAAAAAGTTAAGTAATGGCATCGCAAACGCGCTCTGCGGCGATTCTGCCCGCGATTCCAAACGCCTAGGTGTGAATGGAGCCTAAGACTTATACATTATCAGAGTTGAGGGTAACATTGCGAGGCAGGTTCCAGGAGATGGCAAGTAAGCTCTGCGTTATGTGACCACCTGTCTCTTAAACCGGTATTAAACCCAAAAGCAAACATTTTATTATACAGATACTCCTCATTTAACGACTTACCTGTTTAATGACCACTCGGACTTAGGACCAGCTCTTCCTACCCGAACGACGCGCTATATATCATTGTATTATCATTGTATTGTACAGTACAGAATTTTCGTTTCTCTTCTGTACTTATGCAAATTAAAACAACATTATTGAGCTGGAGTTTTGTGTTTAGACCTTTTTTTTTTACAATACAGTACAGTGCAGTAGTTAAGAATGCTTAAAATATTGATTACTTGTGGCTCCTCGTTTAACGAACCTGGTCGTTAAGTGAGTAGTACCTGTATTGCAGCTTACCAATTCTTATATTCAGATATTATGGCTGCATTGGTTTTCTTTTTTTAGGCTTTTTTTCTATGTTACACAGTTACATAGTAGGTGAGGTCGAAAAAAGACACAAGTCCATCAAGTCCAAACTATGTGTGTGATTATATGTCAGTGTTACACTGTATATCCCTGTATGTCGCAGTCGTTCAGGTGCTTATCTAATAGTTTCTTGAAACTATCGATGCCCCCGCTGAGACCACCGTCTATGGAAGGGAATTCCACATTCTTGTCCCTCTTACAGTAAAGAACCCTCTACGTAGTTTAAGGTTAAACCTCTTTTCTTCTTATTTTTAATGAGTGGCCACGTGTCTTGTTAAACTCCCTTCCGCAAAAAAGTTTTATCCCTATTCTGGGTTCACCAGTATGGTATTTGTATGGTATGGTCATTTGGTGATTCAGCCAGTAAATCTGTTCCCTTGCAAATGTATCAGTTACAGGGATGAGACAAACGATTTACCACTAAATGTGGAGCTTACCATGATCAGTTTTTATGTAAAACGTTTATCCCAAAAGGAAAGAAAACTGCTTATAAAGTGTGATCTCGAGTTTGGCTTAAATTTGTTTGTGTATTTAAATCTGCTAGTCCATCGAACACTCCCTTCCCCCCAGACCAATGCTGATGTCTGATGTGCTCCCTCATCCAGAGATGGGGCACTCTAATACAGGAGGTACGTTACTGGCCAGATCACCAGATGAAAACAGAGCGGAAAAAGCCTGAAAAAAAGAATCTAATGATTGCTAAGCTGCAATATTTTAAATTTTTTGGTTTTGGGTTAAAAGTATAATTAAACACAAAACTTAGCGTGGAGAGGGATTAGAACACCTGTCAGTTTTTATTGCTAGGTTTGAAACAGGAAAATCTGGATGCCGCACACCAGATAAAGTTGAAAAATCTTCTTTATTGTAAAACTTGGATCATCAAAAATACACGACAATCAGGCAGATGGTACATACACATCTCACGCGTTTTGCACTCTAATTTGAGTGCTTACTCAAGCTATGAGTAAGCACTCAAATTAGAGTGCGAAACGCGTCAACTGTGTCTGTACCATCTGCCTGATTGTCCTGTATTTTTGATGATCCAAGTTTTACAATAAAGAAGATTTTTCAACTTTATCCGGTGTGCGGCATCCAGATTTTCCTGTTTCAAACCTTGCTCCAATTTGCATTTAGCCAGCACCTGGGACTCCCCTCCTCTGAAGGATTTACTAACACACACCTGGAAGCAGGTCCACCTGAGCGGTGAACTACTTTCTCAGTTTTTATTGCTGTCTGCCCCTGTTAAGGAGATTCACCCTCTCTATTTGTCCTGTTTACCACTGTCAGTGAAAGTAAAAGAAAATCCCAAATTTTTGGTTGTCCCCAAAAACTAATAAGGGGAAATCTTCCAATTGGGACATTAGTTCTGGTGACCTGAGGGTGCCTCAAGAGATTCCCTTAATTTGCAGGGATTTGTTTTGGCTATGGGACGGAAAGTGAAGGTAAATCTCCCTAATGGGACAAAGACGGCAAAAACAAACTTTACAGGGTTATAACCCTCCCTTACTCTATCCCAAAAAGTTTTTTGCCTGAATTTCTACTTTAATATCGTTTTAGGTCTGATTCTGTTTTGGAACAACCCTCACCAAGCATGCATACTTGGATCATTTAAATCTGTTGAAAGAGAAGAATAGGGACTGCCATTGCTGACTACCTTCTGAAAATGCTATTTGCCTGATTGCTTGTCTGATGCTTTGTAATCAAAACATTATAAATGGTTGGTCTAGAATATATATATATATATATATATATATATATATATATATATATATATATATATATATATATATATATACACATACATACATACATACATACAGTGCCTTGAAAAAGTATTCACACCCCTTGAAATTTTCCACATTTCGTCATGTTACAACCAAAAACGTGAATGTATATTATTGGAATTTTTACAAATAAATATCTGAAAAGTGTGGCGTGCATTTGTATTTAGCTCCCTCTTCTCTGATACTCCTAACTAAATTGCCTTGTGGAACCAATTGCCTTCAGAAGTCACCTAATTAGTAAATAGAGTCCACCTGTGTGTAATTTAATCTTAGTATAAATTAGGCTGTTCTGTGAAGCCCTCAGAAGTTTGTTAGAGAACCTTAGAGAAACAAACAGAATCACGAAGGCCAAAGAGCACACCAGACAGGTCAGGGATACTGTTGTGGAGAAGTTTAAAGCAGGGTTAGGTTATAAAAAATATCCCAAGCTTTGAACATCATACAGAGCACTGTTCAATCCATCATCATGAAAAAGAAAAGAGTATGGCACAACTGCAAACCTACCAAGACATGGCCGTCCACCTAAACTGACAGGCCGGGCAAGGAGAGCATTAATCAGAGAAGCAGCCAAGAGGCCCATGGTAACTCTGGAGGAGCTGCAGAGATCCACAGCTCAGGTGGGAGAATCTGTCCACAGGACAACTATTAGTCGTGTACTCCACAAATCTGGCCTTTATGGATGAGTGGCAAGAAGAAAGTCATTGTTGATAGAAAGCCATAAGAAGTCTTATTTGCAGTTTGTGAGAAGCCATGTGGGGGACACAGCAAATATGTGGAAGAAGGTGCTCTGGTCAGATGAGACCAAAATTTAACTTTTTGGCCTAAAAGCAAAACGCTATGTGTAGCAGAAAACTAACACTGCACATCACCCTGAACACACCATCCCCACCGTGAAACATGGTGGTGGCAGCATCATAATGTGGGGATGCTTTTCTTCAGTAGGGAAAGGGAAGCTGGTCAGAGTTGATGGGAAGATAAATTGAGCCAAATACAGGGCAATCTTAGAAGAAAACATGTTAGAGTCGACAAAAGACTTGAGACTGGGGCAGAGGTTCACCTTCCAACAGGACATGGACCCTAATCATACAGCCAGAGCTACAATGGAATGGTTTAGATCAAGCACATTCATGTGTTATAATGGCCCAGTCAAAGTCCAGACCTAAATCCAATTGAGAATCTGTAGCAAGACATAAAAAATTGCTGTTCACAGACGCTCTCCATCCAATCTGACAGAGCTTGAGCTATTTTGTAAAGACAAATGGGCAAAAATGTCACTTTCTAGATGTGCAAAGCTGGTAGAGACATCCCCAAAATGACTTGTAGCTGTAATTGCAGCGAAAAGGTGGTTCTACAAAGTATTGACTCATGGGGGTTGAATACAAATGCATGCTACACTTTTCACATATTTAATTTTAACAAATTTGGAAAACCATTTATCATTTTCCTTCCACTTCACAATTATGTGCCACTTTCTATTGGTCTATCACATAAAATCCCAATAAAATACATTTATGTTTTTGGTTGTAACATCACAAAATGTGGAAAATTTTAAGGGGTATCAATACTTTTTCAAGGCACTGTATATATACACACACTATATTGTCAAAAGTATTGGGACACCTGCCTTTACACGCACATGAACTTTAATGGCATCCCAGTCTTAGTCCGTAGGGTTCAATATTGAGTTGGCCCAACCTTTGCAGCTATAACAGCTTCAATTCTTCTGGGAAGGCTGTCCACAAGGTTTAGAAGTGTGTCTATGGGAAGTCCTGACCTCAACCCGATAGAACACCTTTGAGATGAATTAGAGCGTAGACTGCGATCCAGACCTTCTCGCTCAACATCAGTGCCTGACCTCACAAAGAAGAATGGTCAAACATTCCCATACACACACACACATATATATATATATATATATATATATATATATATATATATATATATATATATATATATATATATATATATAAATATATATAAATATACAGTATATTGGGGAAGTTTTTTAAAAAAAATCAGAGGTTCCTTACTGCATACTTTTTCTGGGTCATTTACTCAAAGTATTAAAGGCAAAGAGGCAGTATGATAGTCAAGCAACACGTATTTTCACAAACAGGTCAGGAAAAACAGCCTCAATGTTTTCCCTAGGAGGGAGGAGAAGACCAGTTTGGGCAGACAGGTGCAAGGCTGTATAACCCAGTGTAGGATGGGCAATAGTGATTGGACCAAGTTTTCTTACCTGTTTGATCCCTCTTTCTTCAAAAATCTGCCAGTGAACATTTTGTGGTTGCTCATAGATAAATTGTATTTCTCACTCGATTGGAATAATGTTTCTTAGAATTGTTCAAGGAAACCATAATAAATGTATCTGCCAATCTGTCTCTGAAAATAATAATGTACAGGAGACATGTTGTATACTCAAGATAGATCAATAGGAAAATGGGGGGAAAAAAGTCCTGTTCCATAGATCCACCTTTCTGGTGCTGATAGATCTTTCAACAGTCTTTATTTTTAGAAGAACAGACTTAAAACATCACATTTATTCAGGCCACCCTCTTACTGGTGGCTTATGGCCCACTGTTGATTTAGCAACCATGTCAATCCAGCATTTCTTTTAAAAAATGACTGCAGCTGAATGATTGTTCACAAGCTGAGAGAAGAGATATTCTGGATCCATAGAAAGTGGGTGTGTGGGATCATACTCAGGAGGACACTGAGCAGTTATGTAGAAGTCCACCCTGACACCGGAAGAGCCAGATTATTGCAATTTAGTTCTGTTAATGGTCAAGAAAGTATTAATGATCACTTGTCATTCTCCCAGAGTTTCAGGATTGATCTGCTTTGCCAGGTTTAACCCATAACAGGCCAAAAGTCAGCTTCTCGTATAATTACACTGAACTGATTTTGTTACTCATCTTTCCCTCGGAATTTGGTATTTACGATCCTCCTGGGACAAACTCTTCATACTGTGCAGGTCTTTTCAATTAATTAGAGTTAGTGCTACAGGGTAGCAAGGGCTGGGGATTAAGTGTGCAGTGTAATCAAGCAGCATCAATCAATATTCATCTACTTCTCAAGTCTCATCACCTACATGATGACTTGCAAACAGATTATTAAAAAGAGATGGTGCAAGTGTTTGAAAAGCAAACTAGAAATCACTGAGGGCAGTATAGGGATCTTTAATAACAAAAGGTAAATCTGGGCACATTCACCCTGTACAAATAGGACATGTTACAAAAGTGGTGTGGATTGCAAATATGGGAAGGCAAACATGGATTCTAGGGCTAATTATTATTTTTCATGTGATTGACCTTTCTATACATTTTAATTGGTTGGATTTCTAAAATTGTGGTTTAGTGTATATTCAAAAAGGAAATTAAAACTACATGCATGTATGGCCAGTGTAAAGCCTTAGCTATCAGGATGTCTGATGCGGGAGTGATCCCCAAGCAGGGAGTCAATTGGTAATTCATGGATAAAAATCAATAATTTAACATGTCCAAATGAGAAACGTTAAAATAAGATTGAGTCTGACAGGTAAAACATTTATAAGGGTCCATGCACACTAGGCAGCAGAAAAAAATGCTAGAAATGTTGGCAGAAAAAAAAGTAGCATAAAAAACACGCCCATGGAGCTTATTGAACACGCATTTACGAGCATTTGCATTTTTAAGCGTTTTTCCCCAAAAACTCTGGAAAAAAGTGCAGTTAAAAATACTTGACACTCTTAAATGCTGTGTTTAGGCACATCAAACATTTTTTCTGCCCAAAAGCTCCTCTCAAAATTGCACTTGTGATGTTGTGTTTTTTTTTGCCTTTAAACATACCTCTACAAAAATTCCTGTAAACGTCCAAATGTGCATGGACACATAGGCTAACATAGAGTTGCTTCTACAGGCTGAAAGAAAAAAGCGCCAAACGCCTGTATAAGCAGCATTTTTTTATGACCAGTGTGTGAGGCCTTAGTGCTAAAAATACAGAGACTGTTATGTTACTTTCACACTGGGGCGTTGGGGGCGTCGGCGGTAAAGTGCCGCTATTTTTAGCGGCGCTTTACTGTCGTTTTTGCTGAGGTTTTCAGCCACTAGCGGGGTGCTTTTAACCCCCGCTATCGGCCGAAAAAGGGTTAAAACCGCCCGCAAAGCGGCGCTGCAGTGGTGCTATGCCAGCGGTTCGGCGGCGCTGCCCATTGATTTCAATGGGCAGGGGCGCTGTAGGAGTGGTGTATACACTGCTCCTACAGCGCTGCAAAGATGCGGCTTGCAGGACTTTTTTGGCGTCCTGCCAGCGCACCGCTCCAGTGTGAAAGCACTCGGGATTTCATACTGGAGTGAGAGGGGAGGCTCTTTACAGGCGCTATTTTTAGCGCTATAGCGCCTGTAAAGTGCCTCAGTGTGAAAGCAGCCTTAATAAGACCTTGAGTCCCTGATGAATGGAAACACTACGTGTTCAGTGAATCAAGATCATTCAGGCAAACCTAAAGGCAACATATGCACTTCATAACTATAGCAAATGGCACAATAAGCATTCATCAACTAATGGTTTCTGAACCAATCATTCTTCAATAAATAGACCCCATAAGCTCCATGGACTAAAAATACCTCTTGAGAGTTCAAAGTAATGACCAGCTGCATCTGGAAACCATATCTTTCCTCCTCACAGGAAGATTCTAAAAATTTGTGTGAGTGGACTGGCTTCTGATCTTCTGCCCCAGGATCATTAGGGATGATCGTTTTGGCTGACAACACATGTTTATGCAGCAAGTAGATGCCCTTGGCACTGGGCTTGGAAATGATGGTGATTGTTTAGAAAAAATAGCTTATGAAACCTCCCACTGGAAGATCAGACTGGCAGGGGGTCTGTAGCTATGCATACTTATCTGTTCATTTTTAGCTGGATCTCTAGATAACATAACTATATCCCTGTGTGTGTTACCAACATGAAGAAGTGAGGCTGCTCTACCTCCTTGTAGGGGGTCCATACATCTGAATACCATTCCCTTGTGTTGCAGCAATATCTCTTTGCTACATACTTATAGAATTCTGGTTGAAACATGAAAACCGTGTCTGTTTAATCCTCAAAAATGGCTTTTCCTATGGAAGGCCTAATTGTCAGCCTGTCTTATAGAAGTGAAGAGCCAGTGATATTCGTGAGGATAAAGAAGGCCTTTTTTTCGGTTGTCTATGGTTATGAACAATGAAATTTGCTAACAAAATTTTAAAAAAGTTTTCTGTTGCATGTAACCTCAACGGAACACATTGACATAAGCCACATAGCGAAACTATCACTTTGGGGTTGATTTACTAAAACTGGGGAGTGCAAAATCTGGTGCAGCTTTGCATGGTGGTCAATCAGCTTCTAACTTCAGCTTGTTCAATTAAGCTTGGACCAAAAAACTGGAAGCTAATTGGCTACCATGCACAGCTGTACCAGATTTTGCACTCTCCAGTTTTAGTAAATCAACCCCTTTGTGTCCATGGGGTGCAGAGGTTCCCAATGAATGGTACCCAACAGGGTTGCCAACCTCCCATAGCATTTTTTACTGACAAAACATGGGAAATTTACTGGCGGAGCACATTTTTTACTGGCAACCTGAGAAATTACAGAACTCCTATTGAAATGAACACAGTGAATATTTGAACAGTATAAACATGATATGGAAACACTGACAATACCTATAACAAAGCAATTTGCTTGATTTACACGTAAAAAGTCAACACAGCATGAAATTATCAGCTCCTGATATTTACTGGCAGTTTTAACAAAATCACAGATTTTTACAAAATGTCAGTAAATTTACTGGCGGTTGGCAACCCTGGTACCCAATGACCTTCTGTATGCCCCTTTTTTTTATAGTTACATTTTAACACCTGAATCTTCCATATAGTCATTTATTTCCAAGCATAAAACTTGGAAAATGCCTACACATTTAGGGGACTACAGTTGAACATTAAATACCTGGAAGTACCTGGAAAGACTTGCTGTTAAGTGATATAAAATATGATATTGTTGAGAAATGTTTAAAGATAGAAGTGGTTTTGTGAAAACTGCTGGAAAAAGAAAATGGCTACATTATTTTAAGTGAATTTTATGTTTTCAGCCAATAACCTACCTATGGTAGCCAATAACTTACCTGTTTTCTCTTCCAGGTTATTTGGGAGCAGTGGGGCATGCAGTGCATGTGGACAGTCCATACCAGCTAGCGAAATGGTGATGAGGGCACAAGGCAGCGTATACCACCTGAAGGTAAGGCTATGATCAGTGGGGGTGGTTCTGTAAGTTTAGTACAGTAAGATGCATTTGTAAAAGTAAGTAAAGAAAGGTTGCTTTTAGCAGCTAATCATGTTCTTGCTTACATTTTGGAAGAATGAAGGTGATAAACACATTTCTAAAGTCAACCAGAAGAGTATACTGTATACTCAATGTCTGTATGGGGAAAGATAGGTTTACTCTAAAGTTAAGTGTAATATATTGACCCCCTGCTATCATCAGTTCTGGTTCCTTAGTTCAGACAGATAGGCTGGACTTTCTGACTGTAGATTTCCAATTCCCGATTAATTGCTCAGTGATGTCCACATTTGTATATCTGTATACATTTAGTAATTTTTTTTATTTTTGTTTTTCTTATTTTCCCTCCTCAGTGTTTCACATGTGCCACATGCAGGAACAGACTCGTTCCAGGAGACCGATTTCACTACGTCAATGGCACAATCTTCTGCGAACATGACCGGCCTTCCGGTTTACTGAATGGACACTTAAACAGTCTTCAGAGCAACCCGCTTCAGAGTAGCCCCATGCTACCTGACCAGAAAGTGAGTTCACACTCTGTGATGGGTTTAAGATCAATCATGTTGTTATACCAACGTTTTTAAATGCTTTTGTAGTTTCCCTCGTTATAGTTACCGTTTTCATTAAAGGGTCAGTCCAATGAAAATTTATATTTTAGTTAGTTATAAGTAGAATAAGGTGGGCTGAGTCATCCCCTAACTTCTTATATGTCTTGGATACTCCAAACAGGGAGAATTCCCTTCTATAATTCCTGACTGTGTTCCTAATCACTTGGAAGTTTTGAATGTTCCTGTCCACCTTAGTGTGATTCAATTCCCACTGTTACATTCTATATAATAAAAAAATAATAACAGAGAATCATTTGGTGTGACTCCCTAGTTTGTAGCTGACTGTTCTACATTTAAAGTAAACCTACTTCACCTTTATTAAAGGGTTAGTTCACCTTTACCAAAAAACTTCCTTTGCAGATGAGGAGTGCCTGTAGATATAAACAGACTTGTTCAGCTCTGACTAAAGTTAAATATTGCCATTGCTATAGATGGAGGCCATATATGTACCTCATGAAACCTGATTGGAATACTCCCAGGACATTGCTAGGACGTTACTAAATGAGGCCTAGTCATCACTGCTCACCTCCACCACCACAGGAATGAGCGGTTTCTCTGATTCAAACCCCCTCAAATGCTCTTTCTCTCCCCTGATGCAGTAGCTCCGAGCTCAGCATTCCAGAGCTCACTGCTGTGATGGTGGAGGTGAGCAGTAACGTCTAGGCCTCACTTAGCAACGTACTGGGAGTATTCCAGTCAGGCTTCATAAGGTGCATAAATGGCCTACACCTATAGCAAGGGCATTATTCAACTTTAGTCAAAGCTGCACAGTTGTTTTATCTACAGACGCCCCTTATCTGCATAGATCATTTTTTGGTAAAGGTGAACTAACCTTTTAAGGCGACATGGTCATTTTGCACTAACTGTGATTGCAGGATTTGAAGGGTCTTCTTTTAAGATAACATGTCACTTTGCCCTGATTGTCTTTAGCTGTCTGCAAGAACTTTTCCATCTCCAGATAGCTTTGGTGCATCTGGGCAACCCAAATCATTGTTGCACTGTCCTTATGTAGTAGCCCCTAATTTCTGTGACCCTGCACTAATCTTCTTTAAAGTGGAACTTTACCCAAAACAACTTGATACAAATAATGTTCTTTAGCAAGGAACATTCCACATTAATAATTATGCTACTAAAATAAATGTGTGCTGCAAATTGCCTTCAGCATTGCTCCTGTTTCTTCTTGCTGGAGGCTGTCATTTTGCTGAAGCCCAGAGCCTCTGAACAGCATGTTTTGTCTGTTCGCAGATCGACCTCTACAAATTTGGCACAGTGCCTAAAAATAGAGAGCAACTGAGCATGTGCAGAGCAGGGTCAGACAGTGTATTACTAGATTTTAAACAATATAGGCACTTATTTTTAATGTTTTACATAGCTATACCTGCCAAAGGGGCCAGCCTGAAGTGATCTAGCAGGACTTAATTTGCTGACTAAAGTTCTACTTTAAAGAGGAACTGCAGTCTGCTCACATAATTTGCAATAAAAACATCTTTGCCATTCTGAAGCTTCCCTCCAACCACTTTGCATATTATTTTATATATACTGTGACTCTGTGCTTGACAAATATGCTGCAGAAATCTCCCTCCACTGAGTCTGGCTGCAGCCATTTTAACTGTGGGCAGCTGAAGCTGCTGCCTGTTCACTTCCTGGATTTACACAGACACACAGAGACACACCTCCAGCTCTGCAGCTCTCATTGGCCCTCTTATGACTCACCTCCCGCCCCCATTCCTGGCAAACTCTCACAAGAGTTAGAGATAGAGCTGTGCTTGATGTCATAAGCCTAGGCTAATGACCAGACAAGAAACAGAAGTGGGCTGTACAAGGTATTTACTGGCAGAAAAAAATGTTTTACTATCCAAAGTTAAAACAACAACAAGGGCAATAGATTTAATAGATGGAAAGATGAAAAAAATGACTGAAGTTCCGCTTTAAGAAGAATCCCTATCTTTACTGTTCAACTAATAAGTACTAGAGGTCCTGGTTTTGGAGTCTTAAATGGCAGGGAAGGGCTTGTCTCCATCAGGGGACAGGGTTTACTTTGGAGTGTACCGTTCTCCTGAGCACACTGAAACTATTCAAAGGATTAAAAGCCCAAGCATATTTTTAGTTTTGGATAGAGTATGGAATGGGTACAACCACTGTATGTGTTACTGTTGGAGAGATGCCACCTCACTGTTGGTCCCACAGCCCAAACAAAAAGAAAAAAAGATCACAGACAAAAATAAAATCCTGACAGAGGTGACACCACTTCCCTGCTCTACTTTAAAAAAATATATAAAAAATTTTTTTTTTTAGGATAGCTATACTTTGGCTTTTCTTCCACTCTAACTATTGATCACTTCACTGTGTGTGGCATATTGATCGAACAAGTTGTCAACTATGGACTGATCGGAATAGAAATCATTTGTTTATCGAAGCATGCATGGCCACCATAACATGAACATGGACAGAATATATATATATTTTTTCATTGTCTGTTTCCCTGGTGCAGATTTTCCCCTTATTTCCTGCCTGGTAAAACATCCCCACCCAGAGCAGACAGTGAGGGGAAATGTCCCTGATGGAGCCCTGGATAGCAGTATAACCCAACAAGAGTTCTAACCCTTCCCCATTGTATGTAAAATTAAAAATACATTTCTTTTTTTGGTATAGATTCATTTTGAAATCATAAATGTATTTTTTTTGTTCACAGGAACC
Source organism: Lithobates septentrionalis (assembly GCA_037952835.1). Classification (NCBI taxonomy): domain Eukaryota; kingdom Metazoa; phylum Chordata; class Amphibia; order Anura; family Ranidae; genus Lithobates; species Lithobates septentrionalis. The sequence continues at coordinate 1,215,372 of JBBDGP010000995.1, forward strand.
AAGTCTAAACTTTATTCTTAAATCCTATTTATTTTATTCTTTCAGGTTTGCTAAGGAAGTGCAAGCTGTCCATCCTCTGTGCCTTCTGTTCATAACTCATCAGAGACACAATGTTGGCATATATAAAAAAACCTTTAAATATTATATACATAAATATATATTTTCCTCCTTTTAAGTTTAATCAACGTTGGCACACGTCCTTTCTTCCTGACACGGACTATTTAAAAACTGGAGGAGGATAAAAACTTGTAAATAAACTGTAAAATAAAACTATTTTGCAAAGTACAGCCAGCCTAAAACTTTTTGGACAAAAAAGCTGAAAAGTTGATGTTAATTTCTATACAGGACTTGTAAACTGCCCAACCAATGCTGGACATCGCTGGTGATATTACAGCACACAGCCAGTGAGAAGCGGCTGATGTTATCTGTTCCACGGATGAGGCAAAATGGATTCTGTATGGTTTAGTGGACACTTGACGGAACCCTACCGCTGGCCTTCAAGGACACGTGTCAAAAATGTCCAAACCTAAGGCATCTGGGAAGATTTGAAGGATCCGTTTTATTAGTACAACTTGCACTATTTTGATCACAGCGTTCTGAAAACGAAATTGATATTGTAAGGCAGGATAGTGAAGTTGGAACTTTGTATATTGTATTTATTACCCATGTTTTTCTATTAGGCCTGTACACGCTCTAAAGAATCCACAGGGGCCAAAGGGAAAGTTCAAATTTTGCTTGTGAGCTGAACAAATTTGAAAACTAAAGGTCACCATGCATGGCTTGATTGTTACAAGTTGTGTGTTGGATGCAAACATTACTTGTGAAGATCTCATGTAACATAAAGGCAATAACCAGAACATCCAACTGCTGGCAACACTCAGTATAGTGCTTCTCTAATGTAAAAAGTTCTGAGCATATTTGGATTGATAATTTTTCTGGCAAAGATATATCAGCATGTGTGTGCTGTATGCACCAGTGGAAATGTTATGGTGGGTTCTGGTGCCATTTCAATGTAGTAAAGAATCCAAGTGGTACAGCAATGCCACTAAAGAGCGGCGGAGGTCTCACCACTTGTTCTTGATAAGATAATCCAGCTCTTGGATGGTATAGCTCCCACAACTTTCCCAGCTTAACTTTTCAAAAAATTGCATGACTCAACGTATAACTAAAGCCAAAACGTTTTATTTAGTTTAAGATAGGGAAGGGTCAATGCCGCTCTCAAGTTTTTTTGCCAACTGGGGCTTATTAGAGAGATTTCTGTTCACTTCCTGTCCTCTAGAACAAACAGGATTTGAGAGGATAGCTTTCTAATGTGAGGGAAATCCCCTCAGACAAATATGATGAGAACATGGTCGCCATTGGAGGATTTCCTCTTATTCTTGTGGCAGCTCAGAAATTTATTTCCAGTGACACAGGTGATCAGGATAGTTAGAGCATTAAAAACCGGACAGTGGTTCTAAACCAATCCCCCCCTAACCAAATACAATGAAAATGTTGCCTTTAGTCATACTCCTAAATGAAGCAGTGTTTAGCCCATTAAGGCCAAAACAAGTTCACTTAAATGTCACACTCCTCAGCTAAATATATCACCTTTCCTTTGCTCCCCTGCCACTCTGTTTGGTTGCCGGTATGGAGAAGTGTGTGACTCACTCCCCAAAGTGGCTGTACTAATGCTTGGTAATTGGCTGCTGAGGAACCCTGCCCTGTCACATGGGGATGGGGAGAAAGTCATCAGCCCCGTGTAAGTTCCAAGTCATGACCTAGAGTTTCCACTGGGCTTTCGGTGGCCAATCACTGCTGAGGGAAGGTAAGTGTGCAGCTGGGGAAGACACAAGTTAAATTAGGGCCTTTGTGGGTGGGCTTTGGGCTTGTGTTGATGGCATCAGTTTGAGACGTTTTTGAGATTATTTAGAATTCATTCATGGGTGAATTGTCTTGCAATTTACCTCCTTCTGACCTGCATTTTACCTGCATCAGGCAGGTGCATTCCCATAGACTTACGAGAATGCAAAACCTTCCTTTAACAAAAGCTCACCAGCACAGGCTCTGAGCCCATTACTCTGCCCTTCAGGTTCACTCAAGTCCTTCGGAAAAAAGGGATTATATATTATATATTTAATTTTCGATTTTTGCTGATCAAATAGCAGATGTTTTTCGGCATAGGTTTTATAGTTTTAACCAATAATTGGTTAAAAACATATAGCTATGGTAAGCCTAAAGGTGCTTATCACAGTTTCCTGTGTACAGCTCCTCTTAAATCTGAAAACTATCAGATTATGCATGTTATTCTGACCTTACTCTGGCTACAGCTCACGCAAGAAAACATGATAACAAAGCCGATTAGTTCACGTCCTGCCTTACAATATCAAATAATTAGAAAAGTTTGGGTTAATCTAAAGGGCATTGTAACCATAATGTTGTGTCCATTTTAATCACACAGCCAGGGGTTAGGGAGCAGCAGGGTTTTTAAACTGCCTTTTTTTTTTTTAAACCAGGATCATGTGAACTGAAGCCATGGCATAAGCGCACTGGAGTGCTGACAAAGTCTTCATTAAAAATGGAAAGACTCTAAAGTCGCTGCCCACAGCTGTTAGTGGTCATGTGACCTGATGTACTGACTTCAAGTCGTAAAACCTGAGACAGCAAATCTAAATTTTTTTTTTTTTGCCCCCCTACTTACCCATGTGATCAAAGCCAACTCAACTTCAGTCTGTCTGCTTCAAAGAGAAACATATGTTTTTAGTCGGTACCCATTTGGAGTTTATATTTTTAACCTTACTTGAAAGTAGTTTTCAAGTAAATAGTTTTTTTTTCACATTTTACTGATGTTCCATATTTTTATCTTTACGCAGACTTGTAGCTGCTTGTACCTTCTTTGTGTCAGTAATAGTCATCTTGCTGTGAAAAAAATACAGGACAGGCTTCCACAAAGTTCATGGCTTTCAATGAAACTTCATTGACAGCTCAGTCCATTAATGTGCACTGAGATGAGAATAGACATATTGAACTCTATCACTCTGCTGCATTGCAAAACCAGAAGCACAACATGCATATTTAATATGCAAATATGGCTCCCTGAATGTTTATATCATTTAAAACCTATAGCGAAAATTAACATTCAATTTCCAAGATGAAATCCAATCACATTCACATACCTTAAAAATGGAATGCTTTGAAAATATTCCCTTTAAATTCTATGCCCCTATGTTCCTTTTTAGGGAGTTGCAGAAAAGCGACCTTGGCAAAGCTGTGTAAAACGTTTTTTGGTGACTGCTTGGAAACTTTGCCCTTCTGCTGGATGTTCCCTCCAGATGCTGGAAAGACTTAAAGAAAGTTGTAGCCCACCAGCAGCTGGATGGATGTATACAACCCAGCCCTTTTCTACACCAACTGTCGGCGCCATGCTCACTACCCTTTCTTCCGAACCCTATACAGCACTGCGTACACCGTTAGCACTCTATAAATATTTTTGTATCCTTGGAGAATGGTTTAATTTATGTTTATGAAAGACTTGTCTAAACGTTGCATGCTGGGAAGCTGCAGTGAGAACGTTTTATCTGGTTGTTACAATAAAAGTGAATAGATAGAATTAAAAAGCGGAATTTGTTTTTTCTTCTACATTTTATGAGACAATAATCAATGTCATATGACTAGAAAAAGGATTTATTTAAAGGAACAGCGATGCCTTTGTAATTATCATGTATGCCTTTCTTTATACCTTTTCAAGACAAGGGGTCCTCTCTTTGGTTTTAAAGTTTGTAATCCCACCTTTATTGGATGCACCAAGTGATGTATGTAACGTGTGTACATAGCATTTGTGTACATGTTTCATCTCAACCTTTAGGTGAACCTGGGGTTTGACCATGCAGGGCAAAGCAATAAGTTCACTTTATAGGTGACCACTGTAACATAACATACACTCTTTCCCTTTGCTTGGCCAAAGAAAGCAAAAAAAACAAAATGTCTAGTACATCCGGTTATGGGGAGCATGTTACTCGCTCCCCATCTCCCGATATAACAGAAGCTTTGTGGTTGACCAGTCATGCACTCTGTGCTGTCATATAACTGGTGGGCAAGTCTTCAGACCGGAGTAGGCTCCATGTCATGACTTAAAGCTTACATGGGGTTTCTTCTCAAAGAGAGAAATGGGAAGGTAAGTGTAACCTGTTGTGTGGGCTAGCAAGAGAAAAGCATCACCTTGAGTTTTTACATATCCGTCTACATTTGCATTACATACCTGGGTACGCTAAGGTTGGCCAAAGATGGATTTTCAGAGAACAACCAGTGGGAAGCTGTCTACTCATTTGGGATGAGAAAGGGCTTTCCTCAACCTCCCCTGATGGAAACAGCTACACAAAAGTGGCGCATTCTACGAACTGGAAGTCCTCTGACTAACAAAGGAACATTACTGCCCTCTAGGAGACCCAGACAAATGATGTTGTAAACTGGAAGTGTTGCTTGCTATTTAATGACATTTATGGCAAGGTATTTCCTTTTCCTCAGTTCACTGTATTAAGATAAATATGTAGGCTGAATGTACTATCGTCTTTTGAAACTGATTGTTGTCAAAGCAGGATTGTTGGATTTTGGTGCCAATCAGGTAAAAGCAGATTTTTAGGGGTTAAGGTTTAATTGTTAGAAGGTCTAGGCAGGGGTGTCAAACTGGCAGCCCTCCAGTTGTTGAGGAACTATAAGTCCCATCATGCCTCTGCCTAAGTGAGTCATGATTGTAACTGTCAGCCTTGCAATGCCTCATGGGACTTGGAGTTTCCCAACAGCTGGAGGGCCGCCAGTTTGACACCTGTGGTCTAGGGTAAGACCAAGATTCAAAGGTTAGGAGTTAACCTTTAAGTTGAGGTTCGATTGTCGAGGGTGGTGGCAAGCTGTCCCTATCGGAAGAATACAGTGATTATGGCTAGCGGCTATAGCAATCGCAAGAGAATCCGGCAGGCTGGTTGTACCCAATTTGATCAATTGATCAACTTGGTACATTCAGCTTGCCCACTAAGGATTCGAATCGTGTATGACTGGCCTAAGGCCCCTTTCATACTAGTGGAATAATCGGGTCTGCCTGTTAGTTTTTCAGTGGACCCTCCAGTCTTCTCTATGGAGCGGTGGGAGTGATGACACTGCCGAGATCTGATCCTATCCACTAGAAACAGACAGATGTGGATCCGTTCCCCATCTGTCTGGTGGATTGAATGGCAGGGTGTAAACAGACAGGCAGTCCATTTCCATCCGAACGCCCATAGAGGAAAGCGAGCTGTGTCTGTGTCTGCTCTGCATAAACGAAGCAGACGTGGACCAGCCATCCGCCTGCTAAGTGGGGATCAGAAAAAAGTAAGTAGAAGTAAGTAGTGGGATAACCTCATGATTCTGCTGCTGATCCTGAATTGCTCACTCAGGCTGTGAACAGAGAGGTTACCACCATGTATGGCTCTAACTGCAGTGGAGAAAAGCCAGGTTTATAGCTTAGCTGTGCTGTGCAAACCTCAGAACTGGCTGGACAGAAATACAGTTCCTTTGGTAAGTAAAGTTGCTTCCATATATAGGTACATAAGTTGATTAAAGACATCAGTCCATCCAGTTCAACCTGTGTGGGTGCATGTATGCTTTAATGTCTCTAACACTTGCCATATCCCTGCATATTGGTTAGGCTAAGATGCCTATCTAAGAGTTTTTTTAAATTGTTTCCTGCTGATACCACCAACTGTGGAAGGAATTTCCACATCTTTACTATTCTAACAGTAATGAACCCGTTACACAGTTTAAGGTTAAATCGCTTCTCCTCCAACTCCATTGAGTGACTACGTGTTCTCTTGAGCAACCTGAGACTGAACAGTTTTTTCCTATGCTATAATCACCATTTCGATATTTATTTTCAAATATATATATACAGTATATATATATTTATACTGTATGTTTCAACTATGTATTTAACAGTTTGCCTGATGTTCAGCTTTAAGTGTCGAAGGTAAGGGCAAATCATTTAGGCTAAAGCTGGGTACACACTAGCAGAATGAAAATTCTTACAAAATTTCTTAGGAAAATTTGTATGAAAATTCTCAGTATATTTGAATGTTGCTTGAAAGTAGTTTGCTTTTAACATTGGATTTTGGAATGAATGGAGTTTACCAAACAAAAACCCGCATACACTGTTAGAAATTCGTACATTGAAGAAAAAAAATTCCATCCTACTATTTCAAATTTTCTCGTTACTGTGGTCAAAAACGGTCACCAATTTGACCCAGCTAATGATTAGAAAAATGAGCAAATGTTCTTGCAATGAAAAATGTTGAGCAAAATGTTATTAGTCTATACCCAGCTTTAGTTTAGATAAGCAGCTATTATTGTGGCATCTCTGAAAAGCGATCTGCGGTGGATTGCTTTTTAGAAGCATTTGACAGGCTTTTTCTCTGCAATGATGTAATTGTGATATCCAAGAGACACAGTGGGGGAGAATTACTAAAACTGGAGCAGTCAGAATCTGATGCAGCTGTGAATGGTAGCCAATCAGCTTCTAACTTTAGCTTGTTCAATAAAACCTGGAAGCTGATTTGCTTCTATGCAGCGTTGCACCAGCTTTTGAACTCTCCAGCTTTAGTAAATAACTGCCAGTGTGGGAAATTTACTAAAACTGGTGCACAGAAAATCTGGCACAGCTGTGCATAAGTAACCAATCAGCTTCTAAGATTCATTGAAGAAGCTGGTTATTATGCACAGCTGCATCAGATTCTGTGTGCACCAGTTTTAGTAATTCACCCCCAGTGTGACCCCCAGAAGATTATTTCACTCACACTGTTGCACTGAAATTGTATCTGCCCCATTTAAAGAGTTAAATTAAGGCTAAAGGCCACCTGTAAATGAGAAAATCATAGGCTACTTTGGCTGAATTCTTACTTAGAAAATGCTATATTTCTGCCTGTTACGTCAATCCAAAGGCATCAGATATTTCTGAGGCACTGATCTAGAACAGATAGGAGTCCTGACATTCCTGGTCTGTGTACTTCTTCCACACCACCGATCCAAAAAGTATTGATGTCAGAGACAACCAGGCAAATAGCATTTTCAGCCTGTCTCGGGACTTAACCTGAACATACTTTAATCTTTCCTGCTAAATTCTGGTTATAAACGATACACTGTAAATTCTATTCAAGTTTGAGTTCTTAACTCAAAAAGTCCCTTCTATTACTCTCAACCCCTTCCAAAACTCCAAATTCTTTTTAGTTTTTGCTACTGTGATCTAACTTCCTGTTAGAGGGAGCCTACCTGAATTCTCCATAGTCCCACTGTATTTAGGAACGTAGGCGCCCTCTCTTGCTCATTCCTGAGATGGTAAACCCGAATGTTTAGCGCTATCCAACAATTAAAGTGCAAATGCATAAATAAATACGGTATATAAAATAAATATATAGAAGTTTGTATTAAGTGAAGATTGTAACATATATAAATGAAAACATATAAGTGCTCAAAACGCAAATCAATAAAGATTCCATATAAGTACTCAAAAAAAGCATCCAAATAAGTTCCACATCATCAAAAAAGTGCTCAGAGCAAAGTCAATAAAGAATTCATGTGCCGTTAAATTCCAGTGATCCAGCAAAAGTAAATGACATTCTTCACCCAGGTGTGCACCCCCACTCACAAGCTGCTTACCAGATAATAAGACCTGGAAGAAGGAGGCCCACAGGAATGGATGGATGATGACCCCAGGTGTCAGATGGAACTCATCCACCGGCCAGAACAATCCACATGGCTCAATATTGGGCAAGAGGAAGAAAGTATCTCATAGTGTAGTAGTTCACAAATTCCAACGTTTATTAAAGTTTATTAAAGTTAAAAGTACTTACAAACATAGGCAGATAAATCGCATAGAAATACAAGTAACTCCTGATCTATGCCTCAGCAGACGTAATCACATCATTGCTGTAGCTCCGCCCCACACATTTTGTCCTAAAGGACGTCGTCACTGGGGCAACGGTGTAACTGCAGAGATGGACTATGGGCTTTGGGATTTGTAGTGTGCACAGAGCAGTACACATGACCGTAACTGACCTATGCTGTTTGTTGCAAACAAAGGCTACTAAGGGGAAAAGAAGAGGTTTGGGAGCCCAGAGAAGATGTTACAAGGAGGCAGAATAACACAGCAAGAAACAATTTCACAAAAAATCGATTACTGAGCCATTAAGTAGTTGATGTGTATGGATTATTTTTGGAGAATAAGGATATTGTTTAACCACTTCCATACCGGGCCTTTTCTGGAACTTTTTGTTTACAAGTTTAAATTAGTATTTTTTGCTAGAAAATTGCTCAGAACCCCCAAACATTATATATATTTTTTTAGCAGAGACCCTAGGGAATAAAATGGCAGTCACTGTAACTTTTTATGTCACACGATATTTGCGCAACAATTTTTCAAACGCTTTTTTTGGGGGAAAAAAAAACAGTTTAATGAATTAAAACATAACAAAACAGTAAAGTTAGCCCAACTTTTTTTGTATAATGTGAAAGATGATGTTACGCCGAGTAAATAGATACCTAACATGTCATGCTTTAAAATTGCGCACACTTGTGGAATGGCGTCAAACTTTGGTACTTAAAAATCTCCATAGGCGTCGCTTTAAAATCTTTTACAGGTTACCAGTTTAGAGTTAAAGAGGAGGTCTTGGGCTAGAATTGTTGCTCTCGCTCTAACACAAGCAGCAATACTTCACATGTGTGATTTGAATGCCGTTTACATATGTGGGCGCGACTTAAGTATGCGTTCACTTCCGTGCGCGAGCACGCGGGGACAGGGCGATTTGAAAAATGCTTTTTTTACCCAAATTTTTTAATTTTTACACTTTCTCTTTAAATTTTTTTTTTGATCATTTTTATTCCTATGACAAGGAATGCAAACATTTCTTGTAATAGGAATGGTGTGTGACAGGTCCTCTTTACGGAGAGATCTGGGTTCTAAAAGACCAGGCGGGAAACGACCGAGATAAAAAAAAAAAAAATGAACAATCTTTCTTTCCAGCCGAGTCATTGGCATTGTTTACGGCCGTGCGCGACGTCATAACGTCGCGCCCAGGTCTCCGAAGATCATAGAGATGACTGGGGACCATCAGGTCAACAGAAATCTGAATATTTAATGTCCAGCGGTGGCGGATTCCTTCTCACTGAACGCACAGGCGAGCCGGTAGAAGCACCGGAGGGCGGCGGAAGGGGGATGTCCCCTCTCGCCGCCTGTAAGAACGATCAAGCCGCTGAGCAGCCGATATGTTCTTATGGTGCACAGAATCGCCGGCTGTAAAAGAAGATATCTGAATGATGCCTGTAGCTGCAGGCATCATTCAGATACTCCCACTGAAAATCAAAGACGTTGTATGACGTCCATGGGCTGGAAGTGGTTAATGTCACTTTAAACCGTTTGCCATATTTTCACTAAGAATTTTCTAATGTCCCCTGCAGTAACCAAACTCAAAATATTAGCTGATATTTTTTTGTTATCTGAAACATATTTTAGGCTGAACTTCAGTCACTTGACAGGAAAGAGGAGATTAAAAAAAAAGTTTCTGAAAGTTCTTTCCTGTAATTGTGACATTTTCGCTGCATATTCCTGCCATACATCTGTTCCTGCCTCTGCCCCCGGGGCCTAATGTATATGCAGAACAACAAGGCCCGACATGTAAATGATGGAAGAGACAAAGTATTGTGCTGTTTATTGTTGAGATCCCTATTGTGTGTCATTTTCAGGCCTTGGGCTAAAAAACAGATTGCTAACAAAGATTTTGATCTTATTACATAATAAAGAAAAGCATTCTCTGCCGCTGACATTTCACATCTTTGTGCTGCCAGCTAATTCGATAGATGAGACAATTTTTTGTTCAATCCAACAAAGATTTCAGGAAGTCAATGAAGGAGATCGGAAATATGTAAAAAATGCTTGAAGTGCAAATTTATAGGATCAATTTTCCTAGAAACCGTTACCTGGTCCTTTCCAAAAAATGATGAAAGTCAAATAACACACAAGAATATCACAAGTTAAAGTGTTACTAAACCCAGGACTCTGCATTTACTATATCTGGTCTCCCACAGTACACAGAACATGGAAATGCAATTATTTTAGTGAATATAAATGGCTAAATACCTTTTCTAATCAGCACTATATAGCAGTCTTTTGACTTCTATCAGTGTCCGGCCGAGCACTGATTAAAGCTTGTAGGAGGAGTTTTCATTGTCCTCTGACTGTCCTATGAAGCTGCAGGACCCCTGACCCTCTGTCTGGACAGTGCTGATTGGCTCTGTGTCAATCACATGTACCCTCCCCCCCAAAAAAATGCTCCAGCAATACACACCAAACTGAGTATGTGCAGAGTGCCTCCTAGAGCACTGTACTATCAGCAAATGGATCTGGGACAGTGGAAGATGGGAAGGATCAGAGAGGACATGATCAAACAGCCTTTTTACACAATGCAGAAGATTAACTCCTTAGGTTCCACAGTGAGTATAACAAGCATGCTTTGTTTACTGCATATACAGACTGATTTTACTGTTGTGGGTTTAGTAACATTTAAAACCCTAAGTTTACTTAAAACAAAAAATCAGCACAAGGGACATGTGATGTGTCCTTTGTGCTGCTGTGTCATCCTTTTGCTGAAATTATCTTTCTTCGATACCCCTCATCCCCACTGCTGTAAGCTATCAGTACGGTGGGGGTAAAGTGGGAGTAAAATCAATTTGTTGCCTTGACAGGTACCGTAAGCCTATAATATAGCTTACCTAACTATCTACTAAACATGTGATGTCACCGGCGCATGCACGCTCTGCTCTCAATCGATGGCCTGCGTGCAGGAGTGAGGCCATCTCGGCTCGGCCATTCAAACTGCTGGAGCGAGCGAACCTGGAAAGGAAGATCGGGTGAAAGTGGATTCCCTGTTAGCGGTAACAGCGCACCCCTGAAGGGATCTGCTTTGCAGGTAAGTCTGTCATTACTATAGTTACAATGCACAGCTGCACCAGGTTCTATGTGCACCAGTTTTGTAAATCTATCATAGGACTAGGTCTATTGAAGATCACAATTACATGATTGCAGAAAAAAAGAAAATAGCACTTTGTTCATTAATATTATAGTAATAATTGCAACTTAAAAAATGTTACCCGAGAAGGGCCTTAGAACATTTATTAAAGTAGCATGCAAAATTATGTAAGGAAGTGTCAACTGGAGGGCAGCTGACATTACCCCGTGGGAGGGACCAGTTTTTTTTGGTTTTTTTTAAACGTGATTTACTACCGCTTTAAAGAGGAAGTAAACCCTGGTGGGCTTTACTTCCTCTTTATTTATCTGCAATAGTAGCCCATAATGTGTCACTTACCCTTAACCGAAGCCCGCAATGTCACCGTTGTCCCCACTAGCAGGGAGAGTCCATCTTCACCCCTCTTCCTTCCGGAAGAGCTCTGGCTTTGTGACTGGCCGGAGACGCGTGACATTACTCCCGCGCATGTGCGCGGGAGCTGCCAGTCACGGCATGACCCCTATTAGAAAGGGCACGATGTGCCCTTTTTAAAGTGCGCTTGCGTCGGGTCTTTCGTAAATATCTCCTAAACCGTGGAGGTTTAGGAGATATTTCCAGCACCTACAGGTAAGCCTTAATATAGGCTTACCTGCAGGTAAAAGTGGTTGTACAGGGTGTACAACCACTTTAATAGAACTAAAGGGGTGTGATGGGCACTATGCCCGTCCTCTCCTAGCTCTGCAATTCTTGGAAGCAGTACTATTATTATTATACAGGATTTATAGCGCATCTGGAAAGTATTCACAGCGCTTCACTTTTTCTACATTTTGTTATGTTGCAGCCTTATTCCAAAATGGCTTAAATTAATTATTTTCCTCAAAAATCTACAAAGTTTGTTTGAAATCTTTGCAAATGTATTAAAAATAAAAAATGAAAAAAAATCCCATGTACTTAAGTAGTCAAAAACTTTGCTCAATACTTTGTTGAAGCACCTTTGGCACCTATTACAGCCTCAAGTCTTTTTGAGTATGATGATTCAAGCTTGGCACACCTATTTTTGAGCAATTTCTCCCATTCTTCTCTGCAGGACCTCTCAAGCTCCATCAGGTTGGATGTGGAGCATCGGTGTACAGCCATTTTAACAGGGCCGATCCCAGGCGAGTGCACGGGGTACAGTGCACCCAGGTGCCAGAGAGGTGGGGGCGCTGCAGCGCCAGAGTGCTCCCCTCCCTCCTCCTCCTCCCCTCCGTGTCCAGAAGTAGCTCTGTCTGCAGGTCACCGCCACGGAGCGGCCGCTGTGTTTCACACTGCTAGAGCCCATCCCCCCTCCCTCCTCCTCCTGTCAGAGGAGAGCAGTCGCCGGAGATCAGAGCGGCTGGTCTCTGTGTTGAGAGAGACCAGCCGCGCAGTGACTTCGCTGGGGGCGGGGGGCGGCCCGTGCCTGCAGCCTGACACAGGTTCTCTCCTCCTCTGTCCCTCACTCCCGCCTAAGCTGCTGCCTGTCTTAATCTGGTCTATACCCAGGCGGCGCGGCTGCACACTGTCCTCTCTAGCTGCCGCCCGGGTGTTAATGTTTCTGTACTAATAGAGGGAGGTTTGTCCCTGGGGCGGTCTGTACTAATCGAGGGGGGTTTGTCCTTGGGAGTCTGTACTAATGGGGGGGATTGTCCTGGAGGGGTCTGTACTAATGGGGGGGTTGTCCTGGGGGGTCTGTACTCATGGAGGGGGTTTGACCTGGGGGGGTTAATGGAGGGGGATTTGTCCTGGGGGGTCTGTACTAATGGAGGGGGAGTTGTCCTGGGGGGTCTGTACTAATGGAGGGGGAGTTGTCCTGGGGGGGTCTGTACTAATGGAGGGGGGGTTATCCTGGGGGGTCTGTACTAATGGAGGGGGTTTGTCCTGGGGGGTTAATGGAGGGGGGTTTGTCCTGGGGGTCTGTACTAATGGAGGGGGAGTTGTCCTGGGGGGTCTGTACTAATGGAGGGGGAGTTGTCCTGGGGGGTCTGTACTAATGGAGGGGGGTTGTCTTGGGGGGTCTGTACTAATGGAGGGGGGTTGTCTTGTGGGGTCTGTACTAATGGAGGGATTTGTCCTGGGGGTCTGTACTAATGGAGGGGGCGTTTGTCCTGGGGGGTCTGTACTAATGGAGGGGGGTTGTCCTTTGGGGTCTGTACTAATGGAGGGGGGTTGTCTTGGGGGGGTCTGTACTAATGAAGGGAGGTTGTCCTGGGTGGTCTGTACTAATGAATGGGGGATTTATCCTGGGGGTCTGTACTAATGGAGGGGGGTTTCTCCTGGGGGGTCTGTACTAATGGAGAGGGGATTTGTCCTGGTGGGGTCTGTACTAATGGAGGGGGGATTTGTCCTGGGGGGGTTCTGTACTAAATGGAGGGTGGATTTGTCTTGGGGGGATCTGTACTAATGGAGGGGGTTTGTTCTGGGGGGGTCTGTACTAATGGAGGGGGGGTGTTTGTCCGGGGGGGTCTGTACTAATGGAGGGGGGGTTGTCCTGGGGGTGTCTGTACTAATGGAGGGGGGTTTGTCCTGGTGGGGGGTCTGTACTAATGGAGGGGGGTTTGTCCTGGGGGGTCTGTACTAATGAAGGGGGGATTTGTCCTGTGGGGGTCTGTATTAGTGGAGGGGGGTTCTCCTGGGGGGTCTGTAGTAATGGAGGGGGTTTGTCCTGGGGGGGTCTGTACTAATGAAGGAGGGATATGTCCTGTGGGGGTCTGTACTAGTGGAGGGGGGGGTTCTCCTGGGGGGTCTGTACTAATGGAGGGGGTTTGTCCTGGGGGGTCTGTACTAATAGAGGGGGGGTTTGTCCTGGGGGTCTGTACTAATGGAGGGGGGTTGTCCTGGGGGGTCTGTACTAATGAAGGGGGGGTTGTCCTGTGGGGGGTCTGTACTAATGGAGGGGGCTTTGTCCTGGGGGGGATCTGTACTAATGGAGGGGGGGTTGTCCTGGTGGGGGTCTACTAATGGAGGGGGGGTTGTTTGTCCTAGGGGGGGTCTATACTGATGAAGGGGGGTCTGTACTGAGAGAGGGGTTTATACTTAGTGGGGGGTCTGCACTGACAATGGGGGGTCTATACTTAGTGCAGGGGGGTCTTTACTGAGGGGCAACTAAAGTTGGTGGAAGGGGGGTGACACCATGTTATACCGCACCTGGTGACACCAACCCTAGTGACGTCACTGCAGCTGCGGGCTCTTCTTTCGCCCCTTCCCCTCCCTCTCCTCCGCACGTGCACTGCTATACTAGTGAGCGGCGCTGGCCAGCACAGCCTCCAACTATGTTTCTTCCCCCGCCTTCATATCAGCCAGGGAAAAAAATAGAATAGAAAAAGGAGCAGAGAAGAGGATTGTGGGACATGTAGTCCCGAGGACTGGCAGCCCCACTGTAACACGGAAACTGCAGCTCACACAGCAGGCTCAGCTGAATGGGAGAGAGAGAGAGATACAGGAGCCTGAGAAAGCTTTCAGGGAAGTACACCCAGGACTCCAGAGGGAGAGGGCAGTGCTGAGGGAACACCATCATAGAGGGAACCCCACTGCCCTGCACCACCAGAGGGAAAGACACACAGCCTAGCGCCATCCCTGGCGGAGAAAGGAATGGAGTCACTGCCAGAATACAGATCTGGGTGCTACCCAGCGGAGTCGCCACGGGCAATTCAGAGTGAGCTGACTCCTGATCAGAGGAACCATCGCTGGGTCAGGTGAGAGGGCCGATCGGCCATTATTTACTAACGTCCATAGGAACTGCAGTCTCTGACCATCTCCTGTATTATATCTGCAGTCTCTGACCATCTCTTGTATAATGTCTGCAGTCTCTGACCTTCTCTTGTATCATGTATTCAGTCTCTGACCTTCTCTTGTATCATGTCTTCAGTCTCTGACCTTCTCTTGTATCATGTCTGCAGTCTCTGGCCATCTCCTGTATCATGTCTGCAGTCTCTGACCTTCTCTTGTATCATGTCTTCAGTCTCTGACCTTCTCTTGTATCATGTCTTCAGTCTTTGACCATCTCCTGTACCATGTCTGCAGTCTCTGACCATCTCTTGTATCATGTCTGCAGTCTCTGACCATCTCCTGTATTATATCTGCAGTCTCTGACCATCTCTTGTATAATGTCTGCAGTCTCTGACCTTCTCTTGTATCATGTCTTCAGTCTCTGACCTTCTCTTGTATCATGTCTGCAGTCTCTGGCCATCTCCTGTATCATGTCTGCAGTCTCTGACCTTCTCTTCTATCATGTCTTCAGTCTCTGACCTTCTCTTGTATCATGTCTTCAGTCTCCGACCATCTCCTGTATTATGTCTGCAGTCTCTGACCATCTCTTGTATCATGTCTGCAGTCTCTGACCATCTCCTGTACTATATCTGCAGTCTCTGACCATCTCTTGTATCATGTCTGCAGTCTCTGATCATCTCCTGTACTATGTCTGCAGTCTCTGATAATCTCCTGTACCATGTCTGCAGTCTCTGACCATCTCCTGTACTATGTCTGCAGTCTCTGATCATCCCCTGTACTATGTCTGCAGTCTCTGACCATCTCTTGTATCATGTCTGTAATCTCTGACCAGCTTCTGTACCATGTCTGCAGTGTCTGACTGTCTCTTGTATCATGTCTGCAGTCTCTGACCATCTATTCTATCTTGTCTGTAGTCTCCGACCATCTCCTGTATTATGTCTGCAGTCTCTGACCATCTCTTGTATCATGTCTGCAGTCGCTGACCATCTCCTGTACTATATCTGCAGTCTCTGACCATCTCTTGTATCATGTCTGCAGTCTCTGACCATCTCCTGTACTATGTCTGCAGTCTCTGACTGTCTCTTGTATCATGTCTGCAGTCTCTGATCATCTCCTGTACTATGTCTACAGTCTCTGACCATCTCCTATACTATGTCTGCAGTCTTTGACCATCTCCTGTACTATGTCTGCAGTCTCTGATCATCTCCTGTACCATGTCTGCAGTCTCTGATCATCTCCTGTACTATGTCTACAGTCTCTGATCATCTCTTGTACCATGTCTGCAGTCTCTGATCATCTCCTGTACCATGTCTGCAGTCTCTGATCATCTCCTGTACCATGTCTGCAGTCTCTGATCATCTCCTGTACCATGTCTGCAGTCTCTGATCATCTCCTGTACTATGTCTGCAGTCTCTGACCAACTCCTGTACCATGTCTGCAGTCTCTGACTGTCTCTTGTATCATGTCTGCAGTCTCTGATCATCTCCTGTACTATGTCTGCAGTCTCTGACCATTTCTTGTATCATGTCTGCAATCTCTGACCAGCTTCTGTACCATGTCTGCAGTCTCTGACTGTCTCTTGTATCATGTCTACAGTCTCTGATCATCTCCTGTACCATGTCTGCAGTCTCTGATCATCTCCTGTACCATGTCTGCAGTCTCTGATCATCTCCTGTATTATGTCTGCAGTCTCTGATCATCTCCTGTATCATGTCTGCAGTCTCTGATCATCTCCTGTACCATGTCTGCAGTCTCTGATCATCTCCTGTACTATGTCTGCAGTCTCTGATCATCTCCTATATTATGTCTGCAGTCTCTGAACATCTCTTGTATCATGTCTGCAGTCTTTGTATGTATCTGTATTATGTCTGGGGACTCTTTCTAACAGAAGCCCTCTCTGTGTGCATCATAGAGACTCCCCTCCAAGTCTCATTAGTGTTCTCTCTTCCTGTATTTTTTTTATTGTTAAGAGATCATGGGAGGATTTCAGGGTAACAAAGACTTCTTAGGGGAGCAGCTCTGTATTTGAGTCGTTGCCATAGAATCATTTGTAAAGGGGAGGAGTTGGTAAGATGACCATGCCCATGTGGGGGCGCCAGAAATATTTCTGCACCCAGGCGTCTGTGACCCTAGGATTGGCCCTGCATTTTCAGATCTCTCCAGAGATGTTCAATCAGGTTCAAGTCTGTGCTCTGTCTGGGCCACTCAAAGAACATTCATAGAGATGTCCCGTAGCCACTCCTTTGTTATCTTGGCTGTGTGCTTTGTCCTGTTGGAAGAAGAAGCCTTCGCCCGAGTCTAATGTCCAGAACGCTCTGGAGCAGGTTTTCATCAAGGATGTCTCTGTACATTGCTGCAGTTATCTTTGCTTCTATCATGACTAGTCTCCCAGTTCCTGCCACTAAAAAACATCCTCACAGCATGATGCTGCCACCACCATGCTTCACTGTAGGGATGGTATTGGCCAGGTGATGAGCGGTGCCTGGTTTCCTTCAGACATGACGCTTTCCATTCAGGCCAAAGAGTTCAATCTTTGTTTCATCAGACCAGAGAATTTTGTTTCTCATGGTCAGAGAGTACTTCAGGTGCCTTTTGGCAAACTCCAGGTGGGCTGTCATGTGCCTTTTACTAAGTTGTGGTTTCCGTCTAGCCACTCTACCATACAGGCCTGACTTGGTGGATTGCTGCAGAGATGGTTGTTCTTCTGGAAGGTTCTCCTCTCTCCACAAAGAAACGCTGGAGCTCTGTCAGAGTAACCATCGGGTTTTTGGTCACCTACCTGACTAAGGCCCTTCTTCCCCCGATTGCTCAGTTTGGCCGTGCGGTCCGTGCTAGGAAGAGTACTGGTGGTTCCAAACTTCTTCCATTTACGAATGATGGAGGTCACTGTGCTCACTGGGACCTTCAATGCTGCAAAAAATGTTCTGTACCCTTCCCTAGATCTGTGCCGTGATATAATCCTGTCTCACGGGTAAGGATGAGCCGAACACCCCCGGTTCGGTTTGCATCCAGAACATGCGAACAAGCAAAAAATTTGTTCGAACACTCGAACACCGTTAAAGTCTATGGGACACGAACATAAATAATCAAAAGTGCTATTTTAAAGGCTTATATGCAAGTTATTATCATAAAAAGTGTTTGGGGACCTGGGTCCTGCCCCAGAGGACATGTATCAATGCAAAAAAAAGTTTTAAAAACGGCCGTTTTTTCGGGAGCAGTGATTTTAATAATGCTTAAAGTGAAACAATAAATGTGTAATATTCCTTTAAATTTCGTACCTGGGGCGTGTCTATAGTATGCCTGTAAAGTGGCGCATGTTTCTTGTGTTTAGAACAGTTTGAGAGCAAAATGACATTTCTAAAGGAAAAAAAGTCATTTAAAACTACTCGCGGCTATAATGAATTGTCGGTTCCGGGCTCCTGGCAATACACATAAGAGTCATTAAAAAAACGGCATGGGATTCCCCTGGAGGGGAACCCCGAACCAAAAAAAAAAATGCATGGGGTCCCCCCAAATTCCATACCAGGCCCTTCAGGTCTGGTATGGATAGTAAGGGGAACCCCGTGCCACAATTTAGAAATAAAATGGCGTGGGAGTCCCTCGGGCCCCGACGATCGTTCCAACAGAGGCAGAATGGTGGTCTGCCGATGTAAACAAGTCCCCAGAGAGCCTCCCCCACTTACATCAGGGTCCCCAGAGAGCCTCCCCTTACATCAGGGTCCCCAGAGAACCTCCTCTTACATCAGGGTCCCCAGAGAGCCCCATCCTTACATCAGGGTCCCCAGAGAGCCCCGACCCCCCCTTACATCAGGGTCCCCAGACAGCCCCCCTTACATCAGGGTCCCCAGAGAGCCCCTTCCTTACATCAGGGTCCCCAGGGAGCCCCTTCCTTACATCAGGGTCCCCAGAGAGCCCCCGACCCCCCTTACATCAGGGTCCCCAGAGAGCCCCCATAACATTAGGGTCCCCAGAGAGCCTCCGCTTACATATGGGTCCCCAGAGAGCCCCCCTTACATCAGGGTCCCCAGAGAGCCCCCCCTTACATCAAGGTCTCCAGAGAGCCCCCCATACATCAGGGTCCCCAGAGAGCCTCCCATACATCAGGGTCCCCAGAATGCCCCGCCTTACATCAAGGTCTCCAGAGAGCCCCCCATACATCAGGGTCCACTCCCCAGAGAGCCCCTCATACATCAGGGTCCCAAAGAGCCTCCCATACATCAGGGTCCCCAGAGAGCCCCCCATACATCAGGGTCCCCAGAGAGCCTCCCCCATACATCAGGGTCCCCAGAGAGCCCTCCATACATCAGGGTCCCAGAGAGCCCCCCATACATCAGGGTCCCAGAGAGCCCCCCATACATCAGGGTCCCAGAGAGCCCCCCATACATCAGGGTCCCCAGAGAGTCCCCCATACATCAAGGTCCCAGAGAGCCCCCCATACATCAGGGTCCCTAGAGAGCCTCCCCTCATACATCAGGGTCCCAGAGAGCCCTTCATACATCAGGGTCCCCAGAGAGCCCCCCATACATCAGGGTCCCCAGAGATCCCCCATACATCAGGGTCCCAGAGAGCCCCTCATACATCAGGGTCCCCAGAGAGCACCCCATACATCAGGGTCCCAGAGAGCCCCTCATACATCAGGGTCCCCAGAGATCCCCCCATACATCAGGGTCCCCAGAGAGCCCCCCCCCCATGCATCAGGGTCCCCAGAGATCCCCTCATACATCAGGGTCCCCAGAGAGCCCCCCCATAGATCTGGATCACCAGAGAGCCCCCCATACATCAGGGTCCCCAGAGAGCCCACCATACATCAGGGTCCCAGAGAGCCCCCCATAGATCTGGGTCCCCAGAGAGCCCCCCATACATCAGGGTCCCCAGAGAGACCCCCCATAGATCTGGGTCCCCAGAGAGCCCCCCATACTTTAGGGTCCCCAGGGAGCCCCCCATACATCAGGGTCCCCAGAGAGCCCCCCATACATCAGGGTCCCCAGAGAGCCTCCCATACATCAGGGTCCCAGAGAGCCCCACCATAGATCTGGGTTCCCAGAGAGCCCCCCCATACATCGGGGTCACCAGAGAGCCCTCCATACATCAGGGTCCCCAGAGAGCCCCCCATACTTTAGGGTCCCAGAGAGCCCCCCCATACATCAGGGTCCCCAGAGAGCCCCCCATACATCAGGGTTCCTAGAGAGCCCCCCCATACATCAGGATCCCCAGAGATCCCCCCATACATCAGGGTCCCCAGAGAGCCCCCCATAGATCTAGATCCCCAGAGAGCCCCCCCATACATCAGGGTCCCCAGAGAGCCCCCCCATACATTAGGGTCCCAGAGAGCCCCCCATACACCAGGGTCCCTAGAGAGCCTCCCCCCATGCATCAGGATTCCCAGAGAGCCCCCCATACATCAGGGTCCCCAGAGAGCCCCCCATAGATCTGGGTCCCCAGAGAGCCCCCCATACATCAGAGTCCCCAGAAAGCTCCCCCATACATCAGGGTCCCAGAGAGCCCCCATACATCAGGGTCCCTAGAGAGCCTCCACCCATACATCAGGGTTCCCAGAGAGCCCTCCCATACATCAAGGTCCCCCGAGAGTCCCCCCATAGATCTGGGTCCCCAGAGAGCCCCCATACATCAGGGTCCCCAGAGAGCCCTCCATACATCAGGGTCCCCAGAGAGCCCCCCATAGATCTGGGTCCCCAGAGAGCCCCCCATACTTTAGGGTCCCCAGGGAGCCCCCCATACATCAGGGTCCCCAGAGAGCCTCCCATACATCAGGGTCCCAGAGAGCCCCACCATAGATCTGGGTTCCCAGAGAGCCCCCCATACATCGGGGTCACCAGAGAGCCCTCCATACATCAGGGTCCCCAGAGAGCCCCCATACTTTAGGGTCCCAGAGAGCCCCCCCATACATCATGGTCCCCAGAGAGCCCCCCATACATCAGGGTCCCCAGAGAGCCCCCCCATACATCAGGATCCCCAGAGATCCCCCCCATACATCAGGGTACCCAGAGAGCCCCCCCATAGATCTGGATCCCCAGAGAGCCCCCCCATACATCAGGGTCCCCAGAGAGCCCCCCCATACATTAGGGTCCCAGAGAGCCCCCCATACATCAGCGTCCCTAGAGAGCCTCCCCCCATGCATCAGGATTCCGAGAGAGCCCCCCATACATCAGGGTCCCCAGAGAGCCCCCCATAGATCTGGGTCCCCAGAGAGCCCCCCATACATCAGGGTCCCCAGAAAGCTCCCCCATACATCAGGGTCCCAGAGAGCCCCAATACATCAGGGTCCCTAGAGAGCCTCCCCCCATACATTAGGGTTCCCAGAGAGCCCCCTCATACATCAGGGTCCCCCGAGAGTCCCCCCATAGATCTGGGTCCCCAGAGAGCCCCCATACATCAGGGTCCCCAGAGAGCCCTCCATACATCAGGGTCCCAGAGCGCCCCCCATACATCAGGGTCCCCAGAGATCCCCCCCATACATCAGGGTCCCCAGAGAGCCCCCCATACATCAGGGTCCCAGAGAGCCCCCCATACATCAGGGTCCCCAGAGAGCCCTCCATATATCAGGGTCCCAGAGAGCCCCACCATAGATCTGGGTTCCCAGAGAGTCCCCCCATACATCAGGGTCCCCAGAGAGCCCTCGGTACATCAGGGTCCCAGAGAGCCCCCCCATGCGTCAGGGTCCCCAGAGAGCCCTCCATATATCAGGGTCCCAGAGAGCTCCCCCATACATCAGGGTCCCCAGAGAGCCCCCATACATCAGGGTCCCCAGAAAGCCCCCTATACATCAGGGTCCCCAGAGAGCCCCCTATACTTCAAGGTCCCAGAGAGCCCCCCATACATCAGGGTCCCCAGAGAGCCCTCCATACATCAGGGTCCCAGAGAGCCCCACCATAGATCTGGGTTCCCAGAGAGTCCCCCCATACATCAGGGTCCCCAGAGAGCCCTCTATACATCAGGGTCCCAGAGAGCCCCCCCATACATCAGGGTCCCCAGAGAGCCCCCCATACATCAGGGTCCCAAGAGAGCCTCCCCCCATACATCAGGGTCCCCAGAGAGCCCTCCATACATCAGGGTCCCAGAGAGCCCCCCATACATCAGGGTCCCAGAGAGCCCCCCATACATCAGGGTCCCCAGAGAGCCCCCCATAAATCAGGGTCCCCAGAGAGCCCCCCATACATCAGGGTCCCCAGAGAGCACCCCATACATCAGGGTCCCAGAGAGTCCCTCATACATCAGGGTCCCCAGAGATCCCCCATACATCAGGGTCCCAGAGAGCCCCTCATACATCAGGGTCCCCAGAGAGCCCCCCATACATCAGGGTCCTCAGAGAGCACCCCATACATCAGGGTCCCAGAGAGCCCCTCATACATCAGGGTCCCCAGAGATCCCCCCATACATCAGGGTCCCCAGAGAGCCCCCCATACATCAGGGTCCCCAGAGATCCCCTCATACATCAGGGTCCCCAGAGAGCCCCCCCATAAATCTGGATCCCCAGAGAGCCCCCCATACATCAGGGTCCCTAGAGAGCCCCCCCATACATCAGGGTCCCAGAGAGCCCCCCATACATCAGGGTCCCTAGAGAGCCGCCCCCATACATCAGGGTTCCCAGAGAGCCCCCCCATAGATCAGGGTCCTCAGAGAGCCCCCTATATATCTGGGTCCCCAGAGAGCCCCCCATACATCAGGGTCCCCAGAGAGCTCCCCCAATACATCAGGGTCACAGAGAGCCCTCCATACATCAGGGTCCCTAGAGAGCCCCCCCATACATCAGGGTTCCCAGAGAGCCCCCCATACATCAGGGTCCCCAGAGAGCCCCCCCATACATCAGGGTCCCCAGAGAGCCCCCCATACATCAGGGTTCCCAGACTTAAACCCCCCCAGAGGTTCCCCTGTATCTGGCTGTGCACCTCCAACCCCCAGCACAGGGGGAGGTGGGAGGTGGCGATCGGCAGCTCTATGGTACCTGTGGATCTCACTGGGGCTTGTAGTTCTCCTCCTGATTCTGTTCAGTGGAAAGGGGAACTGCCTCTGACCCGGGCAGCAGTTGGCAACAGTATACAAGCAGAACAAGTCACTTGTACACTGAAGAGTGAAACTTGTAGCTGCCCGGGTCAGAGACCCCTCCCTTCTCCACTGTGTACACTCTGGAGGAGAAATACAAGCCCCAGGGAGATGCCGCGAGCACCATAGAGCTGCCGATCGCCGCCTCCCACTCCCCCCACTGCATTCAAACGGAAAGCCAGAGGTGCAGGGGGAGATGCTGTGTCTTGCCCCCCCCCCCCAGCGGCAGAACGGCTCCGCCTCAGCACTGCCAGCAGCATACCCCTAGATCCGACGAGCATCTCTCAGGAGCTTCTCACGGGCCCCCTACTGGCCGTGGGCCCTCGGTCGGCGTCCGAATGCCCTAATGGTCAGTCCGCCTCTGAATACAGTGCAGCTGTTGTACAGTTGCTAATAAAGTGCTGGCAGTGTACACAGTATCTAATACAGTGTGTACAGTTTATAATAGACATCAGGCTGTGTATTAATATATATATATATATATACAGTCTAGTAATCTAATACAGTGTGTACAGTTTCTACTACACTTCTGGTGGTGTAGTCGTTGTACAGTGCAGCCGTTGTACACTTTCTAATACACTTCAGGCAGTGTACACGGTATCTAATATACTGTAGTGTGGTTTTCCAAAACAAAAAATACATCATGTCCGGAAGACCACCACGGAGAGGCAGACGCTCACAGGCCACTAAAAGAGGGCAAGCAGCCTCTGTGTCTACAATCAACAGTGGTGGCCGTGGACAGGGCCGATCCTAGGGTCACAGACGCCTGGGTGCAGAAATATTTCTGGTGCCCCCACATGGGCGTGGTCATCTTACCAACTCTTCCCCTTTACAAATGATTCTATGGCAACGACTCAAATACAGAGCTGCTCCCCTAAGAAGTCTTTGTTACCCTGAAATCCTCCCATGATCTCTTAACAATAAAAAAAATACAGGAAGAGAGAACACTAATGAGACCTGGAGGGGAGTCTCTCTGATGCACACAGAGAGGGCTTCTGTTAGAAAGAGTCCCCAGACATAATACAGGATACGGTCAAAGACTGCAGACATGATACAAGAGATGGTCAGAGACTGCAGACATGATACAGGAGATGATCAGAGACTGCAGACATAATACAGAAGATGATCAGAGACTGCAGACATAGTACAGGAGATGATCAGAGACTGCAGACATGGTACAGGAGATGATCAGAGACTGCAGACATGGTACAGGAGATGATCAGAGACTGTAGACATGATACAAGAGACAGTCAGAGACTGCAGACATGGTACAGAAGCTGGTCAGAGATTGCAGACATGATACAAGAAATGGTCAGAGACTGCAGACATAGTACAGGAGATGATCAGAGACTGCAGACATGATACAAGAGACAATCAGAGACTGCAGACATGATACAAGAGACAGTCAGAGACTGCAGACATGATACAAGAGACAGTCAGAGACTGTAGACATGATACAAGAGACAGTCAGAGACTGCAGACATAGTACAGGAGCTGGTCAGAGACTGCAGACATGGTACAGGAGTTGGTCAGAGACTGCAGACATAGTACAGGAGATGATCAGAGACTGCAGACATGGTACAGGAGATGATCAGAGACTGCAGACATGGTACAGGAGATGATCAGAGACTGCAGACATGGTACAGGAGATGATCAGAGACTGCAGACATGGTACAGGAGATGATCAGAGACTGTAGACATAGTACAGGAGATGATCAGAGACTGCAGACATGGTACAGGAGATGATCAGAGACTGCAGACATAGTACAGGAGATGGTCAGAGACTGCAGACATAGTATAGGAGTTGGTCAGAGACTGTAGACATAGTACAGGAGATGATCAGAGACTGCAGACATGATACAAGAGACAGTCAGAGACTGCAGACATAGTACAGGAGATGGTCAGAGACTGCAGACATGATACAGGAGATGGTCAGAGACTGCAGATATAGTACAGGAGATGGTCAGAGACTGCAGACATGATACAAGAGATGGTCAGAGACTGCAGACATAATACAGGAGATGGTCGGAGACTACAGACAAGATAGAATAGATGGTCAGAGACTGCAGACATGATACAAGAGACAGTCAGACACTGCAGACATGGTACAGAAGCTGGTCAGAGATTGCAGACATGATACAAGAGATGGTCAGACACTGCAGATATAGTATAGGAGATGATCAGAGACTGCAGACATAGTACAGGAGATGGTCAGAGACTGCAGACATGGTACAGGAGATGATCAGAGACTGCAGACATAGTACAGGAGATGATCAGAGACTGCAGACATGGTACAGGAGATGATCAGAGACTGTAGACATGATACAAGAGACAGTCAGAGACTGCAGACATAGTACAGGAGATGATCAGAGACTGTAGACATGATACAAGAGACAGTCAGAGACTGCAGACATAGTACAGGAGATGGTCAGAGACTGCAGACATGATACAAGAGATGGTCAGAGACTGCAGACATGATACAAGAGATGGTCAGAGACTGCAGACATGGTACAGGAGATGGTCAGAGACTGAAGACATGATACAAGAGAAGGTCAGAGACTGCAGACATGATACAGGAGATGGTCAGAGACTGCAGACATGATACAAGAGAAGGTCAGAGACTGAAGACATGATACAAGAGAAGGTCAGAGACTGAAGACATGATACAAGAGAAGGTCAGAGACTGCAGACATTATACAAGAGATGGTCAGAGACTGCAGATATAATACAGGAGATGGTCAGAGACTGCAGTTCCTATGGACGTTAGTAAATAATGGCCGATCGGCCCTCTCACCTGACCCAGCGATGGTTCCTCTGATCAGGAGTCAGCTCACTCTGAATTGCCTGTGGCGACTCCGCTGGGTAGCACCCAGATCTGTATTCTGGCAGTGACTCCATTCCTTTCTCCGCCAGGGATGGCGCTAGGCTGTGTGTCTTTCCCTCTGGTGGCGCAGGGCAGTGGGGTTCCCTCTATGATGGTGTTCCCTCAGCACTGCCCTCTCCCTCTGGAGTCCTGGGTGTACTTCCCTGAAAGCTTTCTCAGGCTCCTGTATCTCTCTCTCTCTCTCTCCCATTCAGCTGAGCCTGCTGTGTGGGCTGCAGTTTCCATGTGCACGTGCGGAGGAGAGGGAGAGGGAGGGGAAGGGGCGAAAGAAGAGCCCGCAGCTGCAGTGACGTCACTAGGGTTGGTGTCACCAGGTGCGGTATAACATGGTGTCACCCCCCTTCCACCAACTTTAGTTGCCCCTCAGTACAGACCCCCCTCCACTAAGTATAGACCCCCTTTGTCAGTGCAGACCCCCCACTAAGTATAAACCCCTCTCTCAGTACAGACCCCCCTTCATCAGTGTAGACCCCCCAGGACAAACCATCCCCCCATCTATTAGTAGACCCCCACCAGGACAACCCCCCTCCATTAGTACAGATCCCCCCAAGACAAAGCCCCCTCCATTAGTACAGACCCCCCACAGGACAACCCCCCTTCATTAGTACAGACCCCCCAGGACAACCCCCCTCCATTAGTACAGACCCCCAGGACAAACCCCCCCCCTATTAGTACAGACCCCCACAGGAAAAATCCCTCCTTCATTAGTACAGACCCCCCAGGACAACCCCCCCTCCATTAGTACAGACCCCCCCAGGACAAACCCCCTCCATTACTACAGACCCCCAGGAGAACCCCCCTCCACTAATACAGACCCCCACAGGACAAATCCCCCTTCATTAGTACAGACCCCCCACCAGGACAAACCCCCCTCCATTAGTACAGATCCCCCCAGGACAACCCCCCTCCATTAGTACAGACCCCCAACCAGGACAAACCCCCCTCCATTAGTACAGATCCCCCCAGGACAACCCCCCTCCATTAGTACAGACCCCCCCGGACAAACACCCCCCTCCATTAGTACAGACCCCCCCAGAACAAACCCCCTCCATTAGTACAGACCCCCCAGGACAAATCCCCCCTCCATTAGTACAGAACCCCCCCAGGACAAATCCCCCCTCCATTAGTACAGACCCCACCAGGACAAATCCCCTCTCCATTAGTACAGACCCCCGAGGAGAAACCCCTCTCCATTAGTACAGACCCCCAGGATAAATCCCCCATTCATTAGTACAGACCCCCCAGGACAACCCCCCCTCCATTAGTACAGACCCCAGGACAAATCCCTCCATTAGTACAGACCCCCCCAAGACAACCCCCCTCCATTAGTACAGACCCCCCAAGACAACCCCCCCATTAGTACAGACCCCCCCAGGACAACTCCCCCTCCATTAGTACAGACCCCCCAGGACAACTCCCCCTCCATTAGTACAGACCCCCCCAGGACAAACCCCCTCCATTAACCCCCCAGGACAAACCCCCTCCATTAGTACAGACCCCCCAGGATAACCCCCCCTCCATTAGTACAGACCCCCCCAGGACAACTCCCCCTCCATTAGTACAGACCCCCCAGGACAAATCCCCCTCCCTTAACCACCCCCAGGACAAACCCCCTCCATTAGTACAGACCCCCAGGACAACCCCCCCATTAGTACAGACCCCTTCAGGACAACCCCCCCCCATTAGTACAGACCCCCAAGGACAAACCCCCCTCTCTCAGTACAGACCCCCCTTCATCAGTGTAGACCCCCCAGGACAAACCATCCCCCCATCTATTAGTAGACCCCCACCAGGACAACTCCCCTCCATTAGTACAGATCCCCCCAAGACAAAGCCCCCTCCATTAGTACAGACCCCCCACAGGACAACCCCCCCTTCATTAGTACAGACCCCCCAGGACAACCCCCCTCCATTAGTACAGACCCCCAGGACAAACCCCCCCTCTATTAGTACAGACCCCCACAGGAAAAATCCCTCCTTCATTAGTACAGACCCCCCAGGACAACCCCCCCCTCCATTAGTACAGACCCCCCCAGGACAAACCCCCTCCATTACTACAGACCCCCAGGAGAACCCCCCTCCACTAATACAGACCCCCACAGGACAAATCCCCCCTTCATTAGTACAGACCCCCCAGGACAAACCCCCCTCTATTAGTACAGACCCCCCACCAGGACAAACCCCCCTCCATTAGTACAGATCCCCCCAGGACAACCCCCCTCCATTAGTACAGACCCCCCACCAGGACAAACCCCCTCCATTAGTACAGATCCCCCCAGGACAACCCCCCTCCATTAGTACAGACCCCCCGGACAAACACCCCCCCTCCATTAGTACAGACCCCCCCAGAACAAACCCCCTCCATTAGTACAGACCCCCCAGGACAAATCCCCCCTCCATTAGTACAGAACCCCCCCAGGACAAATCCCCCCTCCATTAGTACAGACCCCACCAGGACAAATCCCCTCTCCATTAGTACAGACCCCCGAGGAGAAACCCCTCTCCATTAGTACAGACTCCAGGATAAATCCCCCATTCATTAGTACAGACCCCCCAGGACAACCCCCCCCCCTCCATTAGTACAGACCCCAGGACAAATCCCTCCATTAGTACAGACCCCCCCAAGACAACCCCCCTCCATTAGTACAGACCCCCCAAGACAACCCCCCCATTAGTACAGACCCCCCCAGGACAACTCCCCCTCCATTAGTACAGACCCCCCAGGACAACTCCCCCTCCATTAGTACAGACCCCCCCAGGACAAACCCCCCTCCATTAACCCCCCCAGGACAAACTCCCTCCATTAGTACAGACCCCCCAGGATAACCCCCCCTCCATTAGTACAGACCCCCCCAGGACAACTCCCCCTCCATTAGTACAGACCCCCCAGGACAAATCCCCCTCCCTTAACCACCCCCAGGACAAACCCCCTCCATTAGTACAGACCCCCCAGGACAACCCCCCCATTAGTACAGACCCCTTCAGGACAACCCCCCCATTAGTACAGACCCCCAAGGACAAACCCCCCTCGATTAGTACAGACCGCCCCAGGGACAAACCTCCCTCTATTAGTACAGAAACATTAACACCCGGGCGGCAGCTAGAGAGGACAGTGTGCAGCCGCGTCGCCCGGGTGAAGACCAGATCGAGACAGGCAGCAGCTTAGGCAGGAGTGAGGGACAGAGGAGGAGAGAACCTGTGTCAGGCTGCAGGCATGGGCCGCCCCCCCCCCCAGCGAAGTCACTGCGCGGCTGGTCTCTCTCAACACAGAGAACAGCCGCTCCGATCTCCGGCGGCTACTCTCCTCTGACAGGAGGAGGAGGAGGGACGGGCTCTAGCAGTGTGAAACACAGCGGCCGCTCCGCAGCGGTGACCTGCAGACAGAGCTACTTCTGGACACGGAGGGGAGGAGGAGGAGGGAGGGGAGCACTCTGGCGCTGCAGCGCCCCCACCTCTCTGGCACCTGGGTGCACTGCACCCCGTGCACCCGCCTGGGATCGGCCCTGGTCGTGGACATGGTGTATCCTCTGCAGGTGGCTGTGGGGCACACTTGTCCTTTTTTGCTGCTGCTGGCCATGTTATTGAGCCACAAAATGCAGAAGAATTGGTGGAGTGGATAACAAAGCCGTCCTCATCCTCTGTTACCCAGGCTCAGAGTAGTTTGCCTTCCAACGCAGCTGCCAAAGCGGCCTATTCCACCAGCTCTTTGTCCACAGTCACTCCTTCTGTAGACCCACCATCATGCACGGAGGAGTCCCGAGAATTATTCAACCACAGTGTCGGTTATATGCTGCTGGAGGATGCGGAGCGATTTGAAGGCTCCGATGTTGGTTCCCAGGTTAAGGAAGGGAGTAACGTGAGCCTAGAGAGAGGGTGTGCCACAGAAGGACAAGAAACTGGCAGTCATGTTTCACAGCAGGGCCCGTTCCTGCACGAGTATCTATGAGGGGTTACAGTGTTGTGGCACCACCACCACCCAGACCACAATTTTTAATTACAATTCTTGATATAATATTTCACAGCAGGGCCCGTTCCTGCGCCCAACAAGAGTAACTGTGAGGACTTACAGTGTTCTGGTACCACCAACACCTAGGGCCCAATTATCTGCAGAGTATATAGGGCATGCCCTATAATATATATACTGCTGTTCAGAGTATCCACTTCAGCCCCAGACCATTTTGCTGCCCAAAGACCAGAGCACTTTTTGCGATTCGGCACTGCATCGCTTTAACTGACAATTGCGTGGTTGTGCGACGTGGCTCCCAAACAAAATTTACGTCCTTTTTTTCCCACAAATAGAGCTATCTTTTGATCACCTCTGCGTTTTTTATTTTTTGCGCTATAAACAAAAATAGAGCGACAATTGTGAAAAAAACGCATTATTTTTTACTTTTTGCTATAATAAATATCCCCAAAAAATATATAAAAAAACATTTTTTTCCTCAGTTTAGGCCGATACGTATTCTTCTACATATTTTTGGTAAAAAAATCGCAATAAGAGTTTATTGATTGGTTTGCGCAAAAGTTATAGCGTCTACAAAATAGGGGATAGTTTTATGGCATTTTTATTAATAATTTTTTTTTTACTAGTAATGGCGGCGATCTGCGATTTTTATTGTGACTGCGACATTATGGCGGACACATCGGACAATTTTGACACATTTTTGGAACCACTGTCATTTTTACAGCGATCAATGCTATAAAATTGCACTGATCACTGTAAAAATGACACTGGCAGCGAAGGGGTTAACCACCAGGGGGCTAGGGAGGGGTTAAGTGTGTCCTAGGGATGTGTTCTAACTGTGGGGGGGAGGGGCTGTGTGTGACACATCACTGATCATAGCTCCCGATCACAAGGAGCTATGATCAGTGACAGTGTCACTAGGCAGAACGGGGAGATGTTTGTTTACATTAGCATCTCCCCGTACTTCCTCTCCGTGAGATGATCGCGGGCATCCCCATGGACATCGAGTCAGCAGGACCCGCGATCCTACTCACGGAGCTGGCAGCGGGAACGCGCACGCGATGGCACGGCGGCAAATTCAAAGGGATGTACAGGTACGCCCATTTGCCCAGCCGTGCCATTCTGCCGACGTATAAGTACATGCAGCAGTCGGCAAGCGGGTATAAAGTGCCTGAGGGCCTGAAGGGCCCCACGCCATTTTTTTTTTCATTTGGGTGCGGGGTTCCCCTTAATATCCATACCAGACCTAAAGGGCTTTTTACAGATTTTGGGGGTGACCATGAGTGCCTCGGCCGTCCGGGACCTTCTGATTGGCTGAGACACAGCAGCGGCGTCATTGGCTCCCACTGATGTCAATATAAGTCAATTAGCCAATGAGGTTAGAGAAGGAGCGGAGCCGAACAGCGGTTCCATGTCTGAATGGAACTGTGGCTCAGCTCGAGTGCCCCCATAGCAAGCTGCTTGCTGTGGCGGCACTCGGCGGGAGGGAGGGGCCAAGGGTGACATGTTTGTGACATACTTGAAAAAAAAATTAATTAGACTTTACAATCACCTTGAGTTAACCTTTTCATGAAAAATTAAAAGGTGAGCCACCTTCAGATATCCTGGTCACCCCTCTGCACATAACGGCTGTGTTGCCATGTGCTGCTGGTGCAGAAGTCCATACACTATACAATACAATAGCCCTGGATACCATCATGATGCTTGCAATGGCAAGCGCTCATTGGTGAGTGCAGCCACATTACCACACCCACCAATCAGAAAAACATCTGAAGCCTCTTCTTCCAGTTAGGTGTCCCAAAAGAAAGAAGTGCTTCTCATTGGTCAGTGCAATCATGTGTCTGCACTGACCAATAAGTGCTTGCCATCTTGGAATCTCACTCTGTGTATTGTAGTGTATAGTTTATAGAACACTACACTGGCAGCAGGATGCATCATAGAGATATGTGCAATGGGATCTGGAGGGATGGCCAGAATATTTGGAGTTAATTCACTTTTTCATTTTCCATAAAAAAGTTGAACTTACCCTTTAAGTTAGTGCTAGACTTCTGCTTATACAGTCCTTCTCTAACAATGAACTTACCTTTTCTGATCTTCCCTTACACATACAAAGTCAAGTAGTCATCAAAACAGATCTGCCTTTGTGGAACCATTTTCAAAAAGATGTTACAAATTGGGGCAATTAAGCACAGCATAAAAGAAGATGTTAACTTTAGTAAAGACAGTGGGCTCCATTTACTAAAGCAGGTCGCATGCGGCATTTAGGTGGCCGCACACATTTTCCCTAAATATTGCGTGCAATCCTGAAACTGTTAATTCACTATGCCGTTTTGGAGTGTTTACCGCAAAGCGCTGAAAACACTTGGTAAATACCACATGAAAAGGCATTAAATTCAATTCACAGAAAGAAAGAAATAATTGAATGCATGCAGTATATAGGTAGTGGTCCAGGCATGCGGTATTTAACCACTTCAATACAAGGCACTTATACACCTTCCTGCCCAGACAAATTTTTAGCTTTCAGTGCTGTCGCAGTTTGAATGACAATTGCGCGGTCATGCTACACTGTACCCAAACTAAATTTTTATCATTTTGTTCCCACAAACAGAGCTTTCTTTTGGTGGTATTTGATCACCTCTGCGGTTTTTATTTTTTGTGAAACAAATAAAAAAAGACCGAAAATTTTGAAAAAAATAAAAGTTTTGCTTTTGTTTAAAAATTTTGTAAATAAGTAAGTTTTCTCTTTCACTGATGGGCACTGATAAGGTGGCACTGACAGGCACTGATAAGGCGGCAGTGATGAGGTGGCACCAATGAGCGGGCACTGACGATGGGCACTGATATGCGGCACTGATGGGCATTGGTAGACGGCACTGATGGGTGGCACTGATATGCAGCACTGATGGGCATTGATAGGCGGCACTGATGGGCACTCATGGGTGGCACTGGGTGGCACTGGTGGGCACTGATGGGCACTGATAGGCGACACTGATGGGCACTGATAGGCTGCAAAGATGGGTTCTTATGGGTGGCACTGATGGGCACTGATAGGTGCCACTGCTGGGCACTGATGGGCACTGATAGGCGGCACTGATGGGCACTGATACGTGGCACTGATGGGCACTGATACACGGCACTGATACATGGCACTGATAGGCATCCCTGGTGACACTGGCAGTGGTAGGCATTAGAGTGGGCACTGATTGGCAGCTGCCTGGGCATTGATTGGCAGCTGCCTTTGCACTGATTAGTTTTTCCCTGGGGGTCTAGGGGGCATACCTGGTGGGCCAGTGTGGCTGGTTTCTCTGGTGGTCCTGGGCGGCTTCCCTGGTGGTCCTGGGCGGCTTCCCTGGTGGTCCTGGGTAGGATCCAAGGGGGGGCTGTGCTGATAAACAATCAGCACAGACCCCCCCTGTCAGGAGAGCAGCCGATCGTCTCTCCTCTACTCGCGTCTGTCAGACGCGAGTGAGGAAAAGCCGATCACCGGCTCTTCCTGTTTACATCGTGATCAGCCGTGATTGGACACGGCTGATCACGTGGTAAAGAGTCTCCGTCAGAGACTCTTTACCTAGATCGGTGTTGCGGGGTGTCAGACTGACACCCCGCAACAACGATCGCCGCGATGCGCGCCCCCAGGTGCGCGCAGCGGCTCAATATCCTGAGGACGTCATATGACGCCCGGTCAGGATATTGAAACCACTTTGCCGCCGTCATTCTGCTATATGGCGGGCGGCAAGTGGTTAACCACTTAAAGACCAGCCGCAGTTGTACTGCGGCAGGTTCGCTCTCCTGGGCGATTTGCCGTTATTGAACGTCAGCTGCTTTAAGACCACTAGGGGGCGACGCCACAGCCGATGCGCACGGCTGGCGGCCGCAATGTCTGCCGGCCACCTGCGATTGCTCCTGAGAGAAACAGAATGGAGATCTGTCGATGTAAACAGAAAGATCCCCGTTCTGTCAGGGGAGGATAGACAGATCTGTTCTTAGTGAGAAGGAACAGCGATCTGCCTCCTCCTCTAGTCACTACACTGCCCCCACAGTTAGGAAAAACCTCCCTAGGGAACACTTAACCCCTTGATCGCCCCCTAGTGTTAACCCCTTCCCTGCCAGTGACATTTATACAGAAATCAGTGGCTATTTGTAGCACTGATCGCTGTATAAATGTCACTGGCCCCAAAAAAGTGTCAAAATTGTCCGATCTGTCCGCCACAATGTCGCAGTCCCACTAAAAATCGCTGATCACCGTCATTACTTGTAAAAAAAAAATAATAATAAAAATGCCATAAATCTATCCTCTATTTTGTAGACGCTATAACTTTTGCACAGACCAATCAATATACGCTTTTTTTTTTTTTTTTTTACCAAAAATATGTAAAAATTCAAAATTGTCGGTCTTCACTGTTTATAGCGCACCCCCCCCCCCCCCCCCCCCCGCAGAGGTGATCAAATACCACCAAAAGAAAGCTCTGTTTGTGGGAAAAAGGCATACGTTTTGTTTGGGTACAACGTTGCACGACTGCACAATTGTCAGTTAAAGTGACGCAATGCCGTATCGCAAAAAATGGCCTAGCCATTAAGGGGGAAAATCCTTCCAGTCCTTAAGTGGTTAAAGAATGTAAAAATTAAAATTTTGAGTACTCTCTACCTTTTTGGATCAGTTCTCTCGGCAATAATGCATAAAAGAAATCTAAATATGGAAATTGTTGGGGACGATTTACTTAAGTACACTAACAGCATTTTTTTTTTTATAGTTTTGGATAGTACATGAAGTAAAGTTTCACTTTACAAAGAATACCCAATCACATGCAAGGAAAAAAAAACTGCATTTTTGCTTGAACATGATTGGGTGATGGAAGTCAGCAGAGCTCTCCCTCATTTACTAAGCTCTGGAGCAACTTCACTTGCAAAGTGCTCAGTCTTTGTGCCTTTAGTAAATCCACCCCATTATATGTAGTAAAATATTCCCTTTTTTCTCGTGTTATTTCGACAGATTTTTGGAGACTTTTTTTGTGAATATACAAACAAATACATCATTTGCTGCAAAAAACATCCCAATCACGGAAAAAAAAAATTTAAAAACGCTAACGAAAAAAAAAAAAAAACCCGCTGAAACTGCTAAAAAACGCTATTGTTAAAACACTGAAAAACTCACTGCAAAGCTACTGGCATTTTTTTTAACGTTATTATAAAGTCCAGTGTGCATGAGGCCTAAACATAATACAATGTACATGCATATCACAATGATCAAATCCCTGGCTAGAATATATGTCATATGTAGCGGGGATACTTTACTTCACAATTATTCACTACTTCACAATTATTTTTTTCTGAGACTGGAAAAATATTTCACAGGTTCCTCTGTGTTGAAAAGATTGAGAAAGCCTGCTTTAAAGCGTAACTAAAGGCAAAACTTTTTCATTTTGGGTAGAGTAATGAAGTTACTGACTGTTTTTTTTTTTTTTTTTTTTGCCTTCTGTGTCCCCATTGGGGAGATTAACCTTTACTTCCTGTCCCATACCTAAAACAGGAAGTGAGAGGAAATCCCTGCAAATCGAGGGACTCCCTTGGGGTCCCCCAGGTCACCAGAACTAGCGTCCCTATAGGAAAATGTTACCTCTATTACTTTTCTAGATACAACAAAAATTTGGGGGATTTTCTTTTCATTTCACTTTTAATGATAAAGGTAAACAGGACAAATAGAGAGGGGGAATCTCCTTAACAGGGGCACAGACAGCAATAAAAACTGACAGGTGTTCTAATCCCTCTCCACTCTATCCAAAACAAAACAAAACAAAAAAAAGTTTTTCCTTTAGTTATACAAAATATCTTTATAAATACTGAAAGAAAATAGTATCAAAAATCACACATATATATAAATACCCTTCTTCCACCAATAACAAAGACAACATTGTGTTCTTTATTGGTGGAAGAAGGGTGTTTATCAATGTGTGTGATTTTTTGATACTATTTTTATTCAACTTTTGACATTTATAAAGATATTTTGTATTTACTTAATTGAAGTTGTTTTTGCTACATCACGTGTGTCCTGTGAGAGCAGCTTCCCTTTGACTGGTATTCTAGTCACTGTTTTTCCTTTGTATTAATACATATACTGCAGGAACCACACTGACTATTTGTACGGTTTCACGACTTGCCTACAGGGCACTTCCACCCCTTTCCTGCCCAGGCCAATTTTCAGCTTTCAGCGATCTTGCACTTTGAATGAAAAATGCAACACTGTATCCATATGAGATTCTTATCATTTTTTTGAGACAGACCTTTCTTATAGTGTTTTATTTTTTATTTTTTGCTAAACAAAAAAGACTGAAAATTTTGAAAAAAAGTTTTTCTTAGTTTCTGTTATAAAGGTTTATAAATAAGTAATCTTTCTGCTTCACTGATGGGCACTGATGAGACTGCACTAATAGGCTGCACTGATGGGCACTGATGAAGAGGCACTAATGAGGCTGCACTGATATGTGGTACTGATGGACACTGATAAGCCGGCAATAATGGGCACTGATACCGGTAGGTGACACTGATGGGCGCTGAAAGGCAGCACTGATGGGCACTGACAGGCATTACTGATGGGCACTGAAAGGCTGCACTGATAGTCAGGGCACTGATTATCACTGTAGATGACCTGTGTGGATTGCCACTTACCGGCTCTCTTATCCTCACGCGCTGTCATCGTGAGGAGAGGACTGTTGGTAACCAGCAAATCCTGTTTAAACTATGATCAGCTGTGATTGGACACAGCTGATCACATGGTAAAGGGCCGCTGTGATTGGTCCTGTACCCTGATCTGTGATCAGCTGTGTCCAAAAGAAGCAGTGATCACAGAGTGCTCCCAATGTGCAACCCCAGGGCATGTGGGGAGGCAGGCCTCTGGAAGGATGTCACAAGATGCCCTCCTGGAAATGTGTGACCACACTGTAGCCATCATTTGGCTATAGTATGGTCGGCAAGAGGTTAAACCAAGTCCTGATTTTCTGTAAAAGTCAAAGCCCCTAACCAATCTCTAACCCCTATTACCGGAGAGACTATCTCATTGACTAAAAGGGACAGGGCAGGCCAAGCTTTACCTTTACACAAAAATCCAGGATTTGCAGAGAACTTCAGCTGTATATCGCTGGTCCTTCTAAACATTTTGACTTGCGGTTTTCATTTAAGGTAACCTCTGCTCATGCGTGTTTTAATAAAATGTATGTATTATGATGAACAAAACTGTTTCTACACATTTCCCATGACCTGGCTGGGGGGTCTTGGGAAAATTTGGCCTCCTTGTCAGATGGCCATTTTCTGAGCCCTTGGAAGGAGACAACACTTAGTTGCAGTGAAACCCAACTTAATTGCTTGTGTGCAGTAAGTCAGTCCTTTAAGGCTAAACACAGCTAGGTATGAATGCCAGGCCCCCGGCCCTACACTGTGTCTGCGCTCGTTAATGGAGAGGTGTTCATTAGCACGGATTAATGAGGCATTCATCTTTTTTGCAGCTCAGATTGTTGAAACTAATGAGCCTCACCACCCTCGCCCAGCTCCCAGCCTGTCTGTCTGCGCTGCAGATGTTAGTGTGTGGACCCTTTCAATGCCTGATACTGAGGTTACAGCAGGCTCAAGCAGTGAGAGGACCTCCAGGATTTCACTAACCACACATATATGTGATCCGTGCTGTCTGTGCAAAAACTACAAAGCCCAGCATGCCAAGTCAATGAGATGCCTTGGCTGTTCAGGAACTGCACATTCCAACATGCACTGGCAAAGTGATGCATCTCCTTTTTAGAGACTACAAGTACAAGTCTACTGCTAGTATTTCCTCAAAGTGCACGCAATCTGGATTTGTGTAAATGTGAATACTGAACAAACCTTCAGTAATTAACCGCTTGCCGACCAACTGCCGCCATTTTACTGTGGCAGGTTGGCGCGATCCCGCGAACCATCGTAGCTATACGTCAGCACGCGGGATCAGGATAGCAGGCGCATGCCCACTGCACAACAGGGGTGCTGATGCTCGTGGCCGACAGTTGTGATGACCACCGGCCACGAGCGATTGTGAGCACAAGGGACAGAACACGGAAAGGTGTGTGTAAACACACAAATCTCTGTTCTGTTCTGTTGTGTTCTGTTCTGTTCTGAGAGGAGTGACAGATCGTGTGTTCCTATTAGCTAGGGACCACGATCCTCTAGTCAGTCCCCTCCCCCTTCAGTTAGAATCACCTCCCAGGGAACACAGTTAGCCCCTTCACCGCCCCCTAGTGTTAACCCCTTCACTGCCAGTGACATTTTTACAGTAATCAATGCATTTTTATAGCACTGATCGTTGTATAAATGTCAATGGTCCCAAAAATGTGTCAAAATTGTCAGATGTGTCCGCCATAATGTTGCAGTCACGATAAAAATTGCAGATCGCCGCCATTACTAGTAAAAAAAAATAATAATAAAAATGCTATAAATCTATCCCATATTTTGTAGACACTATAGCTTTTGCGCAAACCAATCAATATACACTTATTGCGATTTTTGTTTACCAAAAATATGTAGAAGAATACATATTGGCCTAAACTGAGAAAAAATTAGCTTTTTTTAAAAAAAATGGGGATATTTATTATAGCAAAAAGTACAAAATATTGTGTTTTTTCAAAATTGTCACCCTTTTTTTGTTTATAGCGAAAAAAATAAAAACCGCAGAGGTGATCAAAAACCACCAAAAGAAAGCTCTATTTGTGGGGAAAAAAAAATTTGTTTGGGTACATCGTCACACGACCACGCAATTGTCAGTTAAAGTGATGCAGTGACGAATTGCAAAAAATGACCCGGTCATTCAGCAGCCAAATCTTCTGGGGCTGAAGTGGTTAAACACAGATGGCAAATCAGAAAAGTTAACCCTTTTTCTGATTCACTCTGATACACAGGACAGCTAGCAAAATAATGAGGGGGGGGGGGGGGGGGTGTCAAAAATGGACACGTGGCAACTATGCACATAAGCAACATTGCAGCACTGGTCACATGATCTCTACGGACATGAGAGATTTTGATGGATGCATATCAAGAGATTATTCAAGCAGGGTTTCTGATTGGCTGGCTCTGCCTGAACATCAGTCTCCAAAGATCCTATCGCAAATGTCATGTGACCAATGTCTTCGCATTGGTCACATGACCAAGAGCCTTAGCAATGCAGAAGTTACCTGATTAAGAAGAAAAGCTATAATGCAGCTGCAGTTAAAACCCAACTCCAACCAAAGTGTTTTTCATTTTGATAGAGTAAGCAAGGGTTAGAGCTTCTGTTGGGATTTTATTGCTGTCTGTGTCCCTGTCGAGTTTCCCCTCTCCAGACAAAAATAAAAACACATTTTCACTAGAGTGGAGAGGCGTTTGAGCTTCTGACAATGTATTTATTGCTGTCTGTGCCTTCTGGTCCTAGTTATGACACCCCCCTTCCCATTTCTTGTACAGGCATCACATCATTGACATGTTCCTTCCAGTCATGGTGATGACAGCCCCCCAATTCTTGTATGGGCATCACAGGCACAAAAAAGTAAAGGGGTGAATCTGGCTGAATTTTTATTTCTTCCCAATTTTAACAAAAAAAAAAAAAAAAGGGTCCCTTCACACTTTGATTGCCAGTCTAATTTTTACATTGATCAGTGCATTTTTATAGCAATAATTAGGGATGAACCGAACACCTCTCGGTTCGGTTCGCAGCAGAACATGTGAACAGGCAAAAAATTTGTGCGAATACCGTTAAAGTCTATGGGACACGAACGTGAAAAATCAAAAGTGCTCATTTTAAAGGCTTATATGCAAGTTATTGCCATAAAAAGTGTTTTGGGACCCGAATCCTGCCCCAGGGGACATGTATCAATGCAAAAAAAAGTTTTAAAAACTGCTTTTTCAGGAGCAGTGGTTTTAATAATGCTTAAAGTGAAACAATAAAAATGAAATATTCCTTTAAATATCATGCCTGGGGTGTGTCCTTATTATGCCTGTAAAGTAGCACATTTTTCCCGTGTTTAGAACAATACCACAGCAAAATGACATTTCTAAAGGAAAAAATGTAATTTAAAACTACTCGCGGCTGTAATGTATTGTCGGGTCCCGGAAACATAGATGAAAATCATTGAAAAAAACGGCATGGGTCCCCCCCCCCAGTCCATTACCGCACCCAAATTTTTGTTAAAAATGGCGCGGGGGTCCCTCAGGCACTATATACTCTAAACAGCAGTATATATACTATACGGCCTGCCCTATATACTCTGCATAAAATTGGGCCTTGTGTGTTGGTGGTACCAGAACACTGTAAGCCCTCACAGTTATTCTTGGTGGGCACAGGAACGGACCCTGCTGTGAAATACTATATCAAAAATTGTAATTACACGCCCCTGTTAAACAGGGGCAGAAAAATTGGGCCTTTGGTGGTGGTGGTACCAGAACACTGTAAGCCCTCACAGTTACTTTTGGTGGGCGCAGGAACGGGCCCTGCTGTGAAATAGTATATCAAGAATTGTAAATTACATGCCCCTGTTAAACAGGGGCAGAAAAATTGGGCCTTGGGTGGTGGTGTCACTACACTGTAACCCCTCACAGATACTCTTGTTGGGTGTAGAAACGGGCCCTGCGTTGAAATATTATATAAAAAAATTGTAATTACATGCCCCTGTTAAACAGGGGCAGAAAAATTGGGCCTTGGGTGGTGGAGCCAACAGATACTCTTGTTGGGCGCAGGAATGGGCCCTGCTGAGGGTGGTGGTGGTGGTACCCTAAACCAAAAACATTGTTGGAAGCTAGCATCATCAAGATTGAGGAGGAACAGGATAGTCAGCATAGGTAGTCTTCAAGGGATCCCACATCCATAGCAAATTCAATCAGTTACATCAGCATCAGGTGCTTGATAGCTGCTGAATGTGAGCCTATCAACGGAGTCTGTGAACAAACGCACTCTTTGATCCGTTACAAACCCTCCAGCAGCACTGAATGTGCGTTCAGAAAGCACGCTGGATGCAGGACAGGCCAGTAGCTCAATTGCATATTGAGCTAGTTCTGGCCAGTGGTCCATCCTCAAGACCCACTAACCCAGTGGGTGCTCTGTTGGAAAGGTCTCCAAGTCTGCTTTTGCCCCTAGATATTTCTGTACCATGTAATGCAGATGCTGGCGATGGTTGCTTGAACCGATCAGACCTTGGCGCGTTGTCCAGCACCAGGAAATTGAAGATGTTTCATCTTCTGCTCCCTCTGCAGAGGCAGGATGAGTTCTGCAACCTTACCCTTGTAATGTGGATCGAGAAGGGTTGCCAGCCAGTAATGATCCTTCTCCTTGATACCATGAATCCTAGGGTCCTTTCGCAGACTTTGTAGAATCAGGGAGGCCATGCAGCGTAAGTTTGCAGAGGCATTAGATTCTGAGTCCTCTGGGTCACTAAGGATCACATGATCAGTAACTACCTCCTCCCAGCCACGTACAACTCCTTGGGTTTCTGGGGACTGAAAACCATCCCTTGAAGACTGCTGCTGAGTGTTATCCTCTAAATCCATGCTCACACAATCCTCCTCCTCCTTCTCTTCTTCCTGCGTGTTTGGTGGGCCTGCAGGAATGCTATCTGGATAAAGGGGGCCTTACGAGATGAGGAAGTCCTCCTCTTCCCGCTGTTCTGCCTCAAGTGCCCTGTCCATGATTCCACGAAGAGTGTGCTCCAACAGGAAGACTATAGGGACAGTGTCACTGATGCATGCATTGTCGCTGCTCACTATCCTTGTGGCCTCAAATGGTGACAGGACAGTGGATGCATCCTTGATCAGTAGCCACTGGCGTGGCGGAAAGAAGCCAAGCTCCCCTGACCCTGTCCTGGTGCCATACTCACACAGGTACTTATTGATGGCCCTCTGCTGTGTGTGCAGCCGCTGCAGCATTGCCAACGTTGAGTCCCACCTGGTGGGCATGTC
This sequence comes from Lithobates septentrionalis, assembly GCA_037952835.1. NCBI lineage: Eukaryota > Metazoa > Chordata > Amphibia > Anura > Ranidae > Lithobates > Lithobates septentrionalis. The sequence goes on from JBBDGP010000995.1 coordinate 1,256,962, forward strand.
ACAAAGGAGGCGGTTGGTGGGCAGGTTGCATTCCCTTTGAATGTCAGCCAGCTGAGCACTGGCATTGTATGACCGGCAGAAATGACCATAGGCTTTTCTGGCCTGCCTCAGGAGATCCTGTAAGCCTGGGTACCTGCTCAAGAACCGCTGCACCACCAAATTCAGGACGTGTGCCAAACATGGAACATGGGTCAAGTGTCCCTGTAGGAGGGCGGAGAGAAGGTTGGTGCCATTGTCGCATACAACTATTCCTGGCTGAATCTGGCGTGGCATCAACCACCTCTGAGCCTGCCCCTGCAGAGCTGAAAGAATCTCTGCCCATGTGGCTCCTGTCCCCTAGGCAGACCAACTCAAGCACCGCATGGCATCTTTTAGCCTGACTGCTTGCGTAGCCCTTTGAGCGTTCAGAGGACAAATCTGTAGAAGAGGCCATAGAGGAAGAAGAGAAGGGGGTGGAGAAGAGAGCTTTGGCAGAATCACCACTAGCATTTTGGAAGTGTGGTGGCGGAACAAGCTCCAACAACACTCAACCCTGTCCTGCATCCTTCCCAGCTGCCAGCAGAGTTACCTAGTGAGTTGTGAAGGAAAGATAATGTCCCTGCCCATGCCTGCTGGACCATAAGTCAGCGGTAATATGCACTTTACTGCTGACCGCCCTGTCCAACGAGGCCAAAACATTGCCTTCCACATGCCAGTAGAGAGCGGAATGGCCTTCCGTGAAAAGAAATGGCATTTTGGAACCTGCCACTGAGGTACAGCACATTCCACAAATTCATGAAAGGAGGCAGAGTCTACAAGCTGAAGAGCAGCAGCTGCAATGCTAGCAATTTGGCCAAGCTAGCATTTAGACGCTGAGCATGTGGATGGCTGGGACCGAATTTCTTTTAACGGTTCAGCAACTGGGGTAGGGAAATTTGCCTGCTAAAATCAGATGGTGGTGTACTGCTAGCAGATTGGCTGCAAGTACTTGGGACACCTATTGCTATACCTTCATTCCTCTCAGTGCAGGTTTTTGAGAGGACTGGAGATATAGTAGAGTTGAAGATCTCAGATGAGGAGCAAGGAGAAGTCCGCCTTTTTCTTTGATGTGGGTCTTTCAAGTGCTGTTGCCAATGGACTGCATGGCAGGTCGTCATATATCTGGTCAAGCATGTGGTGCCCAAGCGGCTGCTTGAGCATGGCCATGCTTGATCTGCTTCAGACATAAGTTGCAAGCAGCAACGGTGCGATCTGCTGCACACGTGTCGAAAAAGGCCCACACCAAGGAACTTTTAAAAGTCAGCGGGGAGTCAGCAGCTCCCTGCAACTGCGGTGCTCTGCAATGTGTTGGAATAGGGTGGCTGCCCTTAAGCTGCCCCCTAGAGGACATCCTGCCTTGTTAGAGTTGTGCCTCCTCCTCCTCTCTTCTCTCAGGCACCCAAATACAGTCAGTGACCTCATCACCCCCTCCCTCCTCGTCACTGGAGCAAACTTGGCAGTATGCTGCAGCTGGGGGAACAGGACTGCCAGTTTCTTGTCCTTCTTGTACACCCCCTCTCTCTAGGCTCACGTTACTCCCTTCCTCAATCTGGGAACCAACATCGGAGCCTTCAAATCGCTGCACATCCTTCAGCAGCATGTACCCAACACTGTGGTCGAATAAATCTGAGGACTAGTCCGTGAATGATGGTGGGGCTACGCAAGGAATGACTGGGGACAAGGAGCCAGTGGAATAGGCTGCTTTGGCAGCTGCGCTGGAAGGCAAACTACTATGAGCCCGGGTGACAGAGGATGAGGAGGATGAGGACGGCTTTGTTATCCACTTCACCAACTCTTCTGCATGTTCTGGCTGGTCCCTAAAAAGCATGTCACTGCCGTCTTGCAAAAAATGGCCTGGTCATTAAGGGGCAAATCCTTCCGGGGCTCAAGTGGTTAAAAAAGTGTTTCCAGTGCTAAACCTTTTATCCAAATTCAAAATTACTGCATTTGTCAATTTCAAAAGCCAGTTTAGAGGAATAGTAGTGGTAAAAACTAATCATTTTTGAAATATAATTCTCCTTTAAGGGGGCATGGCAGGGGGTGTGTTCTATGCCCACATACTTTTGCTAGTAGGTGTCCATCATTCTCAATTCAAAAAGTTGGGAGATATGTGTACGTTGGGGTGCCATTCTAAAAAAAAGGGCTCAGCACAGAGTGCCATGCATTTTGGCAATGGATGGTAAAGTGTATGTTACTGCAATGTACAGGATTGAAGTCCACATTGGGGCCGTGTTCACACTGGAAAGCATTGGCATGTCGTGTTCCCACGCAGTCCCTTGTGCACCGGTTTTGACTGCCCATTCATTTGAGTTGGCTGCAAGGCACACTGGAACGTGCAAAAAATAGTACTTTTGCAAATTGCACTGCAGCAAACTGCATAGTACTGCGGTACCATGCGGTTTGGTGGGTGCATTTGGGGTGTCATTAACAGTTAACTGGCACCCAAGTGTGTCTTGCAGGGCAGTGCATTCATGTGTGCTTCAGGAAACACATTACCGAAAGTGCCAGATTAAAGCGGTTGTATACCCGCTTGGTTTTTTTTTTTCCTACACCTGCAAGGGAAAAGGCATAATGAGCTAGTATGCACTGCATACTAGCTCATTATGAGATACTTACCTTAGAACGAGGTGCCGGCATCTCACCCTGTCCACGCCGAGGGAGCTGACATTTCCCCTCGGCGTGTCTTCCGGGTATCACAGCTCCGGCGCTGTGAGTGGCCGGAGCCGCGATGTCGTCACTCCCGCGCATGCGCCCGGGAGACTTCTGTCCGGCAAGCTCCGTAGTTTGCCGGGCTGTCAGCCGAGAATCCCCTGTGCGCATGCGCCGCTGCAGTCAGCGGCTAATTGCGAGGGGAATATCTCCTAAATCGTACAGGTTTAGGAGATATTTTTTTTACCTACAGGTAAGCCTTATTATAGGCTTACCTGTAGGTAAAAGTTAAAAAAAAAGGTATACACCCGCTTTAAGCGCTAGATTGCAGAGCGGTTACACATTTATATTCATGCTCTATTTGGGGTTCAGACTCAATATTAAAGCACTACTCCAGCCAAACTGATGTACATTGTTTTTTTTTTGGCCATAAAAGAAGCACAGTTTTCACTGGAACAATAAGTCAAATTCATCTTTTTATAAACTTGTAACACAAAGTGGAGAATCTGGTTGCTACTGACAACGCAGGCATTGTTCCTTTTACACATTTCAGTTCGTGAGGTCTTGTGAGCCTGCAATGTCCTCTCAGACCACCCATGATGGTTACATCAGGTGGGTATAGGGAAACCCAAGCTCTAAATTAACAATTGCATGTCTGCAGACACCTGTGGAGAGCCTAATCCTCGTGTAAGTTATCAATCTGCCAGCGTTCGCCTCGACCTCTGCACTGCCTACTTCCGTCTGCGTGGAGGTTCCACATAAATATACATATCTCTGGAAACCTAAGATACAGCCTGGACTGCAGGACATGCTGAGGACTGGGAGCACTGCTCCTCCCTTTAGGCTGCTATCTCAAGACACTATTAGATTGAATCCTTTTGAAAAAGTTGTAAAACTTCAGACAAAACATTTAAACTTTTTTTTTCCGTTTTTTTAAAAGTTTTAAATGGGGTTAGTATCTTCCATCAAATAATGCCTATGTCCCCATAGAGGACATTTGCATAGAGGACACTTCCTTTTTGTTTGACACCCAATGCATGGACAAGAAGTCAGAGGAAATCTCCAACGTCTGTTGCTGGCAATTTCCCCTTTCTTCCTATTCTTTCTGTTCTCTTCCTGTGAGTCCCTGCACAGAGAATATACAAGAGAGAGCAAACACTTTGGCAAAACTCAGAACGGTCCCTGATTTTGAAGGACTGTTTTGAAAATAAAAAAGACTGAAAGTAAAACAGTTGGAAACTATTTAGCAAACCAGTGACTTATAAGAGAACGAAAACTTTGGTTAGGATTATGCAATGGACTACACAGCATATGCAGTGCAGGAGTCAGGTGTATGTAACATACAACGCAGTGTTTACAGGGCAGCATTCGGGAGTTTGTAGTGTACAATACTGTGTAAAGTTCACCAACCAGGAGTGTGTAATGTACCGCACAGCATGCAGAGTGCAGCAATTAGTAACAAACAACATACAGTAGCTTATAGAGTGTAGGGGTCAGGTGGATGCAACACAGTGCCCTTATGTAGCTGGTCAGTAGCTTTAAAATATTCCCTCCAAATCATTTGTGGCCAGTGGCACTAAAATTCCGCAACCCACCCCCAAAGCATTGGTGGTCAATGGTAATAAGATAACCCCAACCCCAAAGCATTGGTGGTCAATGATAATAAGATACCCCCTGCCCCAAAGCATTGGGGGTCAATGGTAATAAGATAACCCCATCCCCAAAGCATTGGTGGTCAATAATAATAAGATACCCCCTGCCCCAAAGCATTGGGGTCAATGGCAGAAAAAAAATATGATTAATAATGTCCGATGTAACTTACATTTTTAGAGATCCGTGTCCTGTGCTGCTGCCTTTACGATGATGTCGCTGCATAAATCAGACTTTCTTGACCTTTTTACCATGGAGGAATCCTTGAAATATTTTATAGCTCTCAGGAAATCCCTACTAAACCTTATATTTACAGCTCAATGCACATTACCTGGCATATTTGACACCCATAGCATTTTTTAAAATCCCTTACATCATATAACAGCATTACTTTCTATAACAATCATGAAATGAAATAAATTATAATAATAATGGCCAGAATGGAAATGGAGACAGCGTAAATTGTAGTGTTTATTTACATTGGACGTCAGCAGAGAAATACCCCCTTATATAAGTGATAAATGGAATGTCCTTTTACATTGGTGTTCAGTGGAAACGTGCTCCTCTTACACTGGGGATCAGTGGAAAAGTGCCCCTATACATTGATGGTCAGGAAGAAACTGCCCCCTTATACTGGAGGAGAAAGAAAAAAAATATCTTGCAAAAAGTGTTTAACAGTGCTAAACCTTTTATCCAATTTTTAAATTGCTGCATTTGTAAATTTCAAAAACTTGTATAAAGGAATAGTAGTGGTAAAAAATAAAAAAAGAAGCACTTGTGGGTTTAACTAATATATTTTTTGTATAATTCTCCTTTAATGGGGCGTAGCAGAGGGTGTGTCCAATGCCTACATACTTTTGCTAATAGGTGTCCCTCGATCCCTTCTCAAAAAGTTGGGAGGTATGCTATGGCAGCATACACACACAAAAAGCAGTGAGCATAGAATGGAGGGCAATAGTACATAACCCATATCGCTCAATATTATATACTTTAAATTCAGAACAGCTTAACGTAAATGTGCTTTGAGAGTATCTTGTAGGCTGCCATTGCTGATCTGATTCTTACGGAGGCCCTGTCATGCAAAAAAGCAGGCAGTGGCGGCTGGTGCTCAAATTTTTTTTTGGGGGGGGGCGGCGCAAACAAACTGAAAAATTCTGAAAAAAAACCCCCATCAATTGCAGCCTCACTGTGCCATCAATCGCAGCCACTGTGCCATCAAACGCAGCCACTGTGCCCATCAATTGCCGCCACTGTGCCATCAAGCGTAGCCACTGTGCCCATCAAACGCAGCCAGTGTGCCCATCAAACGCAGCCACTGTGCCCATCAATTTCCACCACTGTACCATCAAAAGCAGCCACTGTGCCATCAAACACAGCCACTGTGCCCATCAATTGCCGCCACTGTACCATCAAACACAGCCACTGTGCCATCAAACGCAGCCACTGTGCCCATCAATTGCCACCACTGTGCCATCAAACGCAGACACTGTACCCATCAAACACAGCCACTGTGCCCATCAATAGCCACTACTGTGCCATCAAACACAGACACTGTGCCCATCAAACGCTGCTACTGTGCCATATCAAATGCTCCCACTGTGCCATCAAATGCCACTGTGCCATCAAATGCTGCCACTGTGCCATCAAATGCTACCACTGTGCCCCATCAAATACAGCTACTGTGCCCATCTTATGCAGCCACTGTGCCCATCTTATGCAGCCACTGTGCCCCATCAAATGTAGCCACTGTGCAGCATTAAATGCAGCCACTGTGCCCATCATATGCAGCCTCACTGTCCCCCTATCATATGCAGCCTCACTGTGCCCCATCATATGCAGCCTCACTGTGCCCCATCATATGCAGCCTCACTGTGCCCCAACATATGCAGCCTCACTGTGCCCTATCAAATGCCGCCTCACTTACCTTACAGGCAGCTCTGCTCGGGCCGTGCGTTCCACGGAGCTGCCAACTTCACTTCCGGCTTCCCAGTGGAACAGGGAAGCTGGAAGTAACCTCTTAACTTGAACAACAAAGCTCCTGCCCGTAGTAATACTACAGGCAGAAGCTGCTCGGCGCTTTGGATTGCGCCGCAAAGCAGGTCAAAAGCCTGCAAATGAAGCACCTCGTCTGCAATCTCATGATTGCATTGACGTGGCGCTTCCCATAGTGCATTGTGTTTGGCGCCCGAACACAGTGCACTTAAAGAACATTTTTTTCTATATATATTTTTTTTAAAGGGGCCTTTTTTTTTAAAAAATTTTTTTTAAATTTATTTTATTTTTTTGTGACTGCTGGGTGGTGGGGTGGTGCCCTTATGGACGGGCCGCCACTTCCTGCAGAAAATACTTACATTTCCCTCTGAAGTTCACAGGGAAACCAACATCTCCAGGAATGTTGATCACCTGGGTCCCCTGCAGTTCCTCCTGCTGACCTCCACCTCCCTGCTGTAATGAGTGGATAGAGCAGGCCTACGTAATTTCGCAGCACAGATTTCCTTAATTGTTTCAGACTTGACCAATCCAGTTACTGTCATTTTGTTCATTTTTTTTTTATTTCCACCCTTCTGTGAAACAGGACAATCCCTCCAAAAAAAAAAAAAAAAGCTTGGAGGTTCCCACGTTCTTAAAGTCTATGCCAAATTTAGGGCCCCAAAACCTCCAGACACTCATCTATATTGTCTGTCATATCCCCTATAGACTTCATGCAAATGTACATGGGATTTGCAGTACTCTAATGAGGATGTTCTGCACTGTTCCACCCTCACAAAGATTCTGCAGTGCAAGCCAGCATATATATATATATATATATATATATATATATATATATATAAACCTATAAATCCCTGAATGCAGAGTCAGCACAGTGAAATACTCTTCATGCAATTAACCACCTTGTTCCCCCAAATCACCCTTCCCTCAGCATCTCGGGGGTTAATGGCCGCTGCGTGTCTGCAAGAGAGGAGGGAGAAGACAGCTTAAATCAAAAAGCTTCAGGGTATGAAAAAAAACTCCCCTCTCACCCAATCAGAGTCTCGTGAATAATTAAACTGATCAGCGTAATTAGCTTAATTAAGTTAATTTGACTACGGGACACGGCCATATGGCGAGGAGGAAACAAAAGAGGGAAACTAATTAAAAGTAAAATAATGCGGATTTTAATTAACTCGATCCCCAGACATCAGCAGATCCGGGCCTGGGCCCCAGCGTAGTAATTAAAAAGCGCGCTTTCACCGGCAACATTTCTAAATCTACCCCTCCCCTCCTTCGCTGCGAGCCCCTCTGTGCTAAAGTGCCCCCTCCCATCCCTCAGACAAGAACTAATTAAAACTGTAAATGAATTAGCTGCGTTGTATTTTTGGAACGGAATTAGTAATGAGAACTCAGGCCTTGGATCTTTTGCGCAGACGCATTTTTTTTTTCAAGAATACTAAAGAATACGCCTGATTTACAATCCTAACCCCATCCAAAAACTGAGATTTTGGTTAAGGGGTGGGAAGTGGTAATCTGAATTACTTCCAAGCTTCTTACAGCTTTTTAAATAGTGAGATTATCCTGTGGGAGTTTCTATCTCTGTCCGCTTTCACAAGATCATTATGACGGTGTCTTTTGTGGAGAGTGACACTGTCATTTGACTCTGCAATGTTGGGAGCAGTTATTCAGGAACTGAAGATCCTGATGACAATATCTCATCAATGTGGTCCTGGAGATATTTAAAGCTTAACTCCTGGAAAAAAGATTTACCCTTGCAGGAGGTCCCCAATTGCTCCCCCCTCCTTCCCATGGCAAGGTCTACCTGCTCATCTGCCTTGGAGATGATGAATAATATACACGATTAATGAAATACTTACCTTACTTCTCACTTCCCCAGCAGCCGACGCTCTCCTCCTCAGTTCAACGTCTTGGGTTGTGGAAGAGCCATCAGCATCCTCCCATACAATGCAGGACTGACGTCAGAGAGCTGAGACCAGTCTAGCAGTAAAGGAACCAGGCTTCAGAGGAACGCTTACTAAAAGAGGTAGAAGATTGCAAGAGCAAAGTAAGTATATCACCTTATCGATCATCCCCTAGCCAAGGGTTGTTCAACCTTTTGACCTTCCTGGGTTACATTGGAAGAAGAGAAATTGTCTTGGGCCTCAAAAAAATACACTAACAATAAGGATAGCTGGTGAGCAGTTCCTCCTGCGGCTCTCAGCGGGTAGGTGCTGCCACCGGGCTTGTTCACTATAATGACAGGTTACTGGCAGCCGCATCTATTCACATCTCTCTTCATAGACAGTAGTAATCGCTGACTGCCTAGAGAGCCAAGAACAGGTGTGACTGCCAGCGAACTGTCATTATAGTGAACGGGGCCAGCAGCCGTACCTACCTGTTGAGAGCCGTAGTATGTATTGGAGGTCACAATGAAATGGGGGGGCACGTCCTAGATTTGGCTATACAGCATTTACTTACCTGGCGCCCTTGCATTCCCTGGTTCCGGTGCTATAGCAAACATGGCAGCCCCAGCATCTCTCTAGGCATTTGCCTGGCTTGTCAATGTAGGCTGCTGTGGCTGCTATATTTGCATGGTATCCCCGGCGTCTCTACAGCTGTGCATGGGCCGGGCTTGTCTGTGTCAGCCACTGTGGCTGCTGTGCTTGAACGGCATTCCCAGCATCTCTCCAGATGGGTCCGGGCCACATGCTAAACTCTGTGGGGCTGTGGAGTTGGACACCCCTGCCTTAGCCAAAATGAGCAGTTACACTTGCAGGGGAGAGGGGGACCCAAGTCAGCAGTCATTTTCTCGTCACGGTTTCAGCTTTAAAGCTAATCTCCAGGCAAACAGCTAAACACACAGTGGAAGCACACATGCACTTTTATAAATTAAGACTGTTTTGCCAGATAGCACAGCCAGGAGGGTGACACCATAGCTCCCAACTGTCCCTGATTTCAAGGGACCGTAGCTCATTTGGAAAAAAGTCCCTCTTTCCTCTTCATTTGTCCCTCATTTTGGTCCGATCTATATAGTTGTATATAAAATGAACAATTTATCTTTCAAAAAGTGTTTCCCAATGCTAATCATTTCATCTGATTTCTAAATTGCTGCATTTGTAAATTCCAAAAGCCAATATAAAGAAATAGTAGTGGTAAAAAAGCACTTGTAGGTTAACCAATCGTTTTTTTTGGATAATTCTCCTTTAAGGGGGGCGTGCATACTTTTGCTAATTGGTGTCCCTCATTCCCATCTCAGAAAGTTGGGAGTTATGTGACACAACTACAACAACATGTACCTGGTTAGAGGCCAAAGTGACAAGAGGTCTTCCTTACACTTCTGTTCCAAATACCCCTGGAATGGAGGCCAAATCCCAAATGCCCAATCTACAGGTGCTCATTTCTGACAGATAACTCTGTGAGATGCACTTGAGAGCAACTGGTAGACAGGGACAGAGTGTTGTCATTCTATAGCAGAAAGTGCCTGAACAGGGACCTTCCTAACCAGGTAATATTTTGATGAAATCTGTACATTTTAAAGCCCAAATCCAGAAATGGGTTAAAATGCTCATTATGTATAGGTTATCAGAATAAGGGAAACGACTTACTTTATTCTGCACCCTAACAGGGTCCCTCCAGTGGTGTGACTGGTCCCCAGCAACCTCCTCTCTAAGTTGCTCATGGTCACACGCTAACAGCCAGGGCCGATCCTAAGGTCACAGACGCCTGGATGCAGAAATATTTCTGGTGCCCCCACATGGGCGTGGTCATCTTACCAACTCCTCCCCTTTACGAATCATTCTATGGCAACGACTCAAACACAGAGATGCTCCCCTAAGAAGTCTTTGTTACCCTGGGATCCTCCCATGATCTTTTAACAATAAAGAAAATACAGGAAGAAAGTACGCTAATGAGACCTGGAGGGGAGTCTCTCTGATGCACATAGAGAGGGCTGTCTGTTAGAAAGAGCCCCCAGACATAATGCAGGATACGGTCAAAGACTGCAGACATGATACAAGAGACAGTCAGAGACTGCAATCATAGTACAGGAGATGGTCAGAGACTGTAGACATGATACAAGAGACAGTCAGAGACTGCAATCATAGTACAGGAGATGGTCAGAGACTGCAGACATGATACAAGAGATGGTCATAGACTGCAGACATAGTACAGGAGATGGTCAGAGACTGCAGACATGATACAGGAGATGGTCAGAGACTGCAGACATACTACGGGAGATGGTCAGAGACTGCAGACATAGTACAGGAGATGGTCAGAGACTGCAGACATAATACAGGAGATGGTCAGAGACTGCAGACATAATACAGGAGATGGTCAGAAACTGCAGACATAATACAGGAGATGGTCAGAGACTGCAGACAAGATAGAATAGATGGTCAGAGACTGTAGACATGATACAAGAGACAGTCAGAGACTGCAGACATGGTACAGAAGCTGGTCAGAGATTGCAGACATGATACAAGAGATGGTCAGAGACTGCAGACATGATACAGGAGATGGTCAGAGACTGCAGACAAGATACAAGAGATGGTCAGAGACTGCAGACATACTACAAGAGATGGTCATAGACTGCAGACATGATACAAGAGATGGTCAGAGACTGAAGACATGATACAAGAGATGGTCAGAGACTGCAGACATTATACAAGAGATGGTCAGAGACTGCAGATATAATACAGGAGATGGTCAGAGACTGCAGTTCCTATGGACGTTAGTAGATAATGGCCGATCGGCCCTCTCACCTGACCCAGCGATACAGCAACGGTTCCTCAGATCAGGAGTCGGCTCACTCTGAATTGCCCGTGGCGACTCCACTGGGTAGCACCCAGATCTGTATTCTGGCAATAAGTCCTATCCTTTCTCCGCCGGGGATGGCGCTAGGCTGTGTGTCTTTCCCTCTGGTGGCGCAGGGTAGTGGGGTTCTCTCTCTGATGGTGTTCTCTCAGCACTGCCCTTTCCCTCTGAAGTCCTGGGTGCACTTCCCTGAAAGCTTTTCCGGGCTCCTGTCTCGCTTTCTATCCCATTCAGCTGAGCATGCTGTGTGGGCTGCAGTTTCCATGTTACAGTGGGGCTGCCAGTCCTCGGTACTACATGTTCCACAATCCTCTTCTATGCTCCTTTTTCTATTCTATTTTTTCCCTGGCTGATATGAAGGCGGGGGAAGAAACATGGTGGAAGGCTGTGCTGGCCAGCGCCGCTCACTAGTATAGCAGTGCACGTGCGGAGGAGAGGGAGAGGGAGGGGAAGGGGCGAGAGAGAAGCCCGCAGCTGCAGTGACGTCACTAGGGTTGGTGTCACCAGGTGCGGTATAACATGGTGTCACCCCCCTTCCACCAACTTTAGTCGCCCCTCAGTACAGACCCCCCTCCACTAAGTATAGCCCCCCTTTGTCAGTGCAGACCCCCCACTAAGTATAAACCCCTCCCTCAGTACAGACCCCCCTTCATCAGTATAGACCCCCAGGACAAACCACCCCCCCCTCCATTAGTACAGACCCCCACCAGGACAAACCCCCCTCCATTAGTACAGATCCCCCCAGGACAAACCCCCCTCCATTAGTACAGACCCCCCCAGGACAAACCCCCCCTTCATTAGTACAGACCCCCCCCCCAGGACAACCCCCCTCCATTAGTACAGACCCCCAAGACAAACCCCCCTCCATTAGTACAGACCCCCCAGGACAAACCCCCTCCATTAGTACAGACCCCCCAGGACAAACCCTCCCTCCATTAGTACAGACCCCCCCAGGACAAACCCCCTCCATTAGTACAGACCCCCCCAGGAGAACCCACCCTCCACAAATCCCCCCTTCATCAGTACAGACCCCCCCCAGAACAAACCCCCCCTCCATTAGTACAGACCCCCCACCAGGACAAACCCCCCTCCATTAGTACAGACCCCCCCTGGACAAACCACCCTCCATTAGTACAGACCCCCCGGACAAACACCCCCCCTCCATTAGTACAGACCCCCCCAGGACAAACCCCCTCCATTAGTACAGACCCCCCCAGGAGAACCCACCCTCCACAAATCCCCCCTTCATTAGTACAGACCCCCCAGAACAAACCCCCTCCATTAGTACAGACCCCCCACCAGGACAAACCCCCCTCCATTAGTACAGACCCCCCTGGACAAACCACCCTCCATTAGAACAGACCCCCCGGACAAACACCCCCCCTCCATTAGTACAGACCCCCCCAAGACAAACCCCCTCCATTAGTACAGACCCCCCAGGACAAAACCCCCTCCATTAGTACAGACCCCCCCAGGACAAACCCCCCCTTCATTAGTACAGACCCCCTCAGGACAACCCCCTCCATTAGTACAGACCCCCCAAGACAAACCCCCCTCCATTAGTACAGACCCCCCAGGACAAACCCCCCTCCATTAGTACAGACCCCCCAGGACAAATCCCCCCTCCATTAGTACAGACCCCCCCAGGACAAACCCCCTCCATTAGTACAGACTCCCCAGGAGAACCCCCCCTCCACAAATCCCCCTTCATTAGTACAGACCCCCCAGAACAAACCCCCCTCCATTAGTACAGACCCCCCACCAGGACAACCCCCCTCCATTAGTACAGACCCCCCCTGGACAAACCACCCTCCATTAGTACAGACGTCCCCCCGGATAAATACTCCCCCCTCCATTAGTACAGACCCCCCCAGGACAAACCCCCTCCATTAATACAGACCCCCCAGGACAAATCTCCCCTCCATTAGTACAGACCACCCCCCCAGGAGAAACCCCCCTCCATTTGTACAGACCCCCCAGGACAAACCCCCCCCCTCCATTAGTACAGACCCCCCGGACAAACACCCCCCCTCCATTAGTACAGACCCCCCCAAGACAAACCCCCTCCATTAGTACAGACCCCCCCAGTACAAATCCCCCCTCCATTAGTACAGACCACCCCCCAGGAGAAACCACCCTCCATTAGTACAGACCCCCCCAGGACAAATCCCCCCTTCATTAGTACAGACCCCCCCAGGACAAATCCCCCCTTCATTAGTACAGACCCCAGGACAAATCCCCTCCATTAGTACAGACCCCCCAGGACAACCCCCCCTCCATTAGTACAGACCCCCCACCAGGACAAACCCCCCCTCCATTAGTACAGACCCCCCCCAGGACAACCCCCCCATTAGTACAGACCCCCCAGGACAACCCCCCCCATTAGTACAAACCCCCAGGACAAACCCCCCTCAATTAGTACAGACCCCCCCAGGACAAACCCCCCTCCATTAGTACAGACCCCCCAGGACAAACCCCCCCTCCATTAGTACAGACCCCCCCAGGACAAACCCCCTCCATTAGTACAAACCCCCCCAGGACAAACCCCCTCCATTAGTACAAACCCCCCCAGGACAAACCCCCTCCATTAGTACAGACCCCCCAAGACAAACCCCCCTCCATTAGTACACATCCCCCAGGACAAACCCCCCTCCATTAGTACAGACCCCCCAGGACAAACCCCCCTCCATTAGTACAGACCCCCCAGGACAAATCCCCCCTCCATTAGTACAGACCCCCCCAGGACAAACCCCCTCCATTAGTACAGACCCCCCCAGGAGAACCCCCCCTCCACAAATCCCCCTTCATTAGTACATACCCCCCAGAACAAACCCCCCTCCATTAGTACAGACCCCCCACCAGGACAACCCCCCTCCATTAGTACAGACCCCCCCTGGACAAACCACCCTCCATTAGTACAGACGTCCCCACGGATAAATACTCCCCCCTCCATTAGTACAGACCGCCCCAGGACAAACCCCCTCCATTAATACAGACCCCCCAGGACAAATCTCCCCTCCATTAGTACAGACCACCCCCCCAGGAGAAACCCCCCTCCATTTGTACAGACCCCCCAGGACAAACCCCCCCTCCATTAGTACAGACCCCCCGGACAAACACCCCCCCTCCATTAGTACAGACCCCCCCAAGACAAACCCCCTCCATTAGTACAGACCCCCCCAGTACAAATCCCCCCTCCATTAGTACAGACCACCCCCCAGGAGAAACCACCCTCCATTAGTACAGACCCCCCCAGGACAAATCCCCCCTTCATTAGTACAGACCCCCCCAGGACAAATCCCCCCTTCATTAGTACAGACCCCAGGACAAATCCCCTCCATTAGTACAGACCCCCCAGGACAACCCCCCCCTCCATTAGTACAGACCCCCCACCAGGACAAACCCCCCCTCCATTAGTACAGACCCCCCCAGGACAACCCCCCCATTAGTACAGACCCCCCCAGGACAACCCCCCCATTAGTACAAACCCCCCAGGACAAACCCCCCTCAATTAGTACAGACCCCCCCAGGACAAACCCCCCTCCATTAGTAAAGACCCCCCAGGACAAACCCCCCCTCCATTAGTACAGACCCCCCCAGGACAAACCCCCTCCATTAGTACAAACCCCCCCAGGACAAACCCCCTCCATTAGTACAGACCCCCCCAGGACAAATCCCCCCTTCATTAGTACAGACCCTCCCAGGACAACCCCCCTCCATTAGTACAGACCCCACACCAGGACAACCCCCCCATTAGTACAGACCCCCCCAGGCCCCAGGACAAACCCCCTTCTATTAGTAGAGACCCATTAACACCCGGGCGGCAGCTAGAGAGGAGAGGACAGTGTGCAGCCGTGCCGCCTGGGTGAAGAGCAGATCTTGACAGGCTTGGGCGGGAGTGAGAGACAGAGGAGGAGAACCTGTGTCAGGCTGCAGGCATGGACGGACCGCCCTCCCCCCAGCAAAGTCACTGATCACCCCGTGCACCCGACTGGGATCGGCCCTAACAGCCCTCCATTGTACATGTAGCACCCTCTACTTAGGTAGGTG
Organism: Lithobates septentrionalis; assembly: GCA_037952835.1. Classification (NCBI taxonomy): domain Eukaryota; kingdom Metazoa; phylum Chordata; class Amphibia; order Anura; family Ranidae; genus Lithobates; species Lithobates septentrionalis. The sequence goes on from JBBDGP010000995.1 coordinate 1,272,112, forward strand.
CTAGAGTTAGGATTTTTGTGAGAGCAGGTAAATTTAAGCTGTTTGTTTGATCTGTGGGGCTGGGAGTAGCTGCATCACTGATAGCATCACTCCTCGGTTACCTCCCTCTTGCTTCTAGAGGATTCTAGAAGAAGTGGAAGGCAAGTGGGGAGGAGCAGTCTGGGGTGTTTCAGGAAGCCCTGACCAATCCTCAACTAGAACTGGCAGGGGGCAGGCCTCCCTAAGTACCTAGAGTAAGCCCAGCTGGGAGGAGTAGTCAGGTGGAAGAACTGAGGATGGAGTACTAGGCTGTCAGGGCTTGGAGGGAGCTCCCCCAAGGGACCTTGGGCCTAAGACTTGGGTGCAGGGATGGATCCTTTCAAGAACACATGGAGGATCTGCACAGGAGGCACAGAGAGGAGTCAAAGAGGACAGCAGGAGCTAGTACTACGGAACAAGTCTTCAGGAGGGAACCACCGGTTTGCAGCCAGGAGGGCTTGTGAGTGACATGGGCAGTTAGGAGGACTTGAAAGGCATGCCAGAGAGGACTGAGAGGAAACAGTCAGAGCTGGGTGTGGAGACAGTGAGTATTTCAATATCATGGGCAGTGAAGTCAGGCAGCTGCAGCCAAGAGGGCTGGCAGGGCCTGAAGAGGACTTACTTGGAGCAGTAGTCCACCATAGTACAGCTAGCACTAAAAGACTTCCTATTCCTATTTTGCTACATTAAAGGGACCCACGGTCCCTGCCTGCAAAAGGCAGCTGCTGAGGCCTGACTGAGTTAGAGTTGGGCCTAAGCCTTACCATGTGCTAGCTGTGCCTGAAGAGAGAGAGAGAGAGAGAGAGAGAGAGAGAGAAGAGAGAGACAGAAGAGAAAGAGAGAAGAGAGAGAGAGAAAAGAGAGAGAGAGAGAAGAGAGAGAGAGAGAGAGAGAGAGAGAGAGAGAGAGAGAGAGAGAGAGAGAGAGAGAGAGAGAGAGAGAGAGAGAAACAGTCTGCAAGCAAGAGATGTGCTGGAGGCCAAGTGTATATAGTTTTCCCAACTGATTGATATACAATCAGAAAATTGCTTGTTCTACTGGGCATTAAAACTGGGCATGAAAATTCAGACGAACACACGAATGCTGTTAAAGTTTATGGGACACGAACATGAAAAATCAAAAGTGCTCATTTTAAAGGCTTATTTGCAAGTTATTGTCATAAAAAGTGTTTTGGGACCCGGGTTATCAACGCAAAAAAAAAGTTCCAAAAACGTCAGTTTTTCGGGAGCAGTGATTTTAATAATGTTTAAAGTGAAACAATAAAAATGAAATATTCCTTTAAATATTGTGCCTGGGGGTGTCTGTATGCCTGTAAAGTGGCACAGTTTTCCCGTGTTTAGAACAGTACCACAGCAAAATGACATTTCTAAAGGAAAAAAGTAATTTAAAATTGATCGTGGCTGTAATGAATTGTCAGGTCTCTGCAATATAGATAAAACTCATTGAAAAAAACGGCATGGGTCCCCCCCCCCCCCCTGTCCATTACCAGGCCCTTTGAGTCTGGTATGAATATTAAGGGGAACCCCAAACCAATTTTTTTTTTAAATTGCGTGGGGTTCCCCCAAAAATCCATACCAGGCCCTTCAGGTCTGGTATGGATTTTAAGGGGAACCCTGCTCCAAAATAAAAAAAAAATGGTGTAGGGCCCCACAAAATCCATACCAGACCCTTATCCGAGCATGCAACCTGGCAGGCCGCAGGAAAAGGGGTGGCGAGGGAGCGCCCCCCCGAACCGTACCAGGCCACATGCCCTCAACATTGGGAGGGTGCTTTGGACTAGCCCACCAAAGCATCTTGTCCCCATGTTGAGGGCCTCATCCCCACAACCCTTGCCCGGTGGGTGTGGGGGTCTGCGGGTGGGGGGATTATAAGAATCTGGAAGTCCCCCTTTGACCAGGGAACCCCCAGATCCCGGCCTTCCCCCCATATGAATTGGCAACGTGTACATTGTACCTCTACCATTTCACAAAAAAAGTGTCAAAAATAGTAAAAAAGACAGAAGACACTTTGGGACAAGTCCTTTATTAAAAAATAAAAAAATAAAAATGTCCTGTGATGTAGATCCATCTCACGCCGCCTGAAGGACCGAAAAAAGAAAAAAAAAGCCGCAACAGCGCCGCCTCCATGGGAGGCTCCTGCCGAGTGACACTTCTTCTCGGTGACAGCTGTTATATAGCTGAGGGCGGGGCCACCTGGTGACGTAAACGAGTGACTCCGCCCCCTCTGACGCCACGTGATGCGGGAAATTTTTATTTTTTAATTTTTTAATAAAGGACTTGTCCCAAAGTGTCTTGTCTTTTTTACTATTTTTGACATTTTTTTTGTGAAATGGAAGGGGTACAATGTACCCATTACCAATTCACATAGGGGGGCTGGGATCTGGGGGTCCCCTTGTTAAAGGGGGCTTCCAAATTCCGATAAACCCCGGCCCGCAGAGCCCCACAACCACCGGGCAAGGGTTGTGGGGATGAGGCCCTTGTCCCCATCAACATTTTATTGTTTCATTTTAAACATTATTAAAATCACTGCTCTCGAAAAAACTGCCATTTTTAAAACTTTTTTTTTGCATTACTACATGTCCCCTGGACAATACATTAATACATGCATTAATACATGTCCCCTGGGGCAGGACCTAGGTCCCCAAACACTTTTTATGACAATAACTTGCATATAAGCCTTTAAAATGAGCACTTTGGGTATTTCAGGTTAGTGTCCCATAGACTTTAACGTGGTTCCGCGGCTTTCGAATTTGCCACGAACACCGCATAATGTTCGTGGTTCACCAAGCATCCGAACAACCACAGTTCGGCCTGAACTTATGCTCGGGCCGAACCGTTCGCCCATCCCTACTGGGCATCACACATATTCCTATCCCTATCCAAGTTAAAATCCATCAATAAAAATACAAAACAATCACATGGACTGTTCATTGTCTCAAAAGTGACTGGGAAGTAATTGTCGGGCTGGGCAGGGTGACAGGTGGACCACAACTTTCAGCAGCCCTTACGGGGGTACCTCTACATACATGATGACCCTGACGGACTACCCTCAGACTGGAGTTTTGGGAAGAAGAGGGCACCCTGGAGAAGAGGATACGATAAATAATCTTGCCTGTTCCTCTACCGCCTTGACATAACAAGCAAATAATCCTTGCATTGCAGGAGGGGCCCACTGCAAGGGTAGATTTAATTTTAATTGTTGGAGCTGGGCTTTAAAAATAAATAAATTTTAGGTTTACATTAACATGGTAAAGATTATATGAGATTTTAGTGATTAAGCTTGCATATACTTTATCTACTAGTGATTTTAGTGAGATGACTCAGCTGCTAAAAGTGGTCCATGTGCCCATACCCTTTGAGCAATTCTGGTCACTTCTAGGATAAATGCTCCTGCAGGATGTTGAAGATCAATTCCTGGCCTGTAGCCTTGCAGAGTAAACTTTCTGTGTAGGCATATCCTAGATCTAGGCTCCGGCTCTTGATCTGCATGGGTTAATTTGACACGCTTCAAAGGATGGACCAGAGCGAAATGCTGGCTCCTAATCAGATATGCAAATTGCAGACTTGTCAGCTCAAATATACTGTTTAATTAAAAGGCCCATTTTCAAAGGCAACTGAAAAAAAAAAACTTGGAAATTGAGTGGTAGATGTTCTAACATTAAACCGTGACTAAGACACAATCTCTTTGCCTAATGCACTCAGAAGACAAAGCTCAGAAAGGGATAGTTACATTGTTACATTTCTGTCAAGATAACGCATTTTGTACCTGCAGTCAGACAAAAAACTACCGTCCCTTTTTAAAACATCAGGTTGTGTTTACTTAATCAGGTTTTTAATTGTGAGCTACATGAATACCTGAGCTGTGGTTATAGACCAACTCCAGCCAAAATATTTTATTACATTTTGGAAAGAGTGTGGAAAGGGTAGAGCCTCCTTTCAGGTTTTAATTGCCATGTGAGTCCCCCTGCCCTTTTCCTGTCAAGACGAGCTTGAAATCTCTCCAGTGGGGACAAAAACATTATTTTATAGAGTAAGGAAGGGTTGGAATTATTGACAATGTACAGGGGGTCCCCGGGTTACAAACAAGATAGGGACTTTAGGTTTGTTCTTAAGTTGAATCTGTTTGTAAGTCGGAAAAGGTAAATTTTTTAAGTGTAGCTCCAGCCAAAAAATCTATTTTTAAGTCTTTTAGATAACCCTTCCCTAGGCTATCACCCCTGTAACATTTGTTTTGCTGTCTGTGCCCCTGTTCAGAAGATTTCACCTCACTTTCTGTCCCAATGACAATTGAATTTTGAAAATTTTGGGTTATTAGGGAAATAAGGATTGGTGATAAAGCATCAGTGGAGACACCTTTTTCCCATGTTAACTCTTACAGGAGTGAATTTCCCTTCCTAGGGGTAGATTTCCTCTTACTTCCTGTTGTCTCCCTCCGTTTGTAAGTAGGAGTCATTTGTAAGTCGGGTGTTTGTAAGTAGGGGACCCCCTGTATTCATTACTGCGTGGGGTTTTCTGTCCAGGTGATAGCTGCACTCCTATTTCTCGGAAGTGAGGGGAATTTTCTCTAGTGGGGTTAGACAAAAAATAAAAACCTGGCATAAATTAAATTTTTTCCCACTTTAGCCAAATAAATAATTTTGGCTAGAATTCAAATTTAAAGGGAACCTGTATTGGTAGAAGTACTGTAAAATAACTATAATTATTCTTTAAAACATTATTCCCAGTAGACTGTGACACCTACAAACATTTCAGAGAAGCACCCCAGAAGGTGCTCTGATCCTTCCAGCTTTGTGATGGTGTACTTTGTTGTGTTTGCCTTTTCATTACAGTCAGCTCTTTCCTTTGGTTTGTATTATATTTTAGAGTTGTTCAATGGTTAATCCCTCATTCAGTTATATGTCACTGTCACCGGTACAGTGACGGCATGGATGAATATTATCTCTTGCTTATCCACTTCCCTCGCTCTTACCTCGCAAGCTTGAAAAAGCAGGATGTCTGGGGCTGGGGTTCCTCCAAAAGATTACAGCAGGGGCCTAGTTGCTTTTGATATCTGCTGTCAGTCCATTGTGCCCAGGAGAGACCGCTATGCGTCACAAAATGACATCACTGCCGCCATTATCTGGCACGCAGAGCTGGGGAACCAAAGAGCCATTGTTTATTACACTATCAGAGCCCAGAGCAGTCATACAGTGATAGTATAGCTTTTTAAAAATATAAATGTGAATTTTTACCTTGCATGTGAGCATTTATACCTGTGATGCCATGTTGTATTAAATTAGTATCGAACCCCTACATTGAGAACAATAAAATAATAATTCTCCGGTAAACTATTTGAATAAGAGAAGTATGTGGTTTGAAAAAAAAACCTTTCATACTCACCCAGTGGCGTAGCGTGGGTTGTCAGCACCCGGGGCAAGGCAAGTAATTTGCGCCCCCCCCCAACCTGCGGACTTTTAGCTATCCCTGAGTCCAGGCCCGGACTGGGACAAAAAATAGGCCCGGGCATTTTAGTCTGAGCAGCCAATTTGTCCATGGACCGGGGGGGGGGGGGATGTGTATCGGTCCTCCACGCTGTAATGTGCAGGAACACTGATATAAATATAAAGGGCACTGCACTGTAATGATTACCCCCCTTACATCAGAGTCCACACAGAGGTCCCTTACATCAGAGTCCACACAGAGGTCCCTTACATCAGAGTCCGCACAGAGGTCCCTTACATCAGAGTCCGCACAGAGGTCCCTTACATCAGAGTCCGCACAGAGGTCCCTTACATCAGAGTCCGCACAGAGGTCCCTTACATCAGAGTCCGCACAGACCCCCCTTACATCAGAGTCCGCACAGACCCCCCTTACATCAGAGTCCGCACAGACCCCCCTTACATCAGAGTCCGCACAGACCCCCCTTACATCAGAGTCCGCACAGACCCCCCTTACATCAGAGTCCGCACAGACCCCCCTTACATCAGAGTCCGCACTGAGCTCCTTTACATCAGAGTCCGCACTGAGCCCCTTTACATCAGAGTCCGCACTGAGCCCCTTTACATCAGAGTCCGCACTGAGCCCCTTTACATCAGAGTCCGCACTGAGCCCCTTTACATCAGAGTCCGCACTGAGCCCCCTTACATCAGAGTCCGCACTGAGCCCCCTTACATCAGAGTCCGCACAGACCCCCCTTACATCAGAGTCCGCACAGACCCCCCTTACATCAGAGTCCGCACAGACCCCCCTTACATCAGAGTCCGCACAGACCCCCCTTACATCAGAGTCCGCACAGACCCCCCTTACATCAGAGTCCGCACAGACCCCCCTTACATCAGAGTCCGCACTGAGCCCCCTTACATCAGAGTCCGCACAGACCCCCCTTACATCAGAGTCCGCACTGAGCCCCCCTTACATCAGAGTCCGCACTGAGCCCCCTTACATCAGAGTCCGCACTGAGCCCCCTTACATCAGAGTCCGCACTGAGCCCCCTTACATCAGAGTCCGCACTGAGCCCCCTTACATCAGAGTCCGCACTGAGCCCCCTTACATCAGAGTCCGCACTGAGCCCCCTTACATCAGAGTCCGCACTGAGCCCCCTTACATCAGAGTCCGCACTGAGCCCCCTTACATCAGAGTCCGCACTGAGCCCCCTTACATCAGAGTCCGCACTGAGCCCCTTTACATCAGAGTCCGCACAGACCCCCCTTACATCAGAGTCCGCACAGACCCCCCTTACATCAGAGTCCGCACAGACCCCCCTTACATCAGAGTCCGCACAGACCCCCCTTACATCAGAGTCCGCACAGACCCCCCTTACATCAGAGTCCGCACAGACCCCCCTTACATCAGAGTCCGCACAGACCCCCCTTACATCAGAGTCCGCACAGACCCCCCTTACATCAGAGTCCGCACTGAGCCCCCTTACATCAGAGTCCGCACAGACCCCCCTTACATCAGAGTCCGCACAGACCCCCCTTACATCAGAGTCCGCACAGACCCCCCTTACATCAGAGTCCGCACAGACCCCCCTTACATCAGAGTCCGCACAGACCCCCCTTACATCAGAGTCCGCACAGACCCCCCTTACATCAGAGTCCGCACAGACCCCCCTTACATCAGAGTCCGCACTGAGCTCCTTTACATCAGAGTCCGCACTGAGCCCCTTTACATCAGAGTCCGCACTGAGCCCCTTTACATCAGAGTCCGCACTGAGCCCCTTTACATCAGAGTCCGCACTGAGCCCCTTTACATCAGAGTCCGCACTGAGCCCCCTTACATCAGAGTCCGCACTGAGCCCCCTTACATCAGAGTCCGCACAGACCCCCCTTACATCAGAGTCCGCACAGACCCCCCTTACATCAGAGTCCGCACAGACCCCCCTTACATCAGAGTCCGCACAGACCCCCCTTACATCAGAGTCCGCACAGACCCCCCTTACATCAGAGTCCGCACAGACCCCCCTTACATCAGAGTCCGCACTGAGCCCCCTTACATCAGAGTCCGCACAGACCCCCCTTACATCAGAGTCCGCACTGAGCCCCCCTTACATCAGAGTCCGCACTGAGCCCCCTTACATCAGAGTCCGCACTGAGCCCCCTTACATCAGAGTCCGCACTGAGCCCCCTTACATCAGAGTCCGCACTGAGCCCCCTTACATCAGAGTCCGCACTGAGCCCCCTTACATCAGAGTCCGCACTGAGCCCCCTTACATCAGAGTCCGCACTGAGCCCCCTTACATCAGAGTCCGCACTGAGCCCCCTTACATCAGAGTCCGCACTGAGCCCCCTTACATCAGAGTCCGCACTGAGCCCCTTTACATCAGAGTCCGCACAGACCCCCCTTACATCAGAGTCCGCACAGACCCCCCTTACATCAGAGTCCGCACAGACCCCCCTTACATCAGAGTCCGCACAGACCCCCCTTACATCAGAGTCCGCACAGACCCCCCTTACATCAGAGTCCGCACAGACCCCCCTTACATCAGAGTCCGCACAGACCCCCCTTACATCAGAGTCCGCACAGACCCCCCTTACATCAGAGTCCGCACTGAGCCCCCTTACATCAGAGTCCGCACAGACCCCCCTTACATCAGAGTCCGCACAGACCCCCCTTACATCAGAGTCCGCACAGACCCCCCTTACATCAGAGTCCGCACAGACCCCCCTTACATCAGAGTCCGCACAGACCCCCCTTACATCAGAGTCCGCACAGACCCCCCTTACATCAGAGTCCGCACTGAGCCCCCCTTACATCAGAGTCCGCACTGAGCCCCCTTACATCAGAGTCCGCACTGAGCCCCCTTACATCAGAGTCCGCACTGAGCCCCCTTACATCAGAGTCCGCACTGAGCCCCCTTACATCAGAGTCCGCACTGAGCCCCCTTACATCAGAGTCCGCACTGAGCCCCCTTACATCAGAGTCCGCACTGAGCCCCTTTACATCAGAGTCCGCACTGAGCCCCTTTACATCAGAGTCCGCACAGACCCCCCTTACATCAGAGTCCGCACAGACCCCCCTTACATCAGAGTCCGCACAGACCCCCCTTACATCAGAGTCCGCACAGACCCCCCTTACATCAGAGTCCGCACTGAGCCCCTTTACATCAGAGTCCGCACTGAGCCCCTTTACATCAGAGTCCGCACTGAGCCCCTTTACATCAGAGTCCGCACTGAGCCCCTTTACATCAGAGTCCGCACTGAGCCCCTTTACATCAGAGTCCGCACTGAGCCCCTTTACATCAGAGTCCGCACTGAGCCCCTTTACATCAGAGTCCGCACTGAGCCCCTTTACATCAGAGTCCGCACTGAGCCCCTTTACATCAGAGTCCGCACTGAGCCCCCTTACATCAGAGTCCGCACTGAGCCCCTTTACATCAGAGTCCGCACTGAGCCCCTTTACATCAGAGTCCGCACTGAGCCCCCACTTACTGTAAGGGGGAGCTCTGTGGACTCTAATGTAAAGGGGAACACTGATTTAAGGGGGTCTCTGCTCACCAAAGTCCCCCTCTTGTATCAGAGTCCACAGAACACCCCAAAATTAGTTTTATATACACAGCTTACTCACCCCAGGATGAGGCTCAGGAGCGGGCTGCCTGCAGCTTTTAAATCTTCCTTCCTTCATCCCAGGGATGTGTGCAGACACAGGGGGTGTGGGCGGGGCAGACGCAGGGGGTGTGGGCGGGGCAGACGCAGGGGGTGTGGGTGGGGCAGACGCAGGGGGTATGGGCGGAGCAGATAGAGTAGAGGGGCGGGAAGAGGAGGAGCAGTGAAACTGTCAGCGTTGGCTGAGCTGTGTGTGAGAGAGACACACAGCTCAGCCAATCAGCCGCTATTGTAGTTGCGCCGGAGCCCAGAGATGACACAGGCACGGCCGCATAGCGGTGGGTGAGCGGCGGCCGTGGCCTGTGTTAACCCTGTCCAGGCCGCGGGCGCCGCTTACCTCCCGCTGTGCGGCCTGATCATCAACAGGCTATGGAGCTGGAGGTCCCAGCCCACCGGGCAAATGCCCGGTCTGCCCTATGGCCAGTCCGGGCCTGCCTGAGTCCCTTCAAATACAATAGTACTGACCTACCTGATTCCTATACTGACCACTACACTGAGAACTACACTGTCCACTACACTACATTGTCCACTACACTGACCACTATACTATACTCACCACCATACTACACTGACCACTATACTACACTGTCCACTATACTGTCCACTATACTACACTGTCCACTATACTACATTACACTGTCCACTATACTACACTACACTTGACCACCATACTACACTGTCCACTATACTACACTATACTGACCACCATACTACACTGTCCACTATACTACACTATACTGACCACCATACTACACTATACTGACCACCATACTACACTGTCCACTATACTACACTATACTGACCACCATACTACACTGTCCACTATACTACACTATACTGACCACCATACTACACTATACTGACCACCATACTACACTGTCCACTATACTACACTATACTGACCACCATACTACACTGTCCACTATACTACACTATACTGACCACCATACTACACTGACCACTATACTGACCACCATACTACACTGACCACCATACTACACTGACCACCATACTACACTATACTGACCACCATACTACACTGACCACCATACTACACTGACCACCATACTACACTGACCTCCATACTACACTGACCTCCATACTACACTGACCACTACACTACACTGACCACTACACTACACTGACCACTACACTACACTACACTGACCACCATACTACACTGACCACCATACTACACTGACCACCATACTACACTGACCACCATACTACACTGACCACTATACTACACTGACCACTATACTACACTGTCCACCATACTACACTGACCACTATACTACACTGACCACTATACTACACTGACCACTATACTACACTGTCCACTATACTACACTGACCACTATACTACACTGTCCACCATACTACACTGACCACCATACTACACTGTCCACTATACTACACTAACCACTACACTGTCCACTATACTGACCACCATACTACACTGTCCACTATACTACACTATACTGACCACCATACTACACTGACCACTACACTAACCACTATACTACACTACACTGACCACCATACTACACTGACCACCATACTACACTGACCACTATACTACACTATACTGACCACCATACTACACTGTCCACTACACTACACTGACCCCCATACTAAACTACGCTATACTGACCACTATGCTAACCACTATACTATACTACACTAACCACTATACTACACTATACTCAGGCCCAGATTAAGAGCATCATGGGCCTGGTGCTAAGGATGTTGGTGGGCCTTTTTATTTTTATAAATAAAATGAAAACGCAAACAATTTTTTGTGAAATTTAAATTAAAGAGAGAGAGAGGGGGTGAGAGAGAGAGGGGGTGAGAGAGAGAGGGGGTGAGAGAGAGAGAGAGGGGGTGAGAGAGAGAGGGAGGGAGAGAGGGGGAGAGAGAGAGAGGGCTGGCAGGGCCTGAAGAGGACTTACTTGGAGCAGTAGTCCACCATAGTACAGCTAGCACTAAAAGACTTCCTATTCCTATTTTGCTACATTAAAGGGACCCACGGTCCCTGCCTGCAAAAGGCAGCTGCTGAGGCCTGACTGAGTTAGAGTTGGGCCTAAGCCTTACCATGTGCTAGCTGTGCCTGAAGAGAGAGAGAGAGAGAGAGAGAGAGAGAGAGAGAAGAGAGAGACAGAAGAGAAAGAGAGAAAAGAGAGAGAGAAGAGAGAGAGAGAAAAGAGAGAGAGAGAGAGAGAGAGAGAGAGAGAGAGAGAGAGAGAGAGAGAGAGAGAGAGAGAGAGAGAGAGAGAGAGAGAGAGAGAGGGAGGGAGGGAGAGAGAGGTGAGAAAAAGGGGAATAGAGAGAGGGTGAAAGAGAGAGAGGGTGGTAGGGGGTGAGAGAGAGAACAGGGTGAAAGAGAGGGGATGAGAGAGAGAGAGAGGGGGGTGGGAGTGAGGGGGTGAGTCTGTGGGGGGCACAGCATAGTACATTACACGGGATGGGGGGGTATAGCACAGTGGTTGGCACAACACATTACATGGTGGATACATGGATACAGCACATTTAATGGCGGGCACAGCACATTACGCGGTTGGCACTGCCCAATACAGCACATTACAAGGTAGGCACAGTACATTATATGGTGGGCACAGCACATGACATGGTTGGTACTGCACAACACAACACATTTCATGGTGGGCACAGCTCATGCACACAGTGGGCACAGGACCTTATATGGTGGGCACAGCACATGACATGGCAGGCACAGCTGAGCACATTACATGGTGGGCACTGGACATTACAAGTGGGCACTGCACAGAACATTATATGGTGGGCACAACACATTATATAGTGGGTACTGCACATAGCATGGTGGGCACTGCATGACACAGCACAGCACATTACATTGTGAGCACAGCACATTAAATGGTGGACACCACACATGACATGATGAGCCCTGCACACCACATTCCATTGTGGGTACTGCACGGCACATGCCATGGTGGACAATGTACAGCACATTACATGGTGAGTACAGCATATTACATGGTAGGCACTGCATGGTGCAGCACATGACATGGTGGGCACAACACAGCACATGACATGGTGGGCACTGCACAGCAATTTACATGATGGGCACTGCACATGACATGGTGGGCACTGCATGACACAGCACATTACATGGTGGGTACAGCGCATTACATGGTGGGCACTGCATGGCACAGCACATGACATGGTGGGCACAGCACATTACATGGTGGGCACTGAATGGCACATAACATTACATGGTGGGCACAACACATTACATGGTGGGCACTGCATGGCATAGCACGTTTCATGGTGGGAAATGCAACTGCACATTACATGTTAGGAACTGCACATGACATGGTGGGCACTGTTGAACAGCACAGCACATTACACAGTGGGCACAACACACTACATGCTGGGCACAGCACATGGCAGGGTGGGCACAGCATAGCACATGACATGGTGGGAAGTGCACATGACATGGTGGGCGCTGCACATTACACGGTGGGCACTGCACATTACACGGTGGGATCACTGTATGGCACAGCACATGACATGGTGGACACTGCAAATTACATAGCGGGCATTGCAAGGCACAGCCATGACATGGTGGGCATTGCACATGACATGGTTGGCATGGATGGCACATCACATGACATGGTAGGCACTGCACATTACATGGTGGGCAATGCAAGGCACAGCACATGACATGGTGAGCACTGCACATTACATGGTGGGCACTGCAAGGCACAGCATGACATAGTGGGCACTGCACATCACATGAAGGGCAATGTAATGCACAGCACATGACATGGTCAGCACAGCGCATTACATGGTGGGCACTGCAATGTACAGCAAATGACATACTGGACACAGCACATTACATGGGGGGCACTGCAAGGCACATGACATGACATGGTGGGCACAACACATTACATGGTGGGCACTGCATGGCATAGCACGTTTCATGGTGGGAAATGCAACTGCACATTACATGTTAGGAACTGCACATGACATGGTGGGCACTGCAAGGCACAGCATGACATAGTGGGCACTGCACATCACATGAAGGGCAATGCAATGCACAGCACATGACATTGTTCAGCACAGCGCATTACATGGTGGGCACTGCAACGTACACCAAATGACATACTGGACACAGCACATTACATGGGGGGCACTGCAAGGCACATGACATGGTGGGCACAGCACATTACATGGGGGGCACTGCAAGGCACATGACATGACATGGTGGGCACAGCACATTACATGGGGGCACTGCAAGGCACATGACATGACATTGTGGGCACAGCACATTACATGGGGGCACTGCAAGGCACATGACATGGTGGGCACAGCACTTTACATGGGGGGGCACTGCAATGCACATGACATGGTGGGCACAGCACATTACATGGGGGGCACTGCAAGGCACATGACATGACATGGTGGGCACAGCACATTACATGGGGGGCACTGCAAGGCACATGACATGGTGGGCACAGTACATTACAGGGGGGGCACTGTAAGGCACATGACATGACATGCGGGGCACTGCAATGCACATGACATGGTGGGCACAGCACTTTACATAGTGGGCACTGCAATGCACATGACATGGTGGGCACAGCACATTACATAGGGGCACTGCAATGCACATGACATGGTGGGCACAGCACATTACATAGGGGCACTGCAAGGCACATGACATGACATGCGGGGCACTGCAATGCACATGACATGGTGGGCACAGCACTTTACATGGGGGGCACTGCAATGCACATGACATGGTGGGCACAGCACATTACATGGGGGGCACTGCAAGGCACATGACATGACATGGTGGGCACAGCACATTACATGGGGGGCACTGCAAGGCACATGACATGGTGGGCACTGGGCACAAGAGAGCACATTACATGGGGGAAGCAGCAGTCTGTCCCCTAGCACAATAATTACACAACATCCCCCTAACAAATGTACTGACCTTATCATAACAGCATGGGAGATGTCCTTCCTCCAGGGCTCCTGCTGGTTAGGACATCAGCGCCCCTCCCCCAGACACTGAGGATCTGTGTGTGTAACAGATCCTGTGATAGGGGTCAGGCATCGGCAGAGACAGGGCTTGGCTGCACTGACTTGTCTCCTCCAATACTGTCCACTACACTGCCCCCCATAGTGACACTACACTGCCCCCCATAGTGACACTACACTGACCTCCATAGTGACACTACACTGACCTCCATACTATATTAAACTACATTGTCCTGCCTACAGTCTCTCTCTCGCCCCCCTCCCAGTAACATGACTCTCACTTACCTTCTTCTCCTGGCTGCATCGATCCGGAGGAGGAGGAGAACACAGCGGCGGCTCACTTTCTTCTCTCCCCTGCGCTCTGCTTGCTGCCATGTTCAGTATCCAGCGCCCTGTGATTGGGTGTATGGGGGTCATGTGCGGAGGCGGGGCGCCTCACATGACCCCCATACACCCAATCACAGGGCGCCGGACACTTAACATGGCGGCCGGAGCCCGGGGACACAAAATTAGAAATTAGGAGGAGGCAGCCAGTGACACATACTGGCGCCCCCCTAAATATCGCGCCCGGGGCCACGGCACCCTCTGCACCCCCCACGCTACGCCACTGTACTCACCTAGATGGATGCAGCATTGATCCAATACTGCATCTACCCCCCACAGCCTCTAAGTCCAAAAACCAAGCGATCAAAGACCGCTGATCACTCAGTTATCAGTCTTCAGTGAGCACAGAGCCAGTCATCGGCTCTCTGATTTGCCCCTCCTACACTCACTGGAGCTCCGGACTGTGGACGGAGTGGGAGGGGTTGTCTCAGGGTTTTAGCGGCTCACTGAGAGGCTGAGCCCGCTGCCACTTAGGCATCTGGGTGGATCCCGATATTAAAGTTGGGATCTCTCCAGAGTCTGGACCAGCTGAGTCAGAGAACTCACACAGCAATCACCCGTCTCCATGCAGCAGCTGCCAATCCTCGTTCTGCTAATGCCAAGGTGCATGCACGGAACAATAGCCAGAGGCAAATGAGATCCAGAGTGGGCATGCACAATGGCACCTCTATGCAAATGCGCACGCGCGCTAACGCGTGTCCGCGAGTGCTAATATGCTAACGCGCATGCGACAATGTGCAAAGTGCTAATGTGCTAACGCGCGTGTGCCAATGTGCTAAGTTGCTAATGCGCATGCGCGTACGCACGTACGCTGGCGCCAATCCTGGCACACAGCACCCTATATAAACAGAGAGTCTGCCTAGCATCAGTGCTGGATTGTCTTCAGCTTATTCCTGTGTTCCTGTTGTTACTCTGCCTGATTGATCTTGTTCCTGAAAACCCGGCTATCTTCTGACCATTCTCTTGGATCTCCCCTGCCTGCTGAACCTGCCTCTACTTGCAATACTGACCTTGGCTTGAACTTATGATTACGGCTCTGCCTCCTGATTCTGTACCCTGCTGCCCATCTGTTGCCAACCCCTGCCTGTTCCTGACTACGGTTTTGCCTTCTGACTTGGTACCCCGCTGCCAGCCTGTTGCCGACTCCTGCCTGTTCCTGATTCTGCAGTTGATCCTGATCTGGCTCCCACTGAACAAGTTTGGTGATCAGTTTCCACATCTCCTCAGCAGAGGTTCCTATATCTCCAAGTTCCAGCCTCCTGCCTGCAGGCACCTGCACCCTTTCGTTGCCCTCGCACTCCCTGTACCCACCACCAGGGGTGCTTGGACCGGAACCATGCAAGAGGCCACCCTCATCATTTCGGGCTCCGCTGTAAGGTACGTGACAGTACTATCCAGCCACATGGAGCCCGAAAGGGGGGCCTCACCCATGGAAGCACTGTGCCAACAGATCGCAGCCCTTACCCAGGCAGTCCAGGGCCTACAAGATGCCTATCGTCAACTTGAACAAAGAGTAGAGTCGCTATCTCCAGGCACCTCAGCACATCTGACAGCCACGACACCTCCACCCTCTGCTCCTGCAACATCAGCATCGGTCCCCACAGTAGTGGTGCCACCTCCAGAACCTTGGGTCCCTACTCCTGAGAGATTCTCAGGAGATCGCAGCAAGTTCCGCGCCTTCAAGAATGCGTGCCAGTTATACTTCCTGCTACAACCACGCACCTTCTCTTTGGAAAGCACTAAAGTAGGGTTCATCGTCTCACTACTCCAGGGTGTACCCCAAACATGGGCTCACCGCTTGATGGAACAAGCCAGCCCTCTTTTGAATTCCATGGACTCTTTCCTGGATGAAATGGCTAAGTTGTATGATGACCCCCAGCGTACCACAACAGCGGAAGCCAGCCTTCACGCCCTCCAGCAGGGGCGCAGGCCGGTAGAGGACTATGTAACTGACTTTAAGCGGTGGAGTTCTGATACACAATGGAATGATGCCGCTCTCCGCTACCAGTTCCATCTAGGACTCTCTGAAGCACTTAAGGATGAGCTGGCTCGAGTTGGGGTCCCCAGTGCTTTGGAAGATTTGATCCAATTATCCATGCAGATCGATCGTCGCTTAAGGGAACGAAGATCTGAGAGGACCAGCCAATTTTGTCCCATATGGATGCTGCCCAAAGTACCTAGCAGTCCACCTGTTCCTGCTTCCTCACTGCCTACTGCCACTACTGAAGCCCCAGAGCCAATGCAGATAGGCCTGCTTCGCTCACCGCTGTCACCAGAGGAGAAGCAGCGTCGTTGTCAGAATAACCTCTGTCTGTATTGTGGGGGAGCTGGCCACCATGCAAGCATGTGCCCCAACAAGACCCGTAAGTGTGACTCCCCTCCTTACGATTCTTGTGTATTGACTTTGACCAGATCTGCTCACATTGCTGTTCCTGTCTCACTACAGCTTCCAGAAGGGGCACTCCGGGTCCAGGCTATAATTGACTCAAGCGCCTGCAGCTGCTTCATCGACCATGCCTTCGTCCAGCAGCACAACATTCCTCTGCGACCCAAACAACAGCGACTCTCCATACAGCTAGCTGATGGGTCAGGCATCAAATCAGGACCTATTACCCATGAAACTCAACCTTTGTCCGCGGACATTTTGCCAGATCACCAAGAACTGTTATGCCTTGATGTCATCTCCTCCCCATTATTCCCGATCATTCTGGGAATGCCCTGGCTGCAAGCCCATAACCGCCAAATTAATTGGGTTACCGGCCAGGTGATTTTCCAGTCCTCTTACTGCCTCCAGAACTGTCTCAAGTCCTCCCACCATGTAGTTCCAGTCATCGGCTGCTTGAAATCTGTATCTGAAACCCGGAAACTCGTCCCATCTGTATACCATGACTTTCTGGACGTGTTTGACAAACAGAAGGCAGATACCCTTCCCCCTCACCAGGTTTATGATTGCCCAATTGAACTGTTACCTGGGGCAGAAATCCCTTTTGGAAGGATCTTCTCTCTTTCAGAGCCTGAGCTCCTGGTCCTTAAAGAATACATCAACGAGAATCTTAGGAAAGGGTTCATCCGACACTCCTCTTCTCCAGCTGGCGCAGGAATATTTTTGCGTCGAGAAAAAAGATCATTCCCTTCGCCCATGCGTAGACTACAGGGAATTGAATAGAATAACAGTCAAAAATCGCTATCCTCTTCCTCTGATCCCAGAGCTTTTTCAGAGACTCCGTTCTGCAAAAATATTTACAAAACTAGACTTACGAGGTGCCTACAACTTAATCAGAATCCGTGAGGGGGATGAATGGAAGACGGCTTTTCGGACACGTTTTGGTCACTTCGAATATCTTGTTATGCCATTCGGACTTTGTAATGCACCAGCCACTTTTCAGCATTTTGTTAATAACATCTTCAGGGACTTCCTAGACTTATTCATGATTGTTTATCTGGATGACATTCTGATATTTTCAATTTCTCTAGAATTACACCGTAGCCATGTGAAGCAAGTTCTCCACAGACTGAGACAGAACGGATTGTACGCTAAAGCCGAGAAATGTGAGTTTGAACGTCAGACCATTCATTTTCTCGGCTTGGTAATATCAACTGGGGGTGTGGCAATGGACCCTCAGAAAGTCTCGGCTATAATGTCCTGGCCACCTCCAACCGACAAGAAAGGGGTACAACGTTTTATCGGGTTTTCCAATTTCTACAGAAAATTTATCAAAAATTTTTCTGGTATCATAGCACCTATTACACAACTCACAAAGAAACAAAACCGTTTCCAATGGACTGAGGCAGCTCAAGCTGCTTTCGACAAGCTAAAAGGACTATTTACCTCCGCTCCAGTATTAAAGCATCCTGATCCTGCTTTGCCATAAATCCTGGAAGTGGATGCTTCTGAGAGTGCTGTAGGGGCCATCCTGTCCCAGCGTCAAGGACCTAAGTCTTTAATGCATCCCGTGGCTTTCTTCTCCAAAAAACTAGGTTATCGGAGAGAAATTATGATGTGGGGGACCGAGAACTGTTGGCAATAAAATCAGCCTTGGAGGAGTGGCGGTACCTCTTGGAGGGAGCAGCACACCCAATATTGATCTTCACGGATCATAAAAATTTAGAATATCTCAGAACTGCCAAACGCCTCAGACCCAGACAAGCGAGATGGGCTCTTTTTTTTCACGCTTTAACTTCCATATCACTTACCGGCCAGGGTCCAAAAATGTCAAACCCGATGCGTTATCCCGCATGTTCACAGTGACCGAAGTTTCATCAGCTCCAGATACTATCCTGCAAGCTGGAAATTTTCTGTTAACTCAATCCGATTTTGTATCGCAGATCCATCAGGCATCCCTGAAAACTTCCTTACCTCCAGGCAGGAACCTGCAAGAAAGAGATGGGCTTTACTGGCAGGGAAATAAAATATTTGTACCACAGGACCTACGCACTACCATCCTACAGGCCTGCCATGACTATCCTTTGGCGGGTCATTTCGGGGGACACAAGACTATGGACTTAGTTCAAAGACATTTCTGGTGGCCCAATCTAGCAAAGGATTGCAGGGATTACGTTAGTTCTTGTTTAACCTGCCTCAAGAATAAAAACAGTAAAAACAAGGCTTAGGGGTTACTAAGACCGCTGCCCATTCCAGAAAGACCATGGGATAAGATCGCAATGGATTTCATTGTTGAGCTTCCTCCTTCTGAAGGATTTTCGTCCATCTTTGTGGTGGTTGATCGTCTTTCTAAGATGGCACATTTTATCCCCATGAAGGGGACTCCATCAGCAACAGAGACGGCCGGGGTGTTCATTAAAGAAATTGTTAGGCTTCACGGAATTCCTGGTGACATCGTTTCTGATCGTGGGGTACAGTTCACGTCAAAGTTTTGGAAAGCATTGTGTGAAGCCCTGGGTATCAAACTCAGTTTCTCCTCAGCCTACCACCCCCAGACGAATGGGCAGACTGAACGTACCAACCAAACATTGGAGCAATATCTACGTTGTTTTTCCTCCTTCACCCAGGAAGATTGTGCCTCACTACTGCCCCTGGCAGAATTTGCATTCAATAATTCCACCCACTCTACCACAGACCAGTCACCCTTCTTTTCCAATTATGGGGTTCCACCCCTCTTTTTTGCCAACACTAGTGCCGGACTCTCCTTTGCCAGCTGTCCAGGATAGACTAAACTTCCTTGTTACCAACAACCAGGTGTTGAGAGAAACCATCTCCAAGGCACAGGAAAATAGTAAAAGATTCTTTGATATAAGAAGAAGGGGGGAACTGGACCTGAAAACTGGTGACCGTGTGTGGCTTTCAACAGCAAACCTGAAACTGGCATGCCCTTCCAGGAAACTGGGACCCAGATACTTGGGACCCTTCCCAGTTAAGAGGAAGATTAATCCGGTAGCATTTGAACTCGAACTTCCTGACTCATTTAGGATCCACCCTGTGTTTCATGCTTCGCTACTGAAGCCTGACGTAGCGAATCCCTTTCCGGATCGTGAAGTGGGACCCCCAGAAGCTATAATGGTGGATGGAGAAGAAGAGTTTGAGATTGAAGCCATCTTGGATTGTAGGAAACGACAGGGGCAGAACCAATACCTGATCAAGTGGAAAGGTTTTGGCCCGGAGGAAAATTTCTGGGAACCTGAGACCAATCTCCATGCTCAGAGACTGATACAGGCCTTTCATCGTTCCCACCCAGAGAAGATGGCTCAAATGGGCATCCGGAGGCTGCCCCTAAGGAGGGGGCAATGTCAGAGAACTCACATAGCAAGCACCCGTCTCCATGCAGCAGCTGCCAATCCTTGTTCTGCTAATGCCAAGGTGCATGCAAGGAACAATAGCCAGAGGCAAATGAGATCCAGGGTGGGCATGCACAATGGCACCTCTATGCAAATGTGCACGCGCGCTAACGCGTGTCCGCGAGTGCCAAAGCGCTAATATGCTAACACACATGCACCAATGTGCCAAAGTGCTAATGTGCTAACGCGTGTGTGCCAATCTGCTAAGTTACTAATGCGCATGCACAGATGCACGTACGCTGGCGCCAATCCTGGCACACAGCACCCTATATAAACAGAGAGTCTGCCTAGCATCAGTGCTGGATTGTCTTCAGCTTGTTTCGGTGTTCCTGTTGTTACTCTGCCTGATTGACCTTGTTCCTGAAAACCCGGCTATCTTCTGACCATTCTCTTGGATCTCCCCTGCCTGCTGAACCTGCCTCTACTTGCAATACTGACCTTGGCTTGAACTTATGATTACGGCTCTGCCTCCTGATTCTGTACCCTGCTGCCCGTCTGTTGCCAACCCCTGCCTGTTCCTGACTACGGTTTTGCCTTCTGACTTGGTACCCCGCTGCCAGCCTGTTGCCGACTCCTGCCTGTTCCTGATTCTGCAGTTGATCCTGATCTGGCTCCCGCTGAACAAGTTTGGTGATCAGTTTCCACATCTCCTCAGCAGAGGTTCCTATATCTCCAAGTTCCAGCCTCCTGCCTGCAGGCACCTGCACCCTTTCGTTGCCCTCGCACTCCCTGTACCCACCACCAGGGGTGCTTGGACCGGAACCGTGCAAGAGGCCACCCTCATCATTTCGGGCTCCGCTGTAAGGTACGTGACAGATGTCAACCAACAGCAGACTTTAGCTTGCTGTTGGCTGACACTAGGTCACAGTAATGCAGAACAAAATGCACTCCTGTGACCTACAGGAGATGTAGCACCAAAAGAGCTTGGGACCTACATCTCATTTAAAATCTTCCCCCAGCACTTGGAGTGCTTTCAATGTTACTGGCTCCAGCTCTCTTTCACCAAGATGCTTTCCCAGGTCCTAGCTCTGATCCATTCTGAAGGTATCCACAGTGTGGGCTACCTGGATAATCTCCTGTTAAAGGACCAGTCCACCCAAACCCTGTCAGACATTGTCTGACGGACAGTGCAAACTGTAGATATTTGGATGGATCCTCAACCTCAGAATTCATTGCTAGACCCAACTCACTGATTGCTGTACCTGGACCTGATATCGTGTCTAGTCCTGATTAGGATCCTCCTTAGACAGGTTAAGACTAATGATCCCATGTCCTGTACTGTACTCCAAGAAAAGGATTTTACAGGGAAGTCAAAAGTCCTATTTTGTTCTGCCTGAGGTTCAGTTTTAAGAAGATGGCTGCAAAACTACTGGAGCCAGCGTAGGTTGCCAACTGATTTGATGGCTGCACTGTAGAGCTATGAAAGAGACTTTTAGTTTCAATACATCTTTATTGAAAATAACTTTTTCCAACAAAACCGTAACAACAATCAGATAATATGCACTAAGATGATGGCTGTATATAGAAATAACAAAGGCAATGAGGAAACAAAAGTACTTGAGGGAAGGGGAAGGGGAAGGAAAAGAGGAAAGGGAACAGAGAGGCTGGAACAACTTTTTCCTAAATAAATAGAGATAAGCTTAGAGACCTGAAAGGTAGGTGTAAAGTAAGAGTGAGGGCTATTCTGTGCTCCAGTTGAGAAAGGCATGGATTCCAAGGCTTCAATACCGGGAATCTAAAAGGAAGATGGGTTCCATGATTAAAACATTAGAGTGTAGTAAGGGTGCTGTAGCCAGGGATCCCACTGGCGACAAAATTTATCTTGCAGAAGATGTGATTTGGCAAATAAGTATTGCAGATGCGGGTGACTGTAAGGACATCAGAGCGTAGGGGTTGCTTCCAATTCTGGGCTATGAAAGAGACTTTCATAAGAGAGAAAGAGACTTTTAAAAATAAAGTTATCCTTTAAGGTAGACCCTAAAAAACAACTTAAAATATAAGCTCCCTGAGAATGCGCTGCACATTCCCTTTAAAGACTTGTAAAGAAATACAAACGAATGAATAAGCGTCATCATGAGCCATAGTTCCTAATATGTTGTACCGTCTACATTTGCGTTGATGAGTCAGCCAGAACTCACCATACAGTATGTGTCAAAAATGTTTACATCTCCAGTGGAAATACCCTACAACACATCTGTCTGTAAGACTTCCACAGAAAAGGCCTCATCTAGACAGTTTACGATAGTGTGTGGGCTAGACTGTACAGGCAGACATCAGCGATCTCTTATCTTATGAGTATTTTGGCAGGAGTGTAAAACAACATAGGGAATGGATCTAGCGGGAAGGTGCCACAATGAACGAGCCCTATGTATATGAAGAGAACTGCCGGGAGCAGGCTTTGGATAAGACTGACCAATATTATTTACAAATACAAGTGAATTTTTGCTCATTAGGGGTTGTTCGTAGGTCTGTAAATCTTTCCCGATGTCTCTTGGCTGATCCTGCTCGGGAAAGATTGTATTGGTCTATGATGGGATTTCCAGATGACTACTATTGTCTACTCTCAACCGCCTTTGCTTTTTCACATACCAAATTAGTGTAGAGTGTATATTCTCGGTAAGAAAGGTGTACCATTTGGTCAATTGGGAGTTCACTTAATAACCACGTGAATTTCTTGCAGGCCATATACAGGCAGATACCACTGTACAGTATATGAGGCATACACTATGCCCAGTTCTGGTACAAGGTCATCTAGTGCCCAGGGCGAAAATGTCAAACGGTGCCCCCCCAAAATCTATGAGCATTATGTGTCAGCAAAATTCCCCTCCAAAAAATGTGAGCACTAATCTTCACACTTACCCCTTCAGCATAAATTCCCATTGCAAGCCACAATTCTCCCCAAAACAATTCCCCCTATTCCAGTACAAATCCCCCTCCCAGCTCAAATCATCTCGTTACCCAATCCCCCCTCCTAGCAAAAATCCTCTACCCCTTAAATGTTCCCTTTGAGCATAAATCCCCCCCCCCCCCCAGCTCCAAATTTCCCAGCACGAATCCCCCCTAAATCCTCTCTCCTAGCACTAATTCCCCCTCCCTCAAAAAATTCCCCTTCTAGCACAAATCCCCCAATCATCCCTACTAGCAAAAATACCCCCCCCCCCAAAAAAAATTGCCTTTTCTAATACAAATCCACCCTCCTCTAAATCACCCCTTCTAGCAAAAACCCCACTGTGCTCAGGGCAGTCGCCCCTCCTGGCCATCCCTTGTCCTGACTTTGCCCACACTTATTTATGTGTCTATTAAGGAACTGAACTCAAAAAGCTAAGATTTTCTATGTTACAGGGAAAAAATGTTAATATTAATTGTGTCTAAGCAGTACTTTGAAAATGTACATTTTGTGTTAAATGCCTGCCGAAAAATATTAAACACAAGAACAAATGGGGCTGGGTTCACATTGAAAATGTCACTGGGCACACTAACTCTGTTCTCGGCAGCACTCCACAAAACGGGGAACACCCTCAGGAATAAGGAAAGAACCCAGAGTCGAGACTCCATTAGTCAATCCAATGAGAGTGCCAATCAAATGTCCAAGAGTCCAAGGCCACTTAATGAAAAAATTGATTCATAGCAGAATAAAGCCTTTTGGGCTTTTTGGGGGCCAAACACATCCCTCCCTTCATCAGGGCTTAAAGTGGTTCTAAAAGTTGAAGGTTTTTTACCTTCATGCATTTAGTTATTACCTTCTATGCATGAAGGTAAAAAACCTACCCCACCCCACCCAAGCCCCCTCAATCGTTACCTGAGCTCCTTCCGATCCAGCAATGTTCACGATAGCCTCGGCTGTCCCGAGAAAGAAGAGGATCAGAGCTACTCTGTGCAAAACCACTGCACAAAGCAATTATGTATGACATGTTTTTTTTTTGTTTTTTTTTTTAATGAAGCTTTAATATCACGTTAAGAAATTTGTCTGTGCTTAAATGGACTGACGAGTGTGCAGATACCAAATAAATCTGCACTGTGCTTTACTGCTTGGAACAGTTTTAGGAGGGCAGGCTATGTCAATGTGAGTGAATGCTGGAGAGCGAAGGCATAACCCCTCCCGCTGCCATGTTAGGTTAAGGTTGGTGATAAAACAGTTCAAATGCTTAAATTTACAAGACTAGGCATGCTCAGAGATGAAAGAACACATACAAAACAATTGAGAGTCCCCCCTTACATGAGAGTCCCCCTTTACAGGAGAGTAATCAGGTCTCCCTTACATGAGGGCCCCCATCAGAGTCCCTTCTTATGTCAAGGTCCAGATCCAAGTCCCCTCTTACCTGGGAGTTCTCATCTCAGTCACCCTGTAAGAGTCCACGGCTTACTACACATGCACCAGTGGCGCGTTGCCCAAGAGGAAATTCGTGCCAACTGAGCATGCGCCAAAGGCACCTCAGGGCGCCAACTTGAAGGAAAAGAAGACTTGATGGAAAAGAGCAGGAAAATGCCCAGGACGCCCACAGGAAGTGACCTCAATCTGATGGAAAAAGGCGGGAAAATGCCCAGGAGGCGCACAGGAAATTACCTCAAACTTCCCTATATAAGCCCAGCCCAGACACTGCCAAATTGCTGGTTTATCTTCAGTCCCCCCTTGTTCCTGTGCTAGTGTGTGATCTGTCTGAACCTGTTGTGCCCTTGAAACCTTTTTGACTACTCTTGATTGCTGCTTGCCTTTGACCTCAGATTTGTACCTTAACCATTCTACTTCTTTGCCCCTTTTATACTCAGCTGCCAGACCCTTGGCACCCCTGCCACTCGGTGTCCCCGCCAAGTCTCTGTCTCCATCTCCAGAGGCTTTAACGATTGACGGCCAGGCGGCGCAGCTCTCGTGGCGGGCGGGCGTCATATGACGGCCTCGCTTTCCCAGCCCACCAGGGGGCGCGCGCACGCAGCCGATGGCGATCGCGCGCGCCCGCCGTGTCACTGGGCACCCGGTGCGCGTGCCCGGCGGTCGCGATGTCCGCGGGGCACCCGCGATTACCGGTAACACAGCAGGACTGTGGATCTGTGTGTGTAAACACACAGATCCACGGTCCTGTCAGAGGAGAGGAGACCGATGGTGTGTTCCCAGTACAGAGGAACACCGATCGGTCTCCTCCCCTAGTGAGTCCCCTCCCCCTACAGTTAGAATCACTCCCTAGCAACACAGTTAACCCCTCGATCACCACCTAGTGTTAACCCCTTCCCTGCCTGTCACATTTATACAGTAATCAATGCATTTTTATAGCACAGATCGCTGTATAAATGTGAATGGTCCCAAATATGTGTCAAAAGTGTCCGATATGTCCGCCGCAATATCGCAGTCACAATAAAAATCGCAGATCGCCGCCATTACTCGTAAAAAAATATAAAAAAATAAAAATGTTATAAATCTATCCCCTATTTTGTAGAAGCTATAACTTTTGCGCAAACCAATCTATATACGCTTATTGCGATTTTTTTTACCAAAAATATGTACAAGAATACATATCGGCCTAAACTGAGAAAAAATCTGTTTTAAAGAAAAAAAAATGGATATTTATTATCGCAAAAGGTAAAAATTATTGTGTTTTTTTTGTAAACTTGTCACTCTTCTTTTTGTTTATAGCACAAAAAATAAAAACCACAGAGGTGATCAAATACCAGCAAAAAAAAGCTTTATTTGTGGGGAAAAAATGATAACAATTTTATTTGGGTACAGTGTTGTATGACCGCGCAATTGTCATTCAAAATGTGACAGCGCTGAAAGCTGAAAAATGGCTTGGGCAGGAAGGGGGCGAAAATGCACTGTATTGAGGTGGTTAAGGACCCGAGGTGCAAGGGAGGCCTCCCCACTACTTCGGTCTCACATCAGGTACGTGGCACTCGTGACACACCCCTTCCATGAAAGTCCCTCCCACACACATCTGGGTCCCCTCTACATCTGGGTCCCTGATGGGGATACTGATGTAAGGGGGGACTCTGATGGGCTCAAGTTTAGTAGGAATTTCTTTGCTTTGTTTTATTGAAATTCTTTCTCTGTTGTTATGAATCCTATTCTGCTGGGAAAAAAAAAGCTCCAAGTAAAACATATTCATTCATTTAAACTGTATTAATTCATTCATAAATCAGATTTATTTATGGCCCACAAATATTTGTAAAATATATGATGTGACCCTCCTACTGGACAGTTTGGAGACCCCACTCTAGCCCTAATTAACAGTGTTAAACCCAAAAGAAAACACATATCATATTGCAGCTTACCAGTTCTTAGATGTGGTGGCTGCTTTTGTTTTCTTTTTTAGGGTTTCTTTCTTCTATTTTCATCTTGTGATCTGGCCAGTAAGTCTGTTGTTTTTTCAATAGAACAAGCTGTTCTACAGATGTAGCAGTTACAGGGGTGATACAGACCTTTCACTACTGACAGGGGTGCTTACAATGATCAGCTTTTATTTATGTACATCCTTTATAATCAGTTACAGCATAGTTTTTTTTCCTTTTGGGATAAAGTATTAGCTGGAGTTCAGATTCCTTGCTCCTTCATCCAGAGTGGAGGCACTCTAATACAGGGGTGCAGTCCTGGCTAGATCATCAGGTGTAAAGAGAGGGGGGAAAAAACTAAAAAAAGAAAACTAATACAGCCACTACATCTAATGATTGGTAAGTTGTAATATATAAAATTTTTGGTTTTGGCTTTAATACCGCTTTAAGGCCTCATGCACACAGGAAGTTTTTCCTGTCGCTTTTAGGAGTGTCAGGCATTTTTTTTTTTTTTTACAGCTTAAAAACGCCTCTCCACGTTATTCTATGTGTCCATGCACACACAGGCTTTTAGGAGTTGTAAGTGGCATAGGCGTTTTCAAGCTGCAAAAAAAAAAAAAAAAACAGGGAATTTTGGAGCAACAGCGGTACAGCTGTAAAAAAAAAGCCTGACGCGGCTTAACGCCGTATACAGGGTTAACACGCGTTTAGCCGCGTCAATTGTTTTTAAGCTGTAGTAATCGGATTTGGGAGTGGACAATAGAAGAGGGCAGAGAAACGCTGCTAAACGCTAACGCGGCTAAACATGCATTAACGCCAATGCAAAATGCTTCTAGCAGCGTGTTTTTACAGACGTTTTTTCCTGGCGTCAGGACTGGCTTTGCAGCTCCTTTTTTTTTTTAATGCCCTATGTGCATGAGGCCTTAGAGTATAAAAGTTCGACCTTGCAGGAAATTTGATTGGTATAATAAATTTTAATGCTGAACATAGAAGAAACCAGATTATATTGCTCATCACTCAGATCTGGGGCAACACCTCCCAAAATCAGAATTCTGTGTCCGGAATTACAAAGTAACGCAGCGGCATCTCTCTCATTCACCGACGAGCTAATCCCTATCTAGGCTCTAGCTGGAAATGTGATAATAGGGGCTGTTAGTGCGGACGGGGTGGCTGGAATTTAAAGCAGCTTTGTATAATGGAGGTCTCTGAGCCTCTCCCTCCCAGCAGTCGCGTTCTCCCCCTCGTGCGGCTCACCCCCAGCTCTACGCTAAAATAAATTCCAAGGCTGAAGCAGTTTGATCTGTGAATGCAAATATTTGTAATACG